>OY728146.1:992892712-993612712 GCA_963277665.1 Viscum album
AATATAGAAAGTTTGATTTTGTACACTATATTGAGTAATGGGTCTGAAATTAATTAAATATTATATAAATCCTAGAAAGAGTTGATATTTTATATAGTATATCCATGAGATAAATAACATAGAAAATAATGAAATAGATGATATTAATAATGAGAGATAGATAGTTACATAAAGAATAGTATTAGGAATGGAAAAAGGGGGTTGGATATAACATTTAAAAATAAAACAATGTATGATGAATAAATAAATATGTGAGGTTATGAATTAATAACAACAAAAACCATAAAAAAATATTATATATTAAATATCATTTTCGAAGTGATTCAGAAATGTAGATTGATAATAGAGAAATGTATGACGATTTGAAAGATAAATACAAACTATGAGTCATTAATAAAATTTTATGTCAAATGAATTTTTGAATTATCAAATTCTACTTATTATAAACTTTTTTGTACATGATTCATGATTATTTCATTTTTATTTATTCCATTATTCCTTTATTAATATATTATTATTTTGTAATGCATATGTCGATTATATGATTATGTTTGATCCATTTTAGAAAATGTTTTTTCAATAATGAGGTAAAAGTTTTCATTTTAAATTGATTGAAATTATATATAATATTATCGGTATAGAATCATTCTCCTTATAGTAAAAGATGAGATTGTTGGCTCAAAATATTTTACAAAATAATCCCCAATGAATAATAAATTACTATCATGGTTGATGTAGATTATTAAAATGGATATTATTTTTTATATTAGATTTGATATTTATAATTAGTATTTATTCATTAAAAAACATATAGATGGTTTTATTTGATAGCTAATTTTATATTCATTAATTAAATCTATTTTTCAGAATTTAAATGAAATGAATATTGAAACAAAATCATTCACTTATGTAATATAATTATACCATAGTAGAATTATTATTTCAAAAAAGCTTAAATGAATATAAATTAAAATAATTATTTGGGTTTTCTAAAAACATTAATGTATAAATATACTTCTATTTTAATATTTCATTTATTACGTAATGGGTAAAATGGTATTTTATATAATGGTAAAAGTGTTTTGTAATACTCTCTATGATATTTTATTATTAAAATTAGAATTGTTTTGATAATATGGATTATATATAATTGTTAAATGGTAAAAGGGATGCTAATATGAGGGAAATAATATCATATTAATAGAGGTTGTTGAAAAGGTTTTTTTATAACCAAATAATGTAATATAATATCTAGAAAGGCAATGAATCCCTCTTGTTTTTAATTGAGGTACCTCCTTTAGATTGATACTAAATTGTTTAGAGAAGGGAATTTTAGTTATATCATGGGATCAAGGATTGGGACAGGAGGGTTTAGGTTGTGATTTAGGAATACTATTACAATTGATAGAGGATTGAGAGTTAATTTAATGGTGTAGAGGAGGTTTTTTATATTGGTAAGGCAGAGTGATTCCTTTGACTAAAATTTAAAATATTTTTTTTATTTATAATCAAGACATTGAATAGTCTATAATTATAAGGATTTCATTGTTGTTTCATTTGAAATATATAGGATTCGGTGAATTTAAGAACACCCGAAACCGACCCTATACATTGAAATATTTATTTTCATGAAATGATTCAAATCTAATTTTTAAAGGAATAAAATATATCATTGACATTTAAATTTAATTTATAATTTTAAAAAATTTGGTAATTATATAAAGATGCATTATTTATAATAATAAATACATTTTAAGTTATATAAAATATTATATAAAATAGATATTCATATTTAGATTACCCATAATTTCTAAAACTAATGTTAGATGTAAAATATAATTTGTTTACTAAATAATAAAATTTATAAGTTTGAAAAATAACATATTTCTACCTTATAATATAGTATACATGATTAGCCTAAAAAGGATTATAATTTTTTCAATGTAAAATCTAATTTTTTGAACATTAATATAATAAATCATTTAATATATAAAGATACATTTTTTAGTAAAATATATATTGATATATTTCAGTGATTACATTTTAATATGATATTTTTTTTATTATAATAATATTTTAATTAATTATAATATATATTTTAACATAAATAAATATCCCAAATTATTTATATCAAATTTATAATATTTAACATTAATATAAGAAATATAAAAAATATGTTAAAGCACTTTGTATTAAAAAATATTTCATATAATCAATTTTATTTTCTTGAGATACGAAATTATTGAATAATATTATAATATTTATATATAAATATTCAATATTTGAAAAAACTAATTATCAAGAATTAGTTTACTCTAAATGGATCACTCAATATTCCAACGACCATTATTATTCCAGGGGTTTCAAAATGTTTTGAAATATCTCACATTTAATATATATCTTATAAATAACTATTTTTTGATAATTCTGATTTCACTATATTTTATTTCAAGTAAAAATATTATTAATTTATAAAATTCAGAAAATATTTCATATATTTTATTTCTTTTTTATAGTGATGTTTGTGGATATGATAAATTTAAAAAACTAGGAAAATATAGATGGTAAAAGGATACTTATGTTATTTATTTTCATTTATTTCCCAAAAATTCTTTTTAAATTTTTATGTGGTGTATTTATGTTATGTTTTTATGGACTATAATGAACTTATAAATTGGTGATATTTTAATAATATATTTTATTCCATTTAATTATTTTATTCAATTATATGTGAAATTATATTATGTAGAAACAATATTATCTATCAATGTAAACTAATTAATTTATAAATATGGATAAGTGTTTGGTTTATACCCTCTTAAAAAACTAATATAAATTTACTAAAAATATACATATTTAGTTAAAGGAACCAATTTCTGATTATAAATATTGAATCATATTATATTACATTCTACCAAAAACCCAAAATAATTAATTATATAAAATATAAATTTACTCATAAAAGTGGAAAATTCTTTCCGGTATCCTTTAATAAATATTTCTCTATATATGAAATTTATTTCAAACCAATCCCTGGTTCATAATTAAAGACTTAAGAACTATTTGTATCCCATAAATATGGATATGTCTTGGTTTTCATATGCATTTATTTTTTTCACATATTATTTATTGTAAAAAATATTTAGTTTCTAGAGATATACATGTTATTATTTAATTTCATTAATTATTTTTCCGTATAGTTTTAAAATTGTGATGTTCTGAGCGTGATTAGTGATAACATCTACTAATATTATTGTAACTAATTTATTTTCTATGAAACAATTCATTCCATTTTGTGGTAACAAATTAACGATTTTATTTAATATATATTTTTATGTCTTAATCCTATAAAAATGAATTAATTCATAATTATGACATTATAACCATTTGGAATATTAGAAAATCCCATTATTTTTCTCTAAGTGTCTAATTCTTACTTAAATTGTATGATGGTTTACCATAGGATAAAAAATCTATACTAAAATTAGAAAACATTTATATATTCTAGTAGAATAAAATTATTATTATTTTGATATAATAGAATACAACTTGGTGTTTTTGAATATTGACTCATTCATTAATAACTAAGGGGAGGATTAAATATTTCTAGATTATATAGAGTATTTAAAAGATTATATATATATATATATTTATATATTATAATAATATATTAGATAACACTTATTTTACGATCAATTTACTATATAATACATCATTTGTGACATTAAATTCTTCCATTGTAATTTCATAATACTGATGGTGATCAATCATACATATTTTCCATAAATCCCTTGAATACATGATACATTTAAGAGAATATTATCTCATAATTATATAATTCAATCATTAGATATATATTTAATCCATCATACCCTTGGAATTCATAATTATGAGCCCTTTTACCCATTTTTAAAATAGAATTTGATTTCCTTTATTCATATCACTAGGTGAATCCCTCCATGTGTATTACATGTGAAAAATTAAATCAATTTCTTCATCTACTTATATAATGTTCTTATATATAAAATTTCGTTTTCGAACAGTTATCAATATTCCTTTGGATAAAAATATTCTTGGATAAATACTTCTCATCATTTATATAATTTTTCATTACCTCTAAATATTATGAAAAGACTAGGTATAAGAATTCCCTATTTTGACTTGGTAATAGTATATCAAATAACATGAAAATTTAAATGATTTGATTCATACATATATATATTTTTTATTGATATTCATTAATTTCTAGACTCATAATAAAATATTTTCCCATTCATTTTAACATAAAGCATTATATTTCCTTTATATATATACACATTTCTATTAGGGAAAATATTTTTCAACGAATATCACTACAAAATAATTCCATTTTTAAAATCATATCTATTCCTTAGTCAATGGGTTATGAATTAATGGACATAATGTATAAATGTATCCCATTATATTATATACAACAATGATTTCATTATTCTTTAATTATACCCTATGGAAGTTTATATTTGATAAAAATATGTGAAAATTTTCACCACCAGTAATAGTTTTTTTACATAGAATGATAGAGATTCCAAACTTATAAAATTAGATAATTATTAAAAAAAATCAATGGTTGAATGATTTTTTATAAATGATAAATTTTATTCATAACATAAGAGTATGTAACGAATATGGAAATATATATTCTATTTAACTATAGTTTAATTTGTACTCTTAGTTGTGAAATCCCTATAGTGACTCTGAATATTAAAAATGTGAATATTCACTTCATTATCATCCATATAAAAAAATTAATTAAAGTTTTTATGTATTTCACTACAATATATGATCAATTGTATAAAATTATGGTAAATTTATTATATAAATTTTTTAATATTACACTATTTCGAAGAATTTAATATAATCTTTTATGTGTGTATCATAAAAATTTGTTCTCAATCTATATATTATTCTAATATACTTATTATAGAGTATAATAAATGTTCTATAATGAAAATTTTATCAAAACACAGTCTATTAACATTGACCTTCTAGTATTTCATGTCATGTAGCAATGTTTTATCTCCTTACAACGGCTCCCTCCCAAACATTCTAAATATAAAATTATCTAGAAATTGAAAAATTGAAAGGCCATATGGACTGGGGTATAGATCACGTTATTAATTATCAAAATGTTTGGATATAACATAAAATTATATATATATTTATATATGATTATTTCAATACATTTTAACATATATAGAAATGTAATAACACAATGTATTATTGGGAAGCCACATTTTTATAGTAATGGATAATTTACAAGAAGTATCACAAAGGGAATAATCATGGAATGTGATAATAATGAATTGATAGATATAATATAAAAAGATACTAGACTAATAAAATAATTTGATCATGAAAACACTAAAATGTGATATCAATCACATGATGACATAAAAATGGTAATGAGTATAACATAAACCATATTTTAGATAATAGTGGAAATAAAATATTCATAAGGAAAAAATTAATATATCTCATAATCAAAGGATACGTAATGGTGGAGAACATAAACAAACTTTCAGTCCCTCATACAAGACAACATATATTAATATATAGGCATAAAAAACACAAAAACATGTTTCTCACTTGAGTCCAATAAAATTTTTGGGGAGAAAATTGATTTCTAGGACAAAAAAATTATAAAAATAACTCTAAAGTATTAATAATATATAAATATTGAAAAAACCATCAAATAAATGTCATTCCCATGTGGGTTTCATTCATTAATATGGATATTTAAAAACTATTTATCTATAAAAAATTTATATTTATGAATTTTATTAATATTACCATAGTAAAATAAATTAAATAAAATTCTAGGTAAAAAAATTAAATTTGGATTATTAAATATATGGTGTTATCACTTTCTATAGTAAAGATATATGTATTTTATAAAAATTGATGAAACTATTTTAATAATTATAAATTGATATATGATTATCATCAGATAATGTGAATGGAAGTTGAGTAAAAATATAATTCCAATCGAGATATAATGAGAGTGTTAGATATCATTCTCACATTGACCAAACAATTGTGGGATAGACCAATTATAAATAATATATATTATGATATATAATGTAGTATGATAATAAAAAAATATTTTACCCAAAAAATATATATTTAATATATAATTTTCATATTCAAACAAATTTTTTAAATGATAGATATGTTTTATAAGAAAATTGAAAAAAAGACGGACTATTTTATAGAGGAACAAAAATATTGAGTCTTATTTTTCTTTTTTATACCCTCTAACATCTACAATAATGAAATTATTCTAATAATTTACCTTTTTCTGAACCACTTTTTGTTTTATTTCCATCTATATCAATCTTTTTTCATTCATTTTTATTAGTTTTGTGTTTTTTTAGATAATTTTTTAAAATTTGATCCATTTTTCCAACAGATCTATAAAATAATATTAAATTTCAAAGGTCATTGTCTCATGGTTACATAATATCTGGAGATAAAACTGTATGTATTCCATTTGATTCTATTATGAATATAGTATAATGCATTAATATATTGAACAAAATAGTTCATAATTAACATGTATTTCTTCATAAAATTATTTTGTAAAATATAAATGACATAGATTATTAACATTGAATTTGATTTTTATCATTCCAATATTATCATTATAGAATCATAAAAAATCTTTAATTTAATTATTAATTCTATATTAAATCCTGAAATTCATTTTATTCATATAAAATAGAGTAATATGTGAAAAATTTACCATCATCAATAACATAACATAAAGACATAATAATAAAATTATAATACTAAATGTTTTTGTAGAATATAAAATAATTATTTGAATTTTATAAAAAAATATGGGATAATTAAATTAATCCATGAAAGTTAATTTTAATTATAATTAATAATTTATATGAGTTATGTCGATTATTTAAATGAGAAGTCACTGGTTTTGAAATTCTCACTTGGACATAATAAAAAATTTAGGAAAAAGGTTTCTATTGGAGGGAATGTTTAACATAAAATTGATTAATAGTAAATTGGAGTTAATAATATATAAATATAATAATTTAATGTATATAATAAATGGACTAAAGTGTTTTATGAAATTTGAATACAAAATAAAATATAAATGAGTTACTTATCATCCTGTGTGTGCCTCTTTGAGACACCACTTTTTCATTGAGTATAGAGACTTCTAAATATATATTTTGGGTTATAGTAGGCACTCATTTAGATTGATATGAATTAAAAAGGGGTTATTTTGGTAGGTAATTTTAAATTTATGGTGGTTTGTTATTGAGGATGAAATTTATAGACGTAATATTTATAAATGAATTTGGAATGGTATATCGGAAAATAATGTTTATTAATTTATTATATAGACTCAAGAAATTTAATATAATTGACTTATAATAAATTTATAATTTTATGATTAAATTTTATTTATAATTTAAAAATTAAACCAAATAAAACTGAAATGTATTTTATGAAAATTATATATAATTTAAAACCTCGAGAAATTATTATTCAAATAAAACATACTGCTGATTTGAAATTTCATTTATTGGTATCGAAGATAATTTGAATAACTTTTTATTTTAAATACATTGATAATTTATATTATTTCATTTCATTCAATATTTTTAATTAAAATATTTAATTTATTTAGTAATAATATCACAAAACATATTGGGTATATCGATTCATTATTTTTTAATATTCTAGGAATATAAATTTCAATAAAAAATATGAAAATTATCTATAAAATAATTTTCAATTTGTGATCCTTAAAATGGTTTCCAAAATATTAGAAAGTATTTCTTTACATTATAAATTTAACTACTAAACAAAATCACATATTTCATAGAAATAAATTTCATTCTAAATAATATAAATTTAATTTTCTATGGATGATTACATTTCTAATTTTATTATTAATTATTTACAAAATTATTAAAAAAAATAAAAAATATTTTAATAAAAATAAAATTTTAAATAACAAAAGAAGAATTAGAAAATAAATCATAAAAAATATTATTTTACAAAAATAATTATGACCTATTTTTTATAAAATTTTATTATTATAGATATTTTTATATGTGAAATTTTCGAGATAATTTCATAAAATTATAATTTCATAAAATTATAATATCTTAATATATTTTTTTATTCCTTGAAAATGATATGTATAATATGTTTTATTGCTCATAATAGTTGGGTATCTATGCCAACATTCATTTATTTTTCCTATGGTCAATTAATATTCCCAAAGTATTATATTCATTGTACAAACTCTAAATAATTTTTATTTCTATAAATCATCATTCATTAAATGTAATCTCAATAATATATATTCATTCATAAAATTTCTGTTTGTAACATCATGTTACCTAATTTTTAGTTTTTTGACCTTTGATTTGAGAATCTGTTGACTGGATATCTCTATGGGTTATTTTGAGTATTTATTTGATGTCCTTTTTGAAGATATCGTGGTATGTGTATGGTTGGTGTAGGTTTTAAAAACTTGTTCATCCAAAAGATGAAACTGTTCTAGTATCTTTTCATCATGAATATGGATAGTGTGTGATTAATCAATCTATGAATCCTCACTATGATACTTTTCTTGAAAGGGGATCACAGTTTGTAAAAGGTATAACAAACACTGCCAACAAACCAAGAATCATTTCCAACAACAAATAAAAAGTCAAGTAATTAGCACATGGTTAAAACTAAATGATTCTCATGTACCGTCAAAATGTGAAATATTATTTTAATACCAATTTTTTTTAATTAAAATAATGAAAACCCCTTTTAACACCAAACATCACCCACTCAACAATTAATTGATCATTTATTTTTTCGGATCCCCCAAGTGTATTTTAATCCCTCACGAAGACATCTCAGGGTAGATCAAATTGATGACCCTTTTTCATTAGGTCCTTCTCATCATGGACATTGACCTATCTTCTTAAATTGATTCATTCTTTATAGTGTCAATAATGGGCTTATGTTCAATTTCATATTCGTTAGTTGATTTTTAATTTTTTATATGGGATATAATATATATTTTATCGAGATCCCTCTTCTAAGATTCAGGGATCTCTATCAGAGGTGACACATCACAATTCCATTTTGGTCGGATTCCAACTTTTCAATGTAGGTTGTTCAATGATATACTTTAATTTTTTTTAATCATTATTTTTTGGATAGTTTATAGATATGTTTTCCTTTAAATATATGTTCACTAATTATTGATAATTAATTTCCATTTGAAATACCATTTTATATTAATTTTAATATATTGAAACTGTAGTGTGTTCTATAAAATGATTTTATAAAATGGTGAATTCCTTGTTGATTATAATATCATTTTAAATATATATTCATGTCCCCCTTATGGAATGTGAGGTTTTTGGTTCATAATTGATTTGAAAATTAATATTATATGACTTGAATTATATGGTTGGAATATTGTTATGATTTCTCTATAATTTTGATTTCATGAATTTATAAAATAGACAACCAACTCCTTTTAATGAATTTATGATTTTCATTAAATGGTGGTTTCTTGTTTATTTGTAATGTGTCATTTATTTTCATGGAAGGACTATGTAGACACATATATGGAAATGATGCTAAGCCATTTTAAATTGTGAAATTTTATTGAATACCTTTGAGTTTGTTTATATAACTATTTATTTTAAAGGCTCACTTAGAATTATGAAGATCATTATGTAGGTATGAAGTTATTTTTACCTATTTTAATTTTTTAATTTAATAACATCTTTTTAATTGTATTGATGATGTTTTACCACCTTGTTGAATCATTATAATGATCATCCATGGTAATAATATATTGATGTAACTTTCCTAATTCTTATACTTCCCATATATTGGATTTGAAAAAACGGTTATTTACATTAAGAGATCATGTGGGTGAGCATGAGATTTGATTTGATGGCATGTTCCCATGATTGAAATTTTGGGGGAATTGTCACATTAATGATATTTATAAGAACTATAGATGCGATTTTCATAAATTGATTATCTCACTCGTGTATTTTGACAAATCAGGGGGGCCTTTTTTGTTATAAATGTTGACCAATATATATGATTTACTATTGTAATCAGACCCCATATAGTAGTTTGGTATAGAACATTAATTTCTCAGGCTATGAAGGTGTGGACCGAAAGGAGTGGTGTGAGGAACTTTTTTTCATTATACCAGTGAGAATAGAAATAAGACTAAAGAATAACCCTGATTTATTATGACTATAATGACTATAGGGGACTTACTATCATATCATGGTTTTACCCCTGACATCCATATACATGGTACTTGATACATGACTTTGTTCATTATCAGTACATGGAACAAGAGTTTCCCTTTATGATAGATTCCTTCTATTGATTAATCAGTTTCTTAATGTGAATCACATTGAATCTATTGTTTTGAATATTTTACAAATCTTGATATCAGGTTAATGATATTACATTTCTTATCTGATATGAATAATTCATTTAAATTTTAACTCAATGATTTTGAAGAAATTGATATATTTTTTGAGGGTGAAATGGAATGCTTAACAACATTGGTTTGGTAATTTTTTTTCAAATGTTTAAAAATATATATTAAAACCATTAAAATTAAAGAATTATTTCAAAGAGTTTATTTCCTTTTATGAATTTTACAGACATGTACTGAGATTATTTTACTTGTATTTGTGAACTGGTGATTTATATTAATAATTATATACATAGACACTTTGGTAAAATATTAATTAGATCATTAGATCTTACCCCTATTACAAAATTAGTGTTTTCAACCATTTTGTTCAAATACCAGGTGTTTTCTATCTCATCATCTTCCTTTATGGGTTCATGTATGGTTAGATGTGGGTAGGTTTCTTTGGAATTGGAGTTGGTTGCGTACCACTAGAAGAAGGGTTTTGTTAGTTTTATTTTTTATTGGTTTTGTATTGTATATTTATACAATGATATATTTTTATAAGTTTGTTTAATTTATATATTTATAGAGTTTTATTTGATTATTTTTATACATTTTTATGGTGAGATCATTACCAATGGTCTTTCTGATGCCCATGTTCTTATCACTAGCCCATGGAGGTTAAAAAAACTCATTGACTAAATAGATAATTTGAAGAGATATGGATTTTGATGGTTCTCTATGTTGTTTCTTGACAAATGGTGTTTAAAGTGTTCTTTCATTGAAATGAAATAATTATCCTTGAATGCCATTATGTTTTTTTGGTCATCCATGGTAGGAAGGAGATTAAAGATGTGATTTCACTCATGATGTAGTTTGTGAATAGATGCATGATCATAGTTTATTCACAATGAGACTATAGTTTCTAGGTAATGTGGGGAAATAAGGATTTATTTTTAGTAATTTTTTTTCTTTTGATGATATAGATTGATATTATTGATGAGATTATATGTGATTTTGGGAAACACTTATGAGTGTTGGGATGGAGGGTAAGGATGGACAGAGATGCACTATGACTTGATGGTCTGAAAATATATGATGAATAAATTATATAATTAAGCTATTTAAAATAGAAATTATGATATTGGTTTGTGTCATTCCATCCTATTAAACAATAATTTACAAATTTATATATAAACTCTAATTGTGGATCCATGTGAATTTATTTCTAAAATAAACATACTTTTGTGATGTCCGTTTGGAGGTTTATTGTTATTAATGGAAATCTTGGGGATTTCCTATTTCATGCATTTATACGGTGATTATATAATTATTCCCTTCATTTATAATTTAAATTATTTTTGGAAACTAATTTGTTTGGCTTAATAAAATATTTTTTAAGGAATGAAATAGATTTTTTCATTAGAAAATTGGGTTTTCATATCAAATATTTGGATTGGGAAAACAGATTTTCAAAGACAGTTGAGCAAAATGATAAATAAATATTTATTAAGAAATTTTAAATTTTAATATATTTAAAAATATAATGCTTTTGGAAATTGGAAAATTAGATTACTATTTTTGATAGCATAGTGTAATTTCTAGGAGACTGTACAGGATTTTGAAAAATTATAATGGATTTATATTATGTGTTTTTATTTTGAAATGAATGATTAATGTTTTATAAATGGTAAAATATTATGTGTTTTAAAATATATGAATCATTAATAAGTTGTTTTTTGGATTGATTTAAAATATTTCATGCTCTATTTGAGTGTTTATTTTTGCATGAGATGATGACCCTATGATTTATAATATCTAAAAATGTATCAAGTAATTTTTTCAATGAAAGTGTGAATTGTTTTTATTAATCCATCCATTGTTATATTCTTTCAAATTTTTAGGAATTAAAATATTCAGTTGATGGATATACATAGACACAAAATTTATTGGTGGATTGAAATGCATTCCTTCCTTTAGACCACATCAAGTACTTCCTAAATTTGTACCCACCTTGTAATAAAGGTAAATGAGTTTCTCTTAAAGTAGAAAAGTAACTTGATGATGTTTAAGGGATCATTAATTAATTAAAGACTCTTAATTATGAAAATTTCAAATATATAAAATACTTATTTGAGAGACTTTTCCAAGATTGGTGGGATTTTTTTATTCCCTATCATCATTGTGAAATAATTTTATAGAAATTATTCTAGTCAGTCGTCTTTCAGGGGACGTATAATGAGGAAAATAATAATTTTTTTTTAATTTTTTGGGATTTAGTAATGATGGTGAATTAGAGGATGATAATTCCAATAAATTATAATTTCTATTATATTTTATTCCTTAGTTTTTTAGGTAATTACTTCAGTATTTTAATCAAAATTTGAAAAGGTCATTACCCACACTCTGTAATAGCCATTCTAATAGGTTAGTATACCTCTTAGATGGGGATTCTTGATAGGAACTTTCCAGTATAATCGACGTTATATATATGTCATTAAGGGAACATTTTAATCATTTTTCTTAGGAGGGGTAATCATATCAGGGAAAAATGAGTTATTTATTATTCTTATAGTGTGAAGCACCTTACCATCCTATGATGATTTGTTAATCAACTCTGATTGTTTGTAAACAGTGTATCTTTTTCGGCCACCATATGATGTTCGGTAAGATGGGAGACTATAAATGGATGATGTGGGTAGGGATATTCATCTCATAATTGTTTTGGAAAATATTATTCATCAAAATACATTCAAAACCATTTCCCTTAGGTTAAATATTTTGAAACTATATTAGTAGCTTCTTTTAGTGTTTGATGTTAATCTAGCTTGTTCATTATTACATCGGAGTCGAAACTACATGAGTTATTCTTAGTTTTTTATTTAATTTTTTTCAATCCATTTTTTTAGTGACCTTTGAGCATGTTTTGGGAGCTTTTTGGATGATATATTTTTATTTTTTTCTTTATCGTGTGGATGGTTTTGTTTTCTTTATCACCTATGTAGTTGTGCCTTGGGTAAGTCAACTCCTGAATGCTTCACATTCCATCTAAACAATTTTGGTTCTAATATTTATGTGGTTATCTTTTTTATTAAAAAAAAGTTTTTGTCCGAAAGATATTATATATTTTGGGGTTTTTATTATTCAAAATCCCATTTGTCTCCTTCCATGGATGTCTTCCTATAGTCATTGAAAGATATCGTTCGTGTTGGTTATTGTTTCTCATTTCCTTTTTCCATGGTGGTTAGATGTCAATTTTCATGTGATTTATTATCTCACATATGAGAGTTTATTTCTTTAATATGCATTGATATTAATGTTTCATCACATTTATGATGGATTTTGATAGACCTTGGTAATGTACTCAAAAAACTAGGATGATGTAATTCTGTGATGGACCAGACAACTATTGGTGTTTGAGTGTTATTTGATGATCTCATTTAGGGGTGAGGACTAATGTAGAAAATACTATGTTCCACCCTGGTAATTATATGAGGATAAAATAATTTTTAGTTGAATTCAATGATTATTAGAGTTTGATCATTAATGGACCATTATAATTTTATTTATTTTGGAAATCATGAGTTTTTTGGATGCACATTTTTTAATGGTTTTTAGTGTTATACCATAGATTTTCTTTCTGGAAACCGGTTAAAGTCTCTTATTTGTATCTAAGGTACCATATTTTATTATGTGAAAAAAATTTTATAATTCAAAAATTTATGGGGAGTCCAACGATAGGTTTCCAGTGTTTCTCTTGTTTGAAATATAGTGATTTTCCTGGTGTGTTTATTTTGAAATTTCATGTGATTTTAGCCTTTATGATAGTATCTCATCTAGACTATTGACCATCTTTCTCACAAAATTAATGAGGTTGTTAACCTTGTTATATCATGTTCTATCATTTAGAATGGATGCCTTTCAAAGAAGGAATTTCCTATTGTAGATATTTTATAACAACCATTTACCTACTTTTAATTATTTTCCCCTATTATTTGAGAATCCATTGATTGGATCTCTACATACGTTGTTTTTGGTCTATTTGTGTGGGGTTATAGGGTTGTGTTCATAGTCATTGTCTGGAAAATAATGAAACCAAAATGTGGAACATTATTGTATCCTAAAAAATGTGACATGATTAACTAATATTTAATGATACCATGTATCTGAATTGTAAAATTTTCCCAATATTAGGAATTTAGTTTACACATGGTTGAAAAAACCCTGAATCCTAAAAATGAAAATTTTATAGTATCCCATAAGGTTTGGAATATTTGGTGCATTTTTATTACTAGAAATGTGACTATCCCCATGAAATTATGAAAAATATTTTAAATTCCCAGACAATATTAATTATTATCTTTTTACCAACCTTTACCACACCAAACTTCTACAACTTGAACCTATTTCAATCATTGGAATTTTAGGATACCTCTAGAGACATTGTGGCCTTTATAACCTTATCTCTTGGGGGATCAACCTTTTGATCTATGTATTAATACTATTCTTGTAACTTCTTACACTCGTATACATAAAAATCTCTTCTTATATTGATTCATTATTCCTACTAGTTATGGTGTCCTTGTGTTCAATTTTATCATGGTTGGTTGAAGTGGAATTTTGTATCTGGTTTCTCTTCTCACTTATATCAAGATCCATCATCCTAGATTCGATGATATCCATCAAAAGTGACACATCCAAAATTAATTTCGGTTGGATTATATATATTTCATTTAACTGATTCAAATTTTTCCATTTTTTAATTCATTGATTCATGAGTATTTATAGTTACATTCCTCCTTTATCACATGTTCAGCACTTTATAATCTTGAATTTCCTTATGAATTCATCTTTAATCATCATTTAAAATATTTAACATGGAATGGTTTCATTTTAATGGTTCTTTATATTTATAAATATACAATTTATTTTAATTCCTTTTATACGGGATTTATGCTCATCCTCTAGAATGTGAGGTATAATGTGTTGTTTTGATTTGTAATGTAAAATTATTTATATTTTCTACAATGGGATTAAATATTTCATAATTTCCGAAGAGTTTTGATTTCATGAATTTATGAAGTGAAGCATAGAACATGTTGAATTATTTTACCTTTATAATAAAATGGTAATTCATGGGTGTTTTTTAATTAATTATTGATTCACATGGTAAGACATATTAAACCCATGTTTTAAAATTAAATTATATTATTCTAAATCATGAAACATATTTGAATTTACCTGATATATTTTGAGTGAAAGTATTATTTAAAAGGAATGTTATGAATTATTATTACTATTTTTTGTGGATGCATGTATGTTTATCCATTATAAAGATAGAACTTAAGAAAAGATTTTGAATTGAATTGGTGACGTTTGAGAGCCCAATTATATATTTTTTATGATCCTATATTTTACTAATCAATAAATAAAACTTTATTTATTATTATACTTCCCATTGATAGTTGTTGAAAAAGTGTATTCATACACTGGAGGATTTAAGGGATGGGAGTGAGATTTTGATTGAGGGAATGTTCTTAGGATTGAAATTTGGAGGACATGATCCCTTGGTAGATGTTGATAAGGATCCCTATTGTGATATTAATAACTTGATTATTTCACTCACATATTTATAACGGTCATGGGATACTTGGTATTAAGATAATATGACCTAGATAAATGATTTTTTTGAATAATCTCACCCCATACAGTAGATCCATAGAGAACCTAAAAGGTTCATTCAATTAAAATATGACCAAGAATGTGGATGTTCATGAACTAGTTTGATTGAGAACTATGAGACTATATTCATGACCAATGATTAGTCATTTGTTATTTTGATAATCTTCATTATGATGGAATCTCTATCATATATAGGTCATCCCTATGGCCTCCATATACAAGATTCATGATACATTGACTATTTGTTGACACTATATGGCTCTAAAGATTCCATTCATGATTTATTTCTTCTATTAATTGATATGTTTATTTATGTGTTAGACCTAGACTATATAGTGTTCAATTTTTAACAACTATTGATATCATTTTTATGTTCATAATTTTCTTTTATGATATTAATTTATTTTTTGAAATGGTTTTCAAATCCTTCCATGAAATTTTGTGGTTTTCAAATGATTAAATGTCTAGTTTTCTAACTTTTCTTTTGTAAACAATTTTTAAATGTCTCATAAAATTTTTAAACTCACTATTTTCTAAAATAATTTCCTTTTCTTTAATTTTATTTATGAAATATAATGTATTGAAATCCCTATATATTAATCCACTTTTATCTTATTTGAAATACCATAAGAAGTACTTCTTATAATCATTGGTTAAATACTACTAGTCTATGTAGATAACACCATTCTTGTACCATTATTATTTTCAGCCTTTATATTATTTTAGTAGGTTTTCATACACTTATTATATTCAATTGTTGTTTCATTCATGTATGTAACACCCCAAGATTTCATAGTGTGTTATTTCTTCAAAATAATTCAATAACTTGCACTACACGCAACACTGAGTTCAATTGCACCATGACTTACCAAAAAAAAATCCATTAAAAGAGGTCATGAATAGTATTAACTAAATTTTAAACTTTATATAATCCTTATAATTTTAGAATCCATATTATGAGTTTCTTAGTCATAATGCAAGAACAGATTCATTTTCAGTATTGCACTTTTATCAACTTTTGATAGTGAAACCTTTTTGAATAAAATATTTTAAACTTTTTGACTAAATGGAGACATCAAAAAATTTAAAATGAAACATCCCAAGCATCACGGTACGCTTTCCTTTGAATAAAAGAGTAGCGTGTGTTGTACGCAACTTCGAGTTCTAACACACCGTAACCAATCAAACTAGCTGTTATGAATAGTAATACCTACTTTTTGAAGTTATATATATTTTATATTTTAAAATGGACTTCATTTTTGGATTCGGAATATCAAATTTAGCCTAAGGTGAATTTTTGGTACTTTTCGGATAACTTTCATATTTTGATGAATAGTGAAAATTACTAAATTTTAATTAAAAACAACTTTTTTAATCAAAATAATTAATAGTGATAAATTATGAATTTGAGTGGTTTTAAAGTATATTTAGAATATATTTTTACTATTTAATATAATTTTGGTCATTGGACATAATTTTACAATTAAACCGAACATAAACAAGTGTCAATCTTTTGATAGTTATTATCTCTTAAAAACACGCTTTTTGTTTTGACAACGGGAATTAATTTTAAATTAATTTCTGCCACTTCTGTGTTTTGAATTTAGGAAAATGGATTCCATATTTGGAATCAGGATGTTCAAATTGTGTAAATAGGTAACTTTTATTTTTAGACATTTTGAATAATTACTGCGGTAAATATTTTATTTACCATGGTTAAGGGTAAATCCGGTAAATAAGGGTTAAATAAATAATATTATAATAATACTAAATTACCCTAAAACGTGTCTTAACCCTATTGGTTGATACATGGTCGACCATGGGCATCTTTGTGTCTATTTTGGGACCCCATGGATCCACTTGTAAGTGATAATGACACATAATATTAATAAAGTCAAAATAAAAATAAAAATGACACAAGCATATATCTTTTAGAACAACAATTTTTACGTAGGGTTATACATGTTGGATTTTCGATTATAAATATTCATTAGAAAGATAAAAAGATTTCCTACATAATGATATTTTATTTATAATTTTTAGACATTAAATAAGTTATTTTATTTATGACACAATGATGATGCAGTAATTAATATAACAGTGAAAAATTAAAATAATTGATATTATAAATACCCAAATAAATATAATATGAAACTTTTAATTAATTAAACTAATTTTCTAGGCTAATATGATATATTAGGATTGATTTAATGGACTTTGTTCGAAGTAATCAATCTGTTATGAGTTTCACAAAAATCAACTATTGAATAGTGTCAAAATTGACATAAAAGAGTTCTTAAAACAAATATTATATTATTAATTGATATTAAATTCCTAAAAATCAAAGGTTCGGCCAAGAGACTTATATTATGATAGGTTAATCATTAATAGACCACTTGGGGGTCGCTTGGATGTATATAGTAAGTTTATTAACCATAATATATAAAATACAAAGAGACATTGTAAAAGTGAAACTAATTATCTTAGAGTTAATACTTAAAGATAAGGTTAATATAAGTACCCAAACCTGTCTAAATTCTATTGGATGAGTTGTTTTCGACCTATCCCCACCTCATCCTTTGAATAGTCAACTTTGGAGCCTTTAGAAACCGAATATGAATTTATTATAAATTAATATTTCTAGCTTTTCCAAAGGTGCCCCTCACCCCTCTTATAAAAGGGCACTCCTCCTTCTCATTTCTTCACACCTTCAAAGCCTTTTGGTTCGGCCAAACTCTGCCCAAATACTCTCCCAACATCCCTCAATACAACCTAGAGGCCTTAGTTTGATCAGAAAGCCAACCTAAGGAGCCCTTTTGATCGAATCAAAAGGAAGAACCCGAAGAAGAGGTAATGATTTCACCACCCTTTTTTAAGTTCATTTCTTCTTCCACTTCTTCTTTCTTTGTTCTTACCATTCTGAAATAATAACTCCAGTATCTCAAATATACTGTGATGTTATTATAAATATGGTACAATCATATTCAGTATTCTATCCACCCTTTGAATAACATGTCACCATACGTGCGTACGTACGGCTTACCGTCTCCACGTCGTGGTGTAATTGTTATTCAATATAATATTATTTGGATGGGTATAATAATGATGTGTAACTCATGTAAATAATAAATATAACATGTTAATGATTCTGTATATATGATATACCATCCATTTATATATTATTTTAATATCAAAAGAATGATATTGTCGCTCGTGCGTACGTACGGACTACTGTCTCCACGAACGCGATGAGATTCATTCTCCATCGTAACCATTAAAGCGTAATTATCATTTTATGATTTAAAAATGATGTTTAAGGACTTGATATCATTCTGGATATGAATAATATACAACCTATCCTATACAAACATGTCTTACGTAACAAAACATATGAAAGAAAACAAGTAAGTTAACACCCGAAACAACGATAATACTAAGATATTATTATCAAATCAATATTAAAAGATCATATATGATATCATATTAATGTATATGATTCTTGTATAATTTAATAACAATTATTTCACCATTATACAGGAGGTTAACCTACCACAACCAAGGAAAAGTACAAGGTAAGGGTTATTTCACAATCACTTCATTATCCGAGGTTGTTTATATGTAATAATCTACTGGGATCTATTTATCATCCACATCCATGTTTCTTAAAAATGTATTTCAAAACATTTTTACTATTTACTAAAATATGAGTTAAAGTCATTTATACCCTTTTTGACTTTTATAAGTGGTTTATAAAGGAATCTTTTCGTCATTTTCAAAACAAGGTCCTTTTTAACCTTTTCGACAGAATTGAGGTAAGAATGTTTTTTTTAACTTATACGGCGGGTGCGGTTATTTTACGCCGTTATAAAATCTTCAAAGCTTTCCTTACAAGCTTATAAGAATATTTTCAAAGAAAATGTTTTATTTTATATGGATCTTAAATGATTTCAAAATAAAAGGAGATACTTCTTTAAAAAGAATTTTGATTTCATCTATGTCAACATCCTTTGATGGATTTTAAGATTATTTGAAGTTTATTTATTATGATACAAAACTGCTATATTGTATTGAAGGTTTTGTGATATGTTTGACTGTGGATGTGCTATTTTTATACCATTCATAGTATATGGTGAAATTATTGACATTTCGTATGCTAGTTTTAATACGAATGTTTATGTTATGTTTAAACCTTTTCATATGGGAATGCATTGGACTTAATAAGTGACGGGTGGAGCCCGCTATAGCTCCTCAATGCATCGGTAGGTCTCATGAGACAAACTAGTGTCTTGGCACAAGGCATTGACAAAATCTTATTTGTAGTCTTGGCACGAGGCCTTGGCTATGTGGTTATGATAGTCTGGCATTATGCATTCCAACATTATGAAAGTGGTTATTTATTTTTGCATGTGATTATTCGATTAGTGGAATATCCATGTGAATAAGTAAATGGAATTATTTCATTTTATTTATGCCATACCATGTTGAAAGTTCATGTTTAAAAGGCTTTTGTTTTAGTTATACATTGCCTTAAATGTTTATTCTTATTGATGAAAGTTTCCGCTATATTGTTATCCTTACTGGGCATTTGAGCTCACCCCTTTTCTATGTTTTATTTTTCCCAGGAAGTGAAGATGTAAGTTATGAATGACCTGCAGGGATATTATGAGGGGATTGTAGTGTGGACTGTGGAAACATTATGTTGTTGTAGTAGTTTTTGATTTTATGATGTAATGTAAAACTTATGAATATATCTAGTGTTTCCAAGGCTACTAAACCAATCGGTCTTTCGAGATTTGATCTTTCTTGTGATCATGCCAATGTTATGTAATAATGCACCGACTCTAGGAAACTAGGGTCGGGGCGTTACAGTTGGTATCAGAGGAAGTTTAGTACAAACCTTGGAAGCTAGATTTAGATAAACTCTGATTAGAGCACGTAGACCTAAGATGAACTTTGAGGATTAGTATAGAAGAACTTCCTAGAATTTTGGTATTGTAGAGATTTTGTGAGTTTTCCGAGCAATACATCCCTGTCTGGATACGAGCAGGTAGAGGCGGCTCTGGCACAGATGTACCTAGGGGTAAAACCCGAAAACACCGCTTTGAGCTAGACTCGAACGGGAACTGGTGCACGACAACGGGCCTTGCTGCACTCTTGGTTACGACACTCCCGGGGGATATGCTTAGGATAACTCTCACTATCTTTACAAATCATTATGAAGGGTTTATGAGTATATACTACCTCAAAGAAAACATTTTTATGATTATGGATTATATCCATAAATAGTTCAATTTATGTTAAGTGTTTTATAAGTATGGGATTATGTATTTTTATTCATAAACTGATCTAGTTTATGCCATTGTTTAGAAATGGCGCCTAGTAGAAGGAATGAGAACTCCAGAAATACACATGATTCAAAGAGAAGGAAGGATCATATCTTTCATGGTCTTAAGCTAGAATTTATAAGAGAAATTGTCTCCCATGTATTATCATCATATGAAGAAATAATATCATGTGTTGATAAGATAAGTAAAGAGTTTACTGAGTCCTATGGCTTTGAAGGGAATCAAGAGAAGAAAAGGATGGAAGAGAGAAAGATGGATAAAGGGAAAAGGGAAAAGAAGAATTTTCCCATATGTGGTAACTGTGGAAAGAAACACCCTGGAACTTGCCTGAAAGGAATGGGAGTTTGTTATAAGTGTGGAGGAAAAGGGCACAAAGTACGTGACTGCAAGGGTAAGAAAATGGTTTTAAATGTACAATGCTTCATTTGCAAGGAGTTTGGACACTACGCGAACCTATGTCCCAGTCATCAGACTATGCCACAAATGATGTTGTTGGATAATAACCAAGTTATGATACTACCACAGATGAAGAGGAATGATTAGAGTTCTTATGTTGATTATGTCAATTGAGTGTTGTATCAACAATGTACTTGTTATAATAATTATGGAGTATATAAGGATTGTACTGCAGTACTATTTCATTAAGGACTTGAGATTGTGTGGAACAAAGAAAAGTGACTCAATAGCAGGATAAATTTTTGGAAAATATATGGTTGAGAGAATGATAAATCATAATATAGTTCTGATACTGAGGTAGTGATTTTGGAATAATATGTGATTGTTTTGAATAAATTATAATGGATATTCTTGACTACCTTGGAACTAATTAATGATTTGTATATTCCATCATTGTTGGGGTTTAAAACATTTTTGGATTAATGAAGTATATCCAGCTTTCTATATGGAATAAGGGAGCATGAATATAATCAATAAGGAATATGGTAATTCAGGATGTTTCGGTGTATTAAAAGAATACATGATGAAGGTATTCATATGCTATTACGGGGTAAAAAGGTTCTACATTATGTTTACCTTACTTATAAATGTTGGACTATGAGTTTGGATAGAAGTATTTTGGATAGTTCTAGTTTGGATTATTTTGGATTGCCATAAAAGGACAACCCGGAGGTCGGGCGGCAACCCGTCGCGTCCGGCAAGGCTGCGAGACTTGAACCCGCAACCGAAGGGCGACAAGGGGGTATCACCTACCACTGGCCCACTAGATGTCCTGGATTAAATAAAGTAGTTTTTTAAAAGATCTGGTAGATGAATTATAAATTC
This sequence comes from Viscum album, assembly GCA_963277665.1. NCBI lineage: Eukaryota > Viridiplantae > Streptophyta > Magnoliopsida > Santalales > Viscaceae > Viscum > Viscum album. Next base: position 992,915,492 of record OY728146.1, read on the forward strand.
ATTCATTTTGGAACCCTCTATGAATAGTATAAATAGAATTTTTTTTACGAGTGAATGATGAGTTTTTGGTAGAAATTTATTAAGGGATAAAACTCTAATTTTAAAGTAAGTATATCTCCTTATGATCTTAGCCAATCTCATAAATAAATTCCTCATCATTAATAAAAGCAACTTAGAACAAAAATGTTGTCCTAGATGGTACCTTAAATCATCACTAATTTATGGCTTTGGGATTGTTGGCCTTTTCATAGCCATGTTCTCTACCACTCTCCATCAGATAATTGATGGTTATATTTCTCTTCCATATCCATATCTTCCTACATGGAACCCTAGTATGTGTTATTTTCGGTAATCTTCATACTTTCCACTCTTTATTTTAAATAGAGGCCTCATTAATTCATTTTTCGATGTGGGATTTCAACTAAGATATTTTGAAACGTCAAAAATGTGTTATCCTAATACCCTATGTTTTGTTGAACCGATGGTATTTCAAATCATCATAGATTGATGAATTTAAGGACCTCAATTATACACTTGTTTGTGATTGATGACCTCAATCACTACCTATAAATATTTACGTTTTTCCTCCGATTATATGTCTCTAATTTCCACCAATGTTCTCCTAATCGAGATCATAATTTGGTGGTGACCCTTTGATTTCTCTTTTCCTCATATTAAGACTAAATTTTAGTAACCCAATTTCCGATGTGGGTTTTCCCACAAATATATTTTCTACTTTCAACCTTTTATTTTTGAAGAACAATTTCAAATTGCGAGGACGCAATTTATTGAAGGAGGGTAGAATGTAACACCCCAAGATTTCATAGTGTGTTATTTCTTCAAAATAATTCAATAACTTGCACTACACGCAACACTGAGTTCAATTGCACCATGACTTACCAAAAAAAAATCCATTAAAAGAGGTCATGAATAGTATTAACTAAATTTTAAACTTTATATAATCCTTATAATTTTAGAATCCATATTATGAGTTTCTTAGTCATAATGCAAGAACAGATTCATTTTCAGTATTGCACTTTTATCAACTTTTGATAGTGAAACCTTTTTAAATAAAATATTTTAAACTTTTTGACTAAATGGAGACATCAAAAAATTTAAAATGAAACATCCCAAGCTTCCACGGTACGCTTTCCTTTGAATAAAAGAGTAGCGTGTGTTGTACGCAACTTCGAGTTCTAACACACCGTAACCAATCAAACTAGCTGTTATGAATAGTAATACCTACTTTTTGAAGTTATATATATTTTATATTTTAAAATGGACATCATTTTTGGATTCGGAATATCAAATTTAGCCTAAGGTGAAATTTTGGTACTTTTCGGATAACTTTCATATTTTGATGAATAGTGAAAATTACTAAATTTTAATTAAAAACAACTTTTTTAATCAAAATAATTAATAGTGATAAATTATGAATTTGAGTGGTTTTAAAGTATATTTAGAATATATTTTTACTATTTAATATAATGTTGGTCATTGGACATAATTTTACAATTATACCGAACATAAACAAGTGTCAATCTTTTGATAGTTATTATCTCTTAAAAACACGCTTTTTGTTTTGACAGCGGGAATTAATTTTAAATTAATTTCTGCCACTTCTGTGTTTTGAATTTAGGAAAATGGTTTCTATATTTGGAATCAGGATGTTCAAATTGTGTAAATAGGTAACTTTTATTTTTAGACATTTTGAATAATTACTGCGGTAAATATTTTATTTACCATGGTTAAGGGTAAATCCGGTAAATAAGGGTTAAATAAATAATATTATAATAATACTAAATTACCCTAAAACGTGTCTTAACCCTATTGGTTGATACATGGTCGACCATGGGCATCTTTGTGTCTATTTTGGGACCCCATGGATCCACTTGTAAGTGATAATGACACATTATATTAATAAAGTCAAAATAAAAATAAAAATGACACAAGCATATATCTTTTATAACAACAATTTTTACATAGGGTTATACATGTTGGATTTTCGATTATAAATATTCATTAGAAAGATAAAAAGATTTCCTACATAATGATATTTTATTTATAATTTTTAGACATTAAATAAGTTATTTTATTTATGACACAATGATGATGCAGTAATTAATATAACAGTGAAAAATTAAAATAATTGATATTATAAATACCCAAATAAATATAATATGAAACTTTTAATGAATTAAACTAATTTTATAGGCTAATATGATATATTAGGATTGATTTAATGGACTTTGTTCGAAGTAATCAATCTGTTATGAGTTTCACAAAAATCAACTATTGAATAGTGTCAAAATTGACATAAAAGAGTTCTTAAAACAAATATTATATTATTAATTGATATTAAATTCCTAAAAATCTAAGGTTCGGCTAAGAGACTTATATTATGATAGGTTAATCATTAATAGACCACTTGGGGGTCGCTTGGATGTATATAGTAAGTTTATTAACCATAATATATAAAATACAAAGAGACATTGTAAAAGTGAAACTAATTAACTTAGAGTTAATACTTAAAGATAAGGTTAATATAAGTACCCAAACCTGTCTAAATTCTATTGGATGAGTTGTTTTCGACCTATCCCCACCTCATCCTTTTAATAGTCAACTTTTGAGCCTTTAGAAACCGAATATGAATTTATTATAAATTAATATTTCTAGCTTTTCCAAAGGTGCCCATCACCCCTCTTATAAAAGGGCACTCCTCCTTCTCATTTCTTCACACCTTCAAAGCCTTTTGGTTCGGCCAAACTCTGCCCAAATACTCTCCCAACATCCCTCAATACAACCTAGAGGCCTTAGTTTGATCAGAAATCCAACCTAAGGAGCCCTTTTGATCGAATCAAAAGGAAGAACCCGAAGAAGAGGTAATGATTTCACCACCCTTTTCTAAGTTCATTTCTTCTTCCACTTCTTCTTCCTTTGTTCTTACCATTATGAAATAATAACTCCAGTATCTCACATATACTGTGATGTTATTATAAATATGGTACAATCATATTCAGTATTCTATCCACCCTTTGAATAACATGTCACCATACGTGCGTACGTACGGCTTACCGTCTCCACGTCGTGGTGTAATTGTTATTCAATATAATATTATTTGGATGGGTATAATAATGATGTGTAACTCATGTAAATAATAAATATAACATGTTAATGATTCTGTATATATGATATACCATCCATTTATATATTATTTTAATATCAAAAGAATGATATTGTCGCTCGTGCGTACGTACGGACTACCGTCTCCACGAACGCGATGAGATTCATTCTCCATCGTAACCATTAAAGCGTAATTATCATTTTATGATTTAAAAATGATTTTTAAGGACTTGATATCATTCTGTATATGAATAATATACAACCTATCCTTTACAAACATGTCTTACGTAACAAAACATATGAAAGAAAACAAGTAAGTTAACACCCGAAACAACGATAATACTAAGATATTATTATCAAATCAATATTAAAAGATCATATATGATATCATATTAATGTATATGATTCTTGTATAATTTAATAACAATTATTTCACCATTATACAGGAGGTTAACCTACCACAACCAAGGAAAAGTACAAGGTAAGGGTTATTTCACAATCTCTTCATTATCCGAGGTTGTTTATATGTAATAATCTACTGGGATCTCTTTATCATCCACATCCATGTTTCTTAAAAATGTATTTCAAAACATTTTTACTATTTACTAAAATATGAGTTAAAGTCATTTATACCCTTTTTGACTTTTATAAGTGGTTTATAAAGGAATCTTTCCGTCATTTTCAAAACAAGGTCCTTTTTAACCTTTTCGACAGAATTGAGGTAAGAATGTTTTTTTTAACTTATACGGCGGGTGCGGTTATTTTACGCCGTTATAAAATCTTCAAAGCTTTCCTTACAAGCTTATAAGAATATTTTCAAAGAAAATGTTTTATTTTATATGGATCTTAAATGATTTCAAAATAAAAGGAGATACTTCTTTAAAAAGAATTTTGATTTCATCTATGTCAACATCCTTTGATGGATTTTAAGATTATTTGAAGTTTATTTATTATGATACAAAACTTCTATATTGTATTGAAGATTTTGTGATATGTTTGACTGTGGATGTGCTATTTTTATACCATTCATAGTTTATGGTGAAATTATTGACATTTCGTATGCTAGTTTTAATACGAATGTTTATGTTATGTTTAAACCTTTTCATATGGGAATGCATTGGACTTAATAAGTGACGGGTGGAGCCCGCTATAGCTCCTCGATGCATCGGTAGGTCTCATGAGACAAACTAGTGTCTTGGCACAAGGCCTTGACAAAATCTTATTTGTAGTCTTGGCACGAGGCCTTGGCTATGTGGTTATGATAGTCTGGCATTATGCATTCCAACATTATGAAAGTGGTTATTTATTTTTGCATGTGATTATTCGATTAGTGGAATATCCATGTGAATAAGTAAATGGCATTATTTCATTTTATTTATGCCATACCATGTTGAAAGTTCATGTTTAAAAGGCTTTTGTTTTAGTTATACATTGCCTTAAATGTTTATTCTTATTGATGAAAGTTTCCGCTATATTGTTATCCTTACTGGGCATTTGAGCTCACCCCTTTTCTATGTTTTATTTTTTCCAAGAAGTGAAGATGTAAGTTATGAATGACCTGCAGGGATATTATGAGGGGATTGTAGTGTGGACTGTGGAAACATTATGTTGTTGTAGTAGTTTTTGATTTTATGATGTAATGTAAAACTTATGAATATATCTAGTGTTTCCAAGGCTACTAAACCAATCGGTCTTTCGAGATTTGATCTTTCTTGTGATCATGCCAATGTTATGTAATAATGCACCGACTCTAGGAAACTAGGGTCGGGGCGTTACAATGTATGGTCTAGAGAAGGCGTCTTAAGACATTGTGGGAGGTCATTGACCACTAGGAGATTATATTTGTTAAATTTTTTGCCTCCAATATTTGTATCGTTTCCTCATAGCCAGATATGTTCATATATATTTTTTACTTAATTTTTTTATGTAGTGTACTTGTATTGTTTTCCCTTTTTTACAGGAGAATGAATTCATAAATGATTTTTAGACTCCCAGGCGCTTATCTCTTGCCCATGTAGATCGAGAACACCCTTTGGGTTAGTGGTGAAGAGGCCCATATAATACTTTAAATGGTAATCATGGTTCGATTATAACATGGTCGTATTGAGATTGTTGTAATTTATTTTTAAAAATTTATTCAAAATTGATAATGTTTTTATAGGACATGACCCAAGGGTTTCTCTGACTCAACAATGAATATTTTATTATTTTTGGTGTATCATTATAGTAGTTTTATTTCATTATATTTTTATCATATTTAAGAAGATATTATGTTGAAAAATACTATAATGGTAGCTAAAATATAGGTTATCTTCCGTTTATATAAAATTTCTATTATATGTACCTTAATATATATATATTTTTAAAATATTTCATAATGTAAACTTATTTAGTGAACTATATGTGTAAATATTATAGTCATAATTTGAAAAATAAAAAAATTATGTACATTTTTAATTATCATATATAATGTATGGTAAACACATGTCATGATATTCAGTGAGTGGAACTATTATTTTTTCTCCTACAATAGCTACTACCTTGTTTGTTATTAGAGCATCTCGTTCCATTATAATTGAAAACCTTGATAATGGATTGAGCCGGGAGGGGGTGTCCATAAGTGGGAGGATAAATATCAATACACTGTTGGGAACAACGAATTAGGATACTTTTTAATGCAATGGATGTTCTCAAGAGACCAGGTTGTATCATTTGCATTCAGATATATATTTCTTTGATATAAAGGGCTAAAATATGATAATGTTTATTGACTTTCTAGTCACATACTGAGCCCACATAGATTGATAACGTAGGAGAGTGACCTCTGTATCCCCTGAAAATGAAAAATATTATCTTCGGGAGAATTGAATATCCATGCAGGCCATGTTGGGCCAATTACTCAATAATTGGGAGGGCTCACCACCCAAGATTCCTGTCCTTTGATGAATGATGGTATTGGTAAGTAATACTTCCTTCCACCAATAGTATAAATGTTTTATGAGATCATTCCTAAGTACTTTTTAGTGTTTCCACATGAGGAAGATTTGAAATTCACTATTGATCTCATGTCAGGGGCTAAGCCGATATCTATTCCATCTTACAGAATGGCATCTACTGAGCTTCAAGAGCTAAAAAAGCAGTTGGACATGATGGATGATAAATGTTTTATACATCCTAGTATGTCACCTTGGGGAACACCAATTTTATTTCGAAAATAAGGCTGATGGGAGTTTACACTTCTATATTTATTATCGGATGATGAAAAAAATGATTTTGAAGAACCAATATCCTATTTTTCATATCGATGATCTATTTGAACTGCTAAAGGGGGCTACTGTGTTCTCAAAGATCGATTTGAGATAAGGGTATCATTAGGTTAGAGTTCAAAGAACTGATATACCATGATCTACATTCAAGAGTAGGTGTGGCCTTTATGAGTTTGTTATAATGTCGTTTGGGGTTTCAAATACTCACTAGTTTTTATGGCCTTGATGAATAGGTTCTTTCATACATACATAGATCATTTTGTGGGGTGTTTGTGTACGAAAAATTAGTGTACTCTAAAACTCATGACGATCGGGATCAATATCTTGTCATCATCCAGGGTCACTGAGAGAGAATCGGCTATACGCCAAGCTATCTAAAGGTCATTTTTTGGATTGAAAGGGTACACTTTTTGGGGAACATCAGTTTAAAAGATGGTGTGGTATTGGACCCAAAAAATGTGCGGACAATGATTTCATTGCAGTAGCCCATGATTGTTTTTGATATTCAATGATTTTTGGGATTAGCTGGTTACTACAATAAGTTTGTCCAGGACTTTTCCAAAATGGAAGCACTGCTTACTGGTTTGACAAAGAAAGGGATACCGTTTTTTAGAAAGATACACATTATAATTCTTTCAAAGAGATGAAGAAGCACATGAAATCGGTACCAATTTGGTATTACTATAATTGGGTGAGAAATACATGGTGTATTGTGAAAAATATTGTGTCAGACTCGGAGTAGTGTTGATGAAAGGGGACATAGTCATTGCTTATGGGTCATAGGAGTTGAGGGCACATGAACAAAATTACACAACACTAGATCTCGAGATGGCAGTAGTGGTTCATTCTCTTATGTTTTGGTGACACTATCTTTTTGTAGAAATGTTTACTATCATTACATAACCAAAAATATTCAATTATATCATTTCATACTGCGACATAAATCTACGGTAGTGAATATTGGTAGACTATATGAATACTTTTTATTTTGAACTGGCATATACACCTAGTAAGGGGAATACTGTAGCATATGCCTTGAGTAGAAAAACTCATATTGAGTTGGTCAAGGAGTAGAGTGCAGAGTGGATGATGATGACTTTGTAGGTAGAAATGCATGTTGTAGTTCCAAAGAGTCAGGAATGGATGACTCCAGTTTATGTTGTAGTGGAGTCTACATTCTTGAGATGGATCAGGGACAATAAGTATAAGGATCCAGATTGTTTAGCCTTGAGGGAAATCCTTAATGGTGGGGAGACACCTTTTGACTGGAAAATAGATGGGGATGAGATCTTCTATGTGAAAAATCGGGTTGTTATGACTATGATAATGTGAGGGGTACTCATGCAATAATTTCATTCATAATGGTGGGCATTACCTTCTAGGGTAAAAAATGTACCCTGAACTTTGATGCCAGTTTTGGTGACCAGGCATGAAAAAATAGATTACAGGGTTTGTAATAAGATGTTTAACTGGTCAATAGGTGAAAGAAGAGCGTCAATGACCTGAAATCCTATTTTATCCATTACCTATTCCCGAATGGAAGTGGGATGATGATGCGATGGATTTTGTGGTAGGAAATCCAAAGACTCTTAGAAAAAATTATTATATTTGGGTCATTATAGATTGAATAAAGAAGGTAGAACACTTCATTCATATCAAGGTAACCATTAGAGTAGTTTAGGTAGGGGAACTATAAATGAGATAGACAGTTCATTTACATTGGGTTCCATAGACTTTAGTTTCTGATTGTGATTTGATCTTTACTTCACTCCACTGATAGGGCATACAGAAGGTGCTTGGTACATAGGTTCTTGTAATGTATGGCCTTCCACCCATAGAAATATGGGTATTCATAACGTAACATAAATGTGTTAGAGGATATTATGTGAGCATGTCTTCTAGACTTTGGTGGTTCACAGGATAATGACTTGGCATTAGTTGAGTTTTCATATAACAACAGTTATCATAAAACTATATAGATGGAATAATATAAGGAACATTATTGTAGACCGTGTAGATCACTGCAATTTTGGTTAGAGGTGTGTGATTCATAACTATCGGGACTAAGTATCATTCCGGAGACATTAGAGTAGGTACAGTTGATTCGTAAATATATGGCTATGGCTCAGAGTAGACCGAAGTCATATACTGATTGATGGAGAAGACCCCTAGTTATTAAAGAGGGTGATCATATATTCCATTGGGTGTCACCTAGATCAGTTCACCATAGAATATGGAGGCATGGAAAGTTTGTGACCTGGTTTGTAGGACCATTTGAGGTGCATGAGAGAATCAGGCAGTGGCATACCAATTAACACTTCCACAGAAATTCAGCAACATATATGATTTTTTCCATGTGTCAAAACTAAAACTGTATCACCCTGAACCTTCCCATGTGACTGATGTGGGAGAGGTTGTTCTAAAGATAGATGCGTCCTTTGAGTAGAATCTAAAATTCATGATGGGTAACAGTGAAAAAGTTTTATGGTGAAAGATTATTCTGTTAGTAAATGTGTTTTGGAAACATGGAAGTGTTCATGAGAAAACATTGGAACGAGAAGTAGACATAAGGGATAAATGAAATTATCTTTTTGGGTGAGAATCATAGAGCGGTTCCGGAGTACATCTCGAGGAAGATCTATTATAATGTTGTGAGATTATAAGATCATGTCCTTTGTTAGACTCATCTTGGTCATGTTTTTATGTACTTTTTGAATCTTTTATGTACCTTTGATTTGGGGTAGTGGCTTTGGGGAATTTGGGTGAACTGTTAAGGAAAAATAAAGGACTATGGGATGTGCACATTTTACGGACGGTTTATCAAAGTGTGTGACAAAACCTATCCCAGAGTGAAATATTGGATAGAGAGTTTTGCATGTTTGTCGCACGATTTTCCAAACTGTTCACTTTATCCCATGAAACTGTGCACACCGAATAAAAAAATTGATAATCTAATTTTTAACCATCCGACCCCCCATAGGCTCCCATATTTAGACCTTGTCTTGGGATTGATAATTTTTATGTGATCCCAAATCCTTCAAGATGGATCCAAGGTGATCTAAACACCATTATTCAATATCAAAAGCCTGGATTAAAGATTCACTCTCCTCCCAGTATGTGGATTTCATCCTGATGCTCGTCCCATTCATTCTGATATCATTCCTTGATCTTCTCAAAGAAGATATCAACTATTTACATAGATCTAATCCTATGAGTTGAAATCTATATCTATTATTTTTGATCAAGATAAATTTTTCATGATATTGATGCTTTTGATCTTATTTTTTCAGTTTAGGGATTTATATCTCAAGCTTTTTCAACAACGTTGTGCCACTCGGATTTTGGGGATTTATGCAATGATAACATACAACAATAAAGTTAGGTAGGTGGTATATATAGAACTCCCAAAGACATGTTTTATGATAGGTTAATGTGAGTGTATAATATAGTAGATTCGAATGATAATTGATTTCCTAAATTAGAGTATTTATGAATGTTAAATTTAAGCGAGTTTCCTTTGTGATTTAATATATAAGTGAATCACCGAACAAATGATGGACGGTTTACCAAATAGATATTTTAGAGATTTTATATTTGTAGAGAAATTTAAATTGAGATATTAAATTGTTGTAAAAATAAAAATAATTGGGGAGAATTAATTATGGAATTATGTTTTGTAATGAGAGAAAATTAATTGTGAGAATTAATTATTTTCTATGATGTTGACCAAAGATAATTAACTGAAAGAATTAATTATGTTTCATGTTGTGATAAAAGGTAATTAATTGTGATAATTAATTATGACATGTTGAGCATTGATATGGATAATTAATTGTGAAGAATCAATTATGTAATGAGAATGGTATTGACTAATTAATTGATTGATGAATTAATTTATGGGTTATGTGCATAGTTAATTTTTGAATTTACTAATCGAATTTGAAATTTTTGACTAATCATTGGATTATTACATGAATAATTTGGAAAATTAAAGGGAATTAAAGAATGATTAAATTTATGAGATTTTAGTGGCCTCAGACATGGCGTTCTAGACTGATTAGAAGTTGGGACTTGGGCATGGTGTTCCTCCCCAATAGATTTCCAAGCATGATATTTGGGGTGCAAGGAATGATGAACTACAGCAAATAAGAAAATGAGCACTAGTCATGAATACCTACATAGAATGAGATTTGTGGTTCTAGGCATGATGACCTACACCAAACGATTAATGGTAACAATGATTGATGATTCAACTGAGAATTAGGGTGCTCCACATGACGACCTACACCAAATGATTAAAGATACTAAATGATGATTCAAATGAGAAACATGATTTGAAATTAGCCTAATGTATTGATTAAATATTAAATAACAATGTAAAAACCATTTAATTTTTTCATTATATTTATTGATATATAAAATTTCATGCACTATATTTTGTCTGGACTCGTTTTAGACACTCTTGGTGGTGGCCGACTAAGTTGTAATCATAGCCTATTCAGGATGCTTGATCAGCGCCTGAGAAGGCATTTTTATTAAATGACAGAATTAGGGTAAGGCCTTGGGATAGGTTTCTTTTGGTATTATATCATGGGAGAGGTAACCGGACGTGGTTTGGGACCCGTATGGAAGTCATTGTCTCTTTACTATCAGTTTCATTGTAGACACTGGACATTTACATTGTCATAGTATGTTTTACATTTTTGAAGAGTATTTTATTTTCTTGTTTTTGTTATCAAATGACATGGATTTGTTCTGGTTATTTATACGCTTCCACCCTTGGTTATTGTTATATGATTATGTTGTTATTTCATTCTCATAAATGCAGGAATAGTCTCCCCGAGATTGACTTACCAAACCATTGCTTCAATTCGACACCCTATAGTAGATGGGGAGGCATTCTTTAGAGCATATGTCTATCTAGCTCAGGGCACTGTTTAGTGGCACCTAGGTTTGGACATTACATTATTCTAATGGTTCTTAGTTGGCATTGAGTTTTGGCATAATGGTGGTATGTGTCCATGTGAATTTGGGAAGGATGAGAGTAAGGAGTCTCCCCACCAATTATTGGAATGGATATGGGTCTGGGCTCTCCCATGTCAAATACTACATTATGTGATGGCTAAGTGAAATGATGACTCACTACACATGAGTATAGGGAGGCCCACGATTCATGCATGGTTGGATGTGTAGAACGTTTGAATGGATAGAACTATACCAAAATTGAACCTGTGAAATGATTTTAAATAATTTTTTAATTTCTTTAGATGGTACATGATGTTCTCTAATAAAACTATTTTATTACGTAACTTGTTTATAATTCGATATAAAATTTTTATATTTTTATAAAACTATTTTATATAAATGTGCAAACATTTTTATCCTATTTGAGTGACTAGGGATGACATTGAGGAAAATATACTGATTTTCATTACTCACACTTACTATTCCCCTATTGTGCTTTTCCAACATTCATTTATCCATATATTGGACATGGAAAGGTATCACACTTCTCTAGTGGTTCTTAGTGATACTTGGGATATTTGTTTGGAGTGGGTCATGGAGAATATTGGAGTTGGAGTTGTAGTTATATATGAGTGTTATTATTTTTTTGTCTTCATCTATTTTACTCGTATGGAGTCTGGTTTTGATATAAATGGAATTTATTGGAGTTTTCATTCATTTATATCATGCATCATGTTTTCATTTATATGGTTTGTTAATTTTGGATGGTTTTTTATTTTAAATGGGAATTTTATCCCACAACTTTTAAGGAAGGCCTTCACATTTATTTCTAGCCAATGGTGTATTGGGGATATCTCTTAAGGACATGTAATGTTCATCCGCCTTCTCAATATAATCATAAGATGAGGGGTGTTACAAATCCTGTGTTTTAGAAATTATACCCATCTTATATTTTTCTTAAAAAATACCTCTTAAATATATTTCATGAATGTCCTATATTATAAAAAAAATTTCAAGTTATTATTTCCATAGAATTATTACATTAATAAATTAACACTATATAGTCTCCATGTAATATAAATTTACACAAAAATACTAATAATATAATTAACCAAACTATAAGAATTTTCATCCCCAAAAAAATCACTAGAACATATTTAAATGAAAATTTAATTGTATGTATTATCCCTTGTTATCATATTTTCCACATTTTTTCCATTCCATTTATAAAACCCCAAAAATTATATAAAATGAATTTAACTCATTTTTTGGGAAACATTTTATAAAAAATGCCAAAAACTGTATTTTTAAATTTCTTTGGAAACATGGATCACATTCTTATTAATGGGTGAATAATATTCAATATATCATGTAAATAACATACACTTTATTATTCCAAAATAGAACATTTCTTTATAACCTGGGGAAGAGAATCATATGAAATTTTTGAGCTCAGATTCTGGGAAAGAGTAAAAAGTGGAGACAAGTAAACATAATTTGGAGAATAAGGGTACGAGAACATGATCAAGAAAATGGAAGATTATGCCCTATGTATCAATTATTATGAACAATAATTATTTAATAAATATGTATAGTTTATAATACATGAATCATAAGGAGATAAATAACATAATCAATGAAATGATAACATAATAATATGATATATAATTGTGGAAGACACATAATCATATAAAATGATTTCAATGGTAGTTAAGAAATCGCTATCAAGACCATATTAGTGGTTTATTTTCACTCCTTATACCATCTTGGTAGTTATGGATACATCATATATACATCATGGTAGTCATGGATCAGTCACAATACCATATTAATAGTCAAGGTTCACTCCCAATACAATCATAGTAGAAAATATCTTTTACGTCTATCTCATGAGATATCAATCATTAACCAATGCATTGAATGTATATATTGGTCCCATCTATCTCATAATAAAATCATTAACATATTTTCTACACGAAAATAAATCATCAATCATATCTGAGCCCATGTAATTAAATGGGTTCCATAAACATAATTCAATCATAACCTAATCCACAAAAAGGAAATGGGTTTCATAAATATCATTCAATCATAAACATAAACCATACATAAAAAGAATAAAAAAATCAATAATATCCCAAGTAAACCATAATAAACATCAAATAATAATGTATTAGATGAAAATTAATTTTCATAGATCATTTGAAAACAATTATTGATGAAAATATCCATTCTTCATTGAAATTATATTCATTTATTAAAATAAGGTGCCATTTTAAGAGAAAATATTTTAAAAAAACAATTTGAATATTTTAAGGAAATATTTAAGGAATAATTTGGTCATGAAATAATAATCATATTTTCACATCTTATAATTTTTAAATAAACTTTATGATTATTTTTTTTAAGAAAAATTCATAAAAAGTACATCATTAGGAAAACCAAAAAAGATTCATTTAAAACCATTTAAAAACAAATTCATACATTGTTAAAAATAAAATTAATTTTTTCAATAATAGTAAAAATATTTTGGAATATATATTTAAGATTACTTTTCATGGATGAAACATATTTCTCAACATATTTTTACCTATAAACATTCTTAGATAATAATGAGATTGTGATATCTACCCTTACCATAAGATAGATTCTCACCATACATGTCTAAAACTCTATTATATTAGTTTAAAAATATTATTAACTATTAAAATAATCATAATAATATTTATGATATGATTAATGATTCATTTATGACATTATATTACCCTTTAATTAACAATTCCATGTTAAAGCAACGTTTCAAGTAATAATTGCTTATTTCATCACACATGTTTTGACTTGTAATTCATGATCCAATTTCTATTATAATGATTTTAATACTTCTATAATGTAAAATATGATTTATATATCGTATATTTTTAGTATATAAATATATTTACATGAAAGGGAAAACATTGTTCGTTGACACGGTAATTCGTAGATACACAAGAATGCAACTTCTCTATTTTCATCGTACTGAATGGAAGACGGTAAATGGAATATTGGTGTATATATATATTTCCATTAGAATTATTATTTAATATATTTCATATTTATTAATTATATAAATTTTCATTATCATTCTTGAAATGGTTAATAGTTAAGATGATTCTCATCGCGTCATAGAGATGGTAGGTTCGACAAATGCACAGAAGATGATATCATTATCTTGATAGAAAAGGGGTTATGAATTATAAAATATATTAATTGCAATGAAACATTATCATGTCTTATTTATTATTTATATCAATTTTATACATCCTTATACACAACCAAATAATTTATGGATAAAAAAAAGATTACACCACGATGTGGGGATGGTAAGCCATATGTATGCACACATTGTAATTTTATATTTTGTAGGATAAATAAAAGGTGGAATATAGATGTTCCATAATTATAATAAAATCTCATAATATAGTTTTTATTTGAGTAATTACATTATAAATGAATCATCTTATGAAGAATAAGTGAATAAGAAAACAATTTTGAAATTGACAGCTGGAAAATTACCTCTTCTTCGATGATCTCCCTCAAGATGTCCTATTAGGGACACTAGAGTTGATATTTTGATAAACTAGAACCTATATAATTTTACTAGATAATTTTATAATTAAATGGGTAGGGATTAATATATATTTAATGATCAATGTTTTATGAGGTAGTGTGGGAGGAGTATGCCTTTTGTAATTGTGGTTAGGGGAAGTTTTCGAACTCCTCTATGTGTTAAGATTTAATATGTCTATCCTAGTTCTGAAAACATAAATATGAGATATAAATGAATGTGGTGTGAAATTTTTTACCATAGTCTATCCCCTTTGTTATTATTTATCAGATTTTGTGATTACTAAATAAGTTAATATTAAATTAATTCAGTAAAATATAATTGTTTTCAAATGTGATATTGTACATTTAATTTGAATTCAAATACAAAAAATAGTAGTAATTATAATATTAGAGGTTAAAATAATTATAATATATATTTTAGATCTCTCAGTTTCATTAAAACATTAATTCAAAAAAAATATCAAAATTAATATTACTAAATTCCATTATTTTTTTTATATTAATTAAATAAATATTGTTTTAACACTAAAGAATCATATAAGACAATTATATATTTTCTAAAAATTTAAAATAAATTTATATATTGAAATTATTTTATGTATGATCTAAATAGATATTTACATTCATTCGTAGATTTATTTTTTCCTATGTGGACACATAAAAATAGATCAAATACAGGGGATTGATATTTTGTAACTATTGTGGACTTTATATAAAAAAAGTTATTTTCATAAGCTAGTATCCAATAGAAACTTTAGTTATATATTATAGTTATAGCGGATGAATAATAATCATAAAAAAGGTTTTAGATAAGTTTTGGTTATATATTAAACCATATCATTTTTATTTACCCTTAATTAATTTGTTGACATATTTATTATCGTGACATCATTTAAAATATATAGAGGTTATAAATTATTACTTGTATGGGCAAAATAGTCTGTAAATGGAAACATTATGAAATTTCATCTTATTATATACTATTTTTAATTTTTAAATTTATTATTAATTTTAATTAATTTTAAAATATTATTTTTTTATAAAATATCAATATGGTCAATTTTGAAACTATTCACCACATTGTCTTTAAATAAAATCCAAATAGAATGATTATTTAGAAAAAACCCATTAAAAGAGACTTCAAAAATATCATATTCACCTATAAAATTTTTGGATTAAATTAATTAAATCAAATAATATTTTATTTACTATTTTTAATATCATTTATTTCAGAATTTTTTAAATTAAAACATTATTGCAACATCATTGTGTCTTCGTTAAAGATAATTATTTTATCAATAAAAAATTGTAAATAAATTATCATGATATAAGTAAACATTTTAGATTTAGGATTGTTTATATTCAAATTTTTTTATGTCAAACCCTATATTATAAAATTTATATATTTTAAAAATATTAGTATGTAATTTTTATCTTATCCTTAAATAAAATATAATAAATATCATATTCTTAAAAAAGTGGATTAAAATGTTCCTAATTTATTCCTATGCTTTATTTTACTAGAAAATCACTTATCCAATTAAAATAATACATGATTAATTTTAGTTTTATAATATTATAATATTTTTTACCTATAATTATCCTATTTACCCTTAACCTTTGAAAAAGTTACAAAATTTACTATTCATAATATCCAAAATATTATGTTTATCCCATTAGAATATAAATTTAAATAGTATTACTACCTTGTAGGTCTTTTTTTTTAAACTAAATTCACAAAATTGAAAATTTTAATTTTAACACTAATCCTGTAGACGAGGTGAGAAAGTGGGTAAAAATTAATCTCAAATGGTATATATGTTTTTATATTTAATTTCAATATAAAAAAATACTCAAATGACCTATATTTTATTAATATATTTATAATTGATTTATTATTAAATGAAATATTAATTTAAATTACACATATCATTTAAATGAAAAAAAATCGATTTTTAACTACAATGGAATACATAATATTATTCATAAAAAGAAATATTTTACATAAAAATACAAAATATTCAACCTTAATTTATTTTTATATTTCAAATAAAAAAATGGTATTAATTTTTTCAAATTAAATATTTAAGAGTGTCTAAAATAGATTTTATTATTGTTCATTGGAGGACATTAAAATAAGTTCCTTTTAGAAAATTTTTGTTTTTAAACATATAAATACATTACGAACGATTATAAATTTCGTTATAAATATTAATTTTTTCTTTAAAAAAAGTTAAAAAAACATTAGATATTACTATTCATATTTCATTGTGTTATCACAAGGTTATAACTACATCATTTAAATAATTTTATTAGGAATGTGCTGTTTCACAAAAACTAAATGGTACGTGTAAATCAAGCCATGTTGGTGTTGGATGTAGTGTAATAATAACATGTTGTGGGGTATAATGTAAGAAAAAAATTGCGTTTTTTGTATAATTAAAGATAAATTAGGCATTGTGTTAAATGAAAAATATCGAAAATATAAAATTTAATAAATAAATATATTTAATGAAATCTCAGGGTTTTACATTCTACACACCCTAAAAATAAATTCTCCCCATAAATTTTTTCGTGTTACCAAGTGTATAATACTCGAAATATTCTTTCATAGAAACCCACATATAGAAAATTAATACCAAAAAATCATCTATTTTTTTACAAACATAAAAGTTACCAAAATTGACTCATAACTATGTTTCCAAATAAGAGAATATAGGTGGAATGTGAAATCATATACATAGTAGATAAATCTAAAAATCATGTTCTGATTGAGAATGATAGAGAACATCGTTAGAAGAAAGATATCTATTATAAATCCACGAATCTGTGATGGCCTAAGGGATCGCCTGATTCATTGGAAAGAATGATACTAGGATAACATTTTTGGTTTCATGATTCTTTATGTAGGGTTAAGGAATGTTTCTTGAGAATATATAATTACTTCATTCAATAAAATTTCACCCTTTGTCGTGCATTGATCAAATCCACCTCACCAATTTCTCCAAAATGGAAGGTAAATTTATCATTCCTAAAAGACTAATAGATTATGATATCCATGATAAGACATCCCATTTATCATTACTTACAAGTTATAGAAAATATTACCATGGGTTATACAATAATAATAAATCCTAATGTAGTAAGACAATACTTTATTATCAAAAATATCATCCAATTTTTAATGTAAACATATCATAAATGGTTAACTATATAATCCTTCTAAAATACGGAAATCCATTAATTTAGAAATAATGTGATGGGATCAGTATAACATTGATCCCCCATGTAAAAAATGTATATCATTGTTGTCACATTCCAAACATAAGATTACAATTTTCATGTATTCTCTTACAACACAATAATAACCTGAATTAGGAAACATCTTTATTGAAGATATGCTTGGTTATTTATTACAATGTTTATTGGATATATTCCATGAATCTTAAAATTATATAAAATCCACCATTGATAGCACACAATTCTTTTTCAACAAACACATTATTGTGTTCAAGGTAATTAGTACCGTGAAAATCACTTATTGATATCAAAAATTTCTTTTCTCCAAAAATCGTTATCATAAAATTATGAACACATTATTGGTTAGTTTACATAAATATTTTTTTTTCACATGAATATCATCTATAAATTAGTTAATTTTTCATTCCTTTCAGGACAATTCAAAATATAATTCAAAATCCAAAGAAAAAAACATAAACTGAACAATCCTTATATAAATATCCACTAATGATTCTATAGTCTAAATGCATAAATACATCAATCATCCACATTAATGGTTCTCATGTAATAAGTCATTACATTTTTTATAAGTAAATTCTTAGTTAAGGTAATTGTATTTGGTAATGCTCGTATTCTCCACATATAAGACATTGAACTTCATTAAAATTCATCACTTTGTAATCCTTTTTCCTATAGAGATAACATCTTCTCCTCCATTAGAGTTATTACCTAAGGTTCTTCATCCCTTATTCGTGAAATATAGAAAACTAAATATTATTTTTTTCTATTTTCCATAGAAAGAGAACATAAATCAAATTCAATCTTCAATTTATTCGATGTATTTGGAATAGAACTAATGATTACATTGGTAATCATATATTTTTATAGGAGATTCATCATAATGACAATATCATTCAATCCAGTGATCTTCCCATATTAATTATCATCATAAAATTTTTCATCAAATTAAATTATAAACCAATTTGTTATAGTTCTTATTGTGAACCTCACTTTTCAAACCTTAACCTTACATTACGTTTTCATAATACTTAATACATTTTCCAAAGAAACTTTCAAATACCACATTGGTATAGTTCTTTTGGAAACATAAATACATACACAATGGTTAATAAAATATCTAATTTATCTCCCACTCTGTTCTTAATGACTAGAAACCTTAATTGAAACATTAAAAATAATGCATATCTTCCTAACATGGGAATGGAAACAAAAAAATGGGTGATCTTAAATGCTCATTAAGGGCAAATAAGAGATACATGTTATCATAATCATGATCATAAGTTCATGAGAACATGATCCAGATAATATTAGATCATACACTGTTAAATATCAAAAACATTAATTATAACATAAATCATAGAAGTTTATAAGACATTAATCATAAGGAAATAAATAACAAAATCCATGAAAGCATAATATAGGAATAAAATAAGTAATTGTGGAATAAAAATCAATTTATAACATAGTGAACATTTATCAGTTGGAATAGTTTCACACATTATGTTTGGAATATGAAATCAGGACCAATAATAGACTTATGAATAGGTAACCAAGGCCATGCATAATTTTCTAAACATGTAATTTGGTTCATTATGAAACTAATGGACATGATACTTGGTCTATACATTACATTTTTTAAATGTGATCAGGTTCACATATAGCATTAGGAACACATAATAAGGTTCACCCATAAAATTGTGAACAATTAATCAGGTTCAGGCATAAAATTATAATCATGATACTAGGTCCATGCATGACATTATTACCTGGTAATATGGTTCATTACAAAAATTTATACTCAATATTCATCCATCATTATCTAATTAATTGGAGGAAGATGTAGGTGCCACCCATCTCATAATAACATCATTCGTTCACATGAAACATAATAAAAAATTTATTATATCCAAACCCATAAATAGTGAAATGTTTTATAAACACCAAATAATAACCCATGAAATGAAATGAGTGTAAATAAAATATCATCTCACGATAAACTATGAAAGGTGATAGGTTTGGTAATCACTTCATGATACAATAACCTGTTAATAGAAGCTTGTTTCAAAATAATATAACTTGTTAAAGAGAAATGTGTTTCATATAAGTCATCACATAAAACCATTAACCATTCATAGAAATAATATGAATGAATCCTTTATATCATTTACTATAATGTAATGAGTTACATCATGGGATATAAACTTAGATAGGTAATAATTTTAGAATGATATTTTAAAAACATTGCTTGAGGAAAATATCCTTTCTTATTTGGAAAAAATGATTTATAAAACATGAAACCGTTTTAAATTACTTTTCATGATTTATTATAAAGAAATAATTGATAACATTTTTAAAACCTTTTACTTTGAAAACCTTTTTAAAAACATGTAATGAAAATTTTTAAATGTTTTCAAAATTATAGTTCTTAAAAGAAACTATATAATAATATTGAAAAACTAATGAAATCTTTTTATATTACATTTAAAAATATTTTATTAATAATTAACCATTTAAATTTTCAACCAAAGAATTTTAGAAATGATGATGGTTAAATCTATACATTTCATATTTAGTAAAAAGGAAAGTCCATTTTCATGGTGGAAATGTTATAAAAATATGGCTTTTTTGGAACGAAAAAAAATTCTTTGAAAACATTAGTAAAATAGAAAAAGGGGTAAATTTTATTTAATATATTATATTATAATAATATAATATTCATTAAAACCTTTTATAAAAAAAATGTTTGAATGAAACCTTATTTTTGACCGAAGAGAGTGTAATGTCAGGATTTCTTAAAAACAAATTCTTAAATATCATATGTACCAATCCTTGGAAATATTTCACCAATACATTATTATATTATTAAAACCTAGGAGATAATAAAATTCATATATTTTCTTGAGATATGTATCTTAATATTTTATCATGGAAGCATAAACATAAACAATAGTGAAACATAATACCCATGAAAGGAGGTACATTGAGAGAAAACAATGCTATCGATTTTGTAACATTTGAAACATAACTCCCATGAATGGAATATCATAGAAAATATAGGTATGTACTAATAAATTTAAAAATAATAATCATATAATAAATTTATGGGTTGTATACACTCCACTAAAAAGTAATTTGTAGTGAATAATGCTTGTATCTCACAAAAATAAACCTTGAGATGAAATTCTCTTACTTTGTTTCTTGAGTCTCGTCATACTCATTAAAAACACCTATATAATAGTTGTAATATTATTATTCATATTTTAAAATAATTATTATTATGTCAATTAATATATTTGTTTTGATTATGAATTAATATAAACCTCTTGTTAACAAATCTATGATAATGTTTCACTTTATGTAATATATGATATGTTCTTCACATGTGTCTTAATTTGTTATATCCTTGATCCTTATAATAATATCATGATTTCAATAAAGAAAACCCTAATATAAATATCATTAATATACAAAATATTTTAAGAATTATAATTGATATAATAGATTTGAATGAAATGGAATACACCATTCATGGAGACGGTAAGTCATACGTACGCATGAAGGTTGTTTCTATATTTATTATCATATTGAAATAATGAAAGTAAATGAAAAATAAGTATCTATATATTTTTATATATAATATTTAATGTGGCCTGATTTTATCATAAATACCATATATATTAAGTAAATCTTTCTTTATTGTATTCCAAGTAGTATGTGAGTGAACCACATCACTTTGAGTGGGCAGTAGTCCTTACTTACTCAAACAAAATTATCATATTTACACAAAATGGAATGTATAAAGGCATGTTTTGAAAAAATAATAAATAAGCTTAAACACATAATAAATATAATATATTTCATATATAAATATATATTATATCATAATTTCTACCCTGAGAAGTGGTAAAAGAAAACTGAATAATCATCGTTTAGTGAAGTTGTAGTCTGTCATACATAGTAACCGTATGTTCGTTCCCCATTAAATGGATGTGTGTCTGACTGTAGGAAGAAAATGCAACATAAAAACATCAAACTATGTTTAGGAAAAAAATTATAAAATTATGTAATATATATTGTGTATGGTTGGAGAAATATTATAAAAAAAGGATCTTGAGAGAATAAATTACATTTTTATTAGATAACTACTTATGTTTTGTGGAACAATGATTATAAGGACTGTATTTTTCACTAGGAGAGGTTTATAAGATTAATGTGGGGATGTTATTTATTATATTGTGAATATGATGTCTGAATATATGTCTTTTATGATGTTAGAAGAAGAGGGGGAGGTGGGGGCATTTTATAGATAAGGGAAAGGACACATATATAATTTTTTTAAAAAAATGTCAGTTGTACCCAAATTTTCATCGTACAAAATATTTAAAAACCAAAAACATAAATAATGGAAGTCTTATGAAAGAGGAATATCTATCTATTGGGTGTTGGACATGTTTCTAGGTCATTTTGTTTCATAAATTTATGTTTCAGTGCTTTTTAACTTCATTTTTCTCTTAATCGCTGTTATTAATTTTAATCACCTTCACTCATATTTTTGGAATACAAATAATTTTACCTTAATTGAAAATATAAATAAAGTTAATTCAGAATATTGTATAAATTTTTCAAAATACTATTCCCATATGTTGAATAAATTTACTTAAAAATAACCCCACTGATTGTAGGACACTGTGGGTTTCAAAACTAAAAACATCCTAAAGATTACTATGTTTTGACCCCCAATTTCAAAGTAAAAATTATTCCAATTAAATAATATGGAAGAATTTATAAAAAAAATATCTAATCAAAATTTTAAACTAAATTAAAATATAGTATATACATATAAATAAATTAGATGAAAAAAAAGTTTTGAATTATATTTCTTTATTTTTATCTCTTCATTAAAAATTAAAACCTCATAGAAAAATAAGAAAACAATTTCATTAAATAATTTTTATGTTTCTCTACAAAATAAAAAAAATTATATATTAAATCTAAAAAATTTCTTAAAATTGGATTAAAAAAGGGTTGTTTGTTAAATAGTGGTAATACATCCATTAAAAATATATTTTTAAAACATTAAATTTTTTATTTTCATGTCTTATGTATATAAAATATATTGGTTTAATATAAATATATTTGATTGAAAATAAAAAATATATATTATAGTGATATCACTAAATATTTTTAATTATTTTATTACACTAAGGAAAAAATCCATTGGGGTCATAAAAATAAAAATATATCCTTCATTCAGTTCTTGTATTTCCATTAATAATTAATTTATAAACCATGAAATAATATTTTAATTTTGAAAACCATGTATTTTTCATAATTTAGATATCAATAAATAATTAATAGGTAGTTTATATTAAATAATATATCATTATTTGGCCGGAATCAGTCTTGTTTGTTATAAATTCCATCAAGGAATGTCATTGTCGTGTGTAACACAATCAAACATCGGTGTTCTATTTAGACCAATATAAACTTTATGTTTCTTATAGTTCATGATTAACATGGTTTTATGTATAACACTAGAGATTCATATTTCATTAATATAAAATATTTTTTTTCATGGAATGTTAAATATAAAAATGCATTAATTAATTCAAAACAGTATTCTACAAAATATCAGGGTGTCGCATTCTACCCCCCTTAAAATGAATTTCACCATCAAAATTCACCTGGGTAAACAAAGGATTAATACATGAATGTTTCATTCCTAGAAACCCCAATAAGAATAATTAATACTAAAACCTCTATAAAAAGGGTATTTTGGAAGAATAATGGTTACCCAAAGTAAAATATATCTTGGATTTAGTATATGGGAATATAGGTTGGAAGTGAAAACATGGACACAAAAGATAAAAAACTATCAATTTCTTGAGGGGAGTTATAAAAAACATATTCATGATATGGTTAAGAATCCCGATGACATAAATTTTAAATTACATAATAGACCATTTGATTTATCAGAATATAATGTACTAGGAAAAAAATTTTTATTTCCAAATTATTTTCTAAAGCTTGATAAATTTTCATGAAAAATTATACTTACTTGATTTCATTCATTTTAATAAGTAAAATATCACCCTTTGGCCATGTCTTTACTAATTTCCACTTTACCGATTTCTCCAAAAAAGAAGGTTATTTTTTCATTCATGAAGAACTAAGAGATCATGAGATCTATGATATTTCATCCAATCTTTCTTAAGTTACCGTTAACAGAATACTGTTAGATCATATTAACCAATATTCATTAATCAACATGTGGTGATATAATACATTAATCATACCAAATTGATTTAAAGTATAATATAACCGTTCCAGATGTGGTTAATCTTATAACCCTTAAAAAAGATAAAAATAAAAATATTTTGCAATAAAAAAATCATATTAACATTGATCCCCCATATATCACAATTTATCTCTTTGTTTTAACATTAAAAACATGTGAATACCCTCATCATAAATCCTCTTGAAACATAGTAATTACCTGAATTAGAATAAATCATTTTCGAAAACGTGATTGGTTCCTTATTCCAATGAATACTGGATACATTATTTAAATCCAAGTATTTTTAAACACCATCCTTGATGACAGAGACCACAATTTCAATAATTATTTCTAGGTTAATCTATACCATCCATTTTACATATACATATCCAAAATATCTTTATACAAATATCACTATGTCAATGTTTGGAATTAATTAAGGGTTACAATTCCATAATCAAGATATCTCCCATCAATGAAATAACCATCAAAATGAAATTTTCAATCATTAATCAAAATATCTACTGAATTTAATTATATAATTAAAGATTCATATAATATAATATTCGAATTCCAAAGCATAACGACTTCATTCATCCAAATTTATTCTTAAACCATTTATTTGTATTCATCATTGTAAACCCTAATACCTATTTCATAGAATGAGAAATTCAATTCATATGTTGAGTTTCATCAACGTCAATATGATAATACTTCTTATATTTCATGTAAAGAGTATAAGATTAACGTCACATACCATTCACATGTCGCATTCGGTCTCTTTATCATCACATGTATAACCAATACTCGTACCACCTTCCATATTCACTTTATGAGATTCCAACATGGGAAATTTATTCTCATAATGCACATACATTCCAAATATGAATCATTAATTGTTAACCATGTTTGTTCAAAATGTCCCTATTGACTAAAACAAAAAATCATTGTGTAATAAAAATTCATCATATTGGGATATAATATAATCATGAAAAATTAATTATATTGTAAACACCTGACTTTAGTTTCCTGGAGAAGATACCTTATTACATTACATTGGAATTATTATAATAATGTATTATACATAAGGAATGAATAGTTTAGTTAATTTGGGAATCCAGATACATACATTAGATGAACATTACAATTTGCAATGAAATATAACATAAATGTTTTGTTGGGAACATCCAAAAATATAATTTTATCCATTTAGGTTATTCATAATAAAATTATACATGTCCTGTGAAAATTATAACATAAGAAATGGGTGAGCTCAAATTCTTATTAAGGGTAAGCAATACAGTAGAAGATATCATTAACATAAAATTTAGTCATTGTGAATAACTAAAAACACATGCCTTAAAAAATTAAATTGATAACATTATGGTAGGAAAATGAGATGAATAAATAATTCCACAATAAATAATAATCATTTATATTCTACTAGTCAAATAACCTCATGAAATTTAAAATAATAGTTTCATAACTATGTAGATGCATATGAAGTACATTTTGAAACATACTGTCAGGGCCACAGCCAAGACATCTAAAAATGATTATGGATTTTTCTAAACCCATATCTAAAAATGACCAAGGCCTTGGCCAAGTCTATATATATTTTTCTCCAGAGACCTAACGATGTATTAAGGGGAAATATTAGGTCCCACCCGTCACCTAATAAATCTAATTCATTCCACATTTTATTGTTGATAAACATAAACAACATATACGTTAAATTTGAAAATATCTTATGAAATGCAAATAACTTTCTCTGGACTTTAATAATAATCACTAATCATTCAGAGTAAATAGGAGAATGGTTTTAAGATAGCATATCCACGGTAAATGAAATTATATACCATTAAATAAAATATGGTAGATGATATCTAAATACTAATCCCAAAAATACATAATAATTAACATGGTTGTTGAAATAGATTAATATACTCTTATAAAATCATCATGTAATTCGTGAGATATATACTCTTTTACTTTCAAAAGAAGAGTTCTTTTAGAGAAGTGTTTATATAAAACAGGAAATGAAGTATGATGGTATATTCATAAAAAAATGACTGATTTTATAATTATAATGGTTTCTAAAAAATAACTATATCGTGCCCTTGAATATAGATATGAATTTCATAAATTCCCTTGCTTCAGGCTTGTATTTCGGGAAGAATTTATGAAATATCCATTTTAAAAAATAATTAACCATACATGATGGTAGGATTAAGGATGATAAAAATATATAGAATATATAAACATAATTTATGAGGATTACATATTAATGACTAATAATTTAACTGAGGTAAATAAAAAGTAAATGTATACCGAATGAAAATGGAGGATCGGGTGGAAAATCATTACCTTAGGTCTGAAGGCGTTCCTCACATGTTGTTAATGACCTGAATAATCATATTATGGAACATAAATTAATTATTCTCAAACCTCAACTACATGTAATAGATTTTTTATAACCTATTTAGGATTATTCACACCCTTTTTATGGGTTAAAAGATTAAATTTCATTGATTATGAGTATTTCCTTCCTTGGTTTTCATGATATATTTAATTATATTAATGTATGGATAAACATGTAGAATGAGAATGGTTTTTTGTAATAGAATTTGTATGTTATTAGAAATCAACCAGAATATTACAAGGTTATAAAATTCATTGGGTTATTTGGAGGGAAGATGAGTTGTTATATAAAACATAAATGATAATTGTTTGGGTTATTTAGGGGTTTTTTATCATAATGAACTCATTTTAATTTATAAACCAATATCACACATAAAAAATAAATATATAATATTAAATAACTTATAATACATAATTTATAGTTTGTTTCAATCATCCAAATTGTTTCAGGACCATAATTGATGACAGTAATATAAATTGAAAACTCATCGTCCTGGAATGTGATAAATTAACACAACTCAGATGGTGTTTTTATTTCTAGTATAAAAGAATTTGAAAGGAGATATGATAATTTATTATTATTTTAGCATAAAAAATTTCCATTACATGTATGTTACTATATTTATCATAAAATTTGTATGAATGTGGGTGGGGAAAGAAAAAAATAAAGGAAAATGAAATAAATTAAATGAAAGGATAAATTTACCTCTTCAAGTAATCTTCCCGGAGATCCTCTTTATGGGAGAGTTTTTGGTATGTTTATGAGAAAAAAGGTTGATGGATATAGGTGATAAGCATGGTAAGATATTAGGTATGAAATTAAATAAGGAACAATTATTTATAGGAGTGAAGAGTAGATGGAGTGACGGGGGTATTATAGTGGAGGAGATGAGGTTTTTCCCATTCTTTTACCCATTAATTTATAATTTTTTCAAATAAATACCATTTTATTGATTCTTGAGACCAAGAATAGTAATATGTTAATGTGGGTTTGAAACATGTGTTCAAACATCATCTGTGATTCTTGGAATACTGAATTTAACTGATAATGTATATATACGGTAAATTATTTGATTTTACTACTCAAAAAAATCAAGTATTTAAGAAAATTCCAAAAAAATCACCCTAATTTTTTTTTAACTTTTATAATTGAAAACGGATCTTCATTTTTTGAAAATAATTTTCTATTTATTATTAATTTTAATTTTAAATAAAATTATAATTAATTTGAAAAATAACAACTTTAAAACTATAATTCATTTTATATCACCATGAAAAATTTATCAAGATCTAATTATTTTATAACTATAAGACAATAAAATAATACTATGAATTACTATTAATAATGATAATATTAATATTCATATTAAAATTTATAAGGGTATGTTACTATTCACCCAAAATATTTTTTTCTTATTAGACTCTATATATATTTGTGAATGATATCGTGTAAGTTAGTTTTTAGAAATTAAAATTCTAGAGGTGGAAAAATTATTTTTACTGGTTACGTTATAACAACATGGTGTTCTGTGGAGACTTACTAATCCATTTTTTTACTTATAAATCCTTGGGGTGTAACATATTCCCCTCCTTAAAAAATTTCGTCCTCAAAATTACAAGAATGTTACATCATAAAAATATTTGGGTTGTTCTTCATTATATAATCCTCAAGATCCCATGTGGACACATCAATTTTATGATTTTTCCACAGCATATTTACTAGTCGAGTCATCTTATTTCCCAACACCTATTATTTAGTGTCGAAAATCTAGATAGGTTGTTCACAATATATTAATTCTGGTTCCAATTATATAACCTTAGAAGTGAGGACACGTTTTGGGTGTGGCATGTACTTTCTCAACAATGAGACATGGAACAAATTGTGTACTTTATACTGGATTAGTGGCCTAGCCAAAAGATATGAAAAAACTCTAATTCCTTGTAGTATTTCAAATGTTCCAATGTACCGAGGGCTTTGTTTCCCTTTTTCCCAAATCTTATAACACCCTTCCATGGAGATACCTTCTAGAAAACATGATCTACCACATGAAATTCCAAATAATTATATCCATTATAAGTATATATCTTTTGTCTGCATTGATATACTTTGATATGACCTCGAATAGTCTTTGACATTACTTTTTCATCATCCCAAAGCTTTGGTCCCATAAGCTTCCTTTCTCCAGTTTCAACCCAACTAGATGGTGTCTGTCATGTCTTTCTATACAATACTTTATATAATTCCATTTGAATACTTGAATTGAAACTATTATTGTTGGAAAACAGTATTAAAGGTAAATATTGATCCTAAATACCTTTAATGTCATGTGGAAATGATCTCAACATGTCCTCTATTGTTTGAATGGTCCTTTCTAATTGACCATCAGTTTGTGGGTGACATGTAATACCAAATAAATACTCAATATTTAAATCTTTTTGGAAGAATATTCTAGAATTCCAATGTAAATCATGGATCATGATCCAAAAAATTGAGAAGTTCTCCTTAATGTCTTAGAATATCATTGATTTAGATTTGTTCTTCGCTATCCAGTGGGAAATCCTCCCTTATTGAGAGGAAATGTGTAGATTTTGTAAGTTGATCTATAATTACACATATTGAATCATTCATTTTCGGAGTATTAGGTAATCCAGTCAAAAAATCAACAACGATGTCTTCCCATTTCCATCTTGGAATAGGTAGAGGTTGAATAACTTCTCAATGAGTTTGACATTCATCCTTCATAGGCTAACATACTAAACATGTTGATACATAATCATCAATTTCTCTCTTCATGTTATCCCTATATAAATATTCATTCAAATATATATACATTTTTGTGCTACTAGGGTGTATAGAGAAATTCGAGCTGTGGGCATCATCTAATAAATCCCTTTTCAACTCTCATATAGGTGGAGAACATATTTCTACAAAAATTTCAGAATTTCATCTTCACATATGAAGATATCAAACTTCCCATCTTTCACATCATTAATTTTCTTTTGAAGATTCGTTTTATCTGAATGTAAAGAATTAATTATTTCCAATAAAGAATGTTTCTAAACCATTGGAAAAAGTACTATTGTTTCACCTTCTTATATAATTCCAATATCCATCCATACTAGATCCATGTACAAAGGATAATTGTCAATCCTAATTTAATAATAACTCCATCATCCTTCCTTATCAACTCATCGACTACAATATTTTATTTTCTAGCGTTGTAGTCTATGGAAAAACCACAATATTTGAGAAGTTTGATCCATCGTCTTTTCCTCATGTTGAGTTCTTTTTTTGAGAAGATCTATTTTATACTCTTATAATCTGTATATATCTCACATTTTCACCATATAGATAATGTCTCCATATACTAATAGAAACGATTGCATCTTCTATATCAATATCACGAGTATGATAGTTTTGGTCATGAATTTTTAACTGCCTGGATGCATAGGTAGTAACTATATCATCCTACATAAAGACCCAACCAAGTACTTTATTTTATGCATCACTATAGATCATAGACCCATAATTCCCCGATGGTTGAGTTATGATCAATGACCTCTTAATCTATTCTTCAATTCTTCATAAATTTCCTTGAATTATTTTTTCCATATGAACATAACCCCCGTTACATGTATGCTTTTTCATTAGGTTGGATAAACAGTTGAATTTCTGATTGAAACACATATAATAACATGTTAAACTAATAAAACTATGCACCTCAAGAATGTTCATTGGAGAAGTTCATTCTTGAATATCTGTTGTATTCATATGATCAATATGTATTACATTCTTAGAGAAAATTTGTTGAAGAATGTTAATTTATTGAATCAAAATTTCACACTTTATAAAAATCCCATATAATTCATATCTTCTAAGAGTCTTCAGAATAATTCACAAGTGATTTTCATGATATTCATAGATTTTGGGGTATACCAAGATATCATCAATAAATATGACCAAAAATTAATCTTGATATTCCATGAAAACAATATTAATTTGATCCATGAAAAAAAGGGTGCATTAGTCAGTCCAGAAGGCATTACAATAAACTTGAAATGCACTTACCTCTTTCGAAAAACAATGTTTGGAATATATACCTTCTTAACACACAAGTTATGATATCAATATCAAAGATTAATTCTTGAAAAATATTTGGCTCCATGAATTTTATCAAATAAATCATCAATGTGAGGTAAGTGATACTTGTTCTTTATTGTTATAGTATTGATCTCAAGGTAGTCAACAAAAAACCTCATAGATCAATCTTTCTTATTAATGAAATGGAAAGGGGATCCCCATGGAGAAACACTAGGGAGAATAAAACCATTATCACTCAATTCATCTAGTTTATTTTCATTTCCTCTAATTCTGCAGTGGCAATTCAATAAAGGGTCTTTGATATAGGCCATGAAAAAAATTAAGTCAATGGAAAACTCAATTTCCCACTCTGGAGGAGGTATCAGAAAATCCTATGAAACACTTAAACATATGATTGCACAATATATAAATACTCTATTTGAAGATTATTTCCTCACCAAAAGTTATTTAATTCCCTTCATCCATAATATTTGAATTCATTAGAGCTACTTTGGGTGGATCTAAATGAGAATCCAATGGTGATGCTTCTTACCTATAGATAATGGACCCACATCATCCTAAAAAATTGTAACCACATTCTTCTTATAATAAATTATTGAATCATGATTATAAATAAAATCCATACCAAGGATAATAGAAAATTAAATCATGGTTATGAAAATAAAATCAGAAGATAAATAATCTTTATATTCCATAATGGGGACTCCCTGACACAACATTTTTCCCATGATATTTCCTTTTGGTGTTTTGACTAAAAACTTCCTTTTTAAATAAAACTAGAAGTATCTAATTTTATACCCAAAATAGGAAGATAAAAACAATGAGATAATCCAGAATCAAATGAATCACTATCTATGTTAGAGGAAATGATTAATGTACTTACCACCAAATCATTTAGAACTTCAATATCAGTAGTTGTGATCAAATAATCTCATCCTTTCTCCCTTGGCCTTTTCTAAGGTATGCTTCCTTAACACTTTGGAAAATCGATATAATAGTGGATCATCTCCCAAAAATAATATCATTGAACATTAATATCTTCTTTCTTACTCTTGAAATCACCAATATGTCGGACTTTCTTTCCACACCTATAGCACATCCCTTTTCCTCTTAAGTAGGCACCCAGATGTTTCCTTAAACATTTTTTATAAGGTGGAATGAAAACTCTTCCAGGCATCCCAATTTCCTTATTTACTATTAAATATTTTTCATAATCCCTATTCTTCATTTTACTTCCTTTAAAGTCATATGTTTTAGAGAACTCATTTTTCATCTTGATATCACAAGAGACTATATCCGTGTGTGTAGATAATGTTTGGTAGACCTGTGTCTATCTGAGGAATCTCTTTAGTCCATCAAAGAATTGATAAATATTTCTCCATGTATTTCATATTAAATCCATAGCATTCCTTGCTATGATTGTGAGGTTAGATTCATACTTTTCAACATTATCATATTCAATAGGACTCAAATTCATAAAATTTCTTTCTATATATGCTCGTTGTTCATGAGAAAAGTATTCCTCAAAGAAGTGTTCTTTAAATTCACTCCAATCAATGTTTTCTATCTCTTCCTCCCCCTTTGTGTTTTGATTTAATTACCACTATGGATCAAAATCTCTCGATAGGTGATAAACTGATATGACAACCTTCTCCCATTCACCACTTACCAAGGTGAGAAATATATTATCTATGGTACATATCCACTGCTCCGCTGTGAATGGGTTTGTAGTCCCCTAAAATGATTTAGGTTTTTATCACATAATGTTATTTTACATTGATCCTCCACTTTGTGGATTAATATTCTCTATAGAGTTATATTTATTATTCATAACTAGTGTATGTTGTCCCAATATAGTTATAAATTACTCCACCCTCGTCACAGCTCGAGAGCCAACATCATTATATTCCACATGAGGGTAATCCATATTTGGGATATGTGCATTCATGTTTTTTTTAATTTTGGGGCCGAAGCCTCATTTATTATTAAATCAAAGGAAATACATCATTTAACTGTATAGAATCCGGCCTTTTTATCACATAAACTTTTATTACATTTTACAAAACCGAGGATCTTTAAGGTTTAGTGTCTTGGAAACCAGGAACATAAAACAAGAAAACATAAAACATTCTTCTTAAACACTTGAAAGGCTTCTCCTCATGTTCATCCTAGGTTCATTACTGCATCTCATAACCTGGGGACATACATCAAAATAAAGTGTGAGAAGAAGGCCCAGAAAGGGAAACAAGAGAAACATTTTACATGTGAACTTGAGATACTTCAATAAGGTCATGAAAATAACTTTAAGGCATGAGAAAGAAATCATGAGATATATCATAATTACAATAACATTTTTCATAACATGAAGATTTGGATACAATATTTAATATTGACAATCATTTCATTTCACCAACGTCCATCCCCAAGGTGTTATTAAAAATTACCAAGGTTATTCAACAAGGTATCAGTCTAAATGGTCATCTCTAGAGATTAAGTCTTTACCCAATGCATTGGAGCGCTATCAGGGCGCACCATTAAATGAATTTATTATCATGTGAGCCACATATATCATCATCAATCATTTCATAAACAACCCATATAGTATAAAATAAATGGATTTCATTTCATAATCATAACGTTTTAAAAACTACTTTAAAGACATGATCTTTATGTCATTTTAAACCCACAGAAAGGGAAAGCGGGTCTCATGTATGTAAATAGCCAAATTTAAAATAGAAAATTTTGGTATATATGTCAATACCCCTTTATAAGATAGACATTTGAGTATTCACTTAATAAAATAAATGAATTTTAGAATAAGATAGAGACATTTTGAGAAGAAATTCTCCAGCATAATGGCTATGTTTCGGGGTTTTAGAAAACATTGAAAAGAGAGGGGACATGGTTCACCCACTCATAAATGATCCATAAAATAGTATGGGTGAAAAATATACACAATTTAGGAACATGGTAATGAAATTTGAAATATATACCATATGAAATGAAGAACATGAAAGGAAGACAAAAATAAGATTTCTCTTATGAAAATTCAGCAGCCTAACGGTGTCACATAAACTTCAACAAAAATGAATTGACGAGATCAAATAGGGTCTCTCACCATATGAACATAAAAGATCAGTATTATAGATATATAGATCATAACACACAATAATAAAAAGGAACTTTAAAGACTTGACATGAAAGTAGAAATTTGAAAAATGAGAAAGGTGAAAGAATCCCTTAAAAATTCGGCAGCCTAACGGCGCCACATAAACATAAAAAATGAATTGACGATATCAAAATAGGGTCTCTCATAATATGAACATAAAATATCAGTATGATATATATAGATATCATACCCCAACATAATAAAAAGTAACTTTATAGACTTGACATGAAATTAGAACTTTGAAAAATTAGAAAGGTGAAAGAATCCCTTAAAAATTCGGCAGCCTAACGACTCCACTTTAACATCAACAAAAATGAATTGATGAGATCAAAATAGTGGATATCATCATATGAACATAAAATATCAGTATTATATATATAGAGATAATACCCCAACATAATAAAAAGGAACTTTAAAGACTTTACATGAAAGTAGAACTTTGAAAAATGAGAAAGGTGAAATAATCCCTTATAAATTCGACAGCCTAACGGCGTCACTTATACATTCTTAAAACGAATTGATGAGAGAAATAAGGGGTATCTCATAATATTAACATGAAAAGGTATGTAATAAGAATATTAAAGAACATACTCCAACATATGATCATGGAGAATAAAAGAAATGACATAAAAGAGATTACTTGAACGAAAGAGAGAGGTAGGATCCTTTACCTTAAAACGTAACTCTTAAAACTCAAAGGTTGGGACCTTTAGGGCTTGGGGCGCCATGGGAGGACTCCTTGGGAGGTAATGAGACAAGAGATTCGTTGGAGGAGAGTTGGGAGTCGAAAGGATGAGAGGATTTCTTGGAATTTATAGGGAAAGTGAGGGGACAAGGCATTAATGGCCAAGGGACACCTCATTGGTGGTTTTGGCAAAACCATGGGCTTTCCCATGGTATTTGCCCATGGTATTGGCCACTTGGGACACCTCATAAAATAATGAATCCCCTTTAGTCGACCATACCATAAAATATCTCATGGAATCATCATGACACAGTTATGATGTAATTAAACATATGGAAGCACTAAAACTGTATTTTTACAATTTACTGAAAAGTCCACTTTTGCAGAAAAATCCCAAAATTTCACATTAACCAAATACCAATGCTCTGATTTCCAAAATAAACTACATTTTATAAAAATATTTTTCTAAATATTTTTAATTTAATTTTTAAATAAATACACTATTCACCGAAAATTCATTTTTTTCAAAAAAACCCCAAAAATTACCTTAATATAATATCAATGATCTGAGTTCAAAAATGAAATCCATTTTATAAAAATAATTTTCTAAATATTTTTAATATAATTTTCAATTAAAAAACACTATTCACATGAAAAAACTAATACTTGAATAATAATTAATGAAACCGTTATTTAACCATATTATTGATTCACATTACTTAATCAAGGTGCCTAGATTATATTAATACTTTCTTTAAGTGAGATTACTAATCCATTTGGACACATTACTAATCCTAATCATAAAATCACTATTCATAATTTACTATTCATCAAAAATCATGTTGATCTTATTAGACTCTAAATTTCGTACTGGACATAATTGTAGAAGACCATTTTTTTAATATCATTACATGATTTTAATTATTTAAGGTTTACATATACATTTTTAAAATATCATTTTTCTAAAATTCATCAAAAATATGCATACTCTATTTATCAGGTCATTTGAAAATTCACAAACTTCATCATAAGAAGGAATCCAAATTTTTTATTTAAGACAAAGGATTACACAGCGCAGTTACTTTCTCCTTACATAGCCCCTTATCACACCAGAATAGGACCTAAGTGTAAGGTGTGATAAGGTGAGATAATCCGAGTGAGGCTCGGCCAACATTGCACGAGTAGAAATTTCTATCAGTTTGAACTTCTCGCAAAGGCGATTCCGTTCTAGCTTCACCCGATGAAGTTCGGCTTGGGTTTGGTCTAGAGAAAAGCCCAGTGGTGCTACCTCCTTCCCAAGTTCTGTTAGACGGGCTTCGATCAGTCCAAGACTACTGGGTGAGGCCATCGAATCTTATTTCTATATTAATTAACTAAGATTACTTGTATTTAGAGACAATAATCGAAACGTTTAGTTTACAGCGGTCATATTGACCAATGGTCATATAACAGTAAAAATCCAACAGTCTCATTTTAATTATACTCATGTTATCAAATGAAACAGTTTTATTGAGTATAAAAAATAAAATAACACACAAAATTAGGAAATAAGATTTATTCAAAATTTTGGGTCGTTACAATCTTCCCACCTTAATAAATTGCATCCTCGCAATTTTTAATATTGGGTTTTGAAATTTCATTGAAAGTCCCACATCAGAAAAAGAGTCGGTAACACTATTAATTTTAAAAAAATAAAGGGAAGTACAAAGTTCACCTGAGTTAACCCATACTTGGATTCCATAGAGGAAAACATGGATATGGAAGAAAAAACAAAGGGTCAAGTTCTGGGGGATATTGATAGAAAACTTGATTAGGAGAAAGTTGACCACAAGAAAATCCCTAACTTAGGATGTGTGTAAACAGCCATTGATTACCTAGTAGGAAACATAAACCAAAAACATTTTTGTTTTACGTTTCATTTCATAATTTTGCGGAATTCATTTACTACATAGAACAAAAACATAAGGAAATATACCTAGCTTCAAGTAGAGTTTCATCTTTTAATAAGTTTCTACAAAAACTAATTTGTTCTCCAAATGATGAGCAGTCAAAACTACTTGGTCTCATCAAAACACAAGAATAATCTTCTAGAGAATCACATAATCCACAAAAGATTAACTATCTATTTCTTCTATCATTAAACATTATCCCAAAAACAGAAAGGGTAAGGTAAAACTACTCTTCAAAAAGAAAGAATCCCATAGGGATGGAAACTACTTTTAAATCTTCAAAGTTCTATGGTACTACCCAAAGTTCATCATAGACCATTCCATAAATAATGGTCCTTAAAATTCATGGAAATAAACCAAACTAAGATTGAAACCCAAATACAAGAAGGATTTGATAACATAGTCTTACAAAATAAACTTCATTGTTCATCTACAAAAAACATCAACCACTCCTAACATCTAATATCAAAAGCAGCTAACCTAAACATATTTTACACAAGATAGGTTAATCATTCCCATAGTTAACCTAAATTACTATAAGTCCACCTTAAATTCATCGATTCTTCAAAATATAAGTCAACATTACTCCTTAATGAAAATACCATAGTAATCTATTTACCTCGATCATATAGGGTCCCCAAAATAGTGAGCATCTTCCAAAATAATAATCATCTTTTAATCCCCTAATCATCTCTGTCATATTAATACGGCAATCGTCGCATATCCTATCACATTGGTTGAAGGGAAATGTTCTTCCATTTCCCACCATTAACTAAGAAAATAAAGTATAATTAGGGGCTTAAATACTTAGCTAATACTCATGAAAAGGAACTTAAAGCATATAAGGATAACTTGTAGAAGAAAAGTATACCCTAACTTGTGGTCCCCTAGGTTCCCATCTAGGTTATCCATGATCATATATTCTTATGTGAATCTTTATTTTATTTTATCTTTGTTCCTTTAACAATGGTTCATACTAAGATTATGAATTTACCAAAGCATATCCCTCGGGAGTGTCGTAACCAAAAGTGCAGAAAGGCTCGTTGTCGTGTACCAGTTCCCGTTTGAGTCTAGCTCAAATCAGGGTTTTCAGGTTTTACCCCTATGTACATATTTACCAGAGCAACCTCTACCTGCTCGTATCCAGACAGGGATGTATTTTCTTGGCAACCCATTACTCAATACTCACCAAAATACCAGGAAGATTTCCTATATATAAAATTTTCTATAGGCTTCTTCCTAATGTTTTCATATCCTAATTTCCACAAATAAATAAACCATCCTTTGATACCAACTATAGCATCCCGCCTTTTTATCACATAAACTTTTATTACATTTTACAAAACTGAGGATATTTAAGGTTTAGTGTCTTGGAAACCGGGAACTTAAAACATGAAAACATAAAACATTATTCTTAAACACTTGAAATGATAATCCTCATGTTCTTCCTAGGTTCATTACTGCACCTCATAACCTGGGGACATACATCAAAAGAAAAGGTGAGCAGAAGGCCCAATAAGGGAAACAAGAGAAACATTTTACATGTGAACTTGAGATACTTCAATAAAGTCATGAAAAGAACTTTAAGGCATGAGAAAGAAATCATAAGATATATCATAATAACAATAAAATTTTTCATAACTTGAGGATGTGGATACAACATTTAATATTTAAAATCATTTCGTTTCACCAAGGTCCATCCCCAAAGTGTCATTAAAAATTACCAAGGTTATTCACCAAGGTATCAGTCTAAATGGTCATCTCTAGAGATTAAGTTTTTACCCAATGAATTGGAGTTCTATCAGGGAGAACCCTTAATTTGAATTTATTTTCATGTGATCCAGATATATCATCATCAATAATTTCATAAAAAACCCATATAGCATAAAATAAATGGGTTTCATTTCATAATTATATCTTTTTAAAAACTGCTTTAAAGACATGATCTTTATGTCACTTTAAACCCACGGAAAGGGAAAGTGGGTCTCATGTATGTAAATCCCATAATTTAAAATAGAAAATTTTGTTATATATGTGAATAACCCTTTAGAAGAAAGATATTTTATTATTAACTTAATAAAATAAATGAATTTGAGAATAAGAGAGAGACATTTTGAGACGGAAATTCTCCAGCATAACGGCTATGTTTCGGGGTTTTAGAAAACATTGAAAAGAGAGGGGAAATAGTTCACCCACTCATAAATGATCCATAAAATAGTAGGGGTCCTGAATATAAAGGATTTAAGAAAATGGTAATGAAATTTGAAATATATACCATATGAAATGAAGAACATGAAATGAAGAAAAAAAATAAGATTTCTCTTATGAAAATTCAGAAGCCTAACGGTGTCACATAAACTTCAACAAAAATGAATTGACGAGAACAATTAGAGTGTCTCACCATATGAACATAAAAGATCAGTATTATAGATATAGATATCATACCCCAACATAATAAAAAAAACTTGAAGGACCTGACATGAAAGTAGAACTTTTAAAAATGAGAAAGGTGAAAGAATCCCTTAAAAATTCGGCAGTCGAACGGTGCCACTTAAACTTCAACAAAAATGAATTGACGAGATAAAAATAGGTTCTCTCATCATATGAACATAAAATATCAGTATGATA
This sequence comes from Viscum album, assembly GCA_963277665.1. Lineage (NCBI taxonomy): Eukaryota > Viridiplantae > Streptophyta > Magnoliopsida > Santalales > Viscaceae > Viscum > Viscum album. The sequence goes on from OY728146.1 coordinate 992,954,944, forward strand.
GATATAGATATCATACCCCAACATAATAAAAAGGAACTTGAAAGACATGACATGAAAGTAGAACTTTGAAAAATGAGAAAGGTAAAAGAATCGCTTAAACATTTGGCAGCCTAACGACGCCACTTAAACTTCAACAAAAATGAATTGATGAGATAAAAATAGGTTATCTCATCATATGAACATAAAATAACAGTATAATAGATATAGATATCATACCCTAACATAATAAAAAGGAACCTTAAAGACTTGACATGGTAGTAGAACTTTGAATAATTAGAATAGTGAAAGAATCCCTTAAAAATTCGGCAGCTTAACAGCGCCACTTAAACTTTCTTAAAACGAATTGATGAGAGAAAGAGGCAGTATATCATCATATGAACATAAAAATTGTAGTAACAAGAATTTAAATGAACATCCTCCAACATAATATAATGGAGAAAAAAATAAATGACATAAACGAGATTACTTGAAAGAAATAGAGAGGTTGGATCCTTTATCTTAAAATGTAATTCTTAAAACTCAAAGGTTGGGACCTTGAGGGATTGGGGGCACCTTGGGAGGACTCCTTGTGAGTTAATGAGACCCGAACTTCGTTATGGGAGAGTTGGGAGTCGAAAGGATTAGAGGATTGCTTGGTATTTATAGGGAAAGTGAGGGGACAAGGCATTAATGGCCATGGGACACCTCATTGGTGGTTTTGGCAAAACCATGGTCTTGCCCATGGTATTGACCAATTGGGACACCTCATACAGTAATTCATACCCTTTATTTGACCAACCCTTAAAATATCTCATGGAATCATCATGACACAGTTATGATGTCATTAAACATACTGAAACCCTAAAATAGTATTTTTTACTATTCACTGAAAATTCAACTTTCTGAGAAAAAACCCAAAATTTCACATTAACCAAATATCAATGCTCTGATTTAAAAAATGAACTACATTTTATAAAAATAATTCTATAAATATATTTAATTTAATTTTTAAATAAATACATTATTCACTAAAATTTCATTTTTTCAGAAAAAACCCCAAAAATTACCTTAACATAATATCGATGTTCTGAGATCAAAAATGAAATCCATTTTATAAAAATAGTTTTCTAAATATTTTTAATTTAATTTTTAATTAAAAACACTATTCACCTGAGAAAACTAATAATTGAATAATAATTTATGAAACTGTTATTTGACCTTTTTATTGAATCACATTACTTAATCAAGGTGCCTAGATTATATTAATACTTTCTTTAAGTGAGATTACTAATCCATTTGGACACATTTCTAATCCTAATAATAAAATCACTATTCATAATTTACTATTCATCAAAAATCAAGTTGATCTTATTAGACTCTAAATTGCATACTGGACATAATTGTAGAAGACCATTTTTTGAATATCATTACACGTTTTTAATTATTTAAGGTTTACATAAACATTTTAAAAAAATCATTTTTCAAAAATTCGTAAAAAATATGCATACTCTATTTATCAGGACATTTGAAAATTAATAAACATCATCATAATAAGGAATCCCAGTTTTTTATTTAAAACAAAGGATTACACAGGGATGTTACGGTCTCCTTACATAGCCCCTTATCACACCAGCATAGGACCTAAGTGTAAGGTGTGCTAAGGTGAGAGAATCCAAGGGAGACTCGGCCAACATGGAACGAGTAGTAATTTCTATCACTTTGAACTTCTCACAAAGGTGATTCTGTTCTAGCTTCACCCGATAAAGTTCGGCTTGGGTTTGGTCCAGAACAATGCCCAATGGTGCTACCTCCTTCCCATGTTCTGTTAGATGGGCTTCGATCAGTCCACGACTTCTGGGTGAGGCCATCGAATCTTCTTTGTATATTAGTTATACAAGATTACATGTATTTAGAGACAATAATCGAAACGTTTAGTTTACAATGGTCATATTGACCAATGGTCATATAACAGTCAAAACCCAACGGTCTCATTTTAATTATAATCATGTTATCAAATGAAACAGTTTTGTTGAGTATCAAAAATAAAATAACACAAAAAATTAAAAAACAAGATTTATTCAAAATTTTGGGCCGTTACAATCTTCCCCCCTTATGAAATTGTGTCCTCGCAATTTTTAATATTTCTGTTTTGAAATTTCATTGAAAGTCCCACATCGGAAAAAGAGCCAGTAACACTATTACTTTAAAAGAAATAAAGGGATGTACAAAGGTCAATCGAGTTAACCCATACTAGGATTCCATGGAGGAAAACATAGATATGGAAGAAAAAACAAATGGTCAAGATTTGTGGGAGAGTGATAGAAAACTTGATTAGGAGATAGTTGACCACGAGAAAATCCCAAACTTATGATGTTTGTAAATGGCCTTTGATTGCCTAGTAGGAAACCTAAACCAACAAAATTTTTGTTTTACGTTTCTTTTAATAATTTTGAAGAATTCATTTACTACATAGAACAAAAACATAAGAAAATATACCTACCTTCATGTGGAGTTTCATCCTTTAATAAGTTTCTACCAAAACTAATCTTTTCTCCAAACTATGAGCATTCAAAACTACTTGGTCTCATGAAAACACAAGAATCATCTTCTAGAGAATCACATAATCCACAAAAGATTAACTATCTATTTCTTCTATCTTTAAACATTATCCCAAAAACAGAAAGGGTAAGGTAAAACAACTCTTCAAAAAGAAAGAATCCCATAGGGATGGAAACTACTTTTAAATCTTCAAAGTTCTATGGTACTACCCAAAGTTCAACATAGACCATTCCATAAATAACGGTCCTTAAAATTCCTCGAAATAAACCAAACTAAGATTGAAACCCAAATACAAGAAGGATTTGATAACATAGTCTTTCAAAATAAACTTCAGTGTTCATCTCCAAACAATATCAACCAATCCTAACATTTTATAACAAAAGTAGCTAACCTAAACATATTTTACCCAAGATAGGTTAATCATTCCCATAAGTAACCTAAATTACTATAAGTCCACCTTAAAATTATCGATTCTTCAAAATATAAGTCAGCCTTACTCCTCAATGAAAATACCGTAGTAATATATTTACCTCAATCATATAGGGTCCCCAAAATAGTGAATGTCTTCCAAAATAATAATCATCTTTTAATCCCATAATCATCTCTGTCATATTAATATGGAAATCATCGCATTTCATATCACATTGGTTGTAGGGACATGTTCTTCCATTTCCCACCATTAACTAAGACAAAAATTATAATTAGGGGCTTAAATACTTAGCCAATACTCATGAAAAGGAACTTAAAGCATATAAGGATAACCTGTAGAAGAAAAGTATACCCTAACTTGTGGTCCCCTAGGTTCCCATATAGGTTATCCATGATCATATATTCTTATGTGAATCTTTATTCTATTTTATCTTTATTCCTTTAACAATGGTTCATACTAAGCTTATGAATTTACGAAAGCATATCCCCTGGGAGTGTCGTAACCAAGAGTGCAGAAAGGCCCATTGTCGTGTACTAGTTCCAGTTTGAGTCTAGCTCAAAGCGGTGTTTTCAGGTTTTACTTCTATGTACATATGTGCCAGAGCCACCACTACCTTCTCGTATCCAGACAGGGATGTATTTTCTTGGCAACCCATTACTCAATACTCACCAAAATACTAGGAATATATCCTATATATAAACATTTTTATACGCTTCTTCATAAAGTTTTCATATCCTAATTTCCACAAATAACTAAACCATTATTTTATACCAACTATATCATCCCGACTTTTTATCACATAAACTTTTATTACATTTTACAAAACTGAGGATCTTTAAGGTTTAGTGTCTTGGAAACCAGAAACTTAAAAAATGAAAACATAAAAAATTATTCTTAAACACATGAAATGCTACTCCTCATGTTCATCCTTGGTTCATTAATGCATCTCATAACCTGGGGAAATACATCAAAAGAAAGGGTGAGAAGAAGGCCCAGTAAGGGAAACAAGAGAATCATTGTACATGTGAACTTGAGATACTTCAAAAAGGTCATGAAAAGAACATTAAGGCATGAGAAATAAATCATGAGATATATCATAATAACAATAAATTTTTTTCATAACTTGAATATGTGGGTACAAAATTTAATATTGAAAATAATTTCATTTCACTAAGGTCCATCCCCAAGGTGTCATTAAAAATTATCAAGGTTATTCACCAAGGTATCAGTATAAATGGTCATCTCTAGATATTAAGTCTTTACCCAGTGAATTGGAGCGCTATCAGGGTGAACCCTTAATTTTTATTTATTATCATGTGAGACACATATATCATCATCAATAATTTCATGAACAACCCATATACCATAAAAAAATGGGTTTCATTTCATAATTATAACATTTTAAAAACTGCTTTAAAGACAAGATCTTTATGTCACTTTAAACCCACGGAAAGGGAAAGAGGGTATCATGTATGTAAATCCCATAATTTAGAATAGAAACTTCTGGTATATATGTGAATAACCCTTTATAAGAAAGAGATTTGAGTATTCACTTAATAAAATAAATGAATTTGAGAATAAGAGAGAGACATTTTGAGACGGAAATTCTGCAGCATAACGGCTATGGTTCGGGGTTTTAGAAAACATTGAAAAGAGAGGGGACATGGTTCACCTACTCATAAATGATCCATAAAATAGTAGGGGTCCAGAATATAAAGGATTTAATAACATGGTAATGAAATTTGAAATATATACCATATGAAATGAAGAACATGAAAAGAAGACAAAAATAAGATATCTCTTATAAAAATTCAGCAGCCTAATGGTTTCACTTAAACATCAACAAAAATGAATTGACGAGATCAAATAGAGTATATCACCATATGAAAATAAAACATAAGTATTATAGATATAGAGATCATACCCCAACATAATAAAAAGGAACTTCAAGGACTTGACATGAAAGTAGAACTTTTAAAAATGAGAAAGTGAAAGAATCCCTTAAAAATTCGGCAGCCTAACGACGCCACTTAAACATAAAAAAATGAATTGACGAGATCAAAATAGGGTCTCTAATCATATGAACATAAAATATCAGTATGATAGATATAGATATCATACCCCATCATAATAAAAAGTAACATGAAAGACTTGAAATGAAAGTATAACTTTGAAAAATGAGAAAGGTGAAAGAATCCCTTAAAATTCGGCAGCCTAACGACGCCACTTAAACTTCAACAAAAATGAACTGACGAGATCAAAATAGGGTATGTCATCATATGAAAATAAAAGATTGTTATTATAGATATAGATATCATACCCTAACATAATAAAAAGGAACTTTAAAGACTTGACATGAAAGTAGAACTTTGAAAAATGAGAAAGGTGAAAGAATCCCTTAAAAATTCGCCAGCCTAACGGTGCCACTTAAACTTTCTTAAAACGAATTGATGAGAGAAAGAAGGCGTATCTCATAATATGAACATGAAAAGTGAAGTAATAAGAATGTAAAATAACATCCTCCAACATAATATCATGGAGAATAAAATAAATTACATAAAAGATATTGCTTGAAAGAAAGAGAGAGGTAGGATCCTTTACCTTAAAACGTAACTCTTAAAACTCAAAGGTTGGGACCTTGAGGGATTGGGGGAACCTTGGAAGGACTCCTTGGGAGTTAATGAGACCAGAGATTCATTGGGGGAGAGTTTGGAGTCGAAAGGATGAGAGGATTGCTTGGTATTTATAGGGAAAGTGAGGGGACAAGGCATTAATGGCCAAGGGACACCTCATTGGTGGTTTTGGAAAAACCATGGGCTTGCCCATGGTATTTTCCCATGGTATGGGCCACTTTGGACACCTCATACGATAATTCATCCCCTTTAGTCGACTAACCCTTAGAATATCTCATGGAATCATCATGACACAGTTATGATGTCATTAAACATACAGAAACCCTAAAACTGTATTTTTTTACAATTCACTGAAAATTCAACTTTCTCATAAAAATCCAAAAATATCACATTAACCAAATATCAATTCTTTGATTTCAAAAATGAACTCCATTTTATAAAAAAAATTCTCTAAATATATTAAATTTAATTTTTAAATAAATACACTATTCACCAAAAAATCATTTTTTCAGAAAAAACCCCAAAAAGTACCTTAATATAATATCGATGCTCTGAGTTCAACAATGAAATCCATTTTATAAAAATAATTTTATATATATTTTTAATTTAATTTTTAATTAAAAAACAATATTCACCCGAAAAAACTAATACTTGAATAAAAATTTATGAAACCGTTATTTAACCGTTTTATTGAATCACATTACTTAATCAAGGTGCCTAGATTATATTAATACCCTCTTTAAGTGAGATTAATAACCTATTTGGACACATTACTAATCCGAATCATAAAATCACTATTCATAATTTACTATTCATCAAAAATCAAGTTGATCTTATTAGACTCTAAATTTCGTACTGGACATAATTGTAAAAGACCATTTATTGAATATCATTACACGTTTTTAATTATTTAAGGTTTACATAAATTTTTTTAAAATATCCTTTTTCTAAAATTCATAAAAAATATGCATACTCTATTTATCCGGTCATTTGAAAATTCATAAACATAATCATTAGAAGGAATCCGAATTTTTTATTTAAAACAAAGGATTACACAGGACAGTTACGGTCTCCTTACATAGCACCTTATCACACCAGCATAGGATCTAATTGTATGGTGTGCTAAGGTGAGAGAATCCGAGGGAGGCTCGGCCAACATCGCACGAGTATTAATTTCTGTCTGTTTAAACTTCTCGCAAAGGGGATTCCATTCTAGCTTCACCCGATTAAGTTTGGCTTGAGTTTCGTCCAGAGAAAAGCCTAGTGGTGCTACCTACTCTCCAAATTCTGTTAGATGGGCTTCGATCAATCCAAGACTACTGGGTGAGGCCATCGAATCTTCGTTCTATATTAATTAACCAATATTACATTTATTTAGAGACAATAATCGAAACTTTTAGTTTACAGCGGTCATATTGAACAATGGCCATATAACAGTCAAAACCCAAGGGTCTCATTTTAATTATACTCATGTTATCAAATGAAACAGTTTTGTTGATTATCAAAAATAAAATAACACACAAAATTAGGAAACAATATTTATTCAAAATTTTGGGTCGTTACAAACTGGGTAGAGGGAGACCCATTAAATAGCCTGAAGTCCCGGTGGGCATTTATCCCATTACATGGACTGTATTCCCAAATAGTTTTAACAAGGACAATTCTGTGAATAGTACTACTATAGTACCTGCCTGCTATAGTACCACACAATCCCTCGTCGCTGCTCCAGTACCCTGTCGCCGCTACAGTTCCTGCTGTTTCAACATGCCTTCCGCTGCTACTGTACAACTATTGTACCGGTGCCCCATGGGTTTTGAACCCCCCCCCCCATTTTTTATGTAGCATTATGGGCTGCTTACCACTAAGCCAAACCCAATCTACATTCATGTTGTTTCCATTTCTTTAATAATAATCCATTTCTAAATATTTTCATAGTCAAGATTAGGTTATGAATCATAATGTAGTATCTTAACTCATAAAAAAATAATTAACATAAATTGAAATCTGAAACATGGATAAGCCCATAATCATAAACAAGGCTTCATTGATGAAAAAATTACATTTAAATCCTTCATAATGTCTTGTAAAGAATATGTGAGGTATTTGTAGCATATCCCCCTAGGAGTATCAAACTAGGTGAGAAGTAAATCATGTTGTTGTATTCCAGGATACCAAGGGTCAAGCTCGAAACTCTTTGTCCGAGTTTTAACTCTTACGCACATATGTGCCAGTGCCACATCCACATGTAGTATCCAAACAGAGATGTATTTTCAAGAAATATCCACATAATATATTCCTTACCAAAATTCTAGTATGTTCTAGTATGTTTATCATCAAATAATTTCTTAGGGGTTTGTTCCCTAATATAAATTTTCTTAATATAGTTTCCATGTTTTGTAATAAACTTCTTCTGATATCAACTTTAATGACCTGACCCCAATTGTCGGAAGTCAGTTCCATATTACATTACAATGGAATGATTACAAGAATGTCCTATCCTAAAGGAACAAATCTTTTAGTTGATTTTTAAATACATATACATAAATATTTTCAACAATACTACATGAAATAAAATAAAACATATATGATTAATTGGGAATATCCTCACCAATTTTTTTATCCCTTCATGTCATTCATAATATACATCTTCATGACCGGAGAAAAATGAAACATAAGAAAGGGGTGATCTCAAATTCTCAATAAGGGAAAGAAATACAGTAGTTAAAATCATAAAGATAAAAATTAGGCATGGAGAATAACTAATAACACATGAATTTAAATATAAACTTGAACACATTAAGTTAATAATAAGTGATGAATAAATAATTCCATAATAAAGAATATTATGGGTATTATACTAGTAAAATAACCTCCTGAAAATTTAATCACTAGTTTCATTACAAAAGAAATGCATGTTATGGACATTATTAATCATACCATCAAGGCCATGATGATGTAATATAATAAATTTTAAAGCCCTATCCAAAACCATTTCTAATAATGGGAAAGACCTCGAACAAGTATATATCTATTTTTATCATTAGACCTATCGATGTATCGTGGGGCTATAGCAGGCCCCACCCATCACATAATAATTCAATTAATTCCTCTTATTAATGTGTATAAACATAAAAAACATATAAATGCATTTTGAAACTATCATATGAAACGTAAATAGCATTCCTTAAACATTAATAATAAACACTATCCATTCAAAGTAAATTGGTGAATGGTTTTAAAATAGAAAATCCATATTCAAACTAATCATAAACAATTCAAATAAAATATGGTATATTATATAGAAAATAATAATCCCAAAAAAATACATAGTAATCAATTTTAGTTCTGAAAGAGATGAAGATACCCTTTTAAAATCACAATGTAATTCTTTAGATAAATACTCTTTAACATTGAAAAGAAGAGTTATTTTGGATAAATGATTGTATAAATCCATAAATGATGTAAGACAGTATTATCATAATCAAATGATTTATTTTAAAAGTTTAATGGTTTCTAATAATATATTATAGGGTTCCCATGATAATGCGAATGAATTGGAAAAAATCCCTTGTGTCGGGCTTGTATTTTGGGATGAAGTTTTAAAGGATCCTTTTAAAACATATAATTCCTTATAATATATGGTAGGATTATGGTTGGTACACATATATAAAAAATTCATACCAAATTTATGATGATAAAATATTAATTAATAATAACTTAATTGAGGTATGTAGGTAATAAATGTATCCCAAATAAAAATGGAGGTTCTGGTTGAAAACCCTTACTTTAAGTCTGAAGGTGTAACTCACATGATCTTAACGACCTGAATAATAATATTTATGTTTTTAAAATAATTGATAAATAAAATATTCTACATGTTATTTATTTATTGTAAACTTAGTAGGTTCATTAATGCCCTTTTGATGGGTTAAGATTTTTAATTTCATTGTTTGGGAGCATTTCATTCCTCAGTTTTCAGGATTAGTTTAATTATATTCATCTATGGATAAACGTATAGAATTAGAATTGATTTCAAGAATAGATGTTTTATGATTTTAATTAATAACCAGAACATTAGATAGTTATAAAATTATTTTGGTTTTTGGGAGTGAAGATGAATCATAATATAAAACCATAATTATTATTGTTTTATGTTAATTAGTGGGGTTTAATCACAACGAACTCAATTTGATTTATAAATTATTATCATGGGTACAAAAGGAATTAAGAAACATAAATATTTTATAATACATATATTATAGTCTAGTTCAAGAATAAAAATGGTTTCATGACCATATTTGAAGATTGTAATAGAAACAGAAATCCCAACACCGCTTAATGTGATAAAATAACACATCTCAGATGGTGTTTTCTTTTCTAGTATAAATGAAGGGGAAATGAGAGATGTGGAATTTTTTTTCCATTTTCATAACAAATCACCAGAAAATTAATTTATGATATTAATCACAAAATTTGGATGAATGGCGCCAAGGAAGGAAAATGAAAAGAAGGGAACATAAAATAAATGAAATAAAAAGAAGAATATAACTTTTGAAGTAATATTTCTTTAGAAACTTTTTAGGGGAGTGTTTTATGTCTTTTTATGAGAAAATGGGATGATATACAAGGGGAAGGATATTGGGAGGATATTCTAGAATAATTTAGGGAATTTACCAGTCTTGATATGAGTGAATAGTATAGGGAGTGATGGGGGTTATAGTGGTAGAGAGGTGGGTTTTCGCATTATTTTACTCATTATTGTATTATTTTTCCAAATAAAACCAATAGTATACATTCATGGGACTATGAATAGTAATATTTTCATGTGAGTTCAATCCAAGTGTGAATACATCAGTGATGATTCACCATATAGTTAATTTAACTGATAATTTATATATATGGTAAATTATCGTATTTTACTATTAATAAAAAATAGAGTATTTCATAAAAATACAAAACATTTTCCAAAACTATTTTAAGACATGTTGAAATAAAAAATGAACTCCTTTTTTTGAAAAAAAATTCTATATATTTTTAATTTAATTTTTATATTTTAACATAATATATTTGAAAATTAACAATTTTAAAAATATATTTCATTTTATATCACATTGAAAAATTAATCAAGATCTCGTAATTTTATAACCATAAGGAAATAAAATAATAATATTATTTACTATTAATATGTTTAATATTACTCATAATATTACTATTCATAAGATTAAATTTCTAATCACTAAAAATTTAGTATGTCTTATTAGACTCTAAATATCATACTAAACACATCCATGTATGTCAGTTTTTTGAAGTTCAAGTCACAGAAGTGGGAAAATTATGTTTACAAGCAAGGTTATAACAAGGTGTTTTATAGAGACATAATGTTGCATTAACTTTTATATAAATCCTTGTTGTGTTATATATAGGGTTCCTAAATCATGGATTCTAATTCTTTAATATATATAACACCTTTGGTTAATCGTAGGTTATTTATAGTTATATTCTATTTAAATCATTCATGAGGGATCATAATGTGTTTTTGAATTCCCAAATCATATCCACTGGGTGTGTCAAATAAGGTGTGATTCAATGCCTATTATCTGGTGCCATATTACTCTCAGGCAAGCCCAATACATTTTTTTTGGATTTGTTACCCCTAGGTACATCTATTATAGATCCACAATCACTTTTAGTATCCAAACAAAGATGTATTTATAAGAAACTAACCACTGTATCCTTCACCAAAATTCCAAGACATCATCTTATACTTTTCCATACCAATGAACATATCCTTATACTTGTCCTTAAGGTTCTAGGTAAGGTTTTTTGTCCTATATTCTAGAATATAACTAATGTTTGTTTTGATAACAGATATAGAGACCCTTTATTTTCATACATTATCTCTAAATTACATTTGTGGAATACATAATACATTAATAAATCAATCTCCCAAAGAAGGTATTGGTATAGTGCATTTGGAAACATTGAAATGTAAACACTCCTTTGTAAATGAGAAAAATTATCTCCCACTTGGTTTGTCAGGACTAACACCCATATTAGAATCATAAAAAATAATAGATATCTTTGTTACCTAGTAAAGGAAAAATTAAAATTCTTTATCTCAGATGCTCAATATGGGTAAATAAAGAAGACATGAAATCATATTCATTATTATAAGGGCATGAAAACGTGATCAAGAAAGTATATGATCATACCATAAATATCAACGATATTAGAAATAAATTATGGAATAAATATTTGTAGTTCATAAGAAATGAATAATAAGGAAGTAAATAACATAATCCATGAAATCATAACATGGGTAAAAACATTGAATTGTGGTATAGACATCAACATATAACATATTCAACATGTATAAGTAGAAATAGGTACACACATTAAGTTAAGAACATGCAATAATTCCCTCCAATATACAAATGGAAATGAAACCAGGTCCATACATAATGTTTTGAAAATTCAATAAGGTTTATGCATAACATTGTGAACCTGTATTCAGGTTTACAAATAAACTTGTGGACATTAAACCATTCCCATTAATAACATTAGGAACATGTTATCAGGTTGGTGCATAACATTATTAAAACAAAATAAGGTTCACTCACATAATTCTAAACATGTAATCTGGTTCACATATAATCTTATAGACATACAACCAGGTCCATGAATAACATTGTTAACATGTAATCGGGTTCACAGATAACATTTATACTCAAGATTCATCCATCTTTACCCAATTCTTTTGAGGTATAAATAGGTCCCAACTATATCCAAATATATTCATTAATATATGTTCCAGAAAATTAAAAATTCATCATATCATGATCCATAAAAATAGATAGGTTTTATTAAAATCAAATCATACCCTGTTAAATGAAATGGGTATCATTAAAATTTCATCACATCATAAACTATGAAAAGAGATAAGTTTATTAATCAACTCATGAATGCATTACCCGTGAAAAGAAGAGGGTTTGAAAAGAATATAACATGTGGATGAGATATTGGTTTCCTAAAAATCATGACATCAAATCATAAACCATTTATATAATAATATAATTTGGACCTTTAGATAATCTCCTAAAAAGGAATGCATAAAATAACAACCCTGCTCTTTATTTCAAACTTAAACATTATTTATTACATAAAATCATCACTTGATACAACATAGATGATGGTGAGGTCTACTTTTTTGGGTCTTAGTAACATTACATAAATACATAAAACATGACATACATATCTTTATTGAAAACCAATTTTACATGGCCACACACATTTCGTCATACTTAGAATTTCCTGGGATAACATGAGGACATGAATAAGAAAAGGGTGATCTATAAAGACATTAAGGAAGTTAAAAATTTATAACATGAATTATATAGTACATGTTAGGAAATAGACATATCAATGAAGCATAAGAGAAACATGAACATTAAGACATGTTATAGAATGATTATCATAACATGGAAATGTGGCAACAACATTTAACATGATATTAGCTTGATCCTGGGATCATTGAATATAGATCATGAGTAGAACCTTATTTTACTTGAATTAGAAGGACTGGACCCTCATTTCACATGAAAAATCATGATACTAATATTTACCCATTGCATTAGAGCACTCTCAGGTCGCACCCTTCTTTATCAATTCATCTAAAGCATAAATGTGTCACATGGATTATATAACATATATTCACTAAACATAATGAATTACTCCACGATAAAGAAATGTTTATTTAATACTTAAAACTATATCATCAATAATTAAAAATTCATAAAGGTGAATACCTTTTCTAGAAAAATTGGCATGGTATTCACCACACAATGACTTTGGTATGGAAAATCACTATGTAATTTCGGCAGCATAACAGCGTGACATAAGAATTTATAAAAATGGCACATGAGAGACAATAGGGTGTACCATGATATTTACATGAAATGGAATGTAATGGGGTCATATATATATACATATCAAAACATTTGTAATATAATTTAGATTCATAATACAAAATAATAGAATGAATGTAAATGACGAGAGAGAAATACCTTACAGAATTTCAGAATTGAAATGGGTGTACATGGGAGGAATTAATGAGAGATAATGGGGTATCTCATCATTCAATCGTAATGAGGGATGTAGAGAGGAGGTTCTAAACACTAACCAAACATTATCAATTGAATAAACAAGTGTATATCAACAAAATGAATCTAGGGAAAATGAGAATGGAAGAAGTCTCTTACTTGGATGGGTGATCCTGATGGCTTGGAAGGGGCATTAGAGAAGATTAATGGGAGATTGGGGTGACATGAGAGAATTTAAAATAGATAAATGAAGGGTAGAAACGTAATCCAATGGTTTTTGAGGGAATATATGTGGGTTATTAGGTTAGTTTATATTGGAAATGTGAGGGAATTCATTATTATTTAGGTTTTGGACACTACACATTAATCTAATCAAAACCACAATCTGAACGATGGTTTTCCCATGGTTAATTCCAAAGGGTAGTGGAAATCATTATTTTATATGGCCATTGTCTAAACTTATTATAATATTAGGCTTTCTTATGTGGAGGTGAGTCCCACTATCAAAGAAATCATATTAAAAAGATAAAATATTTTATAAGTCTTGGAGGGTCCACTAAGGAACTGTAAAATTAATAAAACAAATATAAAATCATAGTTTTTTAAAGGTAAAACATATTTTGGCCTAAAAATACTTTTATGGTTTTTTATTATATCACTATTTGGTCATTATGATGTCACAAAACAGATTATATATTTAAACGGTAATTAATTTGTTCCAAAAGATTTGACTGTATCAGAAAATTATAAAAAAATAACCATTTGATAATTTTTAGATCATGATTCTAGAAAAAAAATATTCGTTTTTCAAAATAATTTTTTTTATATATGAATTTTTATTTTTAAAATAAAAACTGACATTTATAAAAAATTCATGGGTTTTGACAAAAAACGGCTTTCAAAACAAAATTAAATTTAAAATTTTATTACTAAAAAATATAATATCATTTATATTTAATAAAAAATATTTATGTAATAATATTTTATTAAAATATTATTTATATTGAAAATCCATTAATTCATCAAAATTAATTTCACAATTAAATATTAACTAAAATTATAATATTTGTGCATTAAAAACAATTTACACTGTAATAATAATAAAATGAATGTATATTCATTATTATATAACAATATAATGCACATAATCATAGTGATATGGTCCTCTTACATAAACCCTTATAACACCCAGAAAAGACCTAAGGGTAAGGTGTGTGATGGCGAAAGACACTTTGGGAGGCTCAGAAAACATCGCCTGAGTGGTAATATCTATTAACATCCACATCTCCATTAGGTTGTTTCATTCAAAATAATCGTGTTGAAGCTTAGCTTGGGAAGGGTCAAAAGTGAAGCCCAGTGATGCCACATCCTTTCTGAGCTCCGAAAAATGGGCTTTTTATGGTGCAATTCTACTAGATGAGGCCATCGCTTCTTTTGTCAGAGTAAATTGCATTTATTAATGTCCTATATTTAAAATAATCATGTGATCATTATTCAATGGCTATATTAGCAATGGTAACAATTCTGAATGGTATTTTGAAATCCAAAAACATAAAACTGAGGATATTCTTTTTTTATATAACCATTTTACACAATAAAACATTTATCTATATCAAGGGTAATTCTCATTTATAAAACATTGGGTTGTTATAATCTTCCCCCCTTAAGAAATTTCACCATAAAAATTTCCTTTTCCCACACTAAATCAGATGAGGGTAACTCTGCCTCATCACTTCCTCTAATTTTGATGTTGCTTCTAAAAACTTGTTGTTTCTCCAAAACACCTTGATGATTGGAATTGTCTTATTTTGTAGAAATGTTTCTCTACAATCTAAGATCTTCACCTGATTATCTTCATCTGAGTGGTCACTCTCCAATGGTACCACCTCTAGATTGACTACATCTGTTTGATTAGGTATGTACATCCTTAGGTTTTATTAATGGAATACATCGTGTAGTTGAGACATGTTTTGTTGGAGTTCTAGTCAATAGGCCACCACTCCAATTCGATCAAGGATCTCAAAAGGGCCTATGTTCCACGGACTATCATTTCCCTATTTCCCAAATGTCATAATTCTCTTCCATAGTGATATGAGGTGGAATAAAATGTCTCCAAAATCAATCTATATGTATTGTAAATGATTATAAACATATCTATTTTCGCAACTCTGATCATCTTTAATGTGCTACTAGATGGTCTTAACCTTCTCCATCATTTCTTCGACCATTTCTGGACCTAGGGGTTTTTCTCCCAAACTTCAACCCAACATGCAGGTGTTCTTTACCTCTTCCCATACAGGGCTTCATAATGTTCTTTTTGGATTCTTGAGTGGAAATTTTGATTATAAGAGAACTCAATTAGAAGAATATGTTGATCCCATCCTCCTTTGAATTCCATTGAGCATACTCTCAACATGACATCATGTTTTTGGGTAGTATACTCAGATTGGTCATTAGTTTGAGTATGTAAATACGCACTGAAGATCAACCCAGTATTTAGAGGATGACAAAGACTCTTCCTGAAAATAGAGGTGAATCAAGGATCTCGATAATTTACAATTGATATTGGTACTTTGTGCAGCCTTACAACTTCTCAGATGTATATTTGTGGTAGTTGATCCAATGGGAAAACTTCCCAAATTTCAATGAAGAGTGAAGTATTTATATGATGATCCACAAAAACCCAAATATAATTGTTTCCTTTGGATGGCATCAACGGTTGGGTGAAAATTTCCTAGGGGATGTATTCCTATTTCTATGCTGGTATGGGTAATGGTTACATCATCACCTTTGATTTCTTCCTTTAGCCATCAGATGCTGACATACCAGGCACATTGATGTATACTAAGAAATATCTTTCTTCATTGTATCCCACCAATAAATATCTCAAATATATATGTATGTCATTGTTTTCATAGGTTAATGGAAAAATTTGAACTGTGTGTGTCTTCCAATATTACATTCTTTTACTCCATAGTTGAATAACACATAGTCTTGTCCCAAATCTCACAATTACTTCTTCATTAACATCAAACTCTAAGGATTTTTATTTTTTGATAGCCTCCATATTCTTCTGAATTCCCACATCATAATTTTGAGCATCCTTTAACCATTACTATAGATATGTTTGAGTAATAATTTGAGAAATGGTTAGTGATGTTCCTTTCTTTATGATTCCAATGTTCATCATTATCCAATATAAGAATATCAGATCCTTTTCAATTCTCATCAATAAGAGATTTATTGGGTCGTTTCTACATAGAGAATCTTCCACCTTTTTCAATTTCCCAGGAAGGTAATGGATTGTGTATTTATAGTCTTTGATCAGCTCTATCCATCATTGTTGGCACACATTCAACTCTTTCTATGTAAATATATACATGATGATGTTTTCATCCTTGTATATTTTTCACTTCTCTCCAACAAGGTAATTTTGCAACATATTTAAAGAAAAGTTTACTGCATCGAACTCCATATCACGTGTTGGATAGTTTTTATCACTAATCTTAAATTTCCATAAAACTTATGAAATGAATCTGTCAATTTTCATCAACATACTACCCATTCCCTTATTCTATGTATCACTAAACACAACAAAAATTTCTCCACTTATCGATAGTGTGAGAATGATCATAGGGATAAGACTCTTTTTCAACTCCTTGAAGATCTATTTGCAATAATCTCTCTAATAAAATATTACTCCCTTATGATTTATCTTGAAAAGAGGGTTTGATAATCGTGATAAATTTCTCAAAAATAAGAGATAATATCTAGCTAACCCCAGGATTCTATTGATATCTGTCACCGATGTTTTCCACGATCATACCTCTATTATAGTTGTTCTGAAGGTATCCATAGATGTCCAATTGAATTTGAGGATATAACACATGAGTGATACCTACTTCAACTAGAACTTACACTTGTTTTACTTTACATAGAGGTTCTCCTTTATCAATGTATCTAGTACAACGATTTGATTCTCCTCAGGCTCCTTCATAGTTTTGGAGTATATAAGAATATCATGTATAAGGACTACCACCAATTTATTGAGGTAATATTAAATGTCCCTATGCATCATGTCATGGAGATTTCTAGACCATTAGTTAGTCTGAAAGGAATTACTAAGAATTCATAATGCTTGTTTCTTGTATAAAAAGCAGACTTGGTAATATCCTCCTTCAACCTTACTTGATAATATCATGATCTTATACCCACCATGGAGTTGTATTTTTTTCCACGTAGATGATTAAACAATTAATCAATTCATGGAATATGATACTTGTTCAGTATCATGATTTTTTTGATCTCACGATAATCGATGAAAGGACACATTGAACCATCATTATTCTTGATGGAGAGGACTGGTGCACCCCCTGGAGAAGCACATAGACGTATAAACCCTTTATCCAGATTCTCTTGTAGTTGTTTCGTTAACTCCTAAATCTCAATAACAACCAATTAGTACAGATTCATTTATATTGGAAACACCCGATGTATAATATCAATTTATAATTAAACATCTCTTCCTGGAGGAAGACTGTAACACCCCAATCTTCCACGGTACACTTCTCTTTGAATAATACAATAGCGTGTGTTGTACGCAACACTGAGTTCAAGTACACCACGACTTACCAAACTAGTCGTTCAAAAGAGGTTATTAATAGTATTAACTAAATGATAAATATTATATTATCTTTATAATTTTAATCCATATTATGAGTTTCTAAGACATGATTTTTGAACAAATTCATTTTTTCAGATAAAAGAAGTATTTTTCAAAAAATGAAATTTTACCGACTTTTAATGGAGAAGCCTTTTTAAAACCAATATTTGAAACTTTTATATATTCAATTTGAAAAAAATGAAATTCTTCTTTAGAATCAGGACATAATAATTTAGTATCAATAATATTTTGGTTTCTTTCTGTTAACTTTCATATTTGTGTGAATAGTGAAAAATACTATATTTTAACTGAAAACAACTTTTTTTTAATCAAAACAATTTATATAGTTAAATTATGAATTTTAATGGTTTGGAAGTATAAATAGATTATATTTTTACTATTTAATCCAATTATGGACATTTTAAGTAATTTCACCTTGAAATTGGACATAAACAAGTGTCAAACATTTGATAGTTATTATTTCTTAAAAATATGCCTTTTGGTTTCGAAAGCGGGAATCAATTTTAAATTAATAAATGAAAATTTTATGTTTTTAATTTGGTAAAATAGATTTCATTTTTGGATTCGGAATAACGAAATTATCCTAGGGTCAAATTTTGGTACTTTTCGGATAACTTTTACATTTTGATGAATAGCGAAAATTACTAAATTTTAATTAAAAACAACTTTTTTAATCGAAATAATTAATAGTGATAAATTATGAATTTGAGTGGTTTTAACTAATATTTAAAATATATTTTTACCATGTAATACAATGTGGGTCATTGAACATAATTTCACATTTAAACCAAACATAAACAATTGTCAATCTTTTGATAGTTATTATTTCTTAAAAACAAGTTTTTTTTTGTTTTTAACAACAGGAATTAATTGTAAATTAATTTCTGCCACTTATGTGTATTGAATATAGAAAAATGGATTCCATATTTGGAATCAGGATTTCCAAATAGTTTAAATAGGTAACTTTTATTTTTAGACATTTTGAATAATTACTTCGGTAAATATTTTATTTACCATGGTTAAGGGTAAATCCGGTAAAAAAGGGTTAAAAAATAATATTATAATAATACTAAATAACCCTAAAACGTGTATTAACACTATTTTTTGATACATGTTCGACCATGGGAATCTTTGGGTCTATTTTTGGGACCTCATGGATTCACTTGTAAGTGACAGGGACACTTTATATTAATTAAGTTAAAATGAATACAAAAATGACACAAGCATATATCTTTTAGAAAAACAATTGTTACATAGGGTTATATATGTTGTATTTTAGACTATAAATATTAATTAGAAAGATAAAAATATTTCCTACATAATGATATTTTATTTATAATTTTTAGAAATTAAATAATTTAATTTATTTGTGACACAATTGTGATGAAGTAATTACCATAATAGTGAAAAATTAGAATAATTGATATTATAAATACACAAATAAATATAATTTGAGACTTTTATTGAATTAAACTAATTTTATAGGTTAATATGATATATTAAGATTGATTTAATTAACGTTTTTCCAAGTAATCATTCTGTTATGAGTTTCACAAAAATCAACTATTGAATAGTGTCAAAATTGACATAAAAGAGTTTTTAAAAAAAATATTATATTAACAATTGATATTAAATTATTAAAAATATAAGGTTCGTCCAAGATACTTATATCATGATAGGTGTATCGTTAATGGACCACTTGGGAGTATCTTGGATGTATATGGTATGTTTATTAACCATATAATATAAAAATACAAAGAGACATGGTAAAAGTGAAACTAATTAACTAAGAGTTAATACTTAAAGATAAGGTTAATATAATGACCCAAACATGTCTAAATTATATTGGTTGAGTGTTTTGATAGCCATACCCACCGTAACCTTTAAATAAACAGCTTTGGAGCTATTAAGATCCGAATTTGAATTTCTTATAAATTAATATTTCTAGCTTTTCCAAAGGTGCCCCTCACCCCTTTTATAAAAGGGCACTCCTCCTTCTCATTTCTTCACACATTCAAAGCCTTTTGGTTCAGCCAAACCCTGCCCAAATACTCTATCAACTTCCCTCACTACAACCTAGAGGACTTATTTTTATCAGAAATCCAACCTAAGGATCCCTTTTGATCAAATCAAAAGGAAGAACCCGAAGAAGAGGTAATGTTTTCACCACCCCTTTTCAAGTTCCTTTCTTCTTCCACTTATTCTTTCTTTTTTATTGCCATTCTAAAATAATAACTACAGTATCATATATATACTGTGATGTTATTATAAATATGGTACAACCATATTCAATATTCTATCCACCCTTTGAATAACATGTCACCATACGTGCGTACGTACGGCTTACCATCTCCACGTCGTGGTGTAATTGTTATTTAATATATTATTATTTGGATGGGTATAATAATGATGTGTAACTCATGTAAATAATAAATATAACATGATAATTATTCTTTATATATGATATACCATCCAATTATATATAATTTTAATATCAAAAGAATGATATTGTCACTCGTGCGTACGTACGGACTACCGTCTCCACGAACTCGATGAGATTCATTCTCCATCATATCCATTCAAGTATAATTATCATTTGATGATTTAAAAATATTATCTAAGGACTTTATATCATTCTGTATATGAATAATATACATCCCATTAATAATTAATATGGCTCACATAACAAAGAATATAAAGTAAAATGAACCCGTTAACACCCAAAATGACGACAATTCTAAGATATTATTAACAAATCAATGTTAAAAGATCATATATGATATCATATTAATGTAAATGATTATTTTATAATTAAATAACAATTATTTCACCATTATACATGGGGTTAACCTACCGTCGACAAAGGAAAAAGTACAAAGTAAGGGGTTTCTTATCACACTTTTAATTCCGTGAGAATTCCATTGTTCACCACTTATTTATTACATGTGGTGTATGTTTACTGTCCATGATTGTATTCATTGTGTAATATAATATAATTTATTGGTATTTACATCATCATTGTATGATCCTTCTTTCATGGGTGTATGTTTCATAAGTTACCAAATGGATAAGGGAATTTGAAATTTCAATTCCCATTTATTCAGCTTTACGCAAACTCCATTGATTCTTTTACTCCAAGATTATGTGTGGAATCACTATTCATTTTCTTATGTCATAATTTCCACTCCCCTTTTCTATGTATATACTTTTGATACACATAATAAATCCATTGATAATTTCTCAAGTCATCGATATGAATTTGATAAGAGTAATTTTAACTCATTCTCCATTTGTTGGGTTAAACATCCAATTCATTGGTGTTGTTCTTACAAGATTATGTGTGAATGTTATTTGATTGTATTACACTGAATATCCAATAATATTTAGTGTATTTATATTTTTCACACATAACTATGGAGTTGATTTACCCTTAACCTAAGGGTATGACGATTTTGAGAGATTTCATCGCAATTTACATTCCATTGAGACTTTTTTGTTGATATACACCAAATCCCTTTTATGTGGTGTATATAATGTACTCTGACATACTATATCATGAATACCTTTATTCTCGTGATATTAAAATATTTTGATTACCTCAATTATTTGTATTCAAGTGTCTCTCTCTTGGTTAGAAACTCTAACTAAAATACCATTTTTAAATGTTTTAAAGACTTATTCTTCTAAATAATACTCATTAATGTCCATGTTTTAAAAAATGGTTTTAATGATTTATTCATATGGACATTAAAGTTTTAAAATTAAAACTCCTTTTAAAAGTTTCAAAGTGGTATGGGACACTTTGATCCCAAAATCTATTTTTAAATGGCTTCTTGACAAATAGTGTAACTTTTAAATGATTTCATGAAAAAGGGGGATATTTCTCTCAAAATGTTTTGATGATTATTTTCATCTATGTCAATATCCTTCAATATTATTGATTTAGGTTATGGTGATACAATACAATCTTCCATATTTTATCGAATGAGTTATTTTTTACTGTGGATGTGATATTTTTTATACCATTCATGGTTTGTGGTTAAAGTATTGACATTTTTGTATGCTAGTTTTAATAAAAATGTTTATGTTATGTTTAAACCTGTTCATATGAGGAATGAATTAGACATAATAAGTGACGGTTGGAGCCCGCTATAGCTCCTCAATGCATCGTTAGGTCTCATGAGACAAACTAGTGTCTTGGCACAAGGCCTTGACAAAATCTTATTTGTATTCTTAGAACGAGGCCTTGGCTATGTGGTTATGATAGTCTGGCATTATGCATTCCATCATTATGAAAGTGGTTATTGATATTTCATGTGATTGTTTGACTAGTAGAATATCCATGTGAATAAGTAAATGGAATTATTTAATTTTATCTTTGCCATATTATTCTGACGTTCAAGTTTAAAAGGCTTTTGTTTTAATTATAAATTTCCTTAAGTGTTTATTCTTATCTATGAAAGCTTCTTCTATAATGTTATCCTTACTGAGCATCTGAGCTCACCCCTTTCAATGTTTTATTTTTCCTAGGATTATGAAGAAGTAATTTATGAATGACCTGTAGGGATAGTATGAGGGGATATGAAGACAAGATGTTTTTTATGTAATGTAAAACTTTATGATAGTATCTAGTGTTTCTGGGGGTACTAAATAATCGGTCTTTCGAGACTTGATATTTCTTGTGATCATGCCAATGTTATGTAATAATGCACCGAATCTGGGTAACTGGGTTTGGGGCGTTACAGTTGGTATTAGAAGAAGATTAGTACAAACCTTGGAAGCTAGATTTAGATAAACTCTGATTAGAGCACGTAGACTTAAGATGAAATATGAGGATTAGTATAGAATAACATCCTAGAATTTTTGTATTGTAGAGATTTTGTGAGTTTTCCGAGCGATACATCCCTATTTGGATACGAGCAGGTAGAGACGGCTCTGGCACAGATGCACCTAGGGGTAAAACCCGAAAACACCGCTTTGAGATAGACTCAAACGGGAACTGGTGCACGACAACGGGCCTTATTGCACTCTTGGTTACGACACTCCCGGGGGATATGCTTAGGATAATTTACATTTTATTTACTAACCGATTTGAAGTATTAAATATATAAGATGAGAGTAAATGACCTTGGTTAATCCTAATGTGTTTCAAATTGAGAATATGGTGACATTTTAATCTCTAAATGATTTTATGACTACTATTACTCACACAATGCTTTCTAGTTTTAGCCAATGGCTGGATTCCAAGGAAGTCATAGTGACTTTTGAGAATGATGTACAAGGTGGGAACAATGGTGGAAATGAGAAAAAAATGGAATGTTGATAGGTATAAAAGATATCGTCTTTATGAAAAATCAATTTTCCAAAAATATAATCAACAATATATATATTAACTAATTCACGGACTCATAAAAGAAGAGAAAGGTGATGAATGATAAGAGCTCCAGTAGTGGAGACCATGGAGAAAGGAATCCTCAATTTCCATCATGCAGGAAATGTGGAAGGAGACACCTAGGAAAGTGTCTCAATGGGACAATGAAATTCTTTACATGCGGGAAGGAAGGACATAAAGTGAAGAATTGCCAAAGAAAAATGAAGATTACTATGGAAGAAGATAAAGATGCTCCCAAGAGTTCATTTACAGTCATTTTCTGTAAATGTAGGGGACCTGGCCATTACCCGAGTGAATGTCCTATTCTATAGGATATTTTCTTGGTCAAAGAAGAAGCTATGTGGAAATAAATGGTTGGAGAAATTTTTAAAAAGTATTAGTGCTCCTTGATGATGGGTTTACTTTGGAATAATTTTCTCTTGTATTTGTAACCCCGCAGTTTGCCATGTGAGAATGATATTTGAGGAAGAATTATCTCTTCTCTTGTGGATATAGGTATAAATAACCATTTGGTTTTATATGATCATTGGAGTTTGAGAGAATTATATGTTATTATAATTTGGGATGAAAATGTAAGGTATGATATAACATTTGTTGTTAAATTATGTTATGGTATTTTTTGGAATTTATCTCATTTTGGTAATATTATAAAATATAGTTTTTGAAAAAGGACAACACGTAGACCATGTGACAACCCGTCTCTTCAGACAAAGCTATGAGAATCGAACCCATAACCAAAGTGCGATTGGGATTTTCACCTACCACTGGACTACGTGATGTCCCTGGATAGTGTGACTAATTATTTTTAGTTAATTGATTTTATTGATCAATAATAAGTTGATTTGGGTTCTTATGTCTTATTAAATGAATACCCTTGGTATAGGAAAATGATTTGGTGATTAAGTGATAGATGTTATTTTGGAAGTTGTTCGCTTTGTTGTGAACACTATATGCCCAAGGAAAATAGAGTAGTATGGGATTTCATTTGAAGAGTAACGGTGGATTTTTATCTATGTTTTTATTATGGATTTATAGTGATTTGGGTTGTTTATGGAAATGATTAGGTTAATTACTTTTATGTATGTGACCTTAAGATTATTTAATGTCATTTGGAGATACAATTTAACATGGAAGACTACATTCTTATATGTTTTGTGTTTCAATATTAGTTTGGATTATATTGAAGGATTTTAAGGACAATTGATTATTGAATGGTAATTATTTAACTTTGGGGTATTGTTGGTTTATTTTTGGAAATTAAGATTAGTGTTTATTTCTCTCAAGGAATATCCTTCTGGGGGATCATTAGATCTTGTACTAACCATTTTGGTTTTTATTAATCTCTAAAGACAATGTAAATATATAGCTCATCCTGCATGGATCATGTGATTCTATAGAAGTTTATTCTATCTTTTCCGGTGTGACCAAGTCTTCTTGAATACTCATCGTTTAAAAAAATGAGTTAGTGGTGGAAATTTATTAAAGAATGAAACTCTACTTAAAATGTAAGTATATATCTTTATATTCTTAGTCAATATCATAAATTAATTCCTCATCCTTATGTATTGTAACTTATAACAAAAAACAATTTGTTCGTTTACTTTACTACTAGGAGACTAATGGTCATTTGTCCCAACACAAGTGTGTGGTTTTCTTATTGTTAACTTTCTCCTAATCATGATTTCTATCCCTCTCCATGAGAACTTGACACTTAGTTTATCATCCATATCCACGTTTTCTTACATGGAATCCGAGTATGGGTTATCATGGTTGACCTTTATACCTCTCTTTCTTTCATTTAAAGTGATAGTTTTAATGACTCTTTTTCCAATGTGGGACTTTCCATTCTCAGGCCCAATTTTTTAAACTGCGAGGACGCAATTTATTGAAGGAGGGGTGAATGTAACACCCCAATCTTCCACAATACACTTCTCATTGAATAATACAATAGCGTGTGTTGTACGCAACACTGAGTTCAAGTACACCACGACTTACCAAACTAGTCGTTCAGAAGAGGTTATGAATAATATTAAATAAATTTTAAATATTATATTATACTTATAATTTTAATCCATATTATGTGTTTCTATGACATGATTTATGAACAAATTCATTTTTTTCAGATAAAAGAAGTATTTTTCAAAAAACGAAATTTTACCACCTTTTAATGGAGAAGCCTTTTTAAAACCAATATTTGAAACTTTTATATATTCAATTTGAAAAAAATGAAATTCTTCTTTAGAATCAGGAAATAATAATTTATTATCAATAATATTTTGGTGTCTTTCTGATAACTTTCATATTTGTGTGAATAGTGAAAAATACTATATTTTAACTCAAAACAACTTTTTTTAAACAAAATAATTTATATTGTTAAATTATAAATTTTAATGGTTTGGAAGTATAAATAGAATATATTTTTACTATTTAATCCAATGATGGACATTTTAAGTAATTTCACCTTAAAATTGGACATAAACAAGTGTCAAACATTTGATAGTTATTATTTCTTAAAAATACGCCTTTTGGTTTCGAAAGCGGGAATCAATTTTAAATTAATAAATTCAACTTTAATGTTTGGAATTTGGTAAAATAGACATCATTTTTTGATTCGGAATAACGAAATTATCCTAGGGTGAAATTTTTGTACTTTTCGGATAACTTTTATATTTTGATGAATAGTGAAAATTACTAAATTTTAATTAAAAATTAATTTTTTAATAAAAATAATTAATAGTGATAAATTATGAATTTGAGTGGTTTTAAATTATATTTAAAATATATTTTTACCATGTAATACAATGGGGGGCATTTAACATAATTTCACATTTAAACCGAACATAAACAACTGTCAATCTTTTGATAGTTATTATTTTTCTTAAAACACGCTTTTTTGTTCTAACAATGGGAATTAATTTTAAATTAATTTCTGACACTTCTATGTATTGAATATGGGAAAATGGATTCCTTATTTGGAATCAGGATTTCAAAATTGTGTAAATAGGTAACTTTTATTTTTAGACATTTTGAATAATTACTTCGGTAAATATTTTATTTACCATGGTTAAGGGTAAATCCAGTAAATAAGGGTTAAAAAATAATATTATAATAATAATAAATTACCCTAAAACGTGTCTTAACCCTATTTTTTGATACAAGGTCGACCATTGGAATATTTGGGTCTATTTTGGGACCCCATGGATCCACTTGTAAGTGATAGGGACACTTAAATTTAATTAAGTTAAAATGAATACAAAAATGACAGAAGCATATATCTTTTAGAAAAACAATTTTTACATAGGGTTATATATGTTGGATTTTAGACTATAAATATTAATTAGAAAGATAAAACGATTTCCTACAAAATTATACTTTATTTATAATTTTTAGACATTATATAATTTAATTTATTTATGACACAATTGTGATGTAGTAATTACCATAATAGTGAAAAATTAGATTAATTGATATTATAAATACCCAAAAAAATATAATTTGAGACATTTATTGAATTAAAATAATTTTCTAGATTAATATGACATATTAGGATTGATTTAATTAACTCTTTTCGAAGTAATAATTCTCTTATGAGTTTCAAAAAAACCAACTATTGAATAGTGTCAAAATTGACATAAAAGAGTTTTTAAAACAAATATTATATTATTAATTGATATTAAATTCCTAAAAATATATGATTCGGCCAAGAGACTTATATAATGATATTTGTATCATTAATGGACCACTTTGGAGTCTCATGTATGTATATGGTAAGTTTATTAACCATATAATATAAAAATACAAAGAGACATTGTAAAAGTGAAACTAATTAACTAAGATTTAATACTTCAAGATAAGGATAATATAATGACCCAAACCTGTCTAAATTCTATTGGTTGAGTCGTTTTCGACCCATACCCACATTAACCTTTAAATAATAAACTATTGAGCTATTATAAACCGAATATGAAGTTATTATAAATTAATATTTCTACCATTTCTAAAGGTGCACCTCACCCCTCTTATAAAAGGCCACTCCTCCTTCTAATTTCTTCACACATTAAAATCATTTTGGTTCGGCCAAAACCTGCCCAAATACTCTATCAACATCCATCAATACAACCTAGAGGACTTATTTTGATCAGAAAGACAGCCTAAGGTGCCCTTTTTATCAAATCAAAAGGAAGAACCCGAAGAAGAGGTAATGTTTTCACCAACCCTTTTCAAGTTCCTTTCTTCTTCCACTTATTCTTTTTTTGTTATTTCCACTATAAAATAATAAATCCAGTATCATATATATACTTTGATGTTATTATAAATATGGTACAACCATATTCAGTATTCTATCCACCCTTTGAATAACATGTCACCATACGTGCGTACGTAGGGCTTATCGTCTCCACGTCGTGGTGTAATTGTTATTCAATATATTATTATTTTGATGGGTTTAATAATGATGTTTAACTCATGTAAATAATAACTATAACATGATAATTATTCTTTCTTTATGACATACCATGCAATTATATATTATTTTAATATCAAAAGAATGATATTGTCGCTCGTGCGAACGTACGAACTACCGTCTCCACGAACGCGATGAGATTCATTCTCGATCATATCCATTCAAGTATAATTATCATTTGATGATTCAAAAATAGTATCTAAGGACTTGATATCATTCTGTATATGAATAATATACATCCCATTAATAATAACTATGGCTCGCATAACAAATAATATAATGTAAAATGAACCCATTAACACCCGAAATGACGATAATTCTAAGATATTATTAACAAATCAATGTTAAAAGATCATATATGATATCATATTAACGTAAATGATTTTTTTATAATTTAATAACAATTATTTCACCATTATACAGGAGGTTAACCTACCGTCGACCAAGGAAAAAGTACAATGTAAGGGGTTTCTTATCTCACTTTTAATTCCGTGTGAATTCCATTGTTCACCACTTATTTATTACATGTGGTGTATGTTTACTGCCCCTGATTGTATTAATTGTGTAATATACTTTAATATATAGGTATTTAAATCATAATTGTATGATCATTCTTTCATGGGTGTATGTTTCATAAGTTACCAAATAAATAAGGGAATTTGAAATTTCAATTCCCATTTATTCGGCTTTACGCAAACTCCATTGATTATTTTACTCCAAGATTATGTGTGGAATCAATATTCATTTGCTTATGTCATAATTTCCACTCCCCTCTTCTATGGATATACTTTTGATACACATAATCAATCCATTGATAATTTCTCAAGTCATCGATATGAATTTGATAAGAGTAATTTTAACTCATTCTCCATTTGTTGAGTTAAACATCAATTTCGTTGGTGTTGTTTTTACAAGATTATGTGTGAATGTTCTTTGATTGTTTTACACTGAATATCCAGTGATATATAGTGTATTTATATTTTTCACACATAACTATGGCGTTGATTTATCCTTAACCTAAGGGTATGACCTTTTTGAGAGATTTCATCTCAATTTACATTCCATTGAGACTTCTTTGTTGATATACACCAAATCACTTTTATGTGGTTTAAATAATGTACTTTCACATAGTATATCTTGAATCCCTTTATGCTCATGATATTAAAATATTTTGATTACCTCAATTATTTGTATTCAATTGTCTCTCTCTTGGTTAGAAACTCTAACTAAAATACCATTTTTAAATGTTTTTAAGAATTATTCTTCTAAATAATACTCATTAATGTCCATGTTTTAAAAAAATGGTTTTAAGGATTTATTCATATGGACATTAAAGTTTTAAAATTAAAACTCCTTTTAAATGTTTCAAAGTGGTATAGGACACTTTGATTCAAAAATCTATTTTTAAGTGGCTTCTTGACAAATAGTGTCACTTTTAAATGATTTCATGAAAAAGGGGGATATTTCTCTCAAATAGTTTTGATGATTATTTTCATCTATGTCAATATCCTTCAATATTCTTGATTTAGGTAATTGTGTTACAATAAAATCTTCCATATTGTATCTAATGAGTTATGTTTGACTGTGGATGTGCTATTTTTTATACCATTCATGGTTTGTAGTTAAAGTATTGACATTTCGTATGCTAGTTTTAATACGAATGTTTATGTTATGTTTAAACCGGTTCATATGAGGAATGCATTGGACTTAATAAGTGACAGGTGGAGCCCGATATAGCTCCTCGATGCGTCGGTAGGTCTCATGAGACAAACTAGTGTCTTGGCACAAGGCCTTGACAAAATCTTATTTATATTCTTGGCATGAGGCCTTTGATACGTGGTTATGATAGACTGGAATTATGCATTCCATCATTATGAAAGTGGTTATTGATATTGCATGTAATTGTTCGACTAGTAGAATATCCATGTGAATAAGTAAATGGAATTATTTAATTTTATCTCTTCCATATTATGCTGAAGATCAAGTTTAAAAGGATTTTGTTTTAATTATAAATTTCCTTAAGTGTTTATGCTTATCTATGAAAGCTTCTACTATAATGTTATCCTTACTGACCATCTGATCTCACCCCTTTAAATTTTTTATTTTTCCCATGATTATGAAGAAGTAATTTATGAATGACCTGCAGGGATAGTATGAGGGGATATGAAGACAATATGTTTTTTTATATAATGTAAAACCTTATGATAGTATCTAGTGTTTCCAAGGATACTAAACTAATCGGTCTTCCGAGAATTGATATTTCTTATGATCATGCCAATGTTATGTAATAATGCACCAACTCTGGGTTACTGGGGTCGGGGCGTTACAAAGACAATGAAATTATTTGGGAAACAATTCAGCAAATTCACTCACAATAGGCATGTCTTCAAAGATGGTTACATTCTTATACTAAATCTTATGATCAAGATATGCATGCTTATATGGCAGTAATATCCACTCTTTATATGATGGTGTTGAAGAAGATTCATGCTTCTCATTGCAATTGTATAGAATTGGGTGATGATTTTACATATGGACAGTGATTTCACTCTCACAGAAATTTATGTTAGTTCTATAGAAGGAATGCTAATACCGAGGAAAAATTGCATAAAATTCCACCATTCGTAGTATGATTAGGTTCACTATGAAGTTGAACCCACAAATTATAATAGGGGAGAAGTTATATTCATAGGATGAAATGATTTCCCCATTTTTAATTCTCACAGACATATTTACATCCATGATTTATGGTTGTGTTGGGATAGTTCTACAAATCATTTTTCATATAAAATAATTTAAAGCACCAGAATAAAAAATTATGTTCGCTATTCATGAATGAATAACTAGAGTACATGTAACCACTTCATTGTTTGGTTCCACTTTGGTGGTAGTGATTGAAAAATCCCTCCCTTTCTTCCTTGGAGGATGTTGGGTTCCTCTGAATACCGTTGACTTAGGGAAATGGTTTTCAATGTTGAATGGTTCTTTGAAGTTGAAGAAATAAACAATGCGTTGAGGGTCGAATGAAGCTTTCTTCTCCTCTGTCACAACTACATGTTTTTGTTTTTGGTAGTTAATGGCCAGGTGCCCTATTCTTCATGACCGAAAACATTTCCTCATCCCCTTCAGGGAATTTCTAGGGTTCCTCTGTCTGCACCTTTTCCATGTTGGGTGACAGATATTATTAGCACCATTGGATTTATCGACCGGACCACCATAATTAAATTCCACCTTATTCTTCTTATATCTATAGTACCCCAGAGATTCTTTGACCTCTATTTCAACTTTAGGGGCACATCTGTCAGTTTCCCCATAACTCTCACAGTCACATATCACTAGGGATTTCCGTAGGATAGTTTTTATCCAGTCAATGAAGCGGTCGCCCTTTCATTTGAGGGTTACGAAAAATATGGAGGCATATCGTGAAAGACTTGTGATGTTTTCCTCATATGATCAAATGGATTCATCATCTTTTTGGTTAAAGGAAATTAAGTCACCTTCCATTTTAAGTCACAGGGTCTTCATAAAATATTTATCAATTTTTTTCAGAATTCATTCCATTCTAATGCCACGATCTCCTACTCATGCGTTTTATTTTTAATCAAAATCAACCATTGATTAGCTTCGACCTTTATACGATATAAATCCATAATAATCCTCTCTAGGTAGGAAAAATGAAGGATAGAGAATATCTTCTCAATGGAGTTGATCTATTGTTCTACAATTGAGGGATCCGATGATCCATTTAAAGTAGGAGGATTTTGTATCATGAAGCTATTGATTATGACTTGTTCATTCTTGGGGGGGGGTTTAATGTTCATGTTGTCCCATGTTTATATTCAAAACATTTGTTAACTGAGAGAGTATTATGATAATGTTCACAATTCCCACTCCCATCGGATTGTAAATCTCATTAGAATAGTCTAACATTGATCTTCGCATCAGTTTTTAGACTGAGTATTCATATTACAAGCCATTTTATGAAATAAAATCAATTTTAAGGGTAATAGATAAATGGAAATCAAAATAAAAAAATGGAAGACATATAAATTAAATGTATTTCCTTAACTGAGTAATTTTTATGCTTCAATCTACGTAATCCATGATCTATTTCCCAAAATATATTATTAGGAGAATTTTTTTAGTTCCATTAATTATGGATCATACTAAGCTTATTAATTTACCAAATCATATCCACCAGGTGTATCATAACCAAGAGTGTAGCAAGGCCCATTTTCATGTACCGATTCTCGTTCATGTCTAACTCAAAGTAGTGTCTTCCGGTTTTTATCACTAGATACATATATGCGAGAGCTACCTCTCCCAGCTTGTATCCAGTCAAAGATTAATTTTATTGATAAACCACTTACTAAATACTTACCAAAATTTAGTGATGTTTTTATGATACATACTCTTATTCTTAATGATTTCACTAGGGGTTTCTAATCTTATTCCCCAAAATATCTAATCCTATCCTCTGGTACCAACAATAACATACGTGCTATTTATTTTACACTTAAACATAACTAATTACATAAAATATTCACATGATAAAAAATATGATATCAAGAGTTCTAGTGTCTTTGGGTATTAGTAACATTACATAACAACTAAAAAATGAAATACCCATCTTTATTGAAAAATTCATTTACATGAACATACATTCCTTCGTACATTGCATTGTATGGGATAGCTTGCGGCCTTGCATAAGAAAAGG
This sequence comes from Viscum album, assembly GCA_963277665.1. Taxonomy (NCBI): domain Eukaryota; kingdom Viridiplantae; phylum Streptophyta; class Magnoliopsida; order Santalales; family Viscaceae; genus Viscum; species Viscum album. Next base: position 992,987,899 of record OY728146.1, read on the forward strand.
GTGAGCTATAAAGTCCATTATGGGAGTAAAAAACCCATAACATGAATAATATAGTAAATTTTTGGAAATGGGTATTTCAATGGAGCATAAGAGAAACATGAACATAAAGGCTTGATAGAGCATGATTATCATATAATGGAAATGTAAAAACAACATTTAATGTTATATTAGAATGATCCAAGTCCCATTTCGCATGGATCATGAGTAAAACCTCATTGCACAAGAATTAGAATGATTAAACCATCATTGAACTTGATGTATCATGATATTAATCTTTACCCAATGCATTGGAGAGCTATCATGGCACTCACTTCTCAATCATTTCATTTCATGCATATGTGTGCCACATGGATCTTATTACATAGATTCATTAAACATCATAATTTATTCCATGATAATGGAATGTTAAATTAATAAATTAAACTCAATAATCTATATGTAAACATTCATAATGGTGAATTACCTTGACAGAGAAAGTGGCATGGTATTCACTTCACAATGACATTGGCTTGGAAAATTGTGGTACAATTTTGGCAACATAATGGCCTGACATAAGAATTCATAAAAAAGGTTAATAAGAGAGAATGTGATGTCTCACTGTATGCACATGACTTGTATATTAAGGGGGTCATATAGATACATGTCTAAAAATATTAAATGGAATTTATATTCACACTACAAAATAATTGCTTGAATGTAAATGAGGAGAGAGAAATCCCATACAGAATTTTTTCATGGTAACAGATGTTCATGGGAGGAAATAATGAGAGATAAAGGGGTCTATCATCATTCAAACATAATGGGTGACATATAGGGGAGGCGATAAATATTACCCAAAAATTTATAATTGAAAATACAAGGGTATATAAAGATAAGGAAACATGGAACAAAAATGAGAAAACAAGAAATCCCTTACCTAGTAGTGTGAACCCAAAGTCTTGGGAGGTGCTTGATAGAGACTTCTTGGGAGCTTGGGGAGCCTTGGGATGATTTTAGTGAGAGAAATGTGTGGTATAGACGTGCTCCAAGGTTTCTAAGTGAAGAGAAGTGGGTTCTTGTGTGGTTTTATATGGGAATAGAGAGAGAATTCTTTATTATTTAGGTTTTAGAAAATACACATTAAACTAATCAAAACCCCAAACCAACCCATTGTTTATGACCATGGTCATTTCCAAATGGGATTTAAAAACATTATATTATATGTACAATTGAAAAACTTATTATAATATCATACTTTCTTATGTGGAGGTGATCCACACTTTCAAATAAATCATTATATGATGTTAAAATGTTTTATAAGTCTTTTAGGGTTCCCTAAGGCACCATAAAATTAATAAAATAATATAAAATAACATTTTTAAAGGTAAAACATATTTTTTTAGAATATTCCTTTAATTTAATGTTATTATATCACTATTGTAACATTATAATGTCAAAAAACACATTACATATTTAAACAGTATTAAATTTTTACCAAAAAACGTGATTGTCTCAGAAAATGAGGAAAAATTCACCATTGGTTAATATAGGCATCCCGATTCCAAAAATAATATTAATATTATATAAAATATTTTCTAAACATGTGAAATTTTACTTTAAAAATAAAAACTGACATTTATATAAAATTTATGGGTTTGACAAAGATGGGGTTCAACCCATAATAAAAATTACAATTGTATTCCTATAATTTCCATTATCATTTATATTTAATAAAAATTAATTTATTAATAATATTTTTTAATTTTTTTTGTAATTCAAAAACCGTTACTTCATTAAAATATATTTTTTAATTGAATATTACCTAAAAAATACTATATGTGCTTTGAAAACTATTTACAATGTAACAATAATAAACTGAATAAATATGCTTTATTCTATACGAAAATAATGCATATAATCATAGTAGTAGGGTCTTGGTACAAAACCATTTATAACACCTACATAAGACTTAAGGGTAAGGTGTTTGATGGTGACATACTCTTGGGGAGGCTCAGATAACATCGCCCATGTGGTAATCACTATTAACATCCACTTCTCTGGTAGGCGGTTCCTTTCCGGCTTAAAGTGTTGAAACTGGGATTGGGATTTGTTAATAGAGAATCCGAATGACTCCACATCATTTACGAGATCTATCAAATGGGATTAGTTTGGAGAAATTTTACTCGATGATTCCATCACATCCATTGATTGGGTAAATTGGATTTAATGAAGCCCTGTATTTATACTAATCATGTTTTCACTGTTAAACTCATATATTTTCAATGGAAATAATTCATTATGTTGTTTTGAAATAAAAAAAAACATAAAACAAAGGAAGTTAATATTTTGTATAACCATCATACAAAATAAGACATTTAATTTTATCAAGCGGAATTTTGTCTAATCAAAGTTTGGGTTGTTACAAGTATCATTGACGGATGACATTATATATGAAAAATAATTTTGGAAGGATATTTAGAAAATATTTCTTAATGAAAATATCAATTCTTATTTGAAAATTATTTTTAAAAGATTAATCATTCTGAAATCCAATTTCATAAAATCTTATAAAGGAATCTTTAAAATCATATTGTAAATATTTTCCTTTGAAAAATTTCTTGAAAACATATAATGAATGCTTGAAAACATTTTGAAAAAAATTTACATAAAAAAACTAAGAAATAGTCTTAAAATAATTTTTATTACCATTTAATTAAAAATATTTTTTTAAAAATATTTTTTAAGAAATTTAAATTTAAAAAATTGAATGAAATATTCATAGAAATGGTGGCAGGTAAATCCGCACATGTTATAAGAGGTAAAAAATACAAACCTTTTTTGTAGTATAATGGTTAGAAATATTCATTATTTAGAAAGTGATAAGAATATTCCATTAAAACAATTTGTGAAATAAAAAAGGGTAATAATTTATTTAAATGATTATAGTATAATGATAGAATATTATTGGAGTCCATTTAGTAAAAATGGTTTTTAAACAATATCGATTTCTGACCGAATAAAGTGTAATGTCGTGCTTTCTTAAAAAAAATCGTAACTATCATATGTACCCAATATTGGAAATATTGTACCAATAAATGAGTATATCAATAATAACCATAGAATAATAAAATTCAATAATGTTCATGAGATATTTATCGTAACTTTTATCATGTGAGCATTGACATAAATAATCTCGAAAAGTAATGAGATTGTTTTAATAAATTCATACCACTTGTTAGCATTGAACCATACCCCCAATGTACAAAAAAAATATTTATATGAAGCATAAAATATCATTAAAAAGAGTATATTCATGACATAACAGGTGAAATTTACTATTTACAACTCTTATAAAAATATTGGATCATAACTTGGAATGTGTCCCAAAGATGTTAAATTGAGAAAAAACTATTGTAGCGATTTTGAATCTTTCAATTCATAAACACCATGAAATAAAGATAATTAAGTGTATATATAAATACCCAAAAATTTAATAATAATAATCATAAAATACATTCATGGTCATTTTACACACCCCACAAAAATAATGGGTGGTTAATAGATAATGCATGTCCTTGAAATAAAAAGTGAGATGAAATTATCTTAACTTGTGTCTTAAATCTCACTATACTCATTCAAATTCCATGTATACTAAATGTAAGTTTATTATAAATAACATATAAAAAATATTACTATATTTAATTATATATATGGGTTTATTATGACATTATATTATTTGTTTGTTAATAATTCTATGTTAAGGTGTCTCTTCAGGAAATATCATCTTTATTTTTCACATGTGTCTTAATTTGTTAAATATTTGATCCTTATACTTATTTCAATATTTACATAACATAAAATATGATATAAATATAATTAATATTGATTATATTTTTATTATAATAATCTATTAAATATATAAGTATAAAATGGAATACATTGTTCAAAGAGATATTAAGCCGTATGTATGTATGGATGTTATATCTGTTTTTATTATCATTTTCACTGAAATAAAAAAGATGAAATTTAATTATATATATATGTATATTAAAATTATCTAATTATAAATATTATATCATAAATATCATATAATTTCATTAAAGTTTACTTTATATCATTCCATGTAGCGTGTGAACGAATTACATCACTTCGAGGGGGTGGTAGTTCACACTTCCTCCAACGAAATTATCGTATTTACACAAAATGAAATGTAAAAAAGGCACATGTTGTAAAGGTAGTATATAATATTATATAAAAAATAAATTAAATATATGAAATATTAAAATACATTTTCCATCATAATTTTCACCACGTAAATGATAAACGAACAATCATCATTTTGTGAGGTGATAGTTTTCTGTACACATAAACATCACCTTCGTTGCCCATTAAATTAAAGTTTGTTTATGTGTAGGTAAAAACATAATATAACATTATAAAATTATATTTGGGATAATGGTATTGTTATATAAGAATTAAATAAATCTATTGTAGTGGTATATAATGAAAATAATGTAATGGAATTTAAGATAAGACGTTACCTCTTAATCAGGAAACATCCTTTGGTTTTTGGAAAAACATTTCCATGGATTTATTTTTCCCTAGGGTGAGTCTTCTAGTTGGAATGAAAGGATTAGGGTAATTGTATTGGGAAGACATTTTCTTAACCTATTTTATTTGATTTATGTGAATTTGAGGGAGTGGTGATGGGCATTTATAGGGAAGGGAAAGAGCATAGCTGTTATTTTTTAAAACATGTTTGGTGTACCCACGTTTTTTAGTTAAACAATGTCATAAAAAACAAAAAAAAATGGAAGGATAATATCCTAATAATGTCAATAAAATTGGGGTTTGATAATTTCCAATGTCTTTTTGGGTAGTAAATTTATGCTTTTTTTGATTTGATAACCTAATTGTTATCTTAATCATTGTAATTAATATTAATCACTTTTATTAATATTTTTTATCAAAAACTAAACATAACTTAATTGAATGTATAATTTTTTCTGATTATAAATGTTGAATAAATTCTAATAAATTCTAATCACTTAAGTGTATGAAATTAATTTAAAAATAATCCTACTAACGGGGCAACACTACATTTTATTAATGTAAAAACGTCCAAAAGTTTGCAATGTTTTTATACCCAATTTCAAAGTGACATTAATTACAAGTAGTAAATTGGATTAATTGATAATAATATTATTCAATTAAAATTTTAATAGAATTTAAAATATAACTAAACCCTCTCAATAAATTAATAAAATAGTTTTGAAAAAAATGAAATAATTATACAAAAAGTTTTGATTTAAAATTCAATATTCGTAAATATTCATTAAAAAATGAAAACATATAGAAAAATTCCAAAAAACTTCATAAACTAATTTTTCTATTTCAAATTTAAAAATTATGTTTATTTTTAAATATTAAATCTAAAAATCTCCCAAATAGTAGTTTTAAAATGGGTTCTCTATTAAAAGGGGATAGAACTTCTTTTACAAAAATATTGTTTTTGAAGAAAAAAATTAAGGTTCTTCTAATCTTATGTCTATAAAATATATTGAATGATTATAAATTTTATTTAACATAATATATAACATGTATATTAAATTAATATCACTAAATATTTTTAATTAATTTAATTTATTACTGAAAAACAACTTTGCGTCATAAAAGTAAAAATAAATCCTTTATATTCATTCAGTTCTTATATTTTCTTTTCAAATTAATTGGTAACATATAAATTCATATTATATTTTTATAAACCTTATAATTTTATATTTTTGTTATTAATACTACTTTAATGTCCATATTATATTAAATAATATATAATTATTTTACTATACTCAGTATTGCGTGTTATAGAACCCATTGAGGAATGTCATTATTGCGTGTAACACTAGCCAACCTCATTGTGCCATATAGATAATGCTAAAATTTATATTTCCGTTAGTGAATTATTAACATGGTTTAAGAAATTATGAAATGATAAAATATTTCCTAAATATAAAATAATCTATTTTTAATGTTTACTGAAAAGAAAAATATTAAAAAGAGTAAATTAATTAGGAAAAAATATTTCACAAAATCAAATTGTGTTATAGTACCCTCTTTTGGCTAAACCTAGAAAGCATAATATGAGAAATAATTAAAATGTAAAAAAAAAATAATTATGAAAATATATTAAATTATATATAAATTATGATGTCTCCCTTAATATATGAAAAATTTGGTTGTTCATAGAAAATTTATTTTTCAATCATTCTTGATGTTTTGTAAGGAGTTCATGAATTATAAAAGAATATCCCCTGAGAGTGTCCAACAAGCTGTGAAGTAAGGCTCATTGTCATGTACCCGGTTATATTGAGAAATTCTCTTTGAACCTTTTCGAATTTATTACCCTCAGGTAAATCTTTTATATATCCACATACACTTGTAGCATTTAGACATGGGTGTAATTCTATGAAACCACTCACTCTATCATTTATCAAATAACATTCTTCATCCTTATACTTATTCTTAAATATATATATTGAAATATCCTCAGAAACATGAATGTTTATCTTCATATTTTCAAATTTTTCACAATAGGTTTTCTCTAATTCTAACTATATTGACCCAATATTGACATATATTGACAATACACCAATTTCATGTAAAAGATTTTATAAAAAACAATCAAAGTCCATATTTGTTTAGTGCCTTTGGAAATGTTGAACACGTTCTTCTAAATTGTTGAATGATCCTCCACATCATATATAAATTTTATCACATTTAGTATTACTACCTAAAACATTTCTTTATAACTTAAGGAAAAGTAACATGTTAAAAGGGTGAGATTACATGCTTAGTAATAGTAAACAAGGGAGACATTTAAAAATAGTCATGAGTATAAGGTTATTAGAAAATGATAATGAAATTATAAGATCATATCATGTTTATCAATGATCATAATCAAGATTCATGGAATATAGATTTTCTATTCATAATACATGAATAATAATGAAATAAAAACATAATCCATGCAATCTTAATTTATGAATAAGACATCAAATTGTTGCAAAAGTAAAAGCATTAAAATAATTTCCATAGTAGTCAAGGAATCACTTCCAAGAACATCTTAGTAGTATGTTTTCACTCCCCACACCATACTACTAGTCATTGTTCACTCCTTTAATCATCATGGTAGTAATGGTTCACTCCCATAATCCTCTTAGTAGTCAATGTTTACTTCCAAGAACATCTTAGTGGAAAAGGTTCATTATGTCTATATTTTGAGATATAAGTATTTACCCATTGAATATGAAGGATATATAGGTCCAATCCATCCATAATTAAATAAAACATATATTTCTTATAATAAAATAATTAATGAATCATATTAGATCACATGGAATGAAATGAGTTTCCTAAACATCATGTAATCATAACATAACCCATGAAAAAGAAAAGGGATTCATAAATATCATTCCATTATAAAAATAAATCATTCGTAAAAAGATTAATATTGGTAAAATATTATCATATTCCAAGTAAAACATATGTAACTTCAAATTATTTTATATTATTAGAAAAATAGTTTTTAAATATCTCATGAAAATAATTATTGAATAAAAAATCATTTCTTTTAAGAAATAACATTTTTTTAAAATGTCACAAAATTATAAAAGAAGGACATTTCATGGAAAATAAAATTAAATGCCTATAAGGTAAGATTAGTGGAACAAAAGTATCATTAATGTGTAAAAATCTATTCATTTGGTATAAGTTTATAGAGAAATTATTCTCATTCTTTTTTCAAAAAAGTCAAAAAAGAACCTCATTATAAAAATGAAAAAAGATTCCTTTCAAACCGTTTAATAAACATTAATAAATTGGTAAAAATTAATTTAAATAAATTTTAGAGTAATATTAAAAATATTATGGAATATAATTTTTAAAAACATTTTCATGGATGATAAATATTTCTCGACAGATACTTATGTATAATAAATCATAAATAACAATGCGATTGTAAAATTAACCCCTACCTTTGGTCTAATTCCCTTCATATGTTTCTAAACCCCTATAATCTTGTTTTAAAATACTAAACCTTATAAAATAATCATAATAGTATTTATTATTTCATATATAATTTTTTATGAATTTATATTACCCATTTATTAAAAATTTCAAGATAAATCTATGTTTCATGTAACAACTGCTTTGTTTATCGTACTTGTATTGACTTGTTATTATTGAAAATTTTACATAAATATTTATTTAATTATTTAAATAATGTAAAAATTATTTTTATATCGCATATATATATTTTGTATACATATTTATAAAATATTGATATATGAAATGGAATACACCATTCATAGAGACGGTAAGCCGTATGTATTCCTGAATGTCGCATCTATTTTCATATTGTAATGAATAAAAGATTGTAAAGAAAATTTATTTGTATTTATATATATATATATATTATTCCATAACCATTATTATGTCATATATTTCATATTTATTCCTTATATAAATTTTAAAAATCACTCTTTAAATGGTTAACATGGATAATTAATCTCATCACGTTGTGGAGAGGGTTTGTCGTAAGTACACATTAGCGACGATATCATTCTCTTAATGATAATGCAGTGAATAATTAGATGGTATATAAATTATTAATAATCAATATCATTTATTAGTTATTTATTTTTTCTATATTATCTGTAATTATACCAATCCATACAATGTATTGATAAAAATATTATTACACCACACCGTGGATGGAGTAAGTCATACGTACACACATGTTAAACATCGATTTTTCATTGGATGAATAAAATGTGAAATATGGATGTTAAATAATAATGGAAAAAACTAATAATATATATGATAATGAATTTATTAAATTATTATTTAATAAACACATTAATAAAGAAATAATGAAGAAATAACTTTGAACGAGTTGGTAAGAATATTACCTCATCTTTGACGATCTTCCTTTAGATATCCTCTTAGGTATAATAGAGTTGGACTTTTTTGAATTCCAGAACCACTTTAAGGATAATAGGTAATATTGAAATGTAATTGGGTAGAGATTGGTTAAGATTCATTTCCCAATGTCGTGTGAGGAGGTGAGGGAGGATGCATCCTTTTTTAATTGAGGTGTACATCTCATTTGGAACCCCACAAAATATTAAAATTTAATAAAGAATTTTTTGACACAAAAACATCTAAATGAAATGTAAATGAATGGGGTGTGAGGTTTTCTACCACATCTTATCCCAATTTTTATTATTTATCATTTAGAATATAATTTAATAATATAATATTTCAATAAAATATAATCATTTTCAAATTTGATATTATTCATTTAATTTAGAATTAGGTACATCAAGAATAAGTGGTAATTAGAATTTATTATTTTAATGAATCTATTATATATATATTAGATAATTAAATTTTTTTTAAACACTAATTAATAAAAAATTCTCAAAATTGATTTTATTAAAATCAATTATTTTATTTTTTATGTTAATTAAATAAGTAATGTTTTAACATTGAATTTGCATATAAGGTAATTATATAGTTTCTAAAAATTTAAAATAAAACTCTATAATTAATTTAGCTTCATTATGATCAAAATAGTAATTTATATTCATATATTTATTGATTTTTCCCTATATGGACACCTGAAGAAAGTAAGTATATGAGAGTGATATGTTGTAACTATCTTTGACATTAAATAATAAAAAAGTTATTTTCATTTTTTCGTGTCCATTAAACAAATATAATAAGATATTAAGCTGATAGGGGTTGGATAATTTTCATCCAATAATTTTTTAACTAGTTTTACATTTATTTTAATTCTTATCATTTAGATTTATCCATAATTAATCATTGGTAATTCTAATTATGGTGATATAATTTTAAATATTAAGATGTTATAAATTATTTCTTTTATAGGTTCCATTTTCCATAAATGGAAAATTTATTAATTTTATACATTATAAAAATCTATTTGTATTTGATAGATATTTTTATTTTTTTTATTTCAATAATATATTATATTTATAAAATATAATTGCTGTCAATTTTGAAAATATTCACTACATTGTATTTACAAAATATCCAAAACATAATATAATTTCAAAACAATAAAATAAATAAAATCTTAAACATTCGTAGTCTCCTTTAAAATTTGTGTTGTACCTTAATTAACTGAAATGATATTTATTTTAATCGTTTTAAAATTAATTTTTTTGATACTTTTTTTAATTAAAAAATTAGTACATCATCATTGTGTCGTCATTTAAGTTAATTTTTTAATAAGTAAAAAATTATAAATACATTATAATGATGTACATAAACATTTTAGACTTCAAATTACAATTTATAGTTGAATTTAACTATAGTTTAAGCATCTATTGAATATATTATAGTCATTTAAAATATGAGTATGGAATTTTTAACTTATATTTAAATAAAATATAATAATTTTCATATTTTTAACCAAGTTGCTTAAAAAGTTACGAGCATTGGACTAATTTATATTTTATTGAAATCCATCATATCTAATAAAACTAAGATAATTGTATGGGTAATTTAATAATATTACAAAATAAATTTTACCTTTGATTATCAAATTTACCATTAACTGGTGTAAATAAAAATTTACTAATGTTACTATTCATAATATCGAAAACATTAAGTTGTTCCTATTAGACACTAAATATCATACTTATTATAACCGTGTATGTATTTACATTAACGTATATAACAAAAGTCAACAAAATTATATTTAACACTAGTATCGTAGACATGGCGAGAAGATATTAAAAAATGAATAATCAGAAATTAAAAAAGTTTATAAATATATATATATATTGTATAAAAGATTTATTCCAATGACCCATATTTTATTATTACATTAATCATTTATCTATTATGACATTAAAAATTAATTTAATGTATAATAATTTTTTTATTGAATGGGGTAGTTTTTATCTACAGTGTATTATTTTTCTCTATTCATTAATAAAAGAATATTCTCAGAATAATAATAAAAATTAAGACTATATTTTTTTTTTAAATTCCCAATTAAGGTTTTTATTTTATCAAATAATATTTCTAATATTGTCTGAAATTAATTTTATTATTCTTCAATAAACAGCATAATAAAAAGTTTTTTTAAGGAAATAATATTTATAAACCTATAAAGAGTTTACCATAAAATTATACATTTCATTGTAAGTAAGTTTCATTTATGTAAAAAAATTATATATTGGTTAAAAATATTTATATTAATATTTATAATATATATTTTATAATTATAACATTTAAATAATTATAATAGTATAGTTTTGTTTCTCATGAACTCAGTGGTGTGTGTAACACAATTCATGCTGTTGTTGTATGTAGCTCAAGCATAACTTGGTGTTTCATTTAAGGTAATCCAAGAATAGTGTTTTACTATAATTAAATATATATTTAGTATTGTTTGAAATGGAAAATATAAAAAATATTAAATTAAATCAAAAAAATATTTAATAAAGTATTATGGTGTTACATCTTCCCCAATTAAATTGAATGTCATCCGCAAAATTTGTTTGGGTTATTAAGGGATTAATACTTTAACATTTATTTCATAAAAACCCAAGCCATAAAAATGAATACTAAAACATCATTTTAAAAATGTTGGGAAAATAATCTTTACCCAAATTAAATCATATATAGGTTTCCACATAGGAGAACATAGGTGGAATGTGAAAAAATTAACTCAGAAGAGAAATATAGCTATTATGTTATGAAATAAAATTATAAAGTAAATGCTGGGGAGAACGTTGAAAATCACAATTCCTTGATTCTATGATGAACTAAGAGACCATTTGTTTAATCAGAATTCATGGTAGTATGAAAACATTATTTATTTCTTAATCCTTTTCCATGGGTTGAAGGATTTTAAATCGGAATATTCCCTTATTTGATTCAGTACAATCTCGCACTTTATCGCTCCTAGATCAATTCCACGTCACCTATGTCTAAAAAATTGACTGTTATATTTTCTTTCCAAAAGAACTATCATATCATGATATCCATGATAATCCATTTAATCTGTCATTATTTACTACCAAAAAATTGGTTATAACTGGTTATCCAATATGCATAAATCCTCACGTGGTTTGATTAAACATTAATATCCAAAACATCATTCAAATTATAACTAAAATATTTCCAAAATGGTTAACCTTAAATCCGCTCTACGAGAAGGAAATAAAAACATTGGAATGAATGTCAACAAATATGCGTAACATTGATCACCCATATATCAAAATATATATCTTGGTTGTTACATTCCACAAATGACATTACATTTATCATGTATTCTCTATAAACATGGTAATAACATAATTTACCATAAATAAATATTGAATAAATTCATGTTTCCTTTTTCCATAGTATATTGGATATATTCCTTTAATCCAAAAATTTAATAAACCCCGTATATGATATCAAAAACATATTATTCAACAAAAATTATATTTTTTCCAGGGTAATTAATATGATCTCATTCACTTAATAATATCGAAGATGTATCATATCCAACCATCATTATCATAAAACGAGGAACACATTATGGGTTATAATTCAATTAATATTTTTCTTCCAAGGAATATCACTAATAATTTTAAATATTTTTTTTGACTATCATAACTATTCAGAATATTCATCGAAATCCTAAGCGAAAAACAAACACATATAAATCCTCATAAATTCAGCATTCATGATTCATAAATCCAAATACCCGAATAATTGAATCCTTAAATATTAATGGTTTCCATGGAATATTTCCTTCCTGGATTTAGAAGTAAATTCTTGGACATGGCATTGAGTTAGGTAATGTTCATGTTCTCTACAGATGAGACAACATTGAAATACATGAGAATTAGTATGTCTAAAACACTTTTCCCATAGATATAACATATTCCCCTCTATTTTATGTATTCCTCAAGGTTCAACTTTACTTATTCATGACCTGTAGGAAAATGAATATTCCTTCCTCTATTTTGCATAACAAGTGGGGATTTATAAATGTACATCTTCCATATATTCGATGTGTTTGAAATATCACCAATGCAAAAATTGTTAATCATATATCGAGATAGCTAATTTTTCATAAAAACAATATATTTCTCTCTAATGAACATTCCCTTGGATTGATCATCGAAACATTTTTCATCACATTCAATATGAAACCAGTTTCTTATAGTTCCTTCCATTGACTAAAACCTGAATGAATAATGTGAGAAATACAAATCTTGGTGAAAAAACACATAATCCAAAAAATTAATAATAGGATGTCTAAATTATGACACCTTATTTAATCTATGATAGATTAGGTTTATCATATTTTGTTCATAAAAAATTTATTTTACATACCATATGATTATTCATAAATTTTTTATGAATTTCCAAAGAATGTCCCTTGGTAGTGTCAAACTAGCTGTTCAAAAAGGCATGTTGTCGTGTACTAGGTTACACCGAGTCTATCCTAACAAATCATGTTAGAGTTGTTACCCCTAGGTACATCTAATCCAAAGATACATCCACTTATTGAATCTAGAAAAGGATTTAATCCCAAGAAACTACCCACTCTATACTTTAAAAAATACTTATACTCATCCTTAAACTTATCCAAAGATACATCCCTATACATATCCATAGAAACATCCCTATTTATCTCGCTAAATATTTCTCATCGTATTTTTCAACTTTTGAGAAAAAATTTACTCTGGTAATAACTATAACGACCAAAGATTGATGTACATTGGCATCAAATCATTTTTTGTGAAAAATTTCATTACGAATTTCCAAGGACCATATTAGTTTAAAGGCGTTGGATTCATGGAACAAATTCATCTAAATTGGAAAAAGTAGGTCAAAACATCCCATAATGATCACCCACTTTAGTATTCCAACATAAAAAATTCCATTATATCCTGGGGAAAAGAAATATATGATAATGGTGAGAACATATTCTCGGTAATAGTAATCAAGGGAGACATGTAAATATAATCTTGAGCATATGGTTATGATACATGATAATTAACACATAAGAACATACTTTTCGTATCAATGATTATAAATAAGAATTATGTCATAAACATTGGATTTTTATAAAACATGAATCATAATAAAATAAATAACATAGTCTATGTGATCATAATAAAGGAACAATACATTGATGTTTTGAATAAACAAATGTATAAAAAATTATTTTCATAGTAGCCATGGAATCACATCCAAGTCCATATTAGTAGCATGGTTTCACTCCATGTACCATCTTGGTAGTTATGGTTCACTTTTAGAACCATCCTAGTAGTCAAGTTTCGCTCCCAATACCATCTTAGTGAATAATGTCAATTATATATATCTAATGATATATGAATCCTTACCGAATGGATTAGAGGGATATATATTTCCCACCAGTCTCATAATGAAATCATACATATACGTTTCACTATAACATAAATTATGCCTCATATCAGAAGATGTGGAATGAAATGGGATTCATAAACAACATTCAATCATATCATAGAACATGAATGAAAAAGGGTTTCATTAATATAATTACATCATAAATATAAACCATTCATTGAAATAAAAAAATGATAGTATTGGATTAAATCTTAATTAATACAAAACTAACATAAAATAATTGTATCATATATGAAAAATTATTTTCATTGTTCAGGTGAAAAAAATTCTGGAGGAAAATATCCTTCTATGATATTATTTTCTTTTCATAAAATTTATGAAATATTATAAGAAAAAAATTTATTTTAAAATAAATATGGGATATTGTAAGGGAATATTCAATGAATTAATTTATCTTGAATGTGTAAAAACCTATTCATTCCAAATAAGATTAAAAATAAATTATTCTTGTACTTTTTTCAAAAATTTTAAGAAAGTACATTGTTATGAATATTATAAAATATTGCATTAAAATTATTTAATAAAAAGGAACATATGGGTAAAAATGAAATTGTAATATTTTATAAAAATAGAAAAAAATTGAATACATTTTTAGGAAATTTGTTCATGGATGATAAATATATCATGTAATATACATATATATAAATAATCTTCGATTATAAAGAGACTGTGAAATATACCATTAACTTAGGTGTGATTCCCCACATAGATTTCTAAAAATCAATTATTTTGGTTTTTAGCATATTATTAACAAATAGAATAATCATCAAAAAAATTATGATATCATATATGATTCATTAAGGACTTTATATTGACTGTTTTTTATCAATTTGATGTTAAATTGACATTTTGGGTAATAATCACTTTGTTTATTGTACATGTATTGACATGTTATTATTAATACTTTTACATATATCAAGACATTATAAATTCAAAAATTTAAATCATTATTTGTATATCATATATATTTACTATATATATATAAGGTAGTTCTAGGATATTGAATAAACTATTCATGGAGATGCTAAGTTGTATGTACGCAATAACGATGCTTCCGTTTTCTTATCATATAGAATAGAAAAATGTGAATGAAATATATATATGTATATATATATATATTAAATAATATTTATTACTTGATTTATTTTATATTTATTCATTATCTACATTTTTATAATAATTCGTTGAATGTTTAAAATGGAATATGAATCTCATTGAACCATGGATAAGGTTGGCCATGCATACAGATGGACGATCATATCATTTTATTAATGGTCAATGGGTTAGTAATAATATTTCATATTATTTATTAATAATCGATATCATGTATTATGTAATATTTCTATCCATTATATCAACCATTATACCCATCCAAAAAATTAGTGATGAAAAACAGATCACACCATAGTGTAGAGATCGTAGGCCATACATACGCACACATAGTAATTTCCGTACTTGTAGGATTAATAGAAGGTGGAATATGGTTGTTAAATAACAGTAATAGTATCTTATAATATATGGGGTACTTTTTTTATTAATTTATAATGTAATAATCACAATAATTGGACATAGAAGATGAAACCATTTTGAAAGAGTTGGTAAGGAGATTACCTCTTCTTCGATGATCTCCCTATATATCTCCTCTTAAGGACCCTATAGTTGGTTTTTTGAGAATACCAAAACCTCTAGAATGTCCCATGGGAAGTTTATTGGGGAAACTATCAGGGTTTGGTCAACCGTTAAGGTTCCATATTGGGTGAGTAAGTGAAGAAGGAGCATCCCTTTTATAATTGAGTTGATTGGCACTTTTGGAAATCCATAAAATTTTAAAATTTATAATGTCTCTTATATAGAAAACCCTTTTCAAATGAGATATAAATTAATGTTTTGGGACATTTTTGAACATATCCTATACCCTACATGATTATTTATAAATTTTTTTGTGATTTTATATAATTTAATAATATATTAATTAAATTGAGTATGGTTATTTTTCAATTTTAAACGATCCATTTAATTTCATTATAAAACTTCAATAATAATTGGTAATTTGAATATAATGGTTTCACACATATCAAATCAATCTTTATGATTTATAATTTTCATTACACATTTTAATATATCCAAAATATATCAAATTAATTATATTAAAATCAAATATTTTATTTTTTAGTAAATAAATTAAATAATTCATTAAAATTAAAGAAATATATAATGTAATTGCATAATTGATAAAAACATTGAAAAAAATTTGTAATTAAATTAATTTCATTAAGATAAAAATCCATTTATATTCATATGTATCATGATTTTTTCCTAATGAGGACACATAGTAGCTACAAAATTCAAGAGAGTGATAGATTATAACTATCCTTGAAATTAAATAATATAAAATTTATTTTCATGGTGAAGTGTCCATTAAACAACTATATTTCGATATTATGGTGATTATGGTTTAATCCTATTCATACAATAATTTTTTAACAAATTTTTTTATTTTAAACCATATCTTATAGATTTACAATTATTTAATCTGTTGTAATATTTATTATGGTAAAATAATTTTAAATATTAAGAGTTTATAAATTATTACATATATGGGGTCATTTGTCCATATAAAGAATTTTTATGAAATTTCAGACCTTATCATAATCTCATAGTATTTCTTAATTAGTTTTTTTTATTTTTAATAAATATAATAAAAAATTATTTTCATAAAATATCATTAGGGTCAATTGTGACACAATGCACAACATTGTATTTAAATGAAAAAAATAGAAATATAATTTCCAACCAAATGATTTAATAAAGTTATAAAATTTAATAGTCACCTATAAAATTATTTTTGTACATAAAATAATACATATTATATTTATTTTAAATTCTTTAATATAATTTATTTGATTATTTTATAGATTCATTAATTACTAGATAATCATTGTGTCACCATTTATTATAACTATTTTATCATTAAAAAACATAAATAAAGTATCATGATGTATATACAAATATTATATATCAAAATAATATTTATTGCTTAATTTATCTTCTATATAGCCCTATACTAAAAATGTTATAGTTATTAAAAATTTGTGTATGGAATTTTTAATATATCTATAAATAAAATAAAGAAATATCATATTCTTACCCAAGGGGTTTCAAAAGGTTATAATTTATTACTAAGGTTTATTTTAGCCTAAACCTGCTTATCTAATTAAATTAAGGCAAGTTTTGGGCTATTTTTAAAATATTATAATATTTATTTTACAGATAATTATTCAATTTACCCATTACCGTTAAAAATAAAAATTAACTAAAGATATAATTAATAATATGAATAATATTAAGTAGATCTTATTAGAACCTAAATACCACACAAATTAAAATTATTAAATTTTTTTCAATTTTCGATT
This sequence comes from Viscum album, assembly GCA_963277665.1. Classification (NCBI taxonomy): domain Eukaryota; kingdom Viridiplantae; phylum Streptophyta; class Magnoliopsida; order Santalales; family Viscaceae; genus Viscum; species Viscum album. The sequence goes on from OY728146.1 coordinate 993,005,775, forward strand.
ATCACAATTGAAAAAATTATATTTAATGATAATCTCATAGATGTGGCAAGAAGTATAATAAAAGAATGTTAAAAAGATCAATCAGTTTTTTTATCTAAATTAAATATTAAAATTACTTCAATGATATAAATTGAATTAATATAGGTGTAATTTATATATTTCAAATTTAAACATTAATTTAAATTATAGGAATTATCTAACTGAAAAAGTAAGTTTCAACTACAATGCATTATTTTTCGCTATTCATAAAAAATGCAAATACTAAAAAAATACTATAAATTCTCACTATGATACTGTTTACGTTGAAAAAAAATTATGTTTATTTTAACTAATTAAATTTCAAATAGGATCTAAAATTAATTTTTTTCTTTTTCGTAGAAGGATATAAAAAACTCCCATCCAGAAAATATTATTTCTGAACATATAAATATGTTACCAAATACCATAAATTTCTTTGTAAATATGATTAATTTATGTTAAAAATTTTAAAAATTAGTTATTAATATTCATGTTACTATGTTTAATGGCTAGGTAATAACTATATCTTAAAAATAATTATAATAGTACTCTATTGTTTGGCTAAAACATAGTGTTGTGTGTAAATAAATCCAAGTATGTGTTCCGTGTAGCACAAGAATAACTTGTTGTTTCATATAAAGTAATATAAATAGAATGTTTTCCATATAATGATATATATATTAAGTATTGTGTGATAGGAAAAATATATAGAAAAATCAATTAAATTGGAAAGAAATATTTATCAAAATCATAGGGAATTACACTCTGTGAAGATGCTTCCACATCTATCCCTAAAATGTAATGAATTATAATTGAACCCTAATCATTTTATTTCAAGAAAAATTAATTATAGGGAACAGATGTTAACAACACTGGGATATTTTGAGGATTAATGTCTTGGAAATTTTGGTCATAATACAAGAAAACATAAGAACATTAAAATATTAATAATCTACTATAGTAGAATATTCACAGGTATATCATATGTTACTTTTATTACATCTCATGTTTAGGGGAAAAACATAATAAAAAAGGGTGAGGATAAATACTAGTAAGGAATACACAAAGGAGATGCTTAGCTTGTGTAAAAGTGGTATATCAATAAGGCTTGATCATATGAACTTGAGGAATATCATAATTCAAATAACATGAATCATAACACAGAAATATGGATACAATATAGAAATGGTACATTTTTAATCATATCACCAAGGTTTATCATCAGCGTGTCATAAATCATAGTTTCAAAGGTTATTAACCAAGTAATTCTAAAATATGTCCACAATAGAGATTATTTATTTACATGTTGAATTGGATTGATATCAAGGTGAACCCTATATATGTAATAATTAATATGATCCCTAATGATTATAATAAATCATTTCATCAATAAATCAAGGATAATAAGAAATAGTATTCATAAAAAATTCTTGATTGCATAAGTACATAATGAGTTGTAAATTTTATCATTTTAACTTATTAATATGGAATATTGGTTTAATACATATTAAAACCTGAAGAAACATAACATAAATACATAAAAATGAATTGAAATTTGTAATGATGATTTTTGGGTATTCACAGTGTAATAATATTTCATGAAAAAGGATAAATTTCCTGAAATGATTTTAAAAGAAAGGTGGAACACAACATGGATAACGGAATATGAATAATGATATATAATGGAGGTAATACATTGGTAAAATCCAAAGTCCCAATAAATTTTAATATCATATGTTTTGTTAAAAAAAATATTCATTGAAATTAAGAAGACTCAGAAAAAGAGGTACTTGAATGAAATGAAAGAAGAGGGGAATTACATTACCTTGAAAATTTTATTATTAAAACATGTATATAGAACCATAAGATCATGAAGTATCCAGAGAGGGAATATTTTGGATTTAAAATTACCATATAATCAAGGATTATGAATATTTTATGTGGAGGAATGGTAATGGGTTGTATTTATACATTAGGAGGAGTGGTTTCTAAAGGATTAATTTTTTTTATTTTATTATATAAGCTAACCACATATCAGTGAAATGAATTCCAACTAATTTTTTGGACTGTTATTTATAGATATATACTCGTTGGAATTTTCAAACATTAAAAGAAAATAATATTTTCAATCAGACCAATTTAATAAATACAAAACATATTTTCATTATTCTTAAATCCAATTTTTTTTGTTATAAAAAGTAAATTATAAATTTATAAAAGAAAATTAATATTTATAAATTTATATTTATAATTATTAAATAAAATTTTATTCGAATAAATAATTTTATAATTTTTTATTAATGTAGACATATAGATTATGATATAAAATTGTACTTCTCATAAATCAGTAATCTTCACATTTTCACCAAAGCATTAACATTTTCAAAGACAACCAAAAAATCACCCTAAATTAATTATGATGTAATAGGTCAAAGAATGTAATTTATATAATAGAATAATTACCATTGTATTATTATTTTATTTATTATATAATAATAATAATTTAATAATATTCTATAATTTTATATTAGAAAATATTCTTTCCCCTAATTGTAAAATTTAATTAGGACTTTATTAAAATATATTATCAATTTAAAAATTATATTATTAAAATATTTGAGGAAAATGAATTTTTAAAAAAATTATAAAATCATCATAAGGCTTATTTTTATAATAATATCAGTGTAGTCTCAAAAAAATCATAAAATTTTAATTGTATAATTTAATAATACCAGTAATAAAATATATGTGTTGCCGTAAAAAATAATAATAAAAAGTTTTTTTATTTAATAATGTTCATAATTAAAATCAACCATAATATATTTAACATTAAATTTAAATGATCATATTTAAATATTAATACACCCTAAATCTTCATTCGCATCATTTTTATCAAGGTTTAATATTATTTCCAAAATTAATATAATATTTTAAACTCTCTATTAATCAATTATAGTAATATTCATGTGTGATATTATTCTTGGGTTTCAAGATGGCCAAAATTCTTATATTTCACTTTCATTATCCACATTTTTCATTCCAAATTAAAAATTCAGTATGATAATGGGTTTTGTTTTAGATTGTCTTTGAAATTATTAAATAATGAAATAATGTTTTTTTTGTTTCTACTATTAGAATAAAACATCATTACTTTTCTTTCAAAGGATCTTCCACATATTATGGTAATGTATATCATTTACATAAAATCCATTATGAAATGTATAATGATTCTTATCTCCTTCTATTTTAAAATATAATAATTTTTTTGGGAGTAAATTGTAACATTATTTATAGAAGAATGTTTTTTAGATTTTTATGTTCATCCCCCTTAAGGATATATAATCCATGAAATTTGATTCTACCCTTAAATGGTCCAACATTAATTTGGAACAATTTTCTTCAATAAAAAATTTATTTGGAAACTAGTGAGAAATTTTCCAATGATCTCCACTCTTGAATCATTGAACTTAAGGATGTAATTACACAATAATTCCAATATTATCAGTATAAAGGTGTTGGGAATATGAATCAACATTTTTTTGGTGAAATATGGCCAGACCTCAATATTTTTATAACATCTCATTTCATTAAAAAAATTATCTATGTTCTTTTTCACATAGTTATTGTACGAGGGATGTTTTTGTATATCTCTTTCTTTTTCAGGGTTAGGCCCCTTCTAAATATTTTCATCCATCATTATTTTTATATAATTCAACCCATGGGACCATTGGGAAAATCATAACACTATTTATAATTTCAGAGAACATCATATTAACGCATTCAAGATCCTAATGTATCATTTTATGTAATCATTTCAAATATGGAATCTCTTTCCACAAAATAATTGATCTATCATCCCATTAGAAAAGTTGAAAAAGATTTAAGTTTATTGTGTGACCCATAATTTTTTTATCTAATAATTTCCCACTAATTTATTTTCAAATTTTTTCAACTCATGGAATTCCTTTTTTATTTAGGTCAAGATGGTATGTGGAATATAATTTATGTAGAATAAAATTTATATGTATTTTCATTCCTTTAAGTCTATATAAAACCTTGTATTTGTGTTATTGATCAATGTCCACAACTAATCAGCTTCCCCATTTAAGTGTTATACTACCAATATAAATTTTTCTAGCTCAGAACAATGATGTTCAAAAAAATTATTCTCTATAATATTGAACCATTGATATATATTAGTGTATTTGAGGTAAAAAAAAATTATGCAGTCATTGACACATTACTGATTCCAATAGAATTTATTCCTTGCTCGGTGAAGTAGGATACCCCCACATAGGTTATGTTTCTGTTCATGAATTTAGATAACTAACTCAAAATCATTTCGATGTTTTAAACACCAACTCCAACATATTTGGAAGTTCATCCTCACGTTTTTTTGTTTCATTCATTTATTGTAAGAGTACTTATATTCCATACCAGTTTTTAAAAATAGTTAAACCTAGGTGATATATTTTTTAATATTTAGAATCGTATAATGACAATTATAGCCAAAAAATAATTGAACTATTTTATAACAACATATTTACATGATGACATACTTCAATCATATCAATAGGTTTATATTATATTTGTAATCTGTATAATGGTCTGCACAAGAAACTGATTTACCATATAATACCACCGAAGAGTGTTAAACAATAATAACATAAGGACCCACTCTCTATAAACTATAATTATGGTTCAGATAAGCCAAACCAACTATTTTCATTATTCTATTTCCTAGATACATATGATCCCAAATCACATCAACATGAAGTATTCGAACATGGATTCATTTCCTATGAAATGACATACATAATACCCCATAAAAAATACCAATATTGTTTCCAATATTTTTGAATATACCTATGTTTTCACTAATGTTTTCTTATCCAAATATCAAAAAATAAATAAATCATCCTTTTATTCTAACTACAAAAACCTGAAATTTTTATTTCTTAAACATTTCATTACATTTTACATCATTTAAAACACATAGGATCTTTTGATGGTTACTGTATAAAAAACTAAGAACATAATAAATCGATAAGAAACATAAATATTCATTTAATTCACTTTAATGGATTATTCATAGGTTAATCCTTATATACTTTTACTAGACCACAAATTTCATTGAATGCAGTGAGAATAAATCCCAGTAAGGGAATAAATAATGTAGATATATAGAATGTGACAGAGAGGAGTATTAGTAAGTCTCAATCATGTGAAAATTAGAAATATCATAATAATAATTACATTGATCACAACATGGAAATGTGGCTTCAATATAAGAATAATAAATTAATAATAATATCACATAGTTTTATCTCCAAGGTTTCATAAATAATAAGTTCCTAGGTAATTCAGTAAGGAATCATAAAACATGAAATATATATAGATTAATTTTTTACCAAATAAATTGGAGTACTGCCATGGTGTACTATTTATATTTATGTGAGACACATTGGTAATATGACATCCTTTCAAAGTTACATATGGTGAATAATGAATATGGCTGATATGAATTCATCAAGTTCATAAATTCTAAAATGACATAAACAATACTTCATTTTTAACTCATGATAAGGGAATTCGATGTTAAAACATGGAAATACACAAATTTAATTATTAAATTTACATATATATGAATTTCAATGTGTATAAACAGGGTTTGGTTCTGAATATTATAATAATATTTCATAAAAAAGAGAAAAATTCATGAAATGATGTCAGTATCATGGAATTACTTTAAATGGGTAAAAGAAAAGGCATAATGAGAGAGAAGGGATGCCTAATATTTGTAAAACACTATTTCGTAAGAATGTAGAGATAAATTTTTTTTGAAATTAATTAATATTTGACATTAATATGTGTCACAAAATGCATATACATGGATTAAAATGAGGAAGAGGTGAATCTTCTTACCTAGAAGACTTGTTTCCTACAACATTAATATAGAACACTGATTACACTATAGATAATTTGAGGGACAATTTAGGAGTTAAATTTACTAAAACACATGGATTATGAATTTTATGTGGATAAGAATGATGAATGGTTAGTATTTATAATAGAGGAGGCATGGTTATAATGGATAAAATATTGGTTATTTTAATATACATTCTCACCACTTGTGGGTGAAATGAATTTCAACCAATTTACTAAACTACTAGTAAACTATAGAGAGTTTTAGGATGATAATGGTCTTCTAAAACCATAATTTACCTTCAAAAATAAAATTTAATGCCCAAAAAATATTAACATGTATATAAAAAAACAAAATTTCATGTTAAAAAAAAGTAATGTAGGTATTTATATATTAAAATAATTAGTTATAAATTAATATTTATACATATAAAATGAAGATTTAACTCAATAAACTGTTTCACGAATTTATTATTCATGGTGAAAAAATAATGATAACATGAAATCACAGTGCTCAAAAAGCAACTATTTTAAATGTTTCTCCAAAAAATATACTTTTCCAGAAAATTTAAATATAATATCACTATGATCGTATTGATGTGTTGGGTAAAAACTGATATTTATTTTATAAAAATAATTATATATATAATCTAAATTTAATATTAAAATAAAAAAAATTGTTTATTAATAATTTTCAATTTTAATGAAAAATAAACATTCTTACTTTTATAATAATTATAACAACTTTGTTAAAATATAGAATAATTTTAAAAAGTGATTTATAATATTATTTCATGGAAAAACAATTATTCAAAACATATACATTTTTTCTGAATCATATTTGTAATAGAATATATTTATAGTCTCCAAAATATTAAAATATTTATTATATCATTAAATTATCATGGTGATCTTGTAAATTCTTCTATAGAACGAAATATACTAATGATCAATCATTTTGCTGACAAATTGTACTAAATTCAATCTAATATATTAGATAAATAATATAAATGAATATGATCACATATCCCTATAAATAAACGACCATTCTTATACACAATCATTCACTATGATTTTATTCATGTCATATATCTTTACCAAAATGATTATTGTATTAATAAATCTCTGTTAAAATATTATAGTGACATTCACGGGTGTGATTATCCTAGGGTATCATAATAACCCAAATTTCTATATTTAATATTATTTATCCTCTATAAGGTTTCCCATTATAATATTCATAATGATATATTTTTAGAATTAATGTAACATTAATAATTTATTAATTCATGTTTTATCTGTTACTATTATTATAATAAAACATCACTACTGATCTTATAAATATTTTTAAAAATATTATGATAATGGATATTATTTCATTAATATTAATTATGGATTGTAAAATAATTTTTATATTGTTATATTGTAAAAAAATTAATTTTTTTAGAAGAATGAGTTCCACTATTTAAAGAAATATACTTTCATTTAATTAATATCTTCCTATAAAAACATTATCTATAATATCAATAACAAATATTTGGAATTTAATAATTGTTTTCTCTAGTTACTAATAAATATAATTTGTGAAAAACAATTTATGTTCTTGATTGAAAATTTCATAACTATAAAATATGAAAATAACAATTTACCATAACATACTAAATAGTAAACTCTAATAGAAAATAAATATCACTAATTTTCATAATGATTTTAAATGGCCCTATAAATTTGAGAGAAAACAACCCCTTATTCCAAAGTTATGTGTCCTAATTGTTATGATACATGAAAATATAAATTACCACAAACCATAACCAATAATGATTGTCTTAAAATGTAGTTATAAGTTATATATAGTGAATTTCTTCTTAGAAAACTAATTTAGATTATATAAATATATTTAATAATGTATTATTCCTATAATATACCAACAATATACCACTCTCTCACATGAATTTTTTTAGGACATTGAAAAAAATCCACAAAAATATTAAATGGTTCTATCTGAATATTAATTTTAAATATTCTATAATACACATATTTCAAAAATTGAATATTATACTACCATTATCTTTCAAAATCCTAAATATATTCTTAAGGATAATAAACATAATTATTAATTATCATTCAATAATGTTAATTTAATTGATGATGATATGGTATACTCATATTCATATATTTATCAATGAAATCCCCCCAATTAAATTCTCCCGACATATATGTTAACATAGTCCCATATAACCTCACGTGATCCTCCCCAATCTCAAATGGCTTCATAATAGTTATGAGATTCTATAAACAACATTGACTGATTATAATTTTTGTACCATCGCCTAAAATAATAAATAAATAATAGTAATATGACGTTAGATCATATTAAATGAATAAAATTATGTTTAAGGACAAACATTTAAGAAACAATGACCTAAAAATATTTTACCAAAATTATATCATTTTTTAGAATATAAACGTTCAATAATGTTCACATATCAGGATGATAAGGGTATAATAAATATAATGCAAAAATATGGAGAGTCCAAACTAAAAATTAGGTTCCATTTTTAGCAATTCCAATAACATTGACCTAAATAATAATTCCAAATCCCCAAAATAATATTTTACCAAAAAGAGAAACTTATGATGTACATATGCACTTGGTTGACCATGAGTGGTATTTATATGAAATTAAACATGGTATCACAATGTTTCGCAAATATAATTGATCATTTATACTGTTTTATTCTCATGAAAATAGATTTGTAAATAATACAATATATGTGAAATCAGGTATGGTCCTAATTTTCTAAGTAGAACTCCATAATACCTTACCACACTTGCATTAGAGAATACCCAAGAATAATTCATCTCCCAACAATAACACAATCTAATACACTATCAATTAAAGTATGGTCGTATTCTTAAATAATGACCTCTACCCTCTTACTCATGGTCGGGTCTTTTACATTTTACATATTTAATATCCAATCCCATATCTTCCCATCTAGATTTGGAAGAGGTATTTGGATATATATCAAACCACAACCCATTTTTTTACCCCACTCATTCTTGGTGAGGACTCATATCAGATCACATAATAGATCAAATATCATACCACCACCCTCTAACTCAAGGTGAGTCTTATTAGACATTACATTTCATAACAAAACCCTATTACTATATGTGGGGTATTATATAATATCACATAAAACCACTCATACAAATTTAAAAAACTCCACCCACAATGTCAAGGTGAGGTATCATACAACAATACACACGACTACTCATAAAATTTCACTAATGTCCACTTAATCAACCAGAATTTGGCCTCATAATAATATCATAACTCTCTCAAATCATGTCATGTATGTCTACTATCCCATATAATGTGTTTTGTTATCACTAAATCCAAAAATAATATGTTTATGATAATAAAGAAATCCATTACGAAGATTGAATATAGTGTATCCCTTAATTATTATCACAATTTCATCCACATAGTCTACAGATATAAGGCATCACATTTAACTGAACATCGCTACCCGAAATAATGTAATCATCCATAATGACAAATGCATTCAACTTTTACCAAGCCCTTTTAATTTTCCAAGGCACATAATCCTTTTCAAAAACACTTTATTGATACATAGGTCATACCTATCAACACAAAAACCCTAATGGTCTCACTCATACCACACAAAACATGGTATGACCTCACAATATCACACCATATAACATTGTAGGTATCCTTAGCACAGTACTGGTAATCCCTGATCATGGTGTTTCTAACTGAAAATTAATTCCATTTGTGACATGTTCCATGAACGTGGATTACACAGGACAAATTAAACCCACTTGTTATACCCAAATAAAGACCACATTAAAAACAATGAAAGTATAAGTTACTTTTTTTCTTACCACAAATACTCATCTGATGATCCCGTTCAAATGCTTCATCATCTCCATGATTCAAAGTGTCGCGGCCTTTTATTCAAATCTCTTGTGCCCAATAGGTCATGCGTTGATGGTTGAGGTGATAAAACTAGTATAAAGGAAATGATTTTTTTGTTGTTGGATATTGATGTCAATAGCTTATGATGATTAATGTGACCCTGATAAAGTGACTTCATGATGAAATATGGACACATATAGTAGGATATATGATCATGATAAAGTGGTAAACTGGAGAAATATGGAAAATTATAGTTGTTTGAGTGACTATGAACAGGTGACCATATTAAGGTGCTTTAAAATGAATAGTAGGTGATGTGAAATTGATCTCCCCAATATGTTTAGTGATTCTTTTTTTCATGGTAGGTTTATCTACATCATGATCAATTTCATTAATAAATAAAAAGTGGTAGAAGCTTTCATTCAAATCAACTAAGACTATATAATGTACTCTTCTATTGTTTAAATAACTTGATACATTTTATAATGATTCTTTAAATGTGTTCTGGATATATTTTTGAATGACATAATAATGAAAATATTTATGGAATATGTTGTTTGATAAATCTACTGAATTTATATAGATCAATGGTTATGTATCTCATTCCGCCACATAAGTTATTCACATAGCCTAATGATCACATATAAAATTCACAAAGTTCATTCAAACACATAATTTAATAGCATAGCTTATTCATCCATTTAACTATTTTAAAAAACATATTTGATTGATCCACAAATATGTTTTCAATGATGTTGATGATTGAGCCACCGAACCAATTTTAACGAAATAGCTGACTGTTTAACATGTAAATTTTCATTGAAATATATAATTGTGTTGTGTAGACAAATACATAATGTTTGGTATTTCAACATCACATAAAATTTTACATAGCCTAGATTTAAGGTCATTCATTATCATATTTAAGGATTCATAGAGTTAATCTGTAAGATCGAAATATTTGTATCATGCATGAATTAAATCACACACATATTTTTTATGTCAAATAAGAGTAGGTTTAAAGAATAGTGAAGGGGGTATATTATTTTTTCATTAATTGATGTAGTTACAATCAATAATGGAAGACAATTACTATTAATTTAATTATGATAACTATATTTAATTTCTAGATGATATTTAAATTCAAATATTTTTAATAGAGTCATAAATACCTAAATTAAGAAGATTTATGGAGTAGTAACAATAATATTTTGGAAAATGTGTATTTGATGGTCTTTATATTTGAGTTAAATATATGATTCTGGTGATTGAGATAGAGTTTTTTAAAGAATCCATTGTTTTATGCATTATTGTGGGTAAAAATTGACGTAAATATGTTTATGAGTGATAAGAGAACAAAAAATATACATGTCATCAATCTATAAAACAATATTATTGTTTACTGAAGAAATTAAAATATATTTTGTCTTTATCAAATGAATTCTATAATAGTGTGGTATTAACATAATGTGTGGGATTAATAAATACTCACGATACTTGTAACAGAATTCAAATTATCTTCTATATTGACATTTTTTATAAGTATTTATTTTGGTAACATAAGATCATGAGGTTAATAGAATCATGCCCTAAGGCCGCTAGTCGCATTTAGTATTGAACCATATGAATTTCAAGATCTCTATCTATGTGTTATTATGTTTGGAATAAAATAAAAATTTAATGTACCAATTAGAGAAGGTTATTTAAAAATTATGAAAACAAAAATGAATCAATGATTCTCTCCCAGTCACAATGATACCATGATCCTATGATACAACGTCTTCTATCAGATACTATGTCCACTTTATTGGTGATTCTCACCAGTGCTCTGTGTTGAAGAATTTGGACAATGAAAACTTTCAAGTTGGTGGTTGGTGGTCCTGATAGAGGGTGTTCAGGAAAATACCTTTATAATGGCCCAAACCTATCTGCTCAATTCCATTGTAGAACTATAGTGTTTGAGGTTCTCCTGGAGGCAGTATTAAGTCATTTCAAGAGTTTTCAAAAAATAAAGTTTTTTCAATGGTGAGTTGTGATGGTGAGTCATGATAGTGAGTTTCTAATAGTATCTCATATAATAGAATGTTATCTACCAGTAGGTTACATTGGTGAGTAAGGATCATTGATTTCGAACTATGACTCTCATTGGTGACAAGTTGGTGACCAGTCCCGTTGGTGAGTAACTAATGAGGAGTCGAATCTCTAACATGCTGATGGTGGCTCGTGATGAGGACTCATTAAAGGTGAATCACATTGGTGACTCGGTGTTCGTGAGTCATATCAGTGACTCACTAATGGTGACTTCTGACATAAGCTCACTGAATGGGGGCTCACCGAACAGTGAATCTCCATCGATAGCTCATAAATGGTAGCCCATACTGGTGACTTATCCAATGGTGAGTCATCCACTAGGGACTCACCAACCAAAGACTTGTGACAATGACTCATCTTATATTGAGTCACTCCAAACAGTTTTTCTAATTTTCAACATTTTCCATGTTTTCCCTGATTCTCTACTTTAATGTTTTATTTGATGTAAAATGTGTTTAAAACAATGTTTAAGGGTTTATAAATTCATTTAAAATGATTTTAAATGTGCCATCAAATTTTTAATTCTAGGTAGGATTTATTTTAGTCAAAATATGTAGTCAATATTGACCTTTATTTGTGAGTTCCAAAATAGTTTCATATCCATTGTGTCTTGGATCTAGTCCTTTAAAGTCAGACACCATTCAAATGATCTTATTTATATTTTCTCTTGATACCCAATCATCCCATGACCTTTCTTTAAAAATAATTTCTGTGACTATGTTGGAACCTTGTATTTTGTTTCCCTTGATCCTTGTGCACTCCTGTTTGGTACAAGGAGGTGGTGTCAATCTACTATTTCACAAGGTAGGGATCCCATTATCCCTCTTATTTCTATATCACAAGGTGTGGGTGTATAGATGTTACCCACAAGAAGGTAGTTGAATTAAAACTTAATAAAGATAACTGAATCGTCATTAATCCTATAAATTCAGGATATGGGAATGTGACGCATTTTTGGGTTCATTGTTTTTTGAGATTGTGATCTATATCGGCTATATGCCTATAGAAATTCAAGGTAGTTGGTGGTCTTTGTTTGTGGAATTGGGATGACTTATTATGGAATATTATTGATATTGTGTTGAATGACTATATATATGAAATTGATTACCTATGTATATTATGTTAAATAGAAGGATTCCATAAGATCAAACTTATTCTATGATAACCCTTGAATTATCAATGTGTAATTAATGAATGATTGTTTGCTGAATATGAATACAAATTTTCTTGTTTTGTGTGTCTACGTGTGCATTTTTTTTGTTCTATCCCTTGTGTGGTTGTGTGGTGTTGGGGTTTAGAGAACGACTATGTTTGGGGTGGTAGAGTTTGTTTAATGGAGTATCATGTTGATATATTGACTGATTTAGGAATGTATGAGAAGTGTTTGAGTAGTGGGGAAATAGGCTTGGGTTTTTCTATGCTTATTTTGGTGGGTCTGATGGGTATAATGTTGTTAATCAGTAAGGTTGACAGGTTGATTGTGTTGAGATGTGTTATGGATTTTTTCTATGATTTGGTGCTTTTCTTGAATGGATGGTGGATTGGGTAGAATGACTTTATAGAATGATGGTGGAAGTGGATGGCCTGGGTGTAAAGTGGAGAGGAAATGTGGAGTGAGCTATTTTAACTTTTTTGTTCTCCCACATTGTGGTTTATCCTATGTGTATTTTAAGGTGATGTAGCGGGTAGTTTTTAGGGTACAAATGGAATAAATAAATGGGTTCCATAATAAGGAATGATAATTGGTTAAATTCGTTTTATGGGGGTATGTTTGAGTTGTGGCCTGTTGTGCCAAGATTTCATTTATCAGATTCCCAAGTGACTGTTGCTGGTGTTAAAAAATTTATTTAGATGTTGCATTAGAGTTGATAGTACCATAGGGTGGTTGATAGTTTGATTGAGAACCCACAGGTTGGGCTTGATTTTTTTATTTTATATATACATACCTGTATTTTTCTTGATTTTTCTATAAGAACTTCACCATAGTTTACAACTATGTTCTGAACACCACCATCGTCATGGTGGTGGGTGCCTTACCCATGCATCATTGGGGAGGATGGATGGTTGGCCACACCCTCTTCATTTTCTCCATTCGAGATGGTGTTATCCCATGATCTTATGGGAAAGTACTTGTTTGTGAGGCTGATGTCTGTGTGGGTGAGATGTGTTTTCCTAGGCGTGTTCCGGATAAGATGTTTTGTGGTTTCTCACGTGTATTCACGAAGCGATGTGTTGTTATTTCCTAGGTTTTTCGATATGTAAAAAGGTATGTGTTCTAGGTGTTTGAGGGAGGTTCATGGTTGTAAGGACTATGTGTGAGGCAGTGAGATGTGATGAGCTTCATTTTCAAATTTTGTGGTACCATTTGTGAGGCCCAGGTTTGTGTGAGAAGGTTGTGACATGGTACTTTCAAAAGAAGTGTGAGCGCCATAATATTTTCAATTAGGATGTGAGAGTGGATAATCAGTGGTAAAGTGGTGCACGGAACCCTATCATCGATGTTCTATATATTACCATTCATTAATGGTGTTTTTTATCATTCCATTGGGGAGATTTGGGTGGATAGTATTCCTTGGAAGGTGTTGTTGGTTTCTTTAGTTTTCTCACTAGGGCATTAGTTCTCTTCACAAATTTTGGGTGAGAGTCTTTGGTTTTCCTACTATGTATAAATGATTGATCACCCTACATTATAATACTAATATCAGGTTTACAAGAGTGCTACAGTGGCCCTTATAGGAATTAGTATCATGGAAATTGGTTTAGATATTGTGTCACTTCATAGATTTTTTCTTTTGGTACTTACATTGGAGTTTTATTGTATTTCAAAAAGTTTTATTTGAAAACACACATGTGGGATGGATTTTAGATTATTTTATATATATATCTATGATTTGTTTTATGTTTCATACATATTATATCATGATCTTGGTTTCTATAAAATGTAAAGCCCTCCAATTTAGAGATATTTTGTACCGTTGGTTCTAATCGCCACCCTCAGGCATATTAGAGGCATGACTCAGGGGTCATTTTCTCTCTTCCTTCATTTCCAGCTTAAAAGGGGAATCTTTGGAGGGAGGGTGATTTGTATAAATGATATCAAGGGTGATGGTTGATAGATATGATGGAGTTTGGAGTTAGGAATAGTGAGGATTGTATGGGTTGGTATGGTAATAGTGTTATGTAATGTTGGTGTGTGACATAAGCCTGGGAAAACTGGCTAGGTCAATGGATTTTTTGTTCCCCCATGATCTGATGTAGGGAATCCAAACCTACCGAACAACCACGTATGGATACACTGTTTGTAGGGTAGATACCCTATGAAAGGTACTTGCATTATAATGACATGGGAACTGATTTTAATTTGGATATTCAGTGATTTAAAATATATAATGGGTTAAAATTAATATTAAATAAATTTCCATACTACTCGAGATTATGAATTCATTATTTACCATTCATTTATGGAACTCTATCATCATCTGTATGTAGTACATGGATTAGAGGTTGTGTAGGCCAACCCGGTTGATTGACCAAGGGTTGACAGAGTGGAGAAGGATGACTAGTGGATGAAAATGTTACTTTCCTTCCAGCGACAGACTCTAGAGAAATATGAGGGTAGCATTTCAGGCATGGAGTAAGAGAGTTGGATTAAGGACCTTTTCATCACCTTCAGGTAGATATGGGCTTCGATGGAGTACATGTTTTCCTTGTCGGTGAGCTATATGCCGAGCTGTGTGCATTAGTGTTGGATGACTAACATGGGGGAGAGAAAGTAGGCTTGCATTCTGTGGGTCTATTTTGATAAGGGGTCTTGAGTAGAATTCATCTCTTCAATCATAAAGGCTTAGAAGAGGCAGGAGTTACTCTCCCTCTAGAAGAGGAGTATGTTGATACAGTTAATAATGATCAAATTCAAGGATCTCCTTTATTTTTCTCTAGATATCATTCAGGATATGGATTATAGTTCTAGATTCCTAGTGGATGCACTTAATCCTTCACTCCAGTACATGATTACACCCTTTACCCTACCGAAAAATTTGGTTTTCTGTAAGATGATAGAGGTATTTGAAATGATGAACTAATGGGGAGGTCTACCATGAGATGGGAGGAAACATATCAGTTACTTGGGAATGGCTATCAGTATCAGGTCTCAGGTTCTAGAGCCTTTAAGGATCTGTCCAGTGGGGAGGAAACCTAATCAATTACTATTTAGACCTTCCAGTCCTTGTGCCTACCCTATGGGCATGGGACATCATTTTTTATCTATGGATTCTATGCGAATCATCGGAGTTAGTCACCAGAAACCATTCGAGTTAAGTATGGTGGAGGTTGGAATGTTTATTGTTCACCTCAATATTAGTTGACGATAGGGTAGTTCCAGCAGCAAGGGAAACAACCTCACACATAAATAAGAAGAGATGAATTATATGGATGTAATTGTTAGGGTGTTCCTCATGGACCTTTCCCCGGGCATGGTCGATGATGTGGTCATCAGCTTAGTGAAAAAGGATTTCGGATTGGTGAGTTTCATGTTGTAGAGGTTGTACATAGAATTGGGATGCAAATCGTTTGAGGTATGATATGTTTGTTCATTATTCTTGCTTTTAAATTATTGTATTAGGATCATCACACTCGTTGTTTTACTCATTATAGCCCATGATCAGGTACTAAATGTAGAGGGTATTCATGTTCCCCTGGTGTTGAGTATGATAGTCAGATGTCAGATGATCTCGTCTCATGTGTCTCTGGGATGTAGGCTAATAATTGGACTGCATCTGTCCTATGGGGATCTTTTTCTATTACTGATGCAACAATATGATGTCATCCTTAACATCAACTAGTTTTTCTTTGTTCATAATTTAATTAAACTTTTTTTGAAAGATTGTTGGGTTTTCAAATGTCGATGTCCAGCATATGGCTTTCCTTGGTGAGCAGAGTTATCATATATACAGTCATCGTATGGATCCCCTTCACTACTTATTGTCCAATATGTCAGTGGAATTGATCGATGCTCAGATAGATAAGTTTCCCAACGGTTTGGGAGAGTTATTGGATGATTTTTCTTAAGAGGTTGAGACTCGACCCCCTCAACATGATGTTGAGTTTGGTATAAACATACAGCTTGGTGCTTCTCTAAAATCCAATGCTTCTTATCAAATTACACCATCAGAGTTGTAGGAGTTGAGGATTTAGATAAATGATCTATTGTATAAGGGCTTTTTCAGGCCTAGTGGATCACCATTAGGTTCCCCATGATTGTTTTTTAAGAAGATAGATGGTTGTCTTAGCTTGTGGATTGTCTATTGGTGATTGAATTAGGTAATGGTCATGAACTGTTACCCTCTCCTGTGTGTAGAAAATCATTTCTACTTTCTGAGGGGGAAAATTTGGTTCTCGAAGATCGATCTGTGGTCTGGGAATCACCAGTTTATGGTGAAATAATGTGAGATCCCAAATAATTCATTCATTTGTACATATGGGAAATTTGATTTTGTTGTTATGTTTTCTGGTGTTAACGTATCATGAGTGTTCATGGAGATCATGAACTCCATTTTCCCTAAGTTCCTAGACTGGTTCAACATTGAATACATTGATTGCCTCCTAATCAACTGAATGTCATAAGAGGAGCATAAAAACATCTTAGGACTATATTAGAGGTCCTTTGGTGACACTAACTAAATGGTAATTTTTTAAAGTGTATCTTCAAGAAAAGAGAGGTATACATCCTTGGACATGTGATGTCTCATTAGGTTATGGATGTGTAACCATTGAAGGAAGAGGCAGTTGTTTCATGTGCATCCCCAAAGAATGTTGTGAAGGATATCATTTTTCTCAGTCTAGTAGGCTATTTGTCAGATGTCTGTACCCAATTTCCCTCTATTTGAGGCCTCATTTATATCTCTTACTAGAAAGGACTTGGAATTTGTGAGGATTGATCAGTTCCATGTAGTGTTCGACTATCTGAATAGAATGATGGACAATTCTCAACTAAATTGGTTTCAAGAGGAAGGGGTAATGTTTAGGGTGTTTATGATGCATCCCATTTGGAATCTAGATGTGTAAGGATACATAGGTTCCAATTGATCTTTTATGGGTATATGAAACTATATCCCCATAAATTTAACTATTCCACCCATGATCTTGAGCTATTTGTTGTCATGTTCATGTTGAATTTCAGGCGACATTACCACATTGGGGAGTGCTTTGCGGTCTTCATATATCACAAGAGTTTTAGGTATATATTTTTCTAGCGAGATCATAAATTGCTACAATGGAGGTAGATTACGTTTCTTCATGACTACTAATTCAAGATCTCTTACCCCATAGGAAAGCAAAATTTCATGGTTGATGGTTTCTAGAGGAAATCAAAGAAGTATGTAATTTGGGAATCTGTGGACACTTGGATGGAGGTGGAGGATTTGGATTCCTTGCACAGAGATGAAAAGGAAGATGGTGGAAGATTCTGTCTGTATGAGAAAATGGCACAATCTACTCTGATGCAGTAGGTAGAGGATTCTCACTGGGGGGGACTCAGTGGCAGAAGTGATGTGTGATAGCTTTGATAATGGTGATTCCCTAGATGAATTGTCAATGGATGGTTGTATTCAAGTGTTTTTTAGTGGAAGAAGATTCATCATTTTCAATGCATGAAGGGGTTATTAATTATTTTCATAGCTCACATTTATTGGTACACCCATGAGTCTCAAAGATACACCCTGACATGATAGAGATGTTCTAGTGGACTAGTTTGAAATTGGTAGTATAAGAGTTTATGGTTATGTGATTAGTGTTCTAGCAGGTTAAAGAGGGGCACCATGTACTCAGTGGTTTTATGTATCCCTTAGATATTCCTAAGTGTAATTCATATGAAATATAGATAGATTTATTCACAATATTACCTAGGGCTTAGGGAGGCTATGGTGAAATTTGGGTAGTGGTGGACCAATTTATAAAATCTGCCCACATCTTAGTGATTAAGAAGCGAGGCGTAGTGGATACCTTGTCCAAGAGGTATGTGGACGAGATGATGTGGGTGCATGGAGTTCTGATATCCATCGTTTTAGACCAGGATAAAAAATTTACCTCGGGAATCTGGAGAGGATTATAACATACTTTTTGAACTCATTTACACTTCAACAGAACATTCCACCCTCAGACAGATGGACAGACAGAGTGGACTATCTAGAAATCGGATGATGTTTTGTGATCATGTGTCTTGGAATTTGGTGGATATTTGTTGTGGAACTTTACACTGGTATAGTCTATTTAAAATAATATCTATCACTATTCCATTTTCATGTATCTGTTTCAGGTGTTGTATGAAAGACCATGTCGTACACTTTTTAGCTACATAGAGGGTGGGGAGATAGCTTCTCTTGGTCCTGATGTAGTGAAGATAAAGACATATAAGGATCAAATCATTCCTGAGAGAATGAAATAATCATTGGAATATAATAAGTCACATTCCAATCATAGGGGGAGTCCCTAGGAGTTTGAGTATGGAAACCACATTTTTTAAAAGTTTCAACTTGATGTCGGAAGTAGTGTCTTTGAAGGGGGAGACAACATTCTAAGAGGTTAATTAGACCTTTCAAGGTGTTGGGGAGATTTGGAATGGTGTCATAGTATTTGGTGTTCCCACTGTAGTTGGAGAAGGTCAACGGCATCTTTCATGTCTCTCAGCTTCATCAGTATCTTCACGATGACTCTAATGTGATTGACTAGGGATAATTGGATATCAAAAATGATACAACATTTGTGTAGCATCCAGTAGAGATCTAAGATTGTGGGGATAAGGTGTTTTCTGGATGTATAATTACCTTGGTTCATCTCTTATGGAGGCATGGTGTTCTGGAGGAGTGTACATAGGAAATGGATGCACATATGTGTTCTCAGAACCAAGAGTAGTTCTAAGTTTTTCTTTGTTGTTTTAACCTTTGTAATGTAATTATTGAACATTATATGTTATGATTTGAGTTGTTTCCATGTATTAAATTTTCTGATAAAATATTTACATTTGAATATGGGAGGAACTGATTCCTATTTGAGACTCATTAATGAGGTTGTGATTAAAGTCATACGGGTGTGTTAGTGTCTCCCTTAGAGGATAACATCATAGCATTGAGGAAGGAATTCCCTGATTCATGTGTTATATATGGAATAATTGTCGAGCTTGTGTGGTGTTTCTTGTGGTCAATTAGGGTAGTATATTTAGATCTATGTTTTTGTGGATATTGAGGTTTTACTATTGCTTTCAAATAAAATAGGGTGGATAATCATTGAACGTCGGTGTCTTTTTTTAGTAATGATGTATCATGTGTAGGATGATCATTGGGAAGTTTTTTATTTGGTCATTTCTCATAAATATATTTCTTCTTGGTTGGTTTTGTATTTTCTTTTGGTGAGAATACATCGAGAGGTATATGATGTTATGGACCGGACCTCTCCAGTCCATTCCATTGGGAGAATTCATTGTTCAAGGTCCTCTAGGAGGAAACAATAGATCATTTCAAAACATTTACAACACCATGTTTTTTCAATGGTATGACAGAAAGTGATATTTGGAGGTGACACACTAATTGTATCTCATCAGATAGAGGGTAATCCACCGATAGGTATGAATGGTGAGTCAGGACCGGTGAGTCAGAATGGCTACTCGCGTTGGAGTCTCGCCAAAGGGGGGTCACATTAGTGAGTTGCATTGGTGAGTCAGTGACATGGAGTTGGGTTGTTGAATCATTGATAGTGACTTGGGTTAGTGACTCACTGATAGTGATTCGCATCGATGACTTGCAAACGGTGAGTTGCATCAGTTACTCGCTAACAATGAGTCACTTCGGTGACTCAATGATGGTGAGTTGTGTCGGTGACTCACAGATATTTAGTCAAGACGGTAGCTCAATGAACGTTGACTCACCGAAGAGTGAATCACCATAGGTATCTCATCATTGATAGAACATACCAGTGACTCATCCAATGATGATACATCCATCGGGGACTAACCCACTGGTGACTCGCGATGGTGACTCACCCAACGGTGATTCACGTCTAACAATTGGTCAAATTTTAAATTTTTTCTCATTTTCTATTGATTAACCCCTTTAAAATTTTATTTTTTTAAAAATGAGTTTAAATCCTCATAACACTTTTTTTAAGATATTTCATGGGAACTAAAATATATATTTAATATCCAATTCCCGGGAGGATTTAAGGTAGATTAAAGTTGTAGACAAGATCCACATTCAATGTGGAGTTCAAAATGGTTTCATATACCCTAAGTCTCAGATATATTCCATCAAAACCATACACCTTTTATTCATTCTTTATTTCTCTTTACCTTGATACTGGGGAATCCTAGAACCTTTCTTCCCTAAGGATCCATTCATATATTTTGTACCCTTGGATCCTATTTTTCTGGAGCCTATCATTCACCATGTTTGGTGCATTGAGGAGGTTCTGATCATCTATTTCTTAAGGATTGGATACCATCATCCCATTTATTTTTGTATCATGCAAGTTGGGTTTAAGAAATTATCCCATGAGAATTATGTTTGATACAAATTTAATAAAGATAAATAAATTGAATTAAAACCATTAATCATGGGCTTGCGGAATGCGATGCCTGATTCTATTTCATTTTTTATTGACATTCTGTGCTATATGGGCTATATGCTTACTAAAATACAAGGCCATTAGTGGTCTTTGTTTTTGAACACTGTTTGAAATATGTTGAATTGTTGTTGATCATGTGTTGAGTTTTTTTATATATACAATTGATTAACTATGTGTATTTGCTAAAATAAATAGATTCCCTGTGATTAATATTTTTCGAGGATTACCCCTGAATAATTAGAGGGGAATTAATCACTGATTTTTTTGCAAAATATGAATACACGCTGCCTTTTTGGTGTGGATGTGTGATGTTTGTGGTTTGTTTCTGTCTTGTGCCTTGTGTGGTTCTAGATTTGAGAGAATTACTGTATATCAGGTGGTATATGTGTCATAATGGAGTCTTAAGTTGATAGAATGACTGAATGGGGAATGGATGGGAAGTGTTTGAGTAGTGGGCCTGCAGGCTTGGGTTGTGCAATGCTTATGTTTCTAGGTTTAATGGGTGGGGATTTGTTATGTAGTAGGGCTACTAGGTTGGTTGTGATGAAATTTGATTTAAATTTAAATATTATTCTGAGGTTTACTTGTTGAGTTGGTGGATTGGTTGAAATGGCATTGAAGACTAACGGTGGCAGTTGTTGGATGAAGTTCCCAGTCAGGATCCAAGTATCACTGAGAGGGGGAGGAGATGAATTAGTGATATCTTTTTCTTTTTATGTTTCCTTCATTTTGAAATATTATTCCCCTATAGTTAAAGAGATTCTTCCCTGCTGAACACACACAGCCATAGGAACATAAGATTTAAAAGGTTCAATACTCAACAAGAGTAGCTATGTCCTTGGTATGGTACAGAAACAATCATGTACCACACAATCCACTAGAAAACAATCATTTATGTGGAATAAAATGAGTAGGTTATACCCTTACACTTGTGTTTCACTTGGAAAACAATCTGCAAGTGCTTGTGAACCCTCTTTGCACAAATATGGAACTACAGTATTTCAGTGCTTCTTTACAATTGAACAGTTGTATTCACTGAAGTAAAAAACATCACTTTCCTACCCAAAAGCTGGAAATAACTCCCATACACACAACTGAATATGTATGAAGACCCAAAATTTTTCACACAGCTTTAGGGTTTCTTAATCTCAATTCAAATGGATTGCGTGTAAAAAATTCCGTTTGGCGTGAAAAACCATTTTTGTGCAACTTTCCACTTTTCACACAGCTTCCCACTTTTTTCATGCACCCGTAGCCATTTCACATAAACCTCATTATTTTCTCACAACTCACTTAGCATAAAATTGTACGTGCACCAGAGCTCAGAATTTCATCTAAGTGTCGATCCACACAAAATGAGAGAGGGTCACCTCGTATTTATAGGCCTTTTAAACTCCGTTCGAAAAACAGTAATCCGTGCATAAAAACCACTATCACAAACATAAAAAACTATTTCCCACAACATCATATTTTGTTTAATAGTCCAATATTTCGCGCACCTCATGCATTTTCCAATTTTGGAGCTTCTGATCTCAAAACACCATTTGCACGAAAAACTTTATTCCTCTATTTCGCGCACAATGCCAATATTTCGTGCAGCCCTTATTTTTCATCTAACACATTGATATTTTGTTCATCCCACAAAAATTTCGCATAGCCTTTTTATTTTTCGCATGACCTGCAGATTTTTCGTGCATCCAGCTACTATTTCGTGCAGCCCCCATTTTTTCATGCAATCAGACAATTTTTTCACGAACTACTTGACTTTGTCATTTTTTGATGTTCTGGCCTTGAATCATGCCTTTCACACAAAAATCTAAACCAACTTCAATCTTTTGTGAAATATCCACTGTTAAAAACACATTTCTTCATCTCCCGATTTTCAGGCCCTAGAATTTGAAAAACACTGGAAAACAGTGCCACCCTAAACTGTTCATTTGTGTTGTCTCTAGATGGTTCATTCCTTTACCATTTCTTTATTCACTACATCCCATAACCGTCTTTCATGTTTCATCATGAACTCCACTATCGTTACATATCTCTTTTGATAGACCAGAGTTGGAATCGTTTGAATTATAATAAAATGTACTAGATCTTCCCTATCTTCTAGCAACATCATTCTTTCCAATCAAAACTATATATGACTGGCATCATCATTTCTCCCCCATTCCATCATATGGCTTGCATCACAAGTTCTCCTATGTTATGATATTTTTGAAATACATATTAGCAATTCATTGTCTGGTTTACAAGTCCTTTACAGATTGAACTGATTTAGCTTCATTGAAAAAAATCCAAACTCTGTTACAACAAACTCTTCTTACTTTATTATCTGTTCAACTTGGTCACAATAACATGGGTTTAAAGTGGAGATAAAATATAGAGTGATCTATTTTAACATGGTTCTTACCCGTCTGTGTGGTTTATGCTGTGTGAATTGTTATATGCTATGGTTGTTAGTTGATCAAATAGGGATAGAATAAATAAATGGTTTCTATAATAAGGATTGATAATTGGAAAAATTATTTGGCATGGGGTATTTTTGACATAGGGAGTTTAGGGGACGGATTTCATTTATCAACTTATAAAGTGATTATTGTTGGTGTTAATAAATTGATTTAGAGATAGCAGTAGAGTTGTAAGTACCATAGGGTGGTTGATTGTTTTATTTTGAATACATAGGTTAGACTTGATAGTTTGATAATATATATACATAACTATATTTTCCTTCTGTTTTCTATATGCACCCCATCCTAGTTGAGAATTATGTGTTGAACACACCCACTATTATGGGGAAGGGTTCATTTCCCAAAAATCTCAGCGGGAGGATGGATGTCGGGATGATTTCTCTTCCCAGATCCATATTCCAAACAATTTTAGCCTAATATCCTTCAGGCATGTAGTTTTTTTCGAGTCCCATGCTTGTGCGGGTGAGTTCTGTTTTCCAAGGTGTCTTCGGGATGATATGAGTTCTAGTTTCCCAAGTGTCTTCGGGATGAGATGTTTTTTTCATTTCAAGGTGTTTTGGGATGTGAAATGATATGTGGCATAGGTATCCATGGGTGTGATGTGTTTGTGAGGCCTAGGTATGGGTGGGTGAGATTTGATGTTCTTTTTTCCGAGGTAGTGGGACCAGTTCTGAAGCCCCGGTGTGTTCCTTCGGGTTATGTCGTGGTAATTTCAGAAGATGTGGGACTGTCATGCTATGACAAGTTAGGTTTTGAGAGTGTCTAAATAGATGGAAAGTAGTCCAGAGTACCCTATCATTAATTTTATATATATTAATTTACTTGACTTGCGTTAAATGGTGAGAATTCCTTTGGTGAGTTTGGGGTGTCCATTATGCCTTATAAGCTATTGTTTCTTTCTTTGGTTCTTTCACAAGGGAATTAGAAGGATTCTCTACTTGTACATGAGAGATATAGGTTTTCCTACTGAGTATACTTTTATTATCCCCCTACATTATAAAATTATTTTCTAGTTTCTAGGAGGAATAGGGTGATCAATTTGGGCATTACTATTTTGGACTTTCGGACAACATTTTTGTTGCTGCTTATCTTTTTTCTTTTGGTACGTTGGAGTTTTATTTTATTTAAAGATGTTTTATTTAAAAACATGGATGTGGGATAAATTTTTTTTATTCATATATATATTTTATTCAGATGTTTTAATGTTGATACATCAATTC
The DNA here is from genome assembly GCA_963277665.1 of Viscum album. Lineage (NCBI taxonomy): Eukaryota > Viridiplantae > Streptophyta > Magnoliopsida > Santalales > Viscaceae > Viscum > Viscum album. The sequence continues at coordinate 993,031,055 of OY728146.1, forward strand.
TCCTAATCTTGGTCACTATAAAAAGGGTAATACCACCCATTTCTAAAGATTATATACCCTCGGTGCTAGTTTCCACCCTAGGGCCTACTAGAGGAGAGACACGAAAGTCATTATCTCTTTTAAATCATTGCTATATCAATAGGGGAATATTTTGAGGGAGGGTTCCTAAAACCCTTCTCCACTCAAACCACTTCTATGACCCCTCGTTCCACTTTTAATCCCCTAGTCAAATATAGAGTGGTTGTTATATAGATATTTTGGGTTATGATGATTGGTAGTCAACATTTTCCCTAAGATGACTGAGTTTTATTTTAGTTATGATAGAAGGTAATTGTTTAAAATTTATTCGTCATTCTAGTGGTGATGGTTTTTTGGGTTTTTATTATGAAGACTCATTATATTTCATGCTTTTTCAGTGAATTTTTTGATCTATGTTTCTGTTTTCCTGATGTTCACTTATATATTTGGTGGAGGTCATTAAAATTGGGTGGCCTAGGCGAAGCGATCTCTGTCAAAGATCAATTATGAACCAAATTGTTCTCCTTCTCCATGATTCCATTACTCCTCTTCAATTCAGAAATGTGTGGGTCATTTTTACTTTATTTTGGTATCTTAGGTGGATTGGTATATGGTGTCCCAAGAGGTCTCTCTCATGGTGTCTTCTTCTCCATATTCATTTTTAGGTAGGATGGTATTTTATTGTGGAGGACCTTCTTCCTCTTGAATTCATTGGTTGTTCAATTGTTTTTTGCCATTTTTCCATGTAAAAAAGGATTCCAATATGGTTTTCTCACTGGTGTTATAGATATAACTACAGGTACATTTTAGTTTTGGGGGCAAACATGAGGGGTTTCACTGACCATGGCTGTAATGATGCGGCCATTTTTGAAATTTTAATTTTTATATTCAAATTTAAAAATTTATTCCCAATGATCGTACTTTGGGTGTGGTTGACAAAGTGGAGGTGATAATAACAATGATGGTTTGATTGTAATGATGATTTAGAGATGATGTGATATCTGTCATGTGTTTTTGAATTTTTCCAATGTGTTTTCATGTCTTCTGCATTAGTGAATTTTATTGGATGGAGCGCAGAATCTTCTCACGTAAGAGGCCATCATTTTCTTCTACAGTGGTTTGCTTCCCCCCAATGGTGTCTGACGTCTATCCTCCATCCAATTAGGAGTAGAAGGAAGCTTTCCCTAGTAGGGGATCCCTCCATGAGGCTCAAATCTCAATCTCATAGGATCAGTCTTCCTTTTTTCCTCCAATGGCCATATCTCCTCTCTTGGAGGAAGGTTCTTGTTCCCCTTAAAATCTTATACGTGGTCCGGTGTAGGAAGATGAGTCCATTTTCTAATCCTCAAAGATGGACCTCTTTTAGGCTTCCAGTGGTATATGCACTATATCTGAATCTAATGATAATGTTTTATCAAGACTGGGTAGGGTGGTTAAATTCCATGGGTATGGGGAAAACCAAAAACATTTGTTTTTAAAGTCTAGTATCCTCATTTAAGAATTCATGCAGCTTGGGTGCTAAAAGCTAATATGGACATTATTTATTATAAACTCTCCATCAATGTTATTTAGATGGGGGTTATTCTTGAACCCAATCATGAATAATCCATAATAATTTAGTACACTAAAAGGTTTAGGGTTGTAAGATTCACAAATGGAAATCTACAAAATCTCACATTGGGATCTTCTATAATTCCAACATCTCAGTCGGTTTGGTTCGAAGTGCATACCAGTTCATATCAAGTAGAAACTCTTTAGGGTCTCTTATTTTCTTCTTCCCATTCATGTAAGTGAAAAGTGATGATTAGGATAGGGAGGTTTCATGGATAGACATTGATTATCTCAATCTATAGGACTCTCCATGGTTCGTGGCAAGGGATTTTAATATTATCACATCCCTAGAGGAGAAGCAAGGAGGAGGCCACATTCCCTAAGAAGACAGTCCATCCTTCATATCTTGGACTAGAAGAAATGTTTTAATGGATGCAGACTATATTTGGGATCACATCACTTTATTGTAAAAATTAGCATGGGAGGGGTCAAATATGGTGTTGTCTCGATTGGTGTTTGATGATGGGTCAACTATCACTAGATCTCTTTCCCTGAAAGTCTCTTATATGGTGAATACCATTTCTGACCATTATTCGCTTTAGATATCCATATATTCGTGAGTGATTAGAGGATATTTTTTAATATTTTCTAAGAAATAGATAGAGGACCTTGACTTTCATGACTTTGTATGAGAGGCTTGGTCTCAAAAGTATCTTGGGAACCCATGGTTTTCTCTTCACAAAAAGATCCGGAAGACTAAAGGAAATATTCAATCATAGTGGAGTCACCTCCCCCTAGGGTTAGGCCATGTAATAGATCAGTAGTGAAATTGATAGGTTGGAGATAATCCTTGAAAACAATTGGGATGTTTTTTCCTTTGATAAGATATTTTCAATGAAAATTCTCATGACATGTATAATCCAGAGGCCGGAAAGGATGGATCCGGAAGCATCCTGGATAAAATATCTTTATGAAGGTGACTGAAAGACTTGGTTATTTCATTCCTGCATGAGGGAGAAAAAATGTTTAGATTGAAAACATCATCTTAGAATAAGGATCCTACTCCAATGACAGGGATGTGCTAGGGTACTTTGAGAACGAGCACTTCGAATCCCTTATTATAGGGCTAAACCCCCACATGACTGGTGGGTATCGGGGTGGTTTAGTAGAATTTGTTGATAACATTCTGGTCAGGGTTAGCGTGGAGTACCAATAATTCCTCATAATTATCCTCAATAAGGAGGAGGATTGGGAGGTGAATTTGACATTAAATCCCAACAATGCTCTAAGATCAAATGGTCTCTCAGTCTCATTAAACAGTATCACTTGGGACAACGTCCAGAGGGATCTAGTGCCGGCAGTACACGACTTCGTTCTCGAGGTTAACCTAACTCATATTTAATGTGATAGAAATATTTTGTTGGTTCCCAAGAGAAGTGACCCTAACTCATTAGCTCAATACTAGACAATAAGCATGTGCAACATACCTTAAATGGTCTTTTAATGAATCTTCATCCAATGGCTCACTTCTTCACTACCCAAATGGATATCCATCAAACCACAATGTTTCATTACGAGTCAAACCATATAGGGGGAAGTTGGAGTGGAATAGTAGAATACGTGAAATTAATCTCAAAACATTATAGAGAAATATTACCATCTAATTGGTCAGGAGAAAATCATTTCATTTGGTGTAATTGAACTTTTACCTATGGGTTATATCTTTCATGGGATTCTCTTCATGGGTTGTGGACCTGCTCTTTCATCACTTCAGCTCATCCTAGTTAACATCATCCTTCATGGGAATGAAATTACATTTTTTAAAATCATTAAGGGGTCTCAGAAAAGGGGACCCCATACATCCAAAAGTTATTATCATTTCTCTGGACATACTCATTTGGAACATCCATAAGGAAATAAGATCATGTTGAATTCTCTCATACCGCTACATGAACACATCCAATGGTATCTCCCACTTGATATTTGCCGATGACACCATATTGATTATTAAGGGAAGTAGTATTTCAATTTAGGGAATCAAGATAATTATAGAGGATGAATATTTGTGGAGTGGAAAAATGATTAATCGGGATAAAATTATTTTCTTCAAAGAAAGAAAAGTTTCTTCTGGAAGGGTAATGGAATTAGATGATAATATCGACATCGAAGAGGATCATTATTTATGGAATGTATTGATGATACTGTAAGCCGAAACTATCCTTTAATTCAACACATTCATCACCACATAAATAAAAATTTAGGGAGCATCAAAACTGGAAGAACATGTTCTTATCCATTGGGTGTAGAATTTTACTTATGAACAACATGCTAACCTCCATTCTAATGCACTCTCTTTACTCTCTAAATGTTCCTAAAAAGGTGATTTTTTCCATATGGAAGTTGATTATTCCATTTTAATGGGATTTCCATATAAAAGGAAAACACTATTGGGCTTCCTAGAAGAGGCAAGATAGGCCCACTTCAGAGGTAGGGATAAATCTTAGAGGCTTATTCATGTCCATGTAGGGGATGTATGCCATGATCTCTAGGGAGGTTTTAAGGGGAAGTGTATTTTGGGACAATTTAATCAGGAAAAATATAGGATGAGGATAAACATGAAGAAATAAATATTTTCTTCCAAATGGTATACTGTTCAGCCCTACCTCGAGCTGCTATAACCACCCACCCACTAGATTCTTGGAAAGGTGGACTCCAGATTTTGGCATCCTGAAAGGGGGGAGGGATTATATGTTTTCAATGCTAACCAGTGCCTTAAATTTCTATCAGGGTGGACCATAACCATCCCTGATTTATCTAGGTAGTCTTGAATGAGTCAATGCGTGGTGCATTAGTTAGCATTGTTCTCAATGATGGCCTGAAGATATTCATTTTCATTGGATCAGTTGTAGTACCCTTCTCTTTTAGTAAATATATCATGTTGAGGATCAATACATCTAGTAGGAATGGGTGGTGTGAGACCCTATAGTTTAAATAGATTCCTTCATAGTTTAATTTTATCATATGGATTGTTATGATCAAGGATATTCCTACCGAATATCTCATCCATTTGATGTGTATTTATCTCACATCATATTGTCACTCTAGTAAGGGACACCAAATGGTTTCTAACAGTCACTTATTCAATAGAAGAGAATTTTCCTAATTGATTTGGTAGTATTTTGGTGAATTCACAGGTTTTTAGGTTTAGGAAACAATATAGGATGTCTTCATCAATCAATGGTTTCAAGGGGTACGAAATTTTGTCTTGGGAAGGAATGCTCTCCCCATCATACTCAGTGTTGGATACTAAAGTCTTTGGAAAGAGAAAAATGAGGCCTGATATCTTAATAAATGTTATTATTGAATAATTATATATTTCCAAACCAAAAACATCATTTTATGTCTAATCGTAATATGCAAGGAATGAGATCCATCCCCCTATATTAGCTTTATTCAGGTACCCCCCCCCCCCACTAGTACAATCATATCCTGGTTGGGTCAGTGGGTCTATTGGAACCTCCCACCCTTTGTGACCTCAAACTCAACATAGATGGGTCTTGTCTCTTAGGAAACATGTGATGGGGGAGTTTTCATATATAATATTTGATCGATCATTACAACTTTTGTGGTGTCCTATGGTCTTGGTGACTCTCTTCGAGATGAGGCTCATGCCATGGTCCGAAGACTTTGGTTATGAAACCAACCGAATATCACCCTTATGATGCCGGGACTGATTCTATGATCCCCTGATTTTTTTACACTAAATGGAATCATCCCTTGGTAAATCATATACATAATTCGTAATTGAAAAGTGATCATTTTCAATCACATGGTGACATCTGACACCTGTCTTGATGGTAAACTGGTGGAAGACTACCACACATACATGGAGACACACAATGGGCAACATATCCCACACTCCATCTATAAGGCCCCAGCCTTAAAACCTTACTTAATCTTGAGTTATTACAAGATTACACATTGAGGATCTTTTCAGGTTTAGAGTTTTAGAGAATTAGATCATGAAACTTGCATTACATTCCACATTTAAACAAAGTGGTTACATAAAAGACAACATTCATTCTTCCCATCAACGGAATCATATTTAAATTATAACACGGATTCTTTCTTGACACATCCTTGACACTATCATCACATCATGTACCTTTCCCTTGACCTGTGAAAAACATTTAAAAAACTTGGGATGAGCATAAAAAGCTCAGTAAGGGTTATAAAAATATGGAAAGGAAACATGAGTTCATATATATATAAGAATGAAATCATACTTTACCCATAAAACATAGGCACATTAACATACCTCATCAAACCATGAATAAATCATAGAAAACATAAGACATAAAGGTAACTTGAGGCATTCATAACACTCTTACGTGGGGAGTAACCCTCTTGGTTACATTTGGAATACCCATCACAGTATATTCCCTAAATCTCTTCGTAGAAACCTTAACGTTTCACTCCTTCGCGTTACCCAATGCATTGGAGGGCTATATCGGGCTCACCCGCCCTTAGTTTATCACGGAACCACCCGTTTTCATAACAATGCCCAAGAACCATAACATAAATGTGTCACATAAAACATGAATAAAGGAAAAATAACATTTCCACATTTCAATCACAATATAACATTTTAGTATATTGAAATAATGAATCCATTCAAAAAGAAACCATTTCCAAAACCATTTAAAACATTTAATAAATAGATTTTTGAATCAAAGTGTCCTATACCACCTTGAAGCTTAAAATTTGAAATTATTAATATCCATATAAATAAATCCTTAAAACCATTTTGAAAACATTGATATTAATAAGAACAAATAATTAAAACATTTAAAACGATATTTTGGTTAAAGGGGTTTTACCAAAATTAGAGACACTTGAATACAATAATTGAGGAATAACATTTAGTCAGAACTTTATAATATCATGAGAATAAATGGATTCATGATATAATACTCAAAGGACAGTATATACACCATATAAGAGTGAATTGGTGCATAACAATAATGAACCCTCAATAGAAATGTCAAATGTGACGAAATCCCTTATAAAGAAGGTATCCTTAAATTAAGGACAAATCAATCTCAAAAATATGTGTGACAAATATAAATACACCAAATATAAGTGGATATTAAGTGTAAAACAATAAAAGGACATTAACATATATTCAATGGATGACATATTCAATGACTACATGTTGAACCCAAAGAAATCAAAATTGGGTTAAAAAGTTCCCTTGACAGCCTAACGGCATCACATCAAAATGTGTTGATGAGAGATAAAAAGTGTATCTCATCACTTGGACATAAAATTTACATCAATAAGGATATATGAGAACATATCCCAACATAACAATATGTAAATTAAAAGACCCAACAAAAGAAGTCTTTTAAAAAAGAGGAGGGTGAAAGGTTCCCTTACCGACTTGGGTATCTTTCAAAACATACACCCCATGAAAGAAGGACAATAGATCATTGATGTAAATACTCATAAACGAAATTATATTTCAAAAATAGTAGAATAATGGGAAGTACATACACCACTCAATGGAATTTGTGGTAAATGTAGCATAAATCTCACGGGAATAAAAGTGAGATGAAAAATCCCTTACGAAAACTCGGCAGCCTAACGGCGCCACATAAAACATCCGAATGTGGATTGATGAGATCAAATAGAGTATCCCATCATATTACAATAGAATTTACAGAAAGTGGAATATAAAAGAAAATCCCCCAACATTGCAAGGAGGAGTTTAAAAGAAGTGACATAAAGGAGAGTACTTAAAAAGAAAGAGAGAGGTTAGATCTCTTACGAAAGTTCGGCAGCCTAACGGCGCCACTCAAAACTTCCAAAATGGATTGATGAGAGAGAATAGGTTCTCTCATCACATGAACATAAAAATTACATTAAATGTAATATAAAATAACATCCCAATCATAAGAAAGATGAGCTTTAAAAGTAATGACATAAAAGTGTGTACTTAAAAAGAAATAGAGGAGTAGGATCCCTTACCTCGGGTCTGACTTGACTCGATCGTTCTTTAATCTCCTGAATAATAAACTTGAGTTAATTTCTACTTCATTAAAAAACCTTTTCAAGTTCATTATTCCTTTTATATCACTTATTACCATGTCATAAACATTATGTAATCATTTAAGTTAATAATATTTGTTTTGCCGATATTTGGTTCTTAAGTCGAAAGTGGACTTCTTACAATTACAAGTTGTTCATGTGGAAAAATGTTTATTATATCCAGAATTGTATTCATGATGTAGATATAATATATGTAATATATATATCCAGTACATGCATGCATTTATAACATTACATAATCATTTATAGGTAAGAAATGAAATGCACCGTTCATGGAGACGGTAAGCCGTACGTACGCATGAACGCTACTTTCATTTCTATTTCGTATTTTATAGAATGGAATAATAATTATATAAAGGTATATTATAATTCCAGTATAATATCATATATAATATCATAGTTCCATCCTTTATACGTCCCATATATGGTATTTAACGAATCATATCACTTTGAGGGGGCGGTAGTCCGCACTTCCTTAAATGAAGATATCACGTTTACCCATAATGGAAACCATAAAGGTATGACCAAAATGAAAAAAACAGAAGCTTAAGGAAAACATAAACATATTATATATCATATAAAAATAGTGACATCATAATGCCCACCTTTGAAGGTGTTAAATGAGTATTGAACAATCATCGTTTCGGGAGGCAGAATTTCACCATCCACGGAAACCGTATGTTCTTTAACCATTTGATGTAGTTGTGTGAGAGTGTAGCTCGAATAAATCTTATAACAACATCCTAGTATATTGAAGATACTGGTTTTGTTACAAAAGAAATAAATAAAAAGTGTTTAGGGGGTTGGAGAAGCAAAATAAAACAAATGAACATGAGAGAATGAATTACCATTAAAAGTGTAACTCCTTTTGAATTGAGCCTAAAGGCTTTATTTGAAAGGATTCTGCCCAAAGGGAATCCTCTAGGATGAGGAGAGGGATGTGGAGAGAGTAAATGGGCAGGGGTTGGCCGAGACAAAGGCTTTAGGAGTGTGTGTAAGGTGGTAGAGGTGGGGGCCTTTTATAAGAGGAGAGGAGGGGCACTTTTGGAAAGTAAGAAATATTACTTTATTTGAAAATGTTATTCAGTTTTAAAAGGTACCACATTGATATAAATCGTGGATAACGTGATAAGGCTTAGAACTCCACTCATCCAATTGGTTTTGGACATGTGTATTTCATAGATTTTACATTATATTTCCATTTTATTTAAATCGTCAAATAATGATGTCATCGCAGCAGCATTATTATGTCATAAATAATTTAATTTATTTAATGTCTAAAAATTATAAAAAAATACTACAATGTAGGAAATCTTATTATCTTTCCAATGACTATTTATAATCAAAATTGGGACCTGTGTAACACTACTTAAAAATTGTTTTAATAAAACAACTCATGTTTGTGTCAATTTAATTTTAACATTAAATAAAAAGTTATTTATGTCATTTCCCAACAAAAGTGTCTCCATGGGGTCCCCAAGTTAATCCATGGCTTGTCTTGGTCTTCCATGACTCACCCAATAGGTGTAGGACAAGTTTCATGGTGTTTTCGCATTCTTATAATATCATTTTTACCTTAAATTACACTAATTACCTCTAATCGCGATTAAGAACTTAAAAAGTTACTATTCACCAAAAAATTATTATAATCTCATTGAACCACATTTTATGTCTTAATGACAACCATGTATGTCGGATTTTTGAAATTCAAAACACAATGATGGCAAAATTTCATTTAAACGGAAAATCAGCTTTTATAAGTACCACTTAGTGGTTTCATTATTCATCAAAAATTGAAGTTTTTCAGAAAAATCCCAAAAATTCACCCTGAGCTATATTTGATATTAAGAATTCAAAAATGAAGTCCGTTTTACCAAATTCAAAACATATTAGTCACATTAATTAATTTAATAATTAATTCCCGCTGTCAGAGCAAATAGCGTGTTTTTGTAAAACAATAAGTATCAAAAGATTGACACTAGTTTAAGTTTGATTTCAAAGTGAAATTAATTCCAACGAACACTATTGGATTTAATGGTAAAAATATTTTCTAATTTAACTTTAAAACCAATTCATAATATAATCTAATCATATAAATAAATTAGATTAAAAAGAGGTTTTGAATTAAAATACAACATTTTACACAATTCATTAAAAAATGAACTTTATCGGAAAAATACCAAAAAATTAAACAAAGTAAAATTTGATGTCCCGATTATTAATAAGAGTTTTATTTGGTCCAAAAAAATGTTTAAGAGTAAAAAAAACTATATTTAATGACAGTTCTCCATTAAAAGGCGATAAGTGAACCTTTAGTGAAAACTAGGGCATATACGTCTAAAATTGAATTCTTTCCGTATTTTAAGCCTTTAGCTTTTATTGGAAAAATGTAAAAACATTTAAAAAACATATATAATCATATTTTAGTTATTTCTATCCATTCCCGCCAATACAACGGCTACATGTTAACTACCATTTGAAATAATATTATTTTATTATTAGAGTGCAACGTAAGATTCCCAAGAAACTCGTTGTTGCGTGTTGGGTACGCCATCGAGCATAGCGTCCCCTTTAAAGGCATATTAATATTTTATTCACAAATATGGATAAATATGAAAATTTCATATTCATTATTTACCTGGGGTGTTACATCCTTCCCCCCTTTTGGGAATTTTGTCCTCGCAATTTTAAAATTGCGCTTGGAAACATCCTTGAAAGTCCCACATCGGAACAAAAGTAGGTAAAACAGACACTTTAAAATAAAGAAAGATAAGTACAAAGGTCACCCGAGTTAACCCATACTAGGATTCCAAGTATGAAAACATGGACATGGAGGAGAAAACATAGGTTCATGTTCTCATGGAGGGTGATAGAAAACATGTTTAGGAGAAAGTTAACCATGAGAAAATCACAAACTTGTGATGGGTTAAACGGTATTCGATTCCCCAGTATGAAAAGTTAATAGACAACATTTTTGTTTTAAGTTACTTTTTATTGATGAATTTATTCATAAGGAAACATAATCACTTATCATGTTGACTTTCAACATTTATTAGATTCCTTAATCAAACTCATATTTTCTCCAGAAGGCGAGTATTTAGGAAGACTTGTTCACATTAAGAGTACTATAATCAACTTTTAGAAAATCACCTAATCCAAAAAAGAGAACTATATACTTCCCATGTCATTAGACTTTAACCAAAACCAAAACCAATAAGGTTAGTACAAGATCAGATAATCCAGAAAAGGATAACCCTTTATAAAAGAAAATCTATTCTTAACCTCCAAGATTTGTCCAAAAAAACCCAAAGTTCAACGAGGACCATTCTATAATCAATTTGTCCATAAAATTCTTCAATGTAAACCAATATAAGATTGAAACCCAAATATTTGATGGATTTAGTCACATAGTCTTCCAAGTTAAATCGTAACATTTATCTCCAAACAACATCAGTTGCTCCTAAAGTCTCGTTTTGAAAAGTAATTAACCTAATCACATATCCTCCATGATAGGTTAATCATTTTCATAAATAACCCAAAATCAACTTACTCTTAATTAATAAAATCATATAACTAGAATGAATCAGTCAAACTAACCAGGGACTTCACGTAGTCCAGTGGTAGGCGATAAATACCAGTCGCACATTGGTTGTGGGTTCGATTCCCGCAGCTTTGTCCGACGTGACGGGATGTCACACGGTCTACGTGTTGTCCTTTTTCCAAAACTATATAATTCTTAAAACATTCCCCAAAATGAGATAAAATCTTCAAGAATAATCATAACATATTTTAAACTCAAGTTTATCTCATTCCTTTCATTTTCCATCATATCATAGAGTAACCCATAATTACCTAAAAAGTAAGGATCATATAAACCCAAATGGTTACCTTAATAATTATTACCTGAATTTCCACATCGAGTTGGCCATCTCGTACATGATGCATTATAGAACTAACCAAGGTTGAAGTGGTTGATCATGACTCCTTGATATTTGGTTTATAACAACCACGAGTTTCCTCATTGAATCCTCCATTTTATCTAGTATCTTAATCAGAGAACCACCACAGTTTCCTTCAAACCTGTTGTCTCTTTAGTGCCTGCTAGATCCATCCATTCACTAAAAATAGAAATGTCAGTGTGAGTATATCAACAAAACCATCATGTACTAATGAGGAAGGTAAACACTAAGATACACTTACTCATTCACTTTATCTAAAACTAGGACACTTTCTGAAATCCTAACCATTATGGTAATGTCACTTATGCTTAAAGAATACCCTAACCTCTAAAGTTATCAAAACCGACCTTTGATACCAACTATAAGGCCCCAGCCTTAAAACCTTACTTAATCTTGAGTTATTACAAGATTACACATTGAGGATCTTTTCAGGTTTAGAGTTTTAGAGAATTAGATCATGAAACTTGCATTACATTCCACATTTAAACAAAGTGGTTACATAAAAGACAACATTCATTCTTCCCATCAACGGAATCATATTTAAATTATTACACGGATTCTTTCTTGACACATCCTTGACATTATCATCACATCATGTACCTTTCCCTTGACCTGTGAAAAACATTTCAAAAACTTGGGATGAGCATAAAAAGCTCAGTAAGGGTTATAAAAATATGGAAAGGAAACATGAGTTCATATATACATAAGAATGAAATCATACTTTACCCATAAAACATAGGCACTTTAACATACCACATCAAACCATGAATAAATCATAGAAAACATAAGACATAAAGGTAACTTGAGGAATTCATAACATTCTTACGTGTGGAGTAACCCTCTTGGTTACATTTGGAATACCCATCACAGTATATTCCCTAAATCTCTTCGGAGAAACCTTAACGTTTCACTCCTTCGCGTTACCCAATGAAATGGAGAGCTATATCGGGCTCACCCGCCCTTAGTTTATCACGGAACCACCTGTTTTCATAAAAATGCCCAAGAACCATAACATAAATGTGTCACATAAAACATGAATAAAGGAAACATAACATTTCCACATTTCAATCACAATATAACATTTTAGTATATTGAAATAATGAATCCATTCAAAAAGAAACCATTTCCAAAACCATTTAAAACATTTAATACAGAGATTTTTGAATCAAAGTGTCCCATACCACCTTGAAGCTTAATATTTTAAACCATTAATATCCATATAAATAAATCCTTAAAACCATTTTGAAAACATGGATATTAATAAGAACAAATAATTAAAACATTTAAAACGATATTTTGGTTAAAGGGGTTTTACCAAAATTAGAGACACTTGAATACAATAATTGAGGAAAACATTTAGTCAGAACTTTATAATATCATGAGAATAAATGGATTCATGATATAATACTCCAAAGGACAGTATATACACCATATAAGAGTGAATTGGTGCATAACAATAATGAACCCTCAATAGAAATGTCAAATGTGACGAAATCCCTTATAAAGAAGGTATCCTTAAATTAAAAACAAATCAATCTCAAAAACATGTGTGACAAATATAAATACACCCAATATAAGTGGATATTAAGTGTAAAACAGTAAAAGGACATTCACATATATTCAATGGATGACATATTCAATGACTACATGTTGAACCCAAAGAAATCAAAATTGGGTTAAAAAGTTCCCTTGACAGCCTAACGGCATCACATCAAAATGAGTTGATGAGAGATAAAAAGTGTATCTCATCACTTGGAAATAAAATTTACATCAATAAGGATATATGACAACATATCCCAACATACCAATATGTAAATTAAAAGACCCAACAAAAGAAGTCTTTTAAAAAAGAGGAGGGTGAAAGGTTCCCTTACTGACTTGGGTATCTTTCAAAACATACACCCCATGAAAGAAGGACAATAGATCATTGATGTAACTACTCATAAACGAAAGTATATTACACAAAGAGTAGAATAATGGGCAGTACATACACCACTCAATGTAATTTGTGGCAAATGTAGCATAAATCTCACGGGAATAAAATTGAGATGAAAAATCCCTTACGAAAACTCGGCAGCCTAACGGCGCCACATAAAACATCCGAATGTGGATCGATGAGATCAAATAGAGTATCCCATCCTATTACAATAGAATTTACAGCAAGTGGAATATAAAATAAAATCCTCCAACATTTCAAGGAGGAGTTTAAAAGAAGTGACATATAGGAGAGTACTTAAAAAGAAAGAGAGAGGTTAGATCTCTTACGAAAGTTCGGCAGCCTAACGGCGCCACTCAAAACTTCCAAAATGGATTGATGAGAGAGAATAGGATCTCTCATCACATGAACATAAAAATTACAGTAAATTTAATATAAAATAACATCCCAATCATAATAAAGATGAGCTTTAAAAGGAATGACATAAAAGTGTGTACTTAAAAAGAAAGAGAGGAGTAGGGTCCCTTACCTCGGGTCCGACTTGACTCGATCGTTCTTTAATCTCCTGAATAATAAACTTGAGTTAATTTATACTTCATTAAGAACCCTTTTCAAGTTCATTATTCATTTTTTATCACTTATTACCATTTCATAAACATTATGTAATCATTTAAGTTAATAATATTTGTTTTGCTGATATTTGGTTCTTAAGTCGAAAGTGGACTTCTTACAATTACATGTTGTTCATGTGGAAAAATGTTTATTATATCCAGAATTGTATTCATCATGTAGATATAATATATGTCAAATATATATCCAGTACATGAATGCATTTATAACATTACATAATCATTTAGAGTTAAGAAATTAAATGCACCGTTCATGGAGACGGTAAGCCGTACGTACGCATGAACGCTACTTTCATTTCTATTTCGTATTTTATAGAATGGAATAATAATTATATAAAGGTATATTATAATTCCAGTATAATATCATATATAATATCATAGTTCCATTTTTTATACATCCCACATATGGTATTTAACGAATCAAATCACTTTGAGGGGGCGGTAGTCCGCACTTCCTTAAATGAAGACATCGCGTTTACCCATAATGGAACCATAAAGGTATGCCCAAAATGAAAAAAACAGAAGCTTAAGGAAAACATAAACATATTATATATCATATAAAAATAGTGACATCATAATGTCCACCTTTGAAGGTGTTAAATGAGTATTGAACAATCATCGTTTCGGGAGGCAGAATTTCGCCATCCACAGAAACCATATGTTCTTTAACCATTTGATGTAGTTGTGTGAGAGTGTAGCTCGAATAAATCTTATAACAACATCCTAGTATATTGAAGATACTTTTGTTGTTACAAAAGAAATAAATAAAAAGATTTTAGGGGGTTGGAGAAGCAAAATAAAACAAATGAACATGAGAGAATGAATTACCTTTAAAAGTGAAACTCCTTTTGATTTGAGCCTAAAGGCTTTCTTTGAAAGGATTCTTCCCAAAGGGAATCCTCTAGGATGAGGAGAGGGATGTGGAGAGAGTAAATGTTCAGGGTTTGTCCGAGCCAAAGGCTTGAGGAGTGTGTGTAAGGTGGTAGAGTTGGGGGCCTTTTATAAGAGGAGAGGAGGGGCACTTTTGGAAAGTAAGAAATATTACTTTATTTGAAAATGTGTTTCGGTTTTAAAAGGTCCCACATTGATATAATTCGTGGATAAGGTGATAAGGCTTAGAAATCCACTCATCCAATTGGTTTTGTACATGTTTAGTTCAAAGATTTTACATTATATTTCCATTTTATTTAAATCGTCAAATAATGATGTCATCGCTGCAGCATTATTATGTCATTAATAATTTAATTTATTTAATGTCTAAAAATTATAAAAAAATAATATGATGTAGTAAATATTTTTATCTTACCAATGAATATTTATAATAAATATTTGGACCTGTGTAACGCTAATTAAAAATTGTTTTAATAAAACAACTCATGTTTGTGTCAATTTAATTTTAACATTAAATAAAAAGTTATTTATGTCATTTCCCAACCAAAGTGTCTCCATGGGGTCCCCAAGTTGGCCCATGGCATGTCTTGGTCGGCCATGACTCACCCAATAGGTGTAGGACAAGTGTCATGGTGTTTTCACATTCTTATAATATCATTTTTACCTTAAATTACACTAATTACCTCTAATCGCGATTAAGAACTTAAAAAGTTACTATTCACCAAAAAATTATTATAATCTCATTGAACCACATTTTACTTCTTAATGACAACCATGTATGTCGGATTTTTGAAATTCAAAACACAATGATTGCAAAATTTCATTTAAACGGAAAATCAGCTTTTATAAGTACCACTTAGTGGTTTCACTATTCATCAAAAATTGAAGTTTTTCAGAAAAATCCCAAAAATTCACCCTGAGCTATATTTGATATTACGAAGTCAAAAATGAAGTCCGTTTTACAAAATTCAAAACATATTAGTCACATTAATTAATTTAATAATTAATTCCCACTGTCAGAGCAAATAGCATGTTTTTATAAAACAATAAGTATCAAAAGATTGACACTAGTTTAAGTCTGATTTCAAAGTGAAATTAATTCCAACAAACACTATTGGATTTAATGGTAAAAATATTTTCTAATTTCACTTTAAAACCAATTCAAAATATAATCTAATCATATAAATAAATTAGATTAAAAAGAGGTTTTGAATTAAAATACAACATTTTACACTACTCATTAAAAAATGAACTTTATCGGAAAAATACCAAAAAATTAAACAAAGTAAAATTTGATGTCCCGATTCTTAATAAGAGTTTTATTTGGTCCAAAAGAATTTTTAAGAGTGAACAAAACTATATTTAATGACAGTTCTCCATTAAAAGGCGATAAGTGAACCTTTAGTGAAAACTAGGGCATATACGTCTAAAATTGAATTCTTTCCGTATTTTAAGCCTTTAGATTTTATTGGATAAATGTATAAACATTTAAAAAACATATATAATAATATTTTAGTTATTTCTATCCATTCCCGCCAATAAAACGGCTACATGTTAAATACCATTTGAAATAATATTATTTTATTATTAGAGTGCAATGTAAGATTCCCAAGAAACTCGTTGTTGCGTGTTGGGTACGCCATCGAGCATAGCGTCCCCTTTAAAGTCATATAAATATTTTATTCACAAATATGGATAAATATGAAATTTTCATATTCATTATTTACCTGGGGTGTTACACCATCATTAAATACTTTCATGCATAGGGGTTTACTTTTGTGAGAGAATATGTGTTGGGCCTATATTATTTCATGCCACATTGATGGGGGGTTTGGGGATCTCTAATCCATGTTATTTCGATCCTTTGTGTGTTTGTTCCATTGTTGTTCTTTATGTATCCTTATTAGTCAATGAAAATCATATAAAAATGGTTGGTTGGTGCGATGTGAAGATAAAGAAACACAAATGGAGTTTGTTTACTAAAAATATAATAATGATAATTCCATTTGGAAATTTTAAAAAAATGTGAAAAGGATGTAAAAGAAAGACAAAAATGACCACTACATGTTTGGGAACATCATGTTTAGATGAAAATACAAACAATTTATGTAGCTTAATAATCTAAACAAATATCTTTACATGGAGAATAAATTAGGTTCCAATATTAAATTACATGTTAAATGATTTGGGATTTATTGGGATATTATTTAACGTAATTTTTTAAAATTATATGAATAGATAAAAATAACCAAAATTAAATTGAAAAATTCTTTTAAGAAAGTTAGATAATATTTATAAAAGAAACAATTACAATAATTTAATCCAAATCATTCTCTTAGGATGGTATTGATATGGAAAATATTCTAACGATGGTTCGTATGAAGAACCAATTCAACAAAAACAAGGTTTTGGATAAATCTATTGACTCACAATAATATGGAAACATTTGGAATATTATAATTAATTTATAAACATATACAATTTTTAAATTTATTAATGTCTAATATAATGCAATTGGTATGATAAATATTCAAGGAGTTCACCAAAATCATGGTTTCTAGAATTAATAAAAAAAATTATATCAAATGAAATGATAGAGTTGGAGTAATTGTTCTAACCAACAAGTTATTATCAATGTTATTTGGGTATATATTGAATATTTTTAGTACTATGGATGATTAATTCAAAAATGACTTATTTTATTATTAAAATACCACAATCATTATTATTCTAGATGATTTTTGAGACATAATTTTATGGTGGGTAATCCCACCCTAAGAATATATACTCCAAAACAACCAATAAGAGGTATTGTAAAGAATAAAAATAAATTTCATTTGTGAGAATATTTTTCTGAAAGATGTGATTTGTTACGTCATATTTCCCAATAATATATCACCCTGGTTCCATCAAAATAAGAAAATAATACACAAGTTTTTTTATGGAAATTATTTTGTTTTAGTGGTTTATTATAACACCTTAATGGAAAAATATCCATGGATATGGGATTGTGGGTATTATCATATATCCTAGGGAATATGAATTTGGTAAAGTATACTATTAAATTTAAATAAGGATCAATGATATATGGTAATTATGGGTTTCTTGTATTTAAATCGGATAGTTCTAATTATATTGGAAAAGGAAAATTTATATCCAAGAACACTATATATGTTGAAGGGACTAAAACATTACTTGTTAAGTGTTTTAGAGTTTTCTTATGAGGGGAATGAGTCAATATTAAAGAAATATAGTTTTCATGTAAAAATTATTAATGATGAAATGGTTTTTACAATCAAAATGTGAATAAATATAAATTTATTTCAAATTGGAGGTTCTTAGAGTTCATGCTATTTAATCATGAAAGTGAAAATAGACTCTAAAACATAAGGTATTGTTATCCTTGATAAGTAATATGATAAATATTTTTTGAAGATATAATTTTCCCAAAATTCCAATGATGAAGATGGAGATTGATTTTATTTTACCTCTTTGTTAGAAGAGGATAATATCTAATTCCTCACACAAATGATTTTACATTAACACATTACATTGTTTGGAACTAATCCATTTATATATATGTAGTCTTGTGTAAAAGTAGTTTACAAATGAAGAAAATTATTTTATTTCTTTTTTTTATGACATCACTCACCTAACCTATCTTATGTTAATGAAACATAAATAATAAGCTCCAAAGATGTCAAATAGTATCAGAATAAGTGATAAAAAAGAATGTGACCATTCAATAAGGATATTTTGGTCTAATAATTTTGGTGAATAAACAAATAATAGGCTTCAATCATATCTTTGAAAGAAAATAATTAATCAAGAACATGATACACAATACAGACCATAATAAAATAGTGTATCTAAAAGGATGAACTGATTATTGGTAATTACTTATAGAACAATGTTGATAGAAAGTGATATTCCTTGTAATTTTTTTAGGCAATCCACTAAAGTATAATTACATGTTAAAATTCCATTATACTGTAGACCAAGTATGGATATTAGTCTATATGGGATGTACTATTCGATAACTGTAATCTTGATGAAACTCAGACTGTTTGTAAGCGCATGTATAATCCAAAATAAATGTGAATGACTATTTAAGTTTGACCTAACTGGTTCTGATAGAATACATCTTCATTACCATAAAAAAAGAAGATGATTCCTCTAATTTTACAAGGTTCCTAGTATAGTTTTTTATTCTTCTAATATGATAATACATGATTTTTTTTAATTAATGATATTATGGATAATGAAACTAGTTCTCTAAATGACATTTTCCAAATTATTTTGAACAACATGAATTAATAATAGTAAATGTTAAAAATGTTGATAATATTTAAGTTGAAGGAGAAGATTTATCAATCTCATGAAATGAGGAATACTTACATTAACCTCGTCCAATGATGATAACACATGTTCAAATTAAAAATATCATTCAAATTCAATAACAAAGGGTGAAAAAATTATAAAATCTATGGAAATATTTTCATGTTTCGTTACTTTCACTAGTGGAACCTAATTTTTTTTTGGATTCTCTAAAGAATCAAGAGTGGGAAGATTATATTAATTTATAATTTTATTAAATAGGGTATATTGTGACTTATGAACTTACTTCTAAACCAACCAATATGAATTATTTCTGATCAAAGTGGGTGTCTAGAAATAAATTTGATAGAAAATGTGAAATTTTGATATATAATGGGATATTAGTTTAAAAAGTATGTAAATTTATTGAATGAGTGGATATGGACAAGAAATTATCAAAAATATCAAGACTGTAATCCTTTAAAATGATTCATTCTGTTACTACCCAACTAAATTTTATGTTCCATTAAATAGATAATAAGTTTGAATTTCTTAATAATGATTTAGTGGAAGTTGATTACATTGAAAATAAATAAGATTTTCTTCTTAGATAACATGAAAATTATATGTTCATGTTAAATTAAGGTTTTTATTTAATGACATAATCCCTATAATAATTTTATTCTTTGTTTAGAAACTTCATGAATAGGTTGCATTTTGTAAAGGGAATGGTGAAAATCAATCTCTAAAAAATGTTACAAAATAGGAGCTTATCCGTTTTATTGTTTATATATATATAATCTATGTTTGAATTTATAATGAAATTAGTAAAAATTAATAAAAAAAACTAAATGATTTATTTCAGATGCCTATTCCCATAGAGATGTGGTTCTTTCTTTGTTTACATATATTTTAAGAGATATATATCTTTTTTTTCTCAAGACAATTAAGAAAAAAATTTCATGAAAATAATAATTACATTCGATTGAAATCTTTTTTTACACTATTATTTGTGGGTATAAAACAATGGAAACTTATAAATGATAAAATATGAAAATAAAAGGATTTTGGAATGTTGATTGGATGTTTTCTTTACCTCAAATCATCATGACTAGATATTCTACATGATGTCACTCATTATGTCATATATCAACGTGTTCTAATAGAATATCATTAAATTGTAGGAAAACAGATTCTAGGGTTTTTAGGATATAATATATTATAGATTGAAATTAAAAAATTAATATATTTGAGATTTGTTTTGTTATGATGATGCATATTTGGTAGGTTGTACTGATGATAGGCAGTCCACATCTACTGGAGTCTTCATTCTGGGTGTTAAATGGGTGTTCTAGAACTCAATGAATAAAATATCTATAACATTATTCACTAATAAATAGGAATATATTGCTCCAAATCATGACACACCCTAGATGATGTGGTTGAAATCCCATTTGGATGATCTGATGATGGGTACGAAGAATCTGATTTTTCTTTGATTTGATCATAAAATTGCAATCACTTTGACAATGACTTTTCTTCAATATTCCCAGATAATGAAAACAAATTTTAAATATAACTTCATCAATGATTGTGTGGAATTAAATTAATTTTTGTTTTGGTTTTTCTGTAAAAAAAGATATTATTGATATATTCACAACGTCATTTTCTAAAGATGTATTCTAGTAGATGAGGAAGAATTTGTGTGTTAAATCAAACCATATAATATATAAATGTATATCAAATTTATTCCATCTATCTTCTTGAATTTGGATGTTTTTTTCAATTGGGGAGTATAATGACAACACAATTTACCCATTGATAAGGTTCTTTCCACATTAGATCATATATTTAGGTATTGTTTTTATAAGGTTGTAGATTTTATTTTAGTATATATAGACTATTTTTATAGTTTGTGAAGAATATTTAGGTGTAGTTATGTATAAGTTCATGTGGGTATCTATTGTGAAGTAATGTTATATAATATATGGTTATAGATTAATGTTTTAGGGATATCATGGAAATATTGTATAATAATTATTGTTTCCAACACTATATACACTAATGTAGGGTTAAAATTTTGGATAGGGATTCATTTTGTGAGTATATATAATTAATGATTTAATGTCATTAGGTTAAAAATTTCATGGGGGAGATTTTTCAGGACAAGAGGTGATGTATTTTTTGTGGATGTAAAGATATTTTTATGTATGAATTGGATTTGGTAATGATATTTTATTATCTTATAATTAGATTATGAAAATTGAATTTAATTTTGGGATGTGTCCTCCTGATGAAATGGGGATATAAATGGTCAGGGAAGTGACTATGAGTAAGTGATTACATGATGAAATTTGGAAACACACCATAATTCATGTGAAATTGTTAAAGTTATTTCATGAAGGAGTGTTAACCCACATGGTATGTGAAAGATACCATATACTCCCTTGGTTGGTCAAAAAATTGATGTTACAATGGTATGTTTATTGAAGATGTGATCAAACTCACTGAGAAATCCATAGATGATGAATTTTTTTTGAAAATAAACGGATTCCTTGTGATCTTATCCTATATTTTTCAAAATAACCTCAGAAAATATATCATTATTCATGAAAAGTACTCTTGAAAAAGTTTTTAATGAAGGAAGAAGTTATATACATGATGAATATAATGTTTGGTATGTTCGGTGAATTTATATAGTTGAATGGTAACATAGATGATTCATATATCTGATTAAGCAGCATAATCGATTCACATTGCTAAATGGTCATGATTAAGATTTTTGTAGAAGATTCATCAAAGTATTAGAATAACATAACAAATGAAGTCATGTAACTATTTCTAGTGACATAACGAACATATTCAAATAGCTATTATACATGACGTATCCAATTGAGTCATGTAGAAATCTTCAGTGAAATAGTCAATTTGAGAAATGTAGACAATTTTAGCGATGTATCTAATTGTGTAATGTTGCTGAATATTTTCCATTTGGGATTTCTTATACACATGCAATGTGGAATATCCAAGATCGAAGGGGGTTCATTTTTACATGGAATGATTCCAATGTTTAATCTTAAATAATTACTTCCTTATATCATACGTGAATAAATATAAACAAATGTATTTTATTTTTAAGAAATAATTTTTATATAATAGTGAAAATGATGTGAAATTTATATATGAACCAATTTATTTACAATTACTAATCAAATTAATTTCCTACATTATTATACTGAACATATATAATTTTTCAAGAGTATTTGAATTAAAATATATGTTCTTGTTATCACAATAATTTTTATTAATATTAATGAGAAAATAGTAACCATATTATATCATAAAATTCTTATTTTATGATTTTCACATATGAGTTAAATAAAAAAATGTGATGACCAATAGAGAGGTTTTGGAAAATAATAAGTTCATATATGAATTGTTATACATGTAAATTGATGTGATTACATTCCTGGGAAAGAAGAGAAGAAGAAAAGGAAGATCACAACGCACTATATAACATTATTATTTTCTTCATGAGTAATACTTATCTATTTTTATATATGATTTTAATTTTTTAATAGTATGGGGTTTCTTCATGTGTGGGATGATAAAACTATGAGTAGTATTTTTTTCATTTCTATTGATTTTTCCTTCCCATTGTGGTTCACCAATATTTATTATTAGATCCTATCATCATGGGTTTTACTTGATGATGCAAAACAATAGCGGATCATATTTAGTATTAATACTTTTAATTTTTTTCCTCTCTCTATAAATGTGTTCATGTGTTTGGTATCACATTAAAATTTACTCTAACCAATGATGATTGTTGTTTTAAAAATGAAAACCCCATTAAAATGGTAAATTATTCCTCGTACCTCTTAGTGATTCCTTAATATTATGTTCTGAAATAATATAGAAACTATTTGTGGGAACACCCCAAGATATTTCTTAGAAATTTATACTTTATAAAAAACATCAATATCCTAAAACATATGTATTATTAAAGATTTATAGATTAATTAAACACACCCCACACATCTAATATAGGGATTCTCAAGGGCCCATGTGTACTTTCATTCTATTACTAAAACATACCAATGGAAGTACCAACACATCGATTTCTCAGGGGATAACTAATTTTAATCCCATCAACAAAGCATTATGGATCGTCCCATTCAAAATATAACTCATCCTTTTATTTATGATAACACGGGTTATCTTTTAATATATATTATTTCTTGGCCCCTATGGTGGAATTATCATTATGAATATAAGAAATCCAAACAAATATATATATATATAAGTTAAATAGTTATTAAAGGATTACCCTAAACCAAACTCATTATTCTAGAATAACCCATCCCCATGGTATATTTTCTGAATCAAAATAATAGTTACACATATGAAATTAACATGAAATCACATTTACGTTAACTGTATTAAAGGGGACACCTACGTATAAAATTGATTCAATATCCCATGATATTCTCTCTAATCCCTAAACCAAGAATGTAACAAGAGTTTTCAATATTTCAGGAAAATATATAATACTAAAAAATATAATTTATTATATGTAAAAATTTATTAATAATTATAGAAATAGTATAGGGATCCATAATCCCAAAAATCTCATTAAGCTACATTCCTTTGTTTATAATTCCAGATATGATAAGGAAACCACCCATGGCATGCTTCTAGCTATTATATAAATAAAACCCCCATTAAGCAGCACCCAATAAGTATCCCACTCTAATGTAAATTAGAATAATTCATAGTATATTTTACTAAGTGACATACATACAAAGAAACAATGAGGGAAGGAGGAAATATAACCTTCTAATATGTCTAATTGATATATAAAAAAATAATCTTTTTCGTATCATATTGATTTCCCAATACATGGGTGGAATAAATATTTGAACCCATTCATGCTAGTCAAAAAACATAGATGATCATATGTAATATAAATATATAAAAGGGATATAAAATACATTAATCAACAAAAGTAAAAACCATGTAAAACCATGTATTCTTATAGTATAAAGGAGTGGATGGAGGAATGAATAGGGTTCCCATCATAGTTGTTTAGTTATACTAATAATAAGAACCCCAAATTAAATTCATAAAATAAATATCAAATTAATTGATAGTGTAATTCATTTTACATTCTATTGGTTAACATATGGTGCCATCGAATCCCATGGTTGGTATACTAACCTCATGAAGTAAAGACATCATGTGGTTACCTAAAAAATAACTCATTGTCACTTAGTAAAACTAATTCTAGTTATATTGAAAAATATTTCATTAGATAAATTTTAGAAATAGATCTTGTGGCCACACTAGAAAATAATTCATGTAGTCGCTTAAATAACATAATGTGGTCACTTTAAAAAATAATACATGCTGACGCTTACAAAAATAAAACTCATGTTTATTAAAAAACATAATAAACATGATTATGGAAAAATACCTATATAGTAATTAAATTTATATGAAAATAAATACACGGTCCCTTGAGTTACATTATTTTCATTTTTTGGGATTATATTTAATAGTCACATGAATTTATAACTAATGATTGGTTGTAAAGTAGACACTATGTTCACTTGAAAAAGGAATGCAGGGTTTATTCTTTTGTATTATGGTAAAATCAGGGATACTCGTGATAAATTAAAAATATTAATTATTATAGGTTAAAGATACCTTCTTGTGTGAATAAAATGTGGAATAACATTAACTTAAATACATCCATTGTTGGAAGTGATATTCATTGAAATATGTTCAAAAAAATACATGATGGTTTCTTGCACATAATACTCATGTAAACTTCATGGTGCCGTAGTGAATCCGTTATCATGAGATCACATAACAAATAGAGAATGTAGAGTTTGATTGTGTTTTCATGTTTCTTCCATGGAATCATTGTGTTATTTGTGGTAGGAGGGATGATAAGATGGGATAAAAGAATCATTGTAGTCATATAAGGATCAAGTAGATAAATTATTGATGGGACATGTAAATGATGCGTAAATATGATTATTTTCATGGAGTATGAATGATGATTCCTATAATGAAACATTGAGTTTTGTTAATACTCTATAGTGGGAACACCAAATGAGATGATGTGTGGAGGTGATGCACACGGAGGATCGCCATGCAAGAGAGAATATGAGGAATAGTGTTCTAGTGCACACTATGTCTGAGTGTATATATATATTGATATATATAATATATAAATATAAATGAGAATTATGTAAAACATGTATACTAAAATAATTATGTTAAAATAACAAAATTATCTGAAAATATAAATGATGAGACAATAAAAAATTTTAAATAATTATATTTATGAAAATATAAATAATTAATTAATAATTAAAAATTGACAAAAAATGAATTATTTAAAATAAATTTTTCAAATTAATTGAATGAAGTTTGTAAAATATAATAAAAAAAATAAAAAAAATCATCACAAACAATCTCCCCTATTTTTTGAATTTCAAAACAAAAACCAAACATTAATTTAAAAAATAATTCCAAATCATCTACTCATTTTTCATATTTAATAGAAACGAAAATGAAACTCCTACTAAAAATATATTCCTAAAAAATTAATTAAAAAATAAATATAAATTTGTAACTCGACCAAAATTCATGATTTTTTAATAAAAAAATATGAATAATAATAAAATATTTTCATTCTCATAATAATAAAAACTCTATCATACCCATTTCAAAGATTAATTTCTTAAACCTTAAAAAATGTAATTATTTATTGAAGATATTTGAAAGTTCATTTTCTATATGAATTTATTTGATAATTATATCCCATTTATTAGGATGATATTTTGAAAAATGTTATCTAAAAACAATATACTCAATCATTGAATGATACAATGTAATTTTAGATATTGAAATAAAAAAGGTACTATAAAAAAATTGGCATTTAGGAAAATGAACACTAAAATTAGAGGGAGTTTGTTTCATTCAAAAAAATTAGAAAAATAATTACAGAACCAATGTAAATAACCACATATATATATAATGAAACTAAAAAAAGACTTCATGGAAAATATTGTTATTAATCATTTACCAGGGTAGTGAAATATACTGATTTGATTTGACTTTCTATTTTGTTTAATGGTTCACACTCCCTAAAAAAGAGACACACAATTTTCAAGGAGTGAGAACCCTATTATAGATATACCTTTTGTTCACCTTATTGTATAACCCTAACTAACTTTTATATGAGTCATAACCTAACATATTATTTTCTTTGATTCACAATATCACCATCATTTTGGATAAAAGTAATAACCTAGTTATATATTTTTTTGATGGGGATAGATTATACTCACTCTAGGAGACAAAAACAGAATGTAAAATTATATAATGATGTTAAATTCAAAATAATTATTAATCATTGGTAGATAATATGATGAAAAATATAGAAGTAGATCAAAAACATTGATCACATAATCATAATATGAACAAAATGAGGAATACCACTGTGATGGAACCGATGGAACATTATTCTCCAAAAAAATTGAGAACATCAAAACACTCGTAATAATTTATTTACTTCAATCTCAGTAATCATATATTAGTATTCGAAAAAAAATCGTAAGATTATTTTACCATATTCACTAATTTTATTCATACAGATAATAATATTTTTTTAATATTCATCAAATGTAGCACCATGGAAATTAAAAAAGAATATATTTTATTCAGTAGAATGTATTAAATTAAAAACCAAGAATATACAAGAATATAACCTACTGATTCACTAATATATGTTAAGAATTTTACCTATTTTTCTAAAAAAATGTAATGCATTCAACAATAAGTTAGATTGTTTTACAAGGAAGAACAACCTATTTGGTCATCTGTGTTACATTAAAGATCATTTTTCACTGAACAAAAATATATTGTTAGGATATTATTATTTAATATATCTTGGTATAACACAAATTTTAATTTGAAATTTATTAATATAATTAACTATCTTAAGAAAATTTGAGGTAGAATTCATTCGTTACAAGTATGTTAGAAACGAATATAAGAACCAATAGAATACAAAGAAAAGTTTTTATGAAAACTATTCTTAGGCTCACAAAAGAGTTTAATACTAATAAATTAAATTAACTAATATTTTATAATGATCATAATTAAATCAGTATATTATATATTAAATCAAATATTTTTAACATTCATAGAATAATATTATAGGCATAATATACGTACCACCCAAATTTTATGCATAAAAACCTAGAGTTTTTAATAGAAATTTTCAACAATTAAATTGATAACCTATATTAAATAAAAGTGGTGACACATTTACAAATTTTATATTAAAAATGAAAACCAAAATTTTGTAAAATGTAATTTTATAATTATCATAGTGTTAATTTTTGGATTCTTTCGATGAATTTTCATTTTTTGAGAAATAATAAAAATACTAGATTTTAATTGAAATTTAAATTTTTTTTAATATATTTATTAAGTTATATTATAACTGATGAAATTAGATTTAATGAAAAATTAGATTAATAAATTATCAATTAATCCAATTTAGTTTATTGGAATCAATTTCAAATTATAATTGGATATGTAAACATTTTAATTTTTTGAACAATTGTTCTCTAAAACTCTGCTTTGTCATCTCGTCTGTGAAATTAATTTTAAATTAATTTTTACCAATTATGTGATTGAAATTAGGGAAAATGGGTTCCATTTTTATAATAATCATAACTAAAAATTGTAATTAAGTAAAAAAAATTCCAAAATATTACTCAATGTAGTTAACATTAATTATTGGAATTGAGGTAAGATTATGTTGAACAATGGACTATATATTATACTTAATGGCCAAAATAAATCAAAAACTAGTCCAACTCCAATTTATGGACTTCTATATAATATATTATTCTATTTATAGAATATGGATCACTATTGGCTAAAACGAATGTATGGGAGACCTCCCAATAGTGTTTTCCTATTTATTTT
This sequence comes from Viscum album, assembly GCA_963277665.1. Taxonomy (NCBI): domain Eukaryota; kingdom Viridiplantae; phylum Streptophyta; class Magnoliopsida; order Santalales; family Viscaceae; genus Viscum; species Viscum album. The sequence goes on from OY728146.1 coordinate 993,059,482, forward strand.
TACAAGAAAGACCCTCCTCCTCGGCTATAAAATGGAACGCACCCATCCCATTAATTCAAATAGAAAAATAATTTTATATTGTTTAAATTATATCCAAATAAGCACCAAAGAAACCTCCAATAAAATTATAATCCCCACATTGCGATGAATTCCAACCGAGGAATCTTTTTGGTATAAACCAAAAAGAGTTACTCGAATAAGAGGTAACATTCATTAACGATCACTTTTGATTCATTCACTTCTATACTGCCTAAATTTTTTTATATAGTGATTATATAATAACATAAGTATCATAAATATACTATGATTTTTATACTCTATTATTTCTTCTGACACTTTAACACAAATCCATTATATTGGATAAAAAATCATCATTCGTGCATACGAAAGACTACAACCTCGTGAATCAATGTTGTTAGTTCCCCCATTACCACCATTAAAGCATATAATAATGTTGTATTTATTTTTCATATATGATATATATTATATTGATGATGTATTTATAATTATATTGTTTTTATATGACAAATAAATTCATGATTTCAATTTTGTAAGAATATAATTACTTCATTTATGGACGTGTGGACAACCACCTCATCAAAGAAAAGTGATGAATTCGCTCTATAGATGAAAAGTATTAAATATTATTATAATAAATATATGAAATAAATATTATAATATTATTATAACAAAATAATTATTTACTTTTTATTTTTTTAATCTAAATATTAATTAGATGAAACATTAATGTGTATGTACTCTGTACTGTCTCAATAAATGGTGCATTTCATTTCCTATATCCAAATTTTTAGGGTAATTATTAAGAAATATTTACTGAATATCTATGATACATATATCTTGTTTTAAATTTTTACATTTTTAAAACATATATAATTAATATGAACACAAATAACAAGTCATGACATACTCAAAAAATTCGAAATTGACACGTGGTATAATTAAAATGATTAATGATTTTTAATGAACTAGTTATAAAAGGAAATACAAGTAATATATATATGAAATTATAGATATTTATATGGTTCCGGTGTTAAATAATTACATTTATCAAACCATTATAAAAAAGGTTAAACAATGTTTAACCTAAAATAATTTTTACGTAAGGGACATCATCTAAATTTACCTTCCATTGAGATATATTTTTAATCATGCACCAATTAACATAAATGTGGTGTATATACCTAAATTATTTCATTTAATATAATTATTCAATCATACAACTTGTTATTTCTGGTTTGATTGTGAGTTATCACATCAAAGGTGTTTGGAATTGAAATTTACTATGTGGAAATAGTAATCTTTAAAATCACATTTTCTTTTGTTATTGTTAACTTTCTACAGAAACAATCACTTTATTCTGATAATTTTTAAAAAATACAAGTCTATTTATATAAAATATCCATATTATTGTGTTATGGATATTATAATTCCAAAAACTATATTCAATTTTTACATATTTCGTTAATTTAGAATGTTATTTCATTAATTGGGGATAATTTGTTAAGTGTTAATCATTTATTGAAGAAACAAATTTGATGATAAGTCACATTATTTATTAATTAAATTGATTATTATATATATAAAGAATTATTTTTTTAGGTATTAAATGGGATGGGGAATATTTAATGTAATCCCCTTGATGCATCGGTTGTGTCATTGAACAAATTAGTTAGCCAAATCAGATGGGTTTCTACCTTATATGTCAAACCGTATTGTGAATGGTCTCTATGGTAATGTTACCATGTACCTATGAAACATGAAGTCTTATAATTATGAATCTCTATTATTTATATTTTACTTTTTTTATTACTATTACCCATGATATTTTTTCTTCTATGATATATATGTATGCATTTTATTCTTAGTTATTTGATTAGATTTCATTTTTCTTTAGTTATTTACCTTACCAAATTGATTATTACCTATCATGTTTGTTTAAATGGAATGTTATTTTAGTAATTTTCCTTTCTATATTGTTATTTCTTATTTACATGCTATTAATTACATTGTATGCTTACCATTACTATGATGTTAAAATCACATGTTCTGTGTTTCCACTCTCTAGGACATGAAGAAGAATTCTTGAAAATAGTTTCAAGGATGTAGTTTGTTAGTATGTTTCATGAATTATGATTTATTTTATATTTACCAATATAATATTGGTATCATATATATTATCTCATTTTCCAAAACTGATGAACTGTTATATCCTTTGTGATTTTATTCCTTACAATCCTGTTAATGTAATAATGTAAGGAAGGGGCTCCAAGAATATGTGGTCGAGGCGTTAAACCTGTTATCTAAATAATTTTATTAGAATCCTAGGAAAATATATTAAAAAAACATAGATTATGGGACCAAAAAATAAGATAGAATTTGAATATAGGTATAAACAAACATCCTTATGAAACAATAATTATTATTATTATATTACATAGACTTAATGATTTCAATATATGTTAATAATTTTACCATTTTTGGGATTATTCGTTATGTTTCATAATGATATGATCTATTTTATTTTATTTAATCGTATATTAAAGCTTCTTGTAAGAAGCGATGTAACACCAAATAATGATAAAGGGTTAAATGAATAAATAATATGATTATTATCAACAATATGAAACTTTCTTTTTGGGATTGTACCTGATTAGAACCCCATAGTTAAGAGAGATTTTCCTCGAGTAATGATCTTTATGGGTCACCTTCTATGAATTTTCTCATGGTTTTGCGAGTGATAAAATATAAAACTGAAAATAACATTTGTTGGAATTTGGGATATTCATTAGTCATATGACATGTTCGGGCATGTGGGTGGGCCCCATGGAGGGGAACATGTGTGTATGAGGTTAATAGTTGTACTTGGTGGATCAATATATTACTACCATGATATGGAGTTGTGTTTGTGATGTTAGAGGGCCCCATTTGTGACATTGGTATTAGAGGAGTAACCTAGCATTAAGTGTGGTGGCACTTCTTGGATTGAGATATATGGTCCACAATGATAACATTTAGCTCTAAAAGGGCTGATTGTAACACCACAGAATGATAAAGGGAAAAATTTCTAAATTATATGTATCATGTAAATTAGGTGAATCATTCTTTTAGGAAGCCGACCTGATTATAACTCCTTTGTTAATCGAGTTTTTCCTATAGTAGTGATCATGATGGGTGACCTTTTGGGATGTTTCTTGAGGGTGTTTGTGAGTGAGGTAAAACAACACTAGAAAGAACATGTGAATGATTGAGGGGAATTCATTAGCATGGTTACCCATTCAAGCTTGTGGGTGGGCCATAGTGAGTAGACCGTGTGTTAGTGGGGCCATTGATGGAACCTGGATGGCCATGACCAGATAACCATGTTAAGGTGGGGTGTCAATGTGTCAATGAGGCCCAACTATTATAAGGAATATGGACCTAAACAATTCACATGATCTTGATAGTAATAAGGATAATATCATTTATGTTCGTAAGATAATGTTTATATGGGAAATAGTCTACATAGAATTCTCGTCATTTTAGGACATTGTAGCATGTAATACCAAGATAGGTAAATAATTATACATGTCCCATGGATTTTAAGGGAATAAAGTGATGAAGAGGGTGGAATATAAAAATACGTATATAGGGAATAATGTAGGTAATTATTTTCCCATATTTTATATTTTGGAATGAAACACACTAGTACATGCTTAAAAGGATTGAGAGTTTGCTACAAGTGTGGAGAGAAATGCCACCATGCCTCTTATTTCACGTGTAAGAATTTTTTTTATATATTCAATGCCTTGAGTGATTGTATATATGACAATATGAAAATTAATGTCTCATTTATTAAAATAATATTCCCATAAAGTGGATAATAGATCATAGTTACGATTATGCTACTGAAAAAGAGGAAGAAGAAATATTAATGATCCCATATATTTGTATTCTTATCTAATTTTATTGAAGTATTTTATCAATTATGTATTGGAAATAATAATTAGTAAATAAATAATGATCATATTGAATTACTATTTCAATAATTATCAGACAAAATATGTGAAATTAAACTATGAAATATGATTCAATGGTAATTTTTAATATTTGGAAAACACATGTGTTAGGAAAAAGATAACAATTAATATCATCTCCATACAGAGATAATAATGTTGAAATAAAATAATGATTGTTTTGGATAATACCTACTTCCAGGGAAATGATTAACAATTTGTTGACAATGTGGTTAATCCCATAATTAATATAGTTTAGAAAAAAAATTATTTAAGGATTATAACCAATGTTCACATGTTTGGAATGTGGATATTTAGTGATACATCATGTTTTTTGGATTATTAATAAATTCATTTTAGAAGTTCATTGAACATTTTTCAATGTGTTGGATCATAATATTCGATAAATTTAACCATTTATGAAATTTATTATGTTAATATATAAATGTGTTTCTAGAGATAAAACATGTGTTATGAGAATAAGTTTAAATAGTTCAATGAACAAAAAAGTATATTATTGTCCTAAGAATTAGAAATTCATAATGTAATTATTTTTATATTTGTTCAAAGAGAGTGAATGAATTCTTCAACTCTAGGAAAAGGTTCTTGAAACCAAATAAATATTTTTATCATCATTTTTTTGATATAAATATCATCTATTCACACATTTATTTTGTTGATTTGTGGTCAAAGAAATACCCATAAATATTTTCACTGTCTCTCTCCATATAAACATTATAGTTATATTTTCATTCCATGTCCATGTTTTTATAAATTTTCTCACATTCGAAATCCAAGTTATTTGGTAAACATCACATTTTCCTATCTATATAATTAATAAGATTCGTTATTAACCATATTTATGATGTAGTTGTTATGAATAATATTAATGTAAAGTATCAAACCCAAAATTACAAGGATCAATTTTAAATTGTAAGGAATCGATTTAATTAATGGCGGGAGAATTTAACACCAAAAAAATTATAAATGATAAACTTTTATTTGATGGCATGTATTAAAAACAACACCATGAATATAAAATAATAAATACTCCATAAAATATAGAATACATTTAGTATTCTGAATATATTTTTTTGATAACATGTAATGAACAGAACAATATGTTATCCTCCATTTCACACCAGAACGACTTTTTCAGTAGTTTGAGTAACAAACATGACCATGTTTTTCTCGAACAAAAATATATTATTATGATATTATTATTTATATAATAATATATAACATGACTACTAGTTTGTAAGTAGTGAATATGATAATATATGTTATGAAAATTTATGTCTGAATTAGTTTGATATAAATTAATTATAAATGAATATAAGAAAAAATTTAATATAATAGTAATGTTTTTATAAAAACTATTTTTATGCTCAGAAATGAATTTTAATCTGATAAATTATATTAATTAACATTGGAAAATTATCTTAATTAAATATATATTTTATTTATTCAATAAAATATTTTTTACAATCATCAAATATATTTACATGAATAAGAAATGAAAAATGCCAATTTTACGCACAATCCCTTATATTTTTTCTATAAGAAACTTTTCCACCATTTAAAAATGAAGCTAAAAAAATTTATATGTTAAAAAATTAATAAATTTTATGTGTAAACGTAAATGTAATTTATTAATGTGCAATTTCAAAATTATATTTGGTTGAATGTTTTCTAATTTTCAAAATAAGTATATTATTTTAACGAATTGTAAAAAAACTGGATTTTAATTGAAAACTGGTTTTTTCGTCAAAATCTCTTATATAGTAAAATAATATTTTAAATTGGATTTAAAGACAAATTAATTAAAATAAATATAAATTAATTCAATTTATATAAATGGAATAAATTTCCTAATGAATTTGGATATAAAACCATTTTATATTTTGTAAACATTTTTAATTACAAACCCGCTTTGTCATCCCATCTATGTGATTAATTTAATATAATTTCCCTATAATATGTGATTTGAATTTGAAAAAATTTATTAAATATTATAAATAATCATAATTTATCATATCTATTATGTTTAAATTAGTTTTGTTTCAAAAATAATAGATAATAAAGAAAAAAATAATTACTACGATTTATGTAAAATTAAGCATTATTAGGGACTAAACTAGAAAATTAATGGCCAAAATTACCAATTCACGAATCAATAATCCATTTGATGCCCATAATATTACCATAATATCCCATCGATAAAATATAGATGATTATTGGAGTTACGTGATGTAAGGGATACCTCTCAATATGGTCTGCCTTTTTTTTTCAAGAATGTCACTCCTCATCCACTATACAAAGACACTCAACCCTACAATTTATTCACCCCAAAAAACACATTGGATCAACTCAAAAATTCACATATAAGATCTAAAAATAAATAACCTAATCATATATTCCTAAAATTCTTTATAAATCCTTCCAAAGATATATTTTGGTATAAACCAAAAAGAGTCTCCTGAATAAGAGGTATGGTTTTTCAATTATCACTTTTGATTCATTTAATTCTCCACCGATTAAAATATTTTTATATAATTAATATATAATAACCAATTTATACTATATTAAATTATATTTTTTTATTATAACAGTTTTACATTCAATTTCACACACATCTATTAAATTGGATACACAATCATCATTCTGGTGTACGGTGGACTACCTCCTCACGAACTGATGTCATTCATTCTTCCAATAACAGCATTCAATGTTCTAATAATTAATGATTTATATCTTATATATGATATTAATGAAATATATTATGACATTATGATTCTTTAATTTTTATATTACACATTACATTATGATTTAAATGTATTGGAAATATAATAACATCGTTTGTGGATGTGTGGACTATCGCCTCCTCAAGGCAATGTGATTCATTAACGCTATACATGGAATGTATTATGGACGATTTTAATAATTATATGTGATATATATAAAATATATATGATGTTTAAATTGTAATATAATAATATATCATTCAATTTTCATTTTTTAATATGACAATGAAATGGAAGTAGTGTTCATGTGAAAATACTGCATACCACCTCTATGAACTGTACATTTAATTTCTTATATCTAAAATTTATGGAATATTACAAATAAATATTAAATTAATATATTTGATATTTAAATAATTTAATAAACTATTTATATTATTAAATCATGATCTAATTAATAGCTAAAAAATGAAATGTGAGGACATACTCAGGAAACGAGCCAATCAACACCACAAATGATCAAAAATGTTGAAATAGTATTAAATAATGGGTTATAATATGTGATTAGAAAACTATATATGATATTATATATATATATATATAAATGGTTAACATTTTTTTAGTAAACATAATTAAATAAATTTCACATTAATTTAATGATAATTCATCCAAAAGGTAGAATAATGTAAGGGAAATCATCTAAATTTACATTAAATTGTGAGTTATTTTTTATTATGAAAAAATTCACATAATTGAGGTTTATATACAATCATTTTTAAATTTTATATAATTATTCACTCTTAATTCATTTTATTTAATGTTTTATATAGGATTATATCATTCAATGGGTTCTAACTTAAAAATTACAAATTTGTAAAATTTATATTTGCAATCTTAGCTTCTTTTTTCATTAAAAACATTCAAAAGAACTAATAAATTTCTTGTCATATATTTTTATTTTACATTAAATTTATATCATATATCAATATTATTTTGTGATTTATATTATTATTTCATAAAACCAATTTAATTTTGTAATACAGTGTTTACATTGAACGTTATTTGATTAATTGGGGAAACATTGATAAATATGTATCTTTTATTAAATATAGACAAAATATGATTAGAAAAATTGTTTATTTATTAAAAAAAATTCAATAATTAAGGAATTATTTTATATTTATGAAATATGGTGGGTTCTATTCAATGTAATCCCCTTGATGAGTCATAAGTCTCAAGAGTCAAATCATTTGGCCAAATCAGATGGGTTTCCACCAAATATGCTAAACTATCTTGTGATTGGTCTTGATGGTAAAGGTACCATGTTCCTAGGAAACATGAAACACAATAATTAAGCATATAATATATTTAAAATTCATTTATTATTATTATTATTATCCATGAATGATTTTATCTGAAAATATATAATAATTCATTTCATTCTCACGTCATTGATAAAATATAATCCATCTTTAGTTATTTATCATTCTACAATAATTATACCTTATTTAGTTCATTTACATATAAAATGTGTTTAGTTTTTTACATTTTCATATTTTTTATTCTTATAGATCTATTATTACTTTAGTAGTATGATTACCCTTACTGATCATTTCATCTTATCCATTTTATGTTTTCTTTTCCACAGGATATGAATATGAATTATTCAAATGAGATTCATGGATGCAGTTTATAATTCATTGTTATGTATTAATTTTTATTTTCTATTAATAAATTTAATTTTGGTTTCATGTATATATTATAGTTTTCCAAAACTGCAAAACATATATGTCCTTTTAGATTTCATTCCATGAACTCATGCCAATGTAATGAAGTAAATCATTAACTCTGACCTTCTAGGGTTCGGTCGTTACAATGATATTATTGGGTTATGGAGAAGTATCTATAGAACTAATCACAATATACCACAATATAATATAATAAAAATTGGTGTGTATATATATATATCCAATAATTTTTATTACCACATATATAATTCTGTAATTACCACTCTCTTTAATTCCTTCATGAAATAGATTTGAAATTCATTGGATATGAACAGTAATATTATTGAGATATTTTCAAATTGTTAAATAAATTTGAAATTCTCCCACTAATATTCATTAATTTGATAATTAAACATCAATAAAATTTGAGTATGAATTAAATAATATGAATATTATAATTTATATAATTACTTCCATACAAATTTTCTACAAAATATTTTACAATATAGTAATTATAATGAACATTGAATTCACAAATCCATTGAAAACGTGAAATTGGTAAATTAAAATTTATATACATTAAAATGTAAAACTATCAATAATATAGAAAATAATAGAAAATATAAATTATCATTAAACTAAAAAATGTGAAGAAATAACTATACGGTCAATTCAACATGTATTTTTTGAATTACTGTTACATCCATGTACCAAATAATTATACTGATTGTGTGAATGAATTACAACATGAAATCACATTAAAATATAGAAAATGGTATCTAATAGAAAATAACTTAACACTATTTAAAAAAATAATTCATTCAATAACAATAAATAATAGTTCATGTAGAAGCATTGAAATGTAATTTATTCTATCATACATAAACAAAATATATTATTTGGTCACTTTGAATAATAATTAATGGGGTAACATAAAAAAATATAATAATCATGGACATAAAAATATATAATATTAAGGGTTACAAAAAGATACCATTGTGGTATGTTATTTTTGGTAACATAATATACCTTCATGTTCAATTGAAGTAGATTCATGGAATGTTTAATAATTATAGTTCCTTGTTAATTCAATTTAAAACTCATTGTAGGTTAAAATAGACAACATGGTCAACGGAGTAACGCCTTCATGATAGGTTCTATTTTCCTGAGGTAAAATCAATGAAAATAAATTTTAAATTAAATATCACATCATTTTAGTTTGAAGATACCCTTATGGTATCTTCAAATATGGATTTATAGTAACATCAAACCATCCATGGTACGTTGGGATATGATTTGTGTTAGGATAAAAATTCATCACGATAGTTCATGTTGTCACTGACAGTAGCATCATGATACAAGATTGAATAATCTATTGTGAGATTACCCTATTTATGAGATGATGGTGATGTCAAAGCTAGTCTCACATTTAAACCATGGAATTAGTGTGTTTTTGATCGTAGGAAGGATAAAAAACTAGGAAAAGAGAAGCATTATCATAAAATGAGACATGAACTAATGAATGATTGAAGGGGTGTCTCAGTTACACATGGATGTGGATTGGAATCATTGTGGATGACTGGGGTAACATAAAGTGAAGTTTATGGTGTTGATGACATGCCATAATGGGTATGGTGAAGGAGATGATGTTTGGAGGTATTGCACTAGGATGATCTTTTTGAATGGGATATAATGATTAATAACATATAATTAGACACTATATATATATATTATTATTATTTTTAAAAAATTTATTTTCATATAAAATATGTATCTTAATACATTTACAATTAAAATCGTAAAATTAAATGAAAAAAATCAATTTTTAGAGAAATTAAATTAAAAGTAAAAAAAATAGGTAAATATAAATGACGAATATTAAAATATAATAATATCAATAAATAAATGATTTTCAATATATATTTTGTAAATAAGGTATTGAAATAAAAAAATGAAGAAAAAAAATTAAAAAAAAATCTCATCATATAAAATTTTGTTATGAAAAATCTATATTATTTTAACTATTTTAACATTTCCAACTAATGAAACACATTCGAATGTAAGGTTATATTAACCTATTTCACTAGACCAATATGAAATAACCTTATTTTTAATTTAAAAATATTTACATAATTATTTTATAACCACCATTTCTACCATAAGTATTATTCTTTAATGCTTTGAAAGATCAACTAATGACTTAGCTCACCACAGCTGAGTCTAACCTTTACCCATAATCAGCAGATCACACACCATCACATGGATGATATTTTTTTCATTTACTATACATTTTTATGACCACATCCTATATAGTAAAAAAATCCATTAGCCTCAGTATTTATCTATAGACCATAAAGTATATCTTGAATTCCTCTAAAATCTAGCATTATTTCTATGAAAATTAAAAAAACATCACCGTACACTTCATTGAGAAATCACCACCCAGTGTTCCAAATATTCAGAAAAAAAATCCAAATGCTTTTTCCCCAACCCAACCCAACCCATTAGAAATTATTCCCAATTTTTATCAATATTCATGGAGAAATTTTCTACCCGCATTTCTTATTGTAGGAAATCTACTCACCTAATTTCAATTATGAATGACTCACCAATACCCCAACCTATCATCTGTTGAAAAATATATGTTTCCTTGATCTAATAAAAAAACTCCAGAAATTGAATAAAATAGTGTTTTTAGTAATGTTTCATTACATCATCTTGATCTCCAAGACATAATTAAAAGCCTCAATCAAAACCAATACCCAAATATCGTTTTCAAAATAAAAAAATATAAAAGTAAAGATCCACCCAATTCTTAATGGACATATACTTCCTATGAAGGACCCATGGTGTGTTTGTTCCAAACATAACAATATAAATGAATATATACATCATAAGAGTCTTACCCATAATTCAAGAGCATTACAACCTAAGAAAAATAATCCCCCATCATCTCCTTAATCGTTGATTAATACCACAACTTATCCAGATTGATATAAACGACATACTCATCCTATTGACATACAAATTAGGAACATCTAATCCATAACTATTAATACATTTTCACATTATGTTTATTACATTGAAAGACCTTATCTCCTCAATATATAGAGATTCAAATCAAAACCCCACACCAGAATCACCAAAAAATGTTAAATTATTGTGTGTTCTTTTATGGTGACCATTTATTTCTATACTAAAATATTACATATTTTAATACTAATATTCAAAAAAAAAACCACAAATACATACTTGAGGACCATATAGGTTTATTATCATTGGATTCTAGATACAAAATATTCATATTCTATGAGATATCTTCAAAATCTCCCACAATGACCTCCCAATTTAGTAAACTTCATATATATTCCCTAATTAAATCCTTTACTAAAAAATGGGTAATGGAAACAAATGAACGGTAGAGATTAAATGATATGTAATAGTAGACAATGAAAGATCCCAGACATCATGGTGGTACATTTTTGTTTATATCTTGGTTTTAATCCCTTAAAGTTGGATAATTTGATGTTTACCAAGTGTATGAAGACCCTTGGTGGTGTTTCATTAATTCAATACATGAATGAATTTAAAATTGGGTCATCCTGTGCATGTTTCATAGTTAGTGCTTTATTAGTGGAAACCATGAACCCAAACTTTGCTAACCAAGAGGAGTGGTGCAATGTTAGGAAAACAGTTTTAGGGGGAATACTGAACCATGCGGTCTTGGAAAGAGGCATTCCACAAGGTGGGTACATGGTTCTTCAAACCATGTTGGATCCCCAGTTAACCATGTCACTTGGACCCCTCTTGGATAGAGGCAGGTCCATAGATGGCGCATGATTTCGAAAACTGTGCGTATAAACCATTCACCTCATAAAAAGTCAATTTTTACAAAATTTCCCCTTGGTATTTTAAGTGTTATATCCAATTTTCTTCCCCATTATTCTCCCAAAAACCCTATAGAAAAATATAGGAAAGAAACTTTCCTATAGGTTGATTGAATTCAAATATTGGTTGTTTGGAATTTTATTGGGTGTAGATCAACGCTCTGGGTAAGACTATCACTTTTCATGTTTCTCTTTTTGGATTAGGTATTTTGGTTTTTTTCTTCTTAGAAAGACCTAGAAATTTATTTTTTATGGAGACATTAGGTTGGGGATTTAAAGGGTACGTGAATTTATATATAAGGAAATGGTTAGGAGAGTGTTCATCAATGTATTTGATGTTAGGGGTCTATATTTTATATTCAATATTAATTATGTTTCTTCATGCATATGTTGTTGTGTTAATAGTTCTCCCTTGTTATGAATTTTATTAATTTAAAGGAATTTCTTAAAATGTTTGGTTACTGATGAATAAAACACTTCATGATCCATTTGGGATGCATTTAGGATGAATAGAATGATTTTGGGCCATCCATGGGTTGTTCCAACATTCCAGAACATGGAAAATTGTATTGTTAAGTATAGAATTGGCTTTTCATAAATTAGAGACCATGATGAACCTGTTGATTTTTTAGCTGAGATAAAATGGTTATAATTATGGTTGTTTCTTGAGATTGATCCTGTAATAATGGATTGTTTGGAATAACATGAAATAGTTTTGATAAAATAAATTGATTTATATAAAATAATTATGAATTGTACATGAAATGATGGACATGTCAAATTGATAAAATCTTGTGAATTGTTGAATCAGTTAAATGGGTTAATGTATGAGAATTGAGGAATTTATTAAATGGATGACAAATGAAAATTGTTATTTATGTTCATGGATTATGGCATGAGAAAGGGAAACATGTTATATTGGATATGAAATGTAATTGTTATGTGTTCCAATGGGTTTAATATTTATGTATATTCACATGATTAATAATTATGAGAGGTGAATATTTTAGGTTTTTATTAGAAATGTTTTCTAATATGGTATATATGATAAATGTATATAGAAGAATGTGTACTTGACATGGTAGTTACTATGTATTGTACATGAGTAACTATACCCACAGGTCGTGTTAGACATAGGATATAAACCCCACACCATAATGCAAGGGTAATGTAAGGGGATAGATGTTATACACTCCAAAAAGTTTCATTTTATGAGACTACCAAGACTGAGGATCCATAGTAAGTGTGATGTATTTTTTATGATATTTTTATCCCAATTGATATAGGGAACATTACTTATTCCCTTATTCATGGTAATCGACGGGTTTGGGTCATAGGTTAAATGATGTATATGCATAAACTATGGGGGGAAATGATGGAAATGGGTAAATATAACATGGTTAACTAATTATAATATATTTTCATTTTGTTCACCATTTAATTTATTTAGTACTTTCATGCACTATCTATTTATACTGGATATTTTATAAACTCCTTTGGTGGTAGCCTACTGACTTCTACTAACACCCTAATCGGGTCACCATTGGATACATGATTAGATTTCATGGTTGCGTGATAATAAAAGGGAAAAGGACTTATGATAGGTAGTTGAGTTTTGTTGGGATGTGCATTTATGAGGACTTATACATTGATATAGGACCCATTTTAGGGACTCAAATGTTTTTTTTATTTTTTATTTTCCTTTACTGTTGGAACATTTACTGTGACATGGAATATTTATTGTCTGGTTGTGGTTTGTACCATGTTTGGGAATTGGTTAGTAATGCATGTTTTTGGATTATTTTATATTGTTTCCTTTATTTCATATGTTGTATGTAGTGGATTTCTCCGATAAAGAGGGTATAGTCTCCCCACATGATTCATTAGTCCCTCTCTTTTAGTCAGCAACCATTGACATATTGGAAGGCATGCTTGAGGTCATGTGGTAAAATGTCTCAGGGCACTGTTTTAGTGGCTTCCATGTTCGAAATTTCTAAAAGTTGTATTTGAGGATGTGTTTTTTATGTATTTAAATTTTTAAATTGTAGATAAGAAATTAAGAAGTGTCAAGGCATAGAAATTTGATCATTTCTAGGAGAACCTAACACATATATGATGGAAAACCCAAATACCCAAAGTTGGAATTTTTTATCATGATGTGTGTTCTTAAATTTCCATGATATTTCACTATTTTTTGATGCACTCGATGTATGATATAACTATTTTATGATATTTTATCATTTCTTTAATTTTTTGAGGTTTTTCATTCATGAAAAATTATAGGCACATAGCGATAAAGTTGGCATGCATCATGGAAGGAACCTGCAGGAATGGTGTGTGGGACATGAAGGGTAAATGGAATTTCATATTCCTTAATATTATAATGAATGATGTGCCTGATGAATGTGATTTAATTGGGTGAATGGAATGAATCTTAAATAATGGTTAAATAATTCTTCTAACTAATCAGATAATAATGAGTTAAAACACTAGATATATGAATTTTTAATGATATAAAGGTGGCCAAATGAGTAATATTCATGATGTGGAGGTAAAATGGATTGGAAAAGGTTTCAAATTATGAAGTGTAACTATGTATGTTAGTTCACCCCAAGTTGACCATGACCCTTTTTAGGGATGGTTGAGGGTAGGATTCTATGTTTGATGATATTTTTTGGCATAGTGGATATAGTATAAGTAGTTTATGGGTCGTAGAGATGCTTATTTTTTTTTGAAAGCTATGGATATTTTTTATGTTATGTTCTCTGAGATTCTGTTTGGGATTTTTGAGACATGCCACTATAATGATGGGCTCTGGTTCGGCGACAAAATTATATCGGTTAGAATTATCCTCCAAAACTGGGGGAAGAGATTATAATAATTTAGGGTAACATAAGAGATGAGTAGTTCCCTTAGAACAATTTTGATTTTTATAGATGGTGGAATTGGTCCCATGACAGTTAGTGTCATGTATGTTGGATCTGACTAGAGACTCTCAGTTTCAACAACTTACAATGTTTATGATAGAGTGTAGACCCGAGGGGGAATAGATATATATATATATTCTATAATGTTTATTTTGGATCACACGAAGTCTCATCCTGAGAAGAGAGTCATTTTGGTATATTATATGATCCGGGGAACAATAAATACATGGTGGGATATTTTTGGTTCTGGACCTCATGGGATAATTAATCTCAAAGGATCCCTTATGTATTGTGTTTATTATTCCAATTAGAAAGACCAAGTGTGTGAATTATTATGTAAATAAGTTTCATTTTAGAAATATTCATGAGGGAGGTGGTGTGCATAGTAGTCAGAAAATAAGATCATCCTCTTGAGGTAGTGGACAAGTGTTTTTTATGAGAATGTAATATCAGAAAAAATTTGTGGTTAGTTCCCCCAAAAACTAGTTGAGTTCCTAGCGTGAGGATGAATGGTACATGTTCATTGTTTCATTAGAAACCCTCGATAGTTGGGAATAGATAAAGGGTTGTGGTAGGCTGATGCTGAGAGTATAAATGGGGTTGGTTGCTATATATCTTGTAAAAAATTGGAGCATGATTGGTCGTACCGGTCAAGGTGTTAATTATGGTACTCTAGGGTGAGAGGTCCAATATTAGTAGGGTTTTACAACACTAGGAACTTACACAAAATCTTGGGGTAGAAGGGTTAGTATGCTTCATGTTTTTCAGTATACACATAAAGGTGGTGAGGATGCACTATCTATAACATGAGGTATGATTCATGTTTCTTCATCACTTTTCAATTATTTATTTGATATAGGTGCCTCACATTCTTTATATTCACTCATTATGTTAGTGTTTTGGGACTTTTGATGGAGTATGTATGTGTGTCTATGTTTATTGATACGCCCTTAGGGGTGCAATAAGAATTTAATCCACAATGTGAGAGTGGGATCTAGAGGTTTCTAGGTGCCATTTTCTTTGGGACCTTTTTCATAAAATTTCAATATCTCATTGTATTTTTTAGTGTATTTGTTGGTGTTTTACCATGACAATGTTTACTATTACTATAAAAGGGTAACATTTACATCTCTTGAGAAAAACACTTATGTCCACCGTAGTGAATTGGATATCCAAGAAGGTTATGAATGGCTAGTCAGTCAGCAGTTTGGTGAACTCAAATTTCAATTGGATTATATAATGCTTGATGATTGAAAAGTAGGGAATCATTTAATATAACTTATTGTGGATTAGTTTCAAGATGTATTTCCCGATTACTTCTTGGGGATACTGCAAGATAGGTATATTTAATTCACAAAAGAGTTGTAATCAAAGGAAGAAAAGGATTATATTTCACAGTATATAATGTCCCCAGTAGAACTCTAGGAGCATATGTCTCGGTTGGAGGAAATAGATAGTTTGGGATTTATTAACCTAACGACACATCCATTAGGAACTCTACGATTGTTTCCTATGAAGGCTGACTGATCGTCGGATTTTAGTGTCAATTATATGTGGATGAGTAAGATAATTGTTATGAACAGATACTCTTTTCCACGAATGAGGTATATTCACGACATATTAGGTTGTTCTTTAGTGTTTTCCAAGATTGATTTCAGATCAGGGTATCATCGGTTGACTATGAGAACTCGTGATATACCACATATGACCTTCCTAAGGGGTTATAGATTTTATGTGTTTTTTGTGATTTTGTTTGGGTTGACTAATGCACTGATAATGTTTATGGACCAGATTAACTGAATATTTATATCATAGCTAGATCAGTTTTTGGATGTGTTTGATGATGAAAACATGGTGTACTCCAAGACTCCTAATGATTATTCCACCCATATTGTCATCTCTTAAGTACACTAAGAGTGAGTAGGTTAAATTCCATGAAACAAAAGTTTAATTAATAGTTTAATAGGGATAATTTCATGGGTCATATCATCTTTGAAGAAGGAGTTTCGGTGGACCCAGAGAAAGTACATGTTGTTGTGTATTAGGGGTGTCCCAAGAAGGGTTATAAAGTTTCATGTTTTCTAGTATTGGTTTGGTATTACCTATGGTTCAACAATGAAGTATCGTATTTAAACGCATCTTTTTCAGGATTAACCAATAGTGGAATCAAGTATCAATGGTCTAAGGAATGTGAGAATGCATTCGATGAGTAAAAAAAGGCTAAATGCTTCACCAGTATTCGATCTTACCTTGCTGAGTATAAAGTATAATATTATTTTTGATTTGATTATTTTCTCATTAGAACAGTGTTTATGAATGAGGATTGTCTTATGGAAAATTTTTCTCTCTAGTCGAACACTCATGAATTAAGTTATCGTATGAAAGAATTTGAGTCAATCATGGTTGTTTATGCTTTATGGTGTTGGAAACATATCTTGATGGGAGAAAAATCTATCTTGTATACTATTCATAAAATCCTTAATTACATCTTCTACCAATATGATTGGAATCTTTAGAAGTGAAGTTGAGTTGTGTACCTATAGTACAGTGGAGTTTAACATGGTTCATATGCTGGGAAAAGGAAACACTGTCGTAGATACAATAAGTTGGAGGACATAGAATCAGATTGTTATGGAATCTCGTTCTGAGTGGAGGATGAAGGAATTGTCTTTGGATATGCATGTGTAGGTTTTGGATGTTCACGAGAAGATTACCATTGGATCCTTGGTAGTTGATTCAATTCTTCTAAGCTAGATCAAGGAGATGAAATATGAGGAACTAAAATTTTTGGTTTTGAAGGAAAGTCTTAATGGTGGTGATTCACCTTCCAGATGTATTGTCAGTACGGATTACATCATTTGGGTTTTTGATCATATTGTAGTGCCTATATTCATGCGGGGATAATTTGATTCTTGTGTTTCATTCATCAATGTGGCGGGTGCATCTTGGTTTGAAAGAAATGTATTGCGATATTCATAGGATTTATATTTGTCTAGAGATGAAGATATAGGTTGTGGTATATGTGGCATGATGTCATACAAGTTAGTAGTTGAAATATGAACATCAGTCATAGGTATATTTTCTGTAGCATTTTTGCATTAAATAAATAAAAAGGGATTATTTGAAAATTTATTTCATAACCAGTATTTTTAGGAGTCCATAGATGAATGATGCAATCATAGTAGTTCTCGATCGTATTTTTAATGTGGCTAATTTCATTTCAATTCGAGAGACTTCACTATCGATCACATGGGTGATTTATATGTTCAAGAGGTTGTATAGTATCATGGGGTTCCCAGAATGATAATTTTATATCATGATAATCTTTTTTTACATCTCTCTTCTAGAATGGATTTTAGAGGGATCTTAGTACACATGTGTTTTTGAGTATGGATTTCCACTATTAAATGGATGGTAAATCAGAGCATACAATTCATGTACTAGAGGACATGTTGAGATAATGTGTCTTAGGTTTTCATGGATCATGGGGGAAATACATGGTCCTTATTGATATTTCCAATAACAACAGCTACAAGGTGATGATTCAGATGGAACCATACGAGGAAGTCTATGGTAGACCATCTAGATCTCTTTTGTTTCACATTTTGGATTGTTTTTATAAATTCATGTGGGGAATTATTGTACCATTTCATCGAGTTTTGTGACAACATGGTAATTTCTATGAATAATATTAGGAGAGAGAGATGGACATGTAGGCTGAATGGCCTGACCTCAATGCCTCGGAAAATCTCCTATTCATAGATGTGCAGCTAAAGAATGTGAAAACATAAGGTGGAGAGGTTCTAAGATCCCATAATTTTTGGAGGTACAAAATCATTTAAATTTTTAATTGAATCCCTTAAATTTATATAATTAATGTTTTCCAGGTGTATGAGGATGCTCAGGGGTGTTCTGGCGGTTTGGGACATGAAAGTAAGGGAAATAGGGATAACCCTTTCATGTAACATGGCTGGAATATGGTTAGTGAAAAAAATAATGACTCAACCTTAAACAATACATAATCTAGTATATTTTTTCTGAATTCACTTTCATGAATTACCAATGATCTTTTCAGTTTTCTGTTTTAGATAATTAAGAAATAATTCACACATATTAACCCAAAATAATACAATGAAAATACTACTAAAAAATATCCATTTTTCATAAAAAAATGATTTTAATAAAAAAAATGAAATTTCTTCATGAAAAGTCTTCACAACATTCATATTTTCTTCTCTGATTCTCTTTTTCCATTAATAGAACCCTGTGAAAACACATTTTCTAAAATGGGATGAGCACAAAACGTTCAGTCTTGTAAATACAAAGAAGGAGAGAAATTTTAGTACATGAACACTTATAAATGTATGATTCCATTTTCCTAAATACACACTTCTTATACAAAAGGTATCATATAGTAACTTTGTAAAAACCATAAGTTTAATTAAAACATAGAAAAATATATATAATAAAATATTGGTTAGATGTGGAATTTCTTACTTAATATTGTAACCCTCATTACTACCATTATATTTGTAACTCTCATGATCACCTTACAGTGTATCTCTCATGACTACCATATAATATATCCCTCACTGCTCCCTTAGGGTGTACCCATCAAAATAAACCTTGGAGTAACCATAGAGTCAACGTACAACATAAAATTACCCAATTAATTAGAGAGAGATATAGGCACCTCCCTCCATTAAATACCATTCCCATGAATCATAACATAATCAAAATATCAATAATATAGAAATCATATTAATTAGTCCATTTAAAAATATAAACAAAATTAAAAGATGGTTTTCAAAGAAAAGTCCCTTTCAAATATCATATATTTTAAGTGAGAAAAGATAAAAACAAAGGAATGTGTCTATAGACTATAAATACACATTATTAAACATAATATAATCGAAATAATTTTTAAAATATATATTATTATAACATAATCAATAAAGTAGAAGATTAGCCTAAAGAATGGAAATTTTGTTATGAATTCCATTACATCGGGTTTGTATTACATCAAACTTCATAAATCATTTTTATAATGGTTTAAAGATATTTAATAATATATTAAATAACCATATTTCTATTTATAATTACAAATATTATATTCTCATAAAATTTCCAACCCATTTATTAATAATAATTTGTTATTTTCATTGTTTTGGTTGCATTTGTTTCATGGTTTCCATGGTTGGTTTTTAATGGATTTTCTTTTCACAAGGGAGAAATAATTTATAATTGAAATTACCTATTACTAATTAACTTCCAGAATACTAAATTGTCTTATATATCACATTGGTTTTATAATTTGTGGATAAATCATTATATAAAACATTTATGATGAATGTTAGTATATTTTGGTGAATTTTGATAATAATGGTCCACATCTATTTTATTAATTAATAATATTTATAAACACTGGTTCCAAAACATAATATAACATGTAATATGTATAATAAAATATTAATTAACCATATTAATGGTTTTATGACCTACCTTGAAGGTGGATATGAAATTGAAAACACATCCTCTAGGATGTTGCTAAATCGAAATATCATGAAGGTAATTTTTATTTTTAGAAAAATATGGAGGGGAGAAGTAGAATAATGATGATTTATTCAATAAAAATTGATTAAATAATAGTTTATATAATATACTAGGGTTTTAAATCCTCTTGGATAAGGGAATTTTATGAGATTATAAGAAATGAAAACTAATTGAAATGAAACTAAATGAAAATGAATGCGTATTTTTACCTCTTGAATTATCCTCCTTGAGAACCACCTTAAGACCCTTGGTTTTGGCCTCATGGTGAGACAAGCAGGTCATGGAAAAAGGGAGAGTCTTTAGAAGGGATTTTGGTTGATATTATGAAATCTAATTTTCTATGATGTGTGAGGGGAAGAGAAGGTGAGGGTAGTATTTATAGTGGATGATATGGGAGTTTTCTTGTTATTAGATAACTTTGTTTATTAATTTCGATGAGGAATGTTAATAGTTTTAGAATTATCATCATATATATTTAAATAATTAATGGAAGATCCTTATTCTGGGCTTATATAAACCTTAAATCACCTCTGACTCAAGAAATTATGGATTTATCTTATATCATAAATTACCATATTGAATTTCAAAAAATACCATAAATTCACCCAAATCATTTTTATGCATATAATTCCAAAACAAACTCAATTTTTAAAAAATAATTTTCCAGATATGAGAAATCTAATTTGTAATTATAATCATAATTTATTGGAAAAACACATTTTTTTGAACCTATAACAGATTTGATAACACTTTCAAACATTTATTAATGTCTCATAAAATTATATTATAATCATAAGAAACCAAAAATAATAATTTATGAATATATTTTATGAAAATATGTCTTCTTTTAAATCATTATACTAATTATAAATTCTAATATAATTTTTTTGATTTATAAAAATTCCAACTCTTAATTTTTCATTTCCAAGACATTTATTTACTTATTTTATGACATAAATGTATCAGGATTACACTTATAAGAAACATAAATTTTATTTATACTTTCATAGGTGGGGTTATTTTTTTATCTAGATTACAATTTATAATTGTCATGATTCTATTCTTAAGTTTATGTTACTATTGAATCATTATAAATTCCATAATTTATATAAATATCACTTAATTATAAATTAATATAATATTTTATTATTTAATTCCATAATGAAATGAAATTACTTCAAAAGTACTTGAGTTGTTACATTCTCCCCACCATTTCAAAATTGCATCCACATTATTTTTATATAATTATTAAACAAGTTATGGTACCTTTACCTCATTGAAATTTCATATCTCATTGTATCTTCTTCAACCATTTGGTATCTCCATAAAATCAGAACCTGGTGAATTACCATATTCTATAATAATTTCACTCTATGATAAAAAATAATAACATGTTTCCTTTTGTAACTATTATTCACTTCCAACTGAAATACATCTGGGTTCAAAACATGAGATTAATATGGAACATACTTGCTCAAATTCAAAACATAAAAACATTATGTACCAGATATAAAATCGGAGTAAAATCTACTCGGTAGGCGATTGGTCCAACTTTTTCTAGTATTTTATATTCTGTAATTAAATTTTAGAAATTCTTTCCATTCATTCCAAAATGAATAACACATTTCCCTGCCGAGATTCTAAGAATATCATGTTCAACTACAGTAAAAGAAAAGACATACCTCACATTATCGGCATCATTATTCTTCCTTCTCTGAGCTGTACTCGTGTTTTATTGGATCATAATCATTTTCTATACTACATAATCTACTAATTCAGCCCCCATCATCTTCCTTTCACATAAATCATCAATAAATGATAGGGTTATACATCGTTTCTCATATAACTCCTCAAAAGGTTCCATATTTCTAATGAAATGAAAACAATTTTTATAAGAAAAATAAACTAAATAAATATGTTGATCCCAACATCCTTGTTAATCTGTTATACAATATTGAAGCATGTCCTCCTTGGTCCAACTGGTTTTCTTGGACAACCCATCAGATTGGGTAGGAAATGTCGTGCTAATATTTATTTCCGTTCCAAATGACTTCTTAAGGCCTTTCCGAATGTTACAAGTGTATATAAGATCTCAGTAAAAAATGGAATGGGTTACTCTATGTGACTGGAAAATATCATTAAGGTACAATCGAGAAACATGATCTAAAGGCATAATATACTGAATATGAAAGAAATATGTATATTTAGTCAGAAAATCAACAATAACCCAAGTCACATTGTTACCTCAAGATATATTTGGTAGTCCCCCAATGAAGTCATTAAATATAGTTTTTTCCCTTCCAATTTGATACTGGAAAAAGATGAATGACCCACTTTATATGTTGTCCCTCTTCTTTAAACTATTGAAATATAGAAAATTTCATTATAAAATATAAAATATATCTCTTTATTTCATTCCATCAGTAATACTCTTGAAGGTATCTATACATATTAGTACATCTTGGATGAACTAAAATTGGATAACTGTGAGGCTCCCTAAAAAATTCTTTCCTCATCTAGGAATCATAATTCACAATTAATATCTTCCAAAATAATAAAACACAACCATTATCAATATTAAATTATGGAAACATACAACTTCTATCCAATTATACATTTTTCTATAACATATGACCTTCCTTTTGTGCTTTCTTAATTTAGTTTGATATAGACGGATTCACTAACACCATATAAAAAAAGATAAATTTCCTACCCAAACAACTTCTAATAAAAAATTCATCAAATCATTAATCAAGGGATCATGAACTAAATGTAACATGGTAAATGTAGGATGATGTTTTTCACTCAAGGAATATAACACTTTTTATATTTTAAAAGATAGTAATTGATTATGTAATCATAAAACTTTACTAATTCAAGACCTCTTCTTTGCCTCATGTATATTTCCTTCTGATTGAATATATATATATATATATATATATATATGATGTCAATGTTTAGTATATATTTCTCATTTGGACCTGTACTAATGATTCCTTAAATTTTTCAAAGATAAAACCACATTTTTCAATCCTAAATAATATGTGTGAAAATTTAACTCATTTTGTTGTAGTTGTCTCAAAGAATAAGCAATTACCTGATCATTATGCAATAGAACACACACAAATCCCATCAATTAATCATAACAATTGATAAAAAATTACCCTTTTATGGAAGTTAAGAAAAAACTATATCATTCACCAATCACTTCATTTGTACGTAAAAACAAACATCATAATATTCTATCCAAAAAATAACCCCTTTTCAATTAAGAATGTTAATGAGATAGATAACTGTGAATATTTTTTAATAAGCTATTGGTAATAATATGCTAATAAAAGGAAACTATGAATCCCTATAACATTTGTAGGTATTGTTTTTTCATCACCAATTTTTTTACAAGATAAACTATTATTCCATCCTTATTTATAATGTTCCCATGAAAATAAGTCTATTGCAACAACAACAAAAATAGTTTCTCAATTTTTTGTAATACTTATTCCCTTATAGATTTTATAAGACAATCCGTAAATGTTTTTCATGATCTAAATATCATTTTGAAATTATAAAAATTTCATCTAAAATAGAAAACTTATCCAAATATTTAGGAAATATTTTATCAATAATGTCTATGATTTATGGAGGGTTATTTGTCAAACCAAAGGTCATAACAAAAAACTCATGATGCTTATATATAGAACAAAAAGTTGTTTTCTTGGATGTCATCCCCATTCATATTTAATTCAGGGTACAAGGATCTGTAGTCAGTATTAGAAAAATATTCATCTCTTTAGAGATGATCAAACAGGTCATAGATATAAGGAAGTGAAAACTTATTCTTAATAGTAATTTATTTTCATATCTCTATAATTAATGAAATGTATAATGGGGTCATTTTTTTTAATTTACCAAATAGGTGAACCTAATGGTGATTTTCTTAGATGGATGAAGCCTTTATTAAGAAACACCTTCAATAAATTTTTAAATTCAATAAGGTACACATAATAGATTTGATAACGGTGTTTTGAAAATTTCTTAGCATCAAGAAATAATTAATAGAAAATTTGACTTCCCGATTAGGTATAACATAAAGAAACTCATCTAGAAAAACATCAACATATCCATTTACTACTAGCACATAATTAATGCGAATAAATCCCTAATATTCAACTATATGAGCAAGATAACATTCATTTCAATATTTTAATAGTGTTTTAGATTCTACAGATGTTATAAATTTTAAGTTTTCATGATTGTAATAAACTTATACTCATTATAAGAATAAATTTTAGATCTAAACAAATCATAATATGATAAATAGAAATATAATCCATGCCCAAAAAGACATCAAACTCTACTAAGGTGTAAATGATTGTAGGTAATGTCTTTCCACAGATAATAATAGTATGAATGTTTTAAGGTCATTTAACTGCAATATTTCCCCTTGTGTTTTAAAAAACATTTATAGTTATATTTCATGTCCTGAAGTTTCCAATTTACTTGAAAATTAATTAAAATTAATGGAAAGTGTAGAACCTGTATCTAAAAAGATATTTATAAACCTGACATAATATACAAT
The DNA here is from genome assembly GCA_963277665.1 of Viscum album. Taxonomy (NCBI): domain Eukaryota; kingdom Viridiplantae; phylum Streptophyta; class Magnoliopsida; order Santalales; family Viscaceae; genus Viscum; species Viscum album. Next base: position 993,084,912 of record OY728146.1, read on the forward strand.
TTACCTAATACCACTTCATTTGATGATCATACATCTATTGATATATTCATAAAGTATCTCACTACACCTTTTGCATATAATTTAGATGTTTTCTATTGGTCAAATCATTCTTTGGGATGTTATTTGTATCATTAACCAACTGACCAAATTTAAAACAATATATATTATTATTATTTGAATTATTACTAATTTGATTTTCATTAAAATATCACAGAATATGTCTAGACATACCACATACATAACACTTCACAATTTTTTTAGCATTCCATAGGGTCTTTTTTACCACAATTTTCACCAACTATTATCTAGACAGTTATACCTTCCTATTGCAATGATTGATTATTGACCATCACATTCAATATGAACCTATTCTTATGATTGTTTTCACTATACTTGTTATCAATAATAAATTCCATTTCTACCCACACATCACATAATTAAATTTTCTTATATCATTTGAATTCACTAGAGGCCAATTCCCTTCGATATCTTATATTAAATCATGAGTAAAAATGATTGATTTCTCTATCAATATCTAGAATAATATTTTAAATATACAATGCCAATCGGGTGAAATTTACTCCATAAAAGGCCAATGAATCCTTATATTTATTTTTCAATTCAAGGAATTTCATTTCCAACCTAATTTGAACAACCTTTTGAAAATATTTTTCAAAGAATATATTTTTAAATCAATCCCTTTCTCTGGCAGCAATCTCATCACTATCCCTAATATTTTGACCATTTACCACCACTAGTCAGCTTCACCTTAAAAATGATACAAGGAAAGAGTATTGTTTTGATTATGTTAACACACCCTAACATCAAATATCTTTTCATGGGCATTAATCCGTCCTCCAACCACTATTGAATCAATGGAATCTAGGGGAAAAGGAGGGTGTTACCTAATAAAATGTTCCACTATCTTCTTGATCCCTTTTAACAGGTCTAGTTATTCTCTTTCATGGATTCCACCACCATTTATATCTTTTTTAAACTAATAAATTACTACCAAAAACAATTTATATCCAATTACCACCATCCAAGGTTTCAGATTTAGAAATGTATCACCCTTTCAGTGGCTTCCGACATTAGATTCCTTATTTATTCTATGGAAACCCATTCTAAATAGAATATATTAGATGATGTAACATGGTAATATCCAAATTCATTCTAATTTAAAAATCAAAATAAGGTAAAAATAATTTAATGTATTATATTAACATCATCGTAATCCCTAAATATATCTGAACTGTGCTATGATGACAACTATATGGACATGCCCTTAAAGATTACATATTCTATAATTTTGTTTAGAATTTACATTCATACATTCCCAAGATCTATTATGATTATATATTTAGATAATTAGAACATAATTCATACATATAAACCCATAAGAATAAAAATTAGACACTATTAAAACAATAACAATTTCTTCATAGTACGAACATTTATAATTAATAATAAGAAATATCTTCTTGAATACTTTTCACAACATTCATCTTGGTTTCTCCTTCTCTATTACCCGTCCTTAAACACTATGAAAAACAATTTAAAAAATGGGATGAAAAAAATCATTGTAAGTCATATAAAATGAGGGAGAGAAACTGTTAGTACATGGATACTTATAAACATATTAAAAAAATTTCCCAAATACATACTTCTCACCCAACAATTATCATATAGTTACTTGGTGGAAAAAAATATTCCCATAAAAAATAGACGACATAAATAATATAATAAAGGTATCTTAGAGAATTTCATACTAAATATTATAACCATCAGAGATACCATATGATTTGTAACAGTCATGGCTACCTTATAATATAACTCTCATGTCTACCATATAACATAACCCTCACGATAACCATAGAGAGTAACCATCACTGTTACACTTGGAGTGAACATATTGTTGACCTCCATCATAAAAATACCCAATGCATTGGATGGGTATATAGGTCCCCCTTATAATCATAAAAAATTCCAACGAACTATGACATAATAATAAAAAAAATTATTAAATCAGATAAATCATTCAAATTGAAAAAGTAAAAGAAATAATAAGTGTATTTTTAATGAAATGTCCCTTAAAAAGAGAATATATTTGAATTGATAATTGATAAATACAATGTAATATGGTTTTAAACATTAAATTAACATAATAAAATATAATATCCTTAAAATTAATTTCAAAAATAATCATAGTACTACATAATTAATAACATAGATTGTTAACCCAAAGAATGAAAATTGGGTTAAAAATTGCATTACCTCGGGTTCTTCTTACTTCAACAATGTTCAAACCAGCTTTATAATAATTTAAAAAGTGTTATTAACATATTATAGAACCATATTCATATTTATAATTAAATATATTATTTTTTCATAGCTTCATTCTATCCAATTATTATTAATATTTTGTTATTTTATTTGTTTCGGGAACAATTATTTCATGGTTTCCATGGTAGGATTATTATTCATTTTCTTGTCGAAATCGAGAAAAACTATAGAATTGAAATTAAATGTTCTCAATAAATATAAATAATATTAAATAGTCTAATATATAATTTTTTATATGGTATAATTATGAATCATTACATAAATTATTAGTGAAGAATGTCATTTTAGTATTGTGAATTTTGATCATTACGAACAAATTATCTTATATTAATTAAAATTATGTATAAAAAAATAGTTTAAGAACATAATATAACATATAATATGTATAATAAAATATTATTTTACTATATTTATCATTTTATAACCCATCTCAAAGGCGGTAATGGTAATTTAAAACACATCATTCATGATGTTCTATAAATCGACACATCACAGATGATGTTTTTATTTTTAGTGTAATAGGGAAATGAGAAGAAGTATGATGATGAGTTTTTCTATAAACTTGTTAAAATACTAGTGTAAATATCATGCTAGATTTTAAATTTTTATTGGAAAAGGGGATATAATGATATTATTATAAAATAAAATAAAATGGAAATGAAAATAAAAGAAAATGTAAGGGGATTTTTAGTTCTTGAATTCTCCTCCTTGAGAACCTTGTTATGTACATTGATTTTGGACATTTAGAGTGAAAAATAGGTCTTAAAAAAGGGGAAGAGTAAAGGGAAGGTATTTTGGTAGAGGTTAACAAGATAAAATCTTTTAAGTTGTTGGAGAAATAAGAGGTGAGGGGAGGTATATATAGTGTAGGAGAGGGTTGTTTATTTATTATTATATTCCTTAGTTTATTAATTTGGCTCAATACTATGAATAGTTTGAGAATAATAATAAATATAATAAAATAATTAAGGTGAGTTCCATATTTTTTTCTTACATGATCTAGGAATCAAAAAAAATATGTATTTAGCTTATATCATAAATTTTATATTTCACTATTCACGGTAATCTCAGGTATTTCAGAAAAATCATAAAAATAAAAAATAACCATTTCTCAACATATTGATTTCAAAAATGATCCCCATTTTTTAAAAATAATTTTCTAAATATGAGAAATTAAATTTTTAAGTAAAATCACAATTATTTTGAATAATATCAGTTTTAAAACTACAACTGATTTTATAACACTTTGAAAAATTAATTAATGTGTCACAAAATTATCATATAATCAAAGAAATGAAAAACTATGATTCTATTTTATGAATATATTTTTTTTTAAATCATTATATTAACATAAAAATTGTAATAAAGTATTTACCACTTAAAAAAATAACATCACATAATTTATCATTTCTATAAAATTTGTTTACTTAGTCCAGGATATAAATCTATCATGATTAAACATATGAGAGTCATAAATTTTATTTAAACATCCATAGGTGATGTTAATATAATATTCTCATGATTATTGTTCATAATGGTAATGTTACAATTCGTATGGTCGTGATACTATCCCATTAGTAAAATTCCTTAATTTCTATAAATTCAAAATATATCATAATACATTTATAAATAATTTGAATATTTAATTATATAATGAAAGTAAATTATTTTATAAGTACTTCTCTTGATAAAAAATTTTTGCACCTAAACTGTGCTATCTGGGAGGAGTGGTTCATGATTAGGTAAATTCTGAATGGGGGAAGATGACCCATGTCGTCTTGGATTGAGGGATTCCTCATATTTGGGGCATGTATTTCCAAACCATGTGGGATCAATAGGAAACTATTTCACCTGGACCCTCTTGTATAGAGTTCGACGCATAGATGGTTCATTGTTTGGAATACCATGCCAATAGACTTTGTTCCCCATTAAAATTGGGTTAATACCATTTCCCCCATAGGTATTTTATGTTTTTTATACACTTTTCTTCCCCTTTATTCTTTATAAATCCATAATAATGATCCTAGACACCAAAATCATCCCAAGGGTCTATAATTATAGAATATAGGTTTTTTGGAGTGATTTTGGAATCAAATTAATGCTATTAGAATGTCTAATAATTTTCTTTCTTTTTTCCAGAATAGGAATCATGGTTTTGTTCTTCTACTTCTTCAAAATAACTACAAACCTATTTTTATAGAATATATTAGCATCGAGAATCGAAGGTTTCTTGTATCTGGATATAAGAATGAGTTTAACATAGCTTTCGTCTATGGATTCAAGTCATCTGGTCAACATTATATATCTTGTAGTGTTGATGCTGATTTATGCATGAGTGGTTGTCTTAATGGATCAATCCTATTTTGTATTGGATGAATTTAAATGAATTTGGTAAAATGGTTGGATAAATGATGAATTTAACCCCTCATGATCCATGTTGGATACATTGAGGTGGACTAGACAAATTTTAGGACACCTATGGGGTGTGTAAATATTCCTGATCATGGAAAATTGTAATTTTAATCACTGAATTGACTTTTGATTAATGTTGAGCCCTTGGTGAAAATGTTTATGTGTTGTTTGAATTAAAAAATAATAATGATGGTTTCTTTTATACATTGATAATTGAAAATTTTATTTTATTTTCTTAATATAAAATGGGTTGGATGAAATAATTTTATTATGAAAAATGAATTTCCAATTATACATGAAATTATGAACATATTAAATGTGTAAATTCTTGTGAATTGGTGAATGCGATAAATGGGTTAATATATGGGATTTGATGAACATATAAAATGTAAAATTTGTGTAAATTGTTTATTATGTGAATTATTTTAGGCATGAGAAAGAGAAATGTGTTATATGGGACATACAATTTATTTTGTAAGCATGATAATGAGTTAAGGAATTATGTGAATGCACATATCAATAATTATGAGATTTTAATATTATGTGTACTAATATTGTGTGCTATGTGATATGTTAAATGTTCTAAATGGATAAATAATCATTTTCACATGGCCTAATATACACGGGCTATTCTACTTGAGGATCTAATCCCATGGTTCATGTTATATTGAGGCTCTAAACCCCACCCCATATTTCATGGGTTAGGGAAAGGGATTTAGGATCTATGCTTCTAACACCAATATTTGATGAGACTACCTTGACCGATGCTCCAAGAAAATGTGATGACTTTTTTTGTGAAATGTTTATCTATAGTGAGATAGAGAACATGAATTATTACCTTATGGATAGTAATTAAAAAGATTAGGCCATAAGGAAAATGATGAAAATTATTAACCCGTTGGACAAATGATGAAAATTGATAAAGTGATGTGGATTAGTAATGGTACATTATGTGAATTTTCACCTTTTTATTTATTTAATACTTTCATGCACTATATTTTTAGACATGATATTTTTTTGACATTATTGGAGGTGGTTTACACAGTTTTACTCAAACCATACTTGGAAAGCCATTGGTTATATGAAAATATTTCAGGGTTGAAAGTTAACACGAGGGAAATTCCCATTTCATGGGGGGTGAGTTGGGCTTTGGAATTCCACGAATGAAGATCTTGACATGTAGTCCGGAACTATTTTGGGGACTTAACTTTTTATCTTTAGTTTGGGGTTTTCTGCTCCTATTTCATTATTATCATGAAATTGAATATTTATTTATTGGTTGTGGATTGTACCCAATTTGGTAATTGGTATGTAATTTTTGATTTTGATTTATTGTCATTTTTTCCATTATTTTATATGTTATCTATTGTGTCTACCTATGGTAAATACAATATAGTTTCCTAAGGTGATCCATTAGAATATCACTGCTAGTCTGCATCCTATAGTGTATGGGGATGCAAATTTGATTTCATGTGGCGACACAACGCTGGGCACTAGTATAGTTTCATTTACGCCAGGGACATTACAAAAAATGGTGATATAAATAATAAAATATTCATCACATGAGAAAAAGGGAATTATAATCTGATCTTATCATTTGAAAACTCTTCCATTCATAAAACATATCGTAATCTTGAGCCATGACATAAATATGGTTCATTTAGAAGATACGTATCAAAAATAAAATCATTGAACATGATTTATGTGATCATATCATTGGAATAGGTGTAAGTAAAAATGATAAATTAAATTTTATAAACGTTTATAAATAGAAATGGGTTCATTCAAGAAGTTATTTGAATAAAATTTATAACATTCCTAAATATATGGACTTGAAACTAGTTCCATGAATTAATGATATAGACATGAATTCATGTCTAAAAATAACCTTATGGAAATGAAACCAGGTTTTCAGAAAACCTTCTAGAAAAGAAACTAAGATCATAGATAATCTTATAAGACTAATATGGGGTCTAAAAATAACCTACAGTACATAAAACTAGGTGGACACATAACCTTATGTATGTGAAACTAGGTCAACACATAACATTGTGAACATAATTTCATGTTCACATATAATTAATTAACTCAAGAGTTATTTATGTATCCTCAATGCATTATATGGATATATAATACTAAGACCACCAGTAAAATAATGAAGAACACACCAATTTATTCCCAAAATAAAATAATCATTCATCATATTATTATATTATAACCCATGTAATGAAATGGTGTATAATAAAAATTTCATCAATCTATCAAAGTATAACCAGTGGAAAATAAAATGGTTCCACAAAAATATCATCATATTAAACATTTACCATCAAATGAATGAAAACTTATTTTACCATTATATCATATCCCTACTACAACATAAGAAAAAAAATTGTTTTTATCATTGATGAATATAAATTTCATAAATATATCCTTAAAAAATACCATAGGAAAATAAACTTTTATTTTTAAATAACTTCTTTAAAATCTTAATGTTTAATAAATATTAATGAAAACAATATATAATTAAATATCCATAGAATATTTTAAAATAATCTATATATAATATATTTATTGAGATAGAGGAAAATTTTATTCATTTTATACACATTGAAACAATAATTCCAATCACATTTTCAGTAAAAAAGAGAAAAATACCTCATTTGAAAAAATAAAAAATATTCATTTTAAAAAATACATTAAAAATTAAATAATTGGTAAAAATTTATTTAAAAATATATATATGAATATACAATAGTTCTTAAAGAAACTTTTAGAAAACATGAAAATGTATGAAAATGGATTTTCAAATGATGAGATAAAGAATATTAATTTTCCATAAAACAATTTTTTGGACCGTTGAGTTCTTAAAGAGGTAAAAATAAAAGAACTACGTTTTTGAAGAAAAAAATAGTTGATAAAAAAATAATGAGTTTCAACATAGTTTTTTCATAATATTTCATTATTTAAAACATAATCATTAACAGTCATGATAAAAATGAGACTGTAACATTAAACACTTACCACATTTGTAACATATGAATCATAGTCCACATTAAACAAATAACCATATGTGGATATATAAATACCTATAAAATTCCAAATAATAATCATAAAATATATTAATTGGAAGCATATATAGCGTATAAACCAGAAAGTGGTAAATACAACTTGTGTCTCATATAAATACATGTGATACAAAAATACCATTACCTCAAGTACTAAAAGTCATAATAATCATTCAAAATTATAGTATAAATAATATATTCTTAGAATAAGTAAATTCCTAAACCATAATCATATACTTCATAATGTTTCATATTTTTCTTGACAATTTATCACCCTTTCAGTAATAATTCTTTGTTAAAATCATTTTTTTAGTTAATAACTTCTTTATCAGGTATTTTCCTATTTAATTTTTTTCTTTGTACATTATCATGGTTTCATCATATCCTTAATGTTAATAATGGTATAAAAATAGCATACATTGATTATTTAAATAAAAATATTCATCAATATAACAAAGATATATGAAATTAATTATGCCTTTCAGGGAGATGGTATGTCGTACATACACTTGAACGTTGTTCCCATTTTTCCAATGGATGGAATGAAAGAAATTTAAATGATAATTTAAAATTTAAAATAATAATTATATGATATAAATAAATTTTTTCCATAAATAATAAATTTATTACAATCTATGATAATGTAAAATAACAAATTAAAAATAAAAATTTGTAGAGGTGGTAGTCCACACATACATAGGAGACACAATATAAATTTTCAATGGATTGTAATATAAGATGTTATATATGATATTATTATTATATATATATTTACTTCCTAAATATCATTTATATACTTAAAATACATCATTATATCCATTCAAATTAAATGGTTATGGGAAACGAATTACGTCTGTTCATGAGGTGGTAGTACGTTGTACCAAAAATCGACAATTTTCCCCATTTGATTGAAGAGAATATGGATAAAGGTAATTACATAAAAAAATAAAACAGTATTATATGGATTATTCTAGTGTTATTATTTCATATTTATTATGCCCTCATTGAAGGTGGTGAGGGAATAAGCGAGAAGAAAGAGTTTAGTAAATACAATTACCCACGTTGCCAAAAACCTAATTGGATATCTTATTAAGAACCATTTGGATTTATTTTATTGAAAAATAAATCTAAATGTAATTTTTAAGGATGTTTGGGTGAGATTTTGGCTATTTCTGGTTGAGTTAAATTTCTTAATAGTAGTGACGGAGTTAGTGGCGGAGGTGCTAATATTTTATAATTGAGGAGTAGAATTTTTTTTAAATACCCAAAACATTTAAATAATTTAAAGCCACACACTTAAAAGGTTCCTAAAAAATTGGTAAATCAAAGAGTGTGTGGAAATTAAGTTTCATTCAAACCAACAATAATAAAATAAGCATTTTTTATAAATGTAATTTTCATATCATATATGTCTTTTATCTTTTACCCTTTTTGTTTTTGCCATTGTAACCTAATTTTTATTTACATATTAAGGTAATTTGTATAGTTAAGAAATAAATTAAATGATAATTATTATATAATTTGGACCTACATAATATAAACAATTCTTCCAATTTATGGAATATATTTATTCTGTATGTAGAGATTAAGATTAACACAACCATATGCAATGAACCACACCATGTTTAACATTAACCCTAGTAAATAATTTTCCACGTTTCTACTAATAATTATGAAAAATAAATTTGGAATTATTATATGTTATTAAATATTATTTTTCCACATATGTAATCCATTTTTACGAATGAATGTTTTAAATTGAAACAATTAAATTTTAAATTAAACCCTTTAAGCACACCTAGAGTTGGTTATCCATAGAAAAATATTATTTATGTAATTTGTGTTTTAATATAAACAATTAAAATGAAATTTACCTCAATTAAAAAATTGGATTAATTATTATACAATTATACTAATTTAACACTTAAAACCATTTAAAACAAAAAGGATCATTCTAAATTCTATAAATTAAAATGAGGTTTTTTATAAAAATGTCTATTTTACACTATTCATGGAAAATTTATGTTTTCATAAAATAAAGAAAACATCACTTTAGTATAATTTTTATATGTATGTTCTTAAAATGGAATTACATTTTCATCAAATATTATAAAATTTTAATAAATTAATTCAAAAATTAGCATGAAAAATGTGATGGGTCCACTTTATAGAAATTACACATTTTAATCATAAAACTAGATTTTATTCTTATCCCATACCTAAAACAATTTGTGAATGATATTTTTTATTTATTATAAAATAATGAAACTTCATTAAAATAATTCTCCAATAAATATATATGTAATTTATTGTAATAAAAAGGCATTGAACTTATGCAATTTTTTTGTACAAACATTCCTTCTACATTTAAATTATTTTAATTTTAATTTTTAATCAATTTATAATAGATGAATTTAATTTATTCAATTATAAACCATATAATTTTTATAATTTTTTTACTCCTATTCATAATAAAAAATTTAATGCATATGTAAAAATTTCCACACAAAATAGTAATATTTTAATAGTATAGCATGGTTCATTTAAACATGGTGTTTCATTTATCAAAAACTATTTATTATATTAATTTTATTTCAAAAATATATATCATCAAATATTAGGGAGTAAAATTATCCCCCATTTTAATAATTTTATCAACAAAATTTAATGTTTTTCTTGGTATAAAAGGGTTTAACATTTGGTTATTTTTCTTCGTACCCCACATTATAAAAATGTAAAATAAAACATATTCTAAGAAATTGGGAATAGAAAATATGAAGGTCATCACATAACTATGTTTCTATATTGAATATCATAAATTAGAAAGAAAAATATGGACATGCAGTAAAATGTATTTTCCGAATAACTTTAGAGAGTGATAGAGATAATTGATCATAATAAATTTAATGACCAAGACAATGTTAATTCTCAAAAATACCTTAAACTGGGGAGGTGTGAGAAAGACCATCAATTCATCAGTAATAATGTTACACTATTTATCAAGATCCCATTACTAGATTTTTAATACTTTCTTAATAAAATAGTCTTACAAATTTTCCTCTGATTTCATAATCTCAAACTCATGCTTTGGGTTTTCTCCAATCAATTTCCACTTTATCCATTACTCAATGAAATGAATATTTTTCCAGGCCTAGTGAAGTAAAATTACCATTTAATTGATCGTAATATCTATAAAATATGGAAATATATTCAACATGTATCAAGATACTTACTTTAAAATGGGTAGAACAAGTTAAAAAAACATGAAAGAAACAAATCATTATATTCAATAAATTAAATAATAACAGAAAATTATATATATATAAAATTCAATAAGAATATAACCATAAGGATCCTCCAAAATATGTATGACAAAAATTGAATCTATAAGATTGAAATGATTTTACCTTACATCATTCAATGATCAATTTAGAAATTACCAAAAATCCCTCATACATAATCATGAAAAATATTATATTCTTAAATCATTTTGAAAAATAAAATGTGATATTATAGAAAAAGAAAATTCAGTATACTATGACTAATTATGTTGTGATATTAGAAAAAAATATTTTTATTGGATGTTAATGTGCATCCATGATCTAAAATGCGATCATGGGGTGAATGAAATTAGAATATGAGATTTCATAATTCTTGAATCCTTGTATAAAGGTGTAATCAATTCTCAAAATGAATTTAAATTTACATAATGGATGACTAATAATATTTCCATTGGTCTCTATCATAGAAACTCCATTATGAAACTTACAACACGTGTGGACGATATGTTTTCCAAAATAACCATGATTCACATTATCTTTAGTGATTCCAAAAAAATTATCATTCTTTATTTGTCATAAAATATTGTTATGGATTATTATTCTCATTAGGTCTTCGATTCGGTAATTTATTCTAATAATGTATAAATCAGTGAATCTATAGGACTGAATTATGGGTGATTTATTTTTTTGAGCCTTGCCATCATTATTTTCATTGATTGTATTATTCACATAACATGTTTAGTCATTTTCTTATTTACAAGGATTCTCATTATTATATCATTTTCATTTCAGTTGTAGAGATTTAAGTGATTTTACCATCTAGTATTTTTTATTGAAAGAGGTTGAAAATTTTCTTACCCTCATGTGATATACAATATGATCTTCTTTGAAACTCTATCATCATTTTTGTAGCATCAGAATCATTATGAATGCAAATTACATTTCTACTTTGAGTTCAAATTGAAATATTTGTTCCTAGATTTGAAAATCACTTTTTGTAATTCATATCAAAGGATTGGCATTAAACCACTAAATAATCGATATATTTTTATATAAAGGTAAATTATGAAACTTATATCATGTGATGGATGACTATAACGTTTCCCTCAAGTGTATAGATTGATTAACCATCCTTCTACATCATCTAGAGTAATTCCTTCTCATATTTATTAACAATAAATATTATAGAAGTCACTAATAAAGTATATCATCTTCAACTAATCCCATTGCATGGAGTCAATTTCATACACTTCCCATGTATTCATAGTAAGATACAACCAATTATATGATTATTCTTTATAATGATAATTGATTAGAAAAAAATTTCATCGTTCAAGAACTAAAAAATCGAAAATATCTTTTCCGTCATATTTATCCATTAAACAACAACATGGGGATCCAATGATCCATATGATGAGGGTGTACATTGTAGAATAAAATATTCAATGGAATAATTATCCATACTTGGTAAATTGGAAATTTTACCATGACCCATGTTACCAATTGTAACATGAGAGACTTGAGTGGGAAAAGTAAAAAAATATTGCTTCCTATCTTCTTTGACATTTTGTTACACTTGAGATTAATCATTGAATATGACATCACATTAATTAATCTCACTATTCCTTCAACTTCTTACTATTATATAATTCATAAAATTAGGGTTGTACAAACAATAATCATATCCATATTAATTCATCTACTAGATATCTATATCATGAAACATTATTTTCAATCGATGAAACCATAGGTTTTATGTAGGTAATTACGGATAATTATAAATTCAGATCAATCATGTTAGTTCTTATATAAAATATCAATAATCATATGTATATACCATATGAGTTTCAAACAACATCTGCAGTAAGGATCATTTTATTACACCAGGTGATGATCAATTTAAATCCTAATTCACAATTTTTTGGGTTATTACCGCTACTTTTTGATGTTCTAGATCCAAATCCACATATTGTAGAAATAAAGGTTTTTTTTAAGATAATTTCATACTATCTTCCTTACCAAAACATTATTATGTGGTAATATACTTTAAGATATTCTTACGGGTTTCACTAATGTTTTGTAACCTTAATCACCAATGTTTGACTAAACTATGATCTGATACCAAATATATCACTTAATATTTCGAAACAAAGATATTTCAAATTTTTAGATGAATATTGAATAAAATTCATAAATAAACCCCTTAGGACCATATAGATTATGTGTATTTGGATACTAGATATATATCCAATTTTTAATTAATGATCTTTAATATCTACCACAATGATCTCTCCATTTACCTCTAATCATAGGCATACCATACATAAAACCATTCATCAAAACCTGGTGAATGGAAACATAAGAAATTATAATAATAGATTCTCAGTAAGGTTATATAAGGGTTATATCTACTATCAATTGATCATAATGTGAGAAAAGTTTTATGAGAATATGATATTAACATTTTTAATCTAACGTCCCAATTCCGGAAGCTGTCTAGGGACGCCCCAATCCCAGTTGGTCCCATGGCCTCAAGCGCATTTCCCCAAATGCCAGAGGATACCGACTAGAAGCGATGGACTTAGGTGTGACAGTGGGGAAACTATTCTCTCATTGGTTGAGTAACACAGTTGATGTAAAACACAAAGCAATAGCTAAAGCCGTAATGATACCATAAAAAAAAGAAACAATTGAAGACTGAAGAAATAAACAGATGGAGTACATATATAATTATTAATGATAGATATGTATAGGAAAGTAGCCAAACAACTCACAATACTGAAATACAGTACTAAACTAAAGTACAAGAAAAACAGTAAACTGCTCCACAACATCACAAGCCAATCCTTGGCCACATGCTCTCCAACTCTAAAGCAGTCAAGTACCTGAAGTAGAAGGGTGTTTCCCATATCTATACCTATAACAATATAATCTAAATGGGCCCAAAATCCTATCTTATATAGGTTGTGAGAATAAATCCCAATAGGAAACCACAAAGAGATCTATGCCAAACAGTCAGTGAATTTATATAGCAGGCAATAAAAAAATGATGTAGTAAACAAGGAAGTACAAAACAATAAACATTTTTCCAGTATCAAGAATTCGAATACCACATCTCAAGTAAGCAGATAATCACAACTGGAAACCCTCTAGGAAATACTCACATCCTAGCCCCTCTGGTCCCACCTATAAAACACAAGAAAACCTATAGAAAAACACACATTCTCACACATCTGGTTCACCATTAGAATAGTCTTTCTGATGGATAAATCATCATCAATTCCCCTTATATTCTAGTGTGATAAAAGACTCTATGAGGAAGCACTCATTTCAAATTCCTATTATAGTCTTTTAGTGGTAACCTACAGGCACTCTGATGAAGCACTCAAAATAAATTCCTCAAGTGGTCTCGTAATGTAACTATAGAAACTCTGGGGGAGCACTCAACACCAATCCCCCCTATGGTCTCACAACGTGATAATAATCACAGACACTCTGGTGAATCCATTATATCCATTCTTCTTATGGACTACTACAGGAGGTTCTCACGGACCTATTTAAGTCAAACGAGCATAGAAATGCAACATTTCCAATGTAAACATAAATAACTACTTGGATAATCAGTTTAAAACATAACAACATGTTAGTTAAACAATCACTCCATCCTAACCATACCAATGATGGGAAATAAATAGTAGCCAAAAGGGAAAACTAGACCAATCAGTCAAAAAAAACATGAGAGAAACCTATATATCATGTTAATGTAAACCCTATTCTCAACAAATAACCTCTATCCAATCAAACTAGGGAATAGCAGGTGAACAACAGGGCTAAAACCATAAACGTGCAATACACCATTCATGGGTATTAGGAACTTTTTCACATAATACTCAAATAATATCTACGGAAAGAAAGAAACCACCTACCTTGGTGTTGTAGGATCGTTATACGTGAACCTCAAGAATTGAGTCACCCAAGAACACAGTATATCAACAAAAATACTCAAAACCCTCAATTGAGGATAACTTGAGAAAGAGGAGGAATCCAGAAATGAAACTATAGCATATGGAGGAGCATATCGTGGAAATCCCAATGCAATCGATGGTGGTTGAATCAGAGAACGGATGCTCGATCGGGAGCTTGGAGAAGAATCATGGTCGTATGGTCTATCTCGGATGATACAGGCCTAGAAGGAGACGGTTTTGTTCATCATATATGACCCAGGTACATTTAAAGAAAAAAATTATATACACAATGTGTACTTTATAACTACACGACTTGTACTTTATTTTATTATCCCCCACATTAGGCGGTCTCCTGGTCACCATGAACGGTGATGTGCTCGGCAGTTACATAGCCTGTACATGGTCACCCATGGAAACCAAGTACATGACATGTACTTATAATGTACACAGCATGTAATTCTAATTTTGTTTTCCGAAATTCCTCTTTTTCTAAAAAAACACCAGAAAAATGAAAACATACCTGAAAAGAAGTTCAGGGTTCTTACAAACTTCCCCCCTTAAAGAAATTCATCCCTGAATTTCCCTAGCTAGGCGGTGTAGAAGAAGAATCGTCGAACAACTTCAGCCACTGGAATTGTACATCAGTCTCCCTCTCCCAAGTCTCATTTTATACTCTCACATGCTTCCATAGCACTCATATTAGAGGAATAGACCATCCATGGAGAACCTTCGTTCTTCGGTCAACAATCCGTTTAGGATAATCCTCATACAATGCATCCACTTCCAACTCAACCTCTTCATGATGAAGAATATGAGACAGGTCTAAAAAGTAATGTCGATGCTCTGAAACGTGGAATATTTCATGCATAGCCCAGTACATCTGAGGTAACTACTGTTGATAGTAAACCGGCTTGATTCTTTCCAAAACCTCAAACGGCCCGACACACCTCAGTGAAAGATACCCCTATATCCTAGTCTTCATGTGTCCCAAACATGGTGTGACACATAGGAATACCTGATCTCCGACCTCGAACTCCATAGGTCGTCTCTGTTGATCATCATAAGACTTTTTTTGAGATTTTGCAGTAGTCATCTTCTTCTGAATCAAATCTATCTGCTCTGTGGTCTCCTAAACATGATGACGTCCGGCCATAGCTGCCTCTTCTTCCTCCAACCGAGATAAGGGTGATCAGCATGTCCTACCGTAAAAAGCCTCATAAGGTTCCATCTAAATATATTAATGAAAAAAATTATTGTAAGAAAACTCCACAAGTGGTATGTGCTTCTCCCAAGAACCTCCAATATCAAGGATGCATGCTCACAGCATGTCCTCAAGAACCTGAATCATATGCTCAGACATGACATTTGTATGTGGATGGTAAGTTGTACTCAAAATTACCTATGTGCCCAAAGCCTTATAAAGACCCTTCCACACTTGAGATGTAAAACGTGAATCTCTATTAGAAAGAATGGAGTGTGGAACTTCATGTAACTTTAAAATCTCACGGATGTACAACTTTCCCAGACCAACAACACTGAAGGTGTCCTTGATCCGAAAAAAGTGATATAACTTTGTGAGTCTGTCAATGACAACCCAAATAGAATCATTTACTCTAGGCGACCTTGGTACACATGTCATGAAATCCATCGCGGCATCATTTCACATCCACTCAAGAATGGGTAACTACTGCAAAATCCATGCTGGTCACTTATTCTATGCCTTCACCTTCTGACAGGTAGAACACCTCATGATGAAACGAGCAACATATCTATTCATACATGGACACCAATAATGATGGTGTAGATCATGATACATCTTGGCGACACCAGGATGAACTGCCCAAACTAAGGAAAGAATGTTTTGCATCAGCTTCTCGTGTATGTCTGTTGACACCCATATGTTCCCCTGGAAATGCAAGATCTCATCCTTGCCAATATTCCATCCAGGAATTGGGTCCCCTCTGGACACACTCTCACATGGTCAAGAAGAGTATTGTTAACAGCTATAGAAGGAAGAAACATCTACCCCTGTATATCGTGCACCTCCAAATGCATTTCAGAGAATAGAGACATAAGCTTTCACTCGCTACAGGCCCCTTGAACTGCCTGTATCTGAGTCCTCCTGCTCAATGCATCATCCACATCATTTCCATTCCAAGGTGTGTAGGCAAGCTCAATGTCAAAATACTAAAGGTATTCCACCCTCCTTCACTATCTCAAAGCCAGGTCCCACTGAGTGATGATATAAATGAGACATTTCTGGTCGGTAAAAACCACAAAATTCTCTCCTAAAAGAAAATGACTCCAAATACATAAGGCATGAACAACTACTGCCAACTCAAAATAGTGCATCAGGTAATTCATCTCATGTGGCCTCAACTTCTGAGACCTGTACACGACGACTCCTTCTACCTTCATAAACACAGCTCCCAGACCGATCCCTGAATCATCATAGTAAATAGTATATATTTTTCATGGATTTAAAAATACTAGTATCAGTGATGATGTCCAGCCCCCTTTCAACTCTTGAAAGGATGACTCACAAGAAATTTTCCACAAGTACTCCCCAGCCTTGTTAGTGAGGCCCATCTATTGCACTATTAGGCATGATAAGTCCTTTATGAAATGTTTGTATTGTCCATCTATCCCTATAAAACTTCATACCTCAATTACATTCTTTTAATTCTCTCAAAAAACTACAACTCTCACTTTCTCTAGGTCTACTGATACTTCTGTCTCTGAGATAACATGACCCATGAAGTTATTCTGGTCCTTCCAAAAGTGTCATTTTGAGAGCTTAGCATATAACAGATTCTCTCTCAATGTACCCAAAATGATCTCAAGATGGGTCGCATGGTCATGTCGAGTGTGGGAGTACACCAAGATATCATCCACAAAAACCACTAATAATGAATCCACGTATGTATGAAACACTCGGTTCACTAGTGCCTTGAAAACTGCATGCACGTTGGTGAGACTGAATGGCATAACAAATTACTCGTATAGACCACACCTTCTCCAGAAGGGTGTAAGTGGTATATCAGATGTTCTAACACACCACTGATGGTAACCGAACCTCTTTTCAATCATTGAGAACACCCTATCTCCTTGAATTTGATCAAAGAGATCATCAATCCTCAGCAAGGTATATCAGTTCTTGACATTTTACTAGTTTAGCTTCCAATAATCCATAAAAAAGTCGATGGGTATTGTCTTCCTTCTTCACATACAAGATATGCGAACCCCATGTAGAAGTTATGGGTTGGATGAAACCATTTACATGAAACTCCCCCAACTACTTCTTGAGCTCCTGTAACTCTATTGTATCCATCCTATAAAGAGGAATAGACATTGGTGATACTCTTGGAATAATCTCTATAGAAAATCAACCTCTCGCTCCAGAGGAAAACCTAAAAATTCCTCTAGAAAGACATCCCTGAAATGATCCACCACTACTGGAATGTATAACTGTGAAGTCGCTTGGTAATACTGATATAGTCTATCAAAATAGGATGTAACTCCTCCCAAACCATGATTCTCAGGTCCCTCTCTTCCTGACTAGACAACCCATTTGACGTTATGAAGAAATGGTCCACCCTCTTGTGATGTGAAACTCACCCTATGAAAATAACAATAGGCAATATCCTGAAAGGGAACTCACCAGTCCATTATGAGAATGACATCATAGCCTGTCATCTCTAGGACATAGAGATCCCCTAAGAAGTGACACCCACCAACCTTAAGTGGAAACTCCTTGGCCTGACACACATCAGTTGTTCTTTCCACCAACGGAATGTCTAACCTCATGATAACAGAATAAGAAATGATACAATTCAAAATGATCTCTATAACAACAAAAAATATAAATTATGGGAAGCTCGTGTATCGAAAAGAAAAGAATCTAAAACCGAGGCAACTAGGATTGTACCTCGAGTTGTAGAGGGTCTGGGATCCTGTTCCTAATGGGTATGCTCTGCTGCAAAAGTGTAACCTACATTGTGGCCCTGTGACTCTTCCTGACTACCCTGAGCTGATCCACCCTATTGTCACTAGAATCCTGGCGATGGGCTACCTCAGCCACAACCTTCACATCGGCAAAAAGAGTCGAAATAACTCATGTTCCCAAAATGAGGAGAAATTTTTAGTGGTGCTCCAATACGAGATGTCATAGAATAACCCTTGTCACCAGCTGCTGTGGAGAAGAACTAATTGAAGTGCTAAAGATGACCCATCTTGGTGCATGATCGGCACTCCACTAGGTCTCTTCGGAAATGTGGTCTCGTATGCCCGACCATTCCACACTGTTAGCATACCACCTAGCTACCTGAAGGTGCATCCCACCTACTATGATCTCCACCTATATTCTCCCTACAGCGCTTCTTGCTATCAACTAGAAAAGAACTAACATTGGATGTTGAACCCCCCTGGTTCACTGATCCAGAAAACCTTAGATTATTTTATGTTATTAGCTCCTAGTTGATGATAGAAGATATTGAAGTCAAATAGAAGATGTTCACTTGAGCTCGAATGTCCTGTCCTAGACCATCCTCAAAAAATCATTACCACCAAAAACCCATATCTCCCCTATAATGGTAGTAAAGTGATGTACTTCAGTGAAGCGAGAAAATTTATCTATAACAGAAGGATTACATTATTCCAGACTCATGAAATCTCAGGCTTGATCAGCCCTCAATATCTCTGGATAGAAGTAATCATAGAAGGTATGATGAAACTCATCCCAGACCATATCATGTTGGAGTCCCACAAGTGATATCAGATCCCACCTTCTATTGGAAGAATCTCGAAGCATCTACGTAGTGAGCATGTCCCTCCCACCTGGAGGGGTCTCCAGGTGCTCGAAGATCATTAGTGTGGCCTCCAACCATGAATATGCAGCCTACGGTCCTCCTTCCCCCAAGAAAGTGGGAGGATGTTCCTGCTAGAAAGCTTGCATTAGCTCTGTCATAGATGGGTTAGGGTGTGGTACTCCCAGGAAGGTCTACATGAACATCATAAATCTCTCTCGAAATTGTGTGTCAACACCAGTGTCCAGAATGAAGGTTGGTGGCTAGACTGGAACAACTAGAGGATCTACGTGAAGTCCCTAATCAGCCATGTCTGGTGTCTGATCGCTGCTCTGTAATGGGCGGACAACTGGAGGACGTCTCGGTGGTAGGACTATGCAAGGTCAAACGCACACCTCTAATCAAGATTATCAAGGACCGAAAACTAGAAGGATAAAAAGGGAACATGAGAATGAAAGTATTCAACTTTTACAAAACATGGATACACGGCGTGTATAATGCCTACACGGTGTGTTCCCTTAATCCTTTCACATGGGTGCGTACATCTTCCAAAACTTGCCGAGTAACACCCTATACATGGCGTGCTTTCCTTACACAGGATGTATACTTGAATCATCTTCCCCTGCCCGAGTCCTTCTACATGACTCAGCTGTACGGTACTCATAAAACAAGACAACACAACATGTTTGTGCTAGACACGATGTGTACTAGACGAGCGTCACTGACCTGTGTTGTTAGTGACATGGCCAAATACACTTCTCACACTACACAGCGTGTTCCAGATGGACACAGCATGTACTAAAGGATTTCCACCAACCTATGTTGAATGTTACATGACCATATTCAAGGGTTTCACTACATAATGTGTTCAAGACATACACGACATGTATAACATAAGTTTTTATCCATCTGTGCCACTAGTAATATGGGAGGAAACATGGTCTACATATCATGGCATGTACAACCGGTACACGACGTATTTTCCCAAAAGATTTCTCAACCTCGTGTCTCTATCCACATAACCAGTGAAATGGTTAGAGACTACATGTTGTGTACATACAGTACACAGTGTGTACTTAAGAAAAGCAATTTCTTCCCAAATAGAAGAACACATGGCCTGTATTCATCACTACACGGAATGCAATCTTGGTTTTTTTCCGATTTTAAGCCTCAGAAACTACATTAGAGCCCATAAAGACAATGAAATGATCATTTAAGTTCCTAATTTTGAACCGTGAGGGGCCATACTGCCTGCAAATCAAGATTGGCATCATATACATATCATATAAAATCACAACAGATCAATGATCCACCAAATTCCGATCCATGAGGGCCTATAACACCTCAAGAACCAAAGTTCGGCATTCATTCAATCAAAAACACACATAAACCAATACCGTATCAAACAACAGGTATTCATATCAACCAATCTATAACAACATCATGCATATCTAACACTGCACTAATCAAAATAACATGCAGTTTCTAATGCACATTAAATGTCATGGAAATAATGCATGACATGTGATTCCTAGGAAGTGCCTATATCATGCATGAGATGGCATACCCACATCTCATTGGGTTTCAAAAGAAATAAAACCTTAATAATATCAATGATAACAACACAAAAAATGTGAATCACCCATTGGTGAAATCAAATCAACTGTAAAATCTTAAAACCAAAAAATTCACAATATACATGGTAAATTGGATTTTCCCTGTACACGGGTTAGCAACTCTCTGGAACAGCTTATTTGTAAGTACCTATTTTCTTCATATCCCAGGATACAGGCTCCAAATATCAAATCAAGAAGAAAATAATTCCTTTGATATCAATTTGTAACATCCTGGATCCAGAAATATCCGAGAGATGACCTGTACCCAGTTGGTCACATTTCCCCAATCACATTTCTCATATGCCAGAGGATGCTGACTAGCTGTGAGGGCCATGGGTGTGATATTGGGGAAACTATTCCCTCATTTTCAGAGTAACACAGCGGACGTAAAACATAAAGCAATAGAAGAAGCGGTAATATTACCGTTCAAAAAGAAACATCTGAAGACTAAATAAATAAACATCTGGAGCACATATATAATGATTCATGATACATATGTCTAGGTAAGAAGCCAAAAAAGTCACAATGCTGAAATACAATATGAAACCAAAGTACAGGAAAAAAATTAAACAGCTCCCCCACATCGCACGCCAAAGCATGGTCCCATGCTCTCTTTCTTTAAAGAAGTCATGTACCTGATGTAGAAGGGTGTTTTCCTATATCTATACCTGCAACAATATAATCTGTTTGGGGTCAAAAGCATGGCCCAAACAAGGTGTGAGACTAAATACCTGTAGGTAACCACCAAGAGATATATGCCTAATAGTTAGTGAATTTATATGGCAGGAAATAAACACATGAAGAAGTAAACAAGAATGTACTCAACAATAAGCATTCCAACTATATCAAGCATTCAAATAACACTTGTCAAGTAAGCATATAGTCACAACATGTAATGTTCTGGGATGTTCTCACAGCTTATCACATCTGGTCCTACCAACCAAACACATGCAACCCTCTAGAAAGCGCACCCAGTCTCACACCCCCAGTTCAGCTTTAGAATAGATTCTATGAGGAAGAACTCATCATAAATTCCCTTTATATTCATGTTCGATCAAAAAATCTCTGAGTAAGCACTCACTATCAATTCCCTATATAGTCTTTTAATGGTAACCTACAGGCACTCTGAGGATGCACTCAATGTAAATTCCTTATATGTTCTTGTAATGTATCTATAGACACTATGAGGGAGAACTCAATGTCAATTCCCCCTTTGTTCTCGCAGTGTGATAATAATTATAGACACTCTAGAGATTCTCTTACATCCATTCTTATTAAGGTATACTACAACAGTTTCTCACGGCCCTATGTAAGTCAAACGAGCATGGCATGAAAAGATGCCAAAGTAAACCTCAAAAACTACTTGGTTAACCAATCTACAGCTTAACAGCATGTTAGATAAACAATCAATCCATTCGGTAGTGGTGGAATCGGAAAAAAAATTCTCGATTGGGGGCTCGGTGAAGAATGTTGGTCATACAGTCTCTCTCGGATGAAACGTACCTACAAGGTGACAATTCTGTCTATCATATGATACCCCAGTACGTTTAATAAAAAAAAATTACATGGAATGTACATTAGAAGTAGACAGGGTGTGATTTACCTTACTAGCCCCCGTATTATGTGGTGTCCCAGTCAGCACACATGGTCATGTGTCAGCCATTACATGGCCTGTACACGGTCACCCGTGGCATCCAAGTACACGGCGTGTACTTATAAAGTACACTGCGTGTACATCTATATTTTTCCAGAAATTCCTATTTTTCTCAAAAAAATCAGAAAAAGGAAAACACACCTTAAAAGAATATCTGGGATGTTTAGGTAAACCATAACCTACAAAAAATAGATTATAATTTTAAGTCATTGAATAAAACATGGTAGTTCATAGTTCATGAATCATAATGTAAAAATATTATTATGAGCCATTAAAGAATATCATAAAAATGGAAATATTAAAAAAATGTAATATTTTAACACTATGAACATGTATAAAAAAAACAGGATTACACATAAATTTAAGGACATAAAATCGGGCCCTCGCATGAACTTTTGGACATAAAACATGGTCATTGTAAATCATTATAGAATTGATACTAAGTCCACACATAACTATATGGACATGAAACCAAGTCCACACATAACCTTTTGTAAATGATAAAATTCCCCATATAAACATTTGGACATGAAACCACGTCCAAACATACCCTTATGATCCTAAAAACTAGTGCAATCAAAACATTATGGACCTTAAACCAGGTCCACACATATCATTGGAAACATGAAAGTTGGCTCACAAATAACATAATTAACTCAAGATGTAGACAAATTTTTTAAATTTATTTGAGGGATATGTAATTTTTATCTCACCCATCACATAATGAATTCCAGGTATATATGTGACAAAACTCATTAAATATTGATCATATCATTATATCACAACCCTACAAAGAACAAAGGTTTCATAAAAATTTCATCGAAAAATATTTTCATAACCCATGAAAACAAATGGATTTCATAAACTTCTAATCATCATAATAAATAATTATCTTCTGATGGAATAAATATCAAACCATTGGTTCCCATCCTGTGTAAAAGGTAAGTAAAAATTTAACAGCCCGAAATTTTATCCATCGAATTTCCAATATTATTATTATTTTATATATTATAAATCATATAAATTAATATACATAACATAAAAAATATTATAAATGAAGAATGATTAAAATAAGAGGCATCACTATAAATTAATTAACATTTACTAAAGTAATAATAACTTGACCATTAAAATAGTAATATGATCATTACGAGTAGTAATCTGAACACTAGAATGGTAAACACACCTATGAATCTGTAAATAAAATTTGGGTATCTTATAAATGAATATTTGATATATTTCTATCATTGAATATGTAAATAAATGTTATAAAAATGAAAAATTTAATATTAGTATTTTTGTCAAACATAAATTGTTATTTAAAATTTTATAAATAATATAATGAATTAAAATAAAATTTATTATGAAAATATATATTTATTTATTATAATTTTGATTTTATACGATTATATTATATTTTTATGAGTCATTAATAAAAATTTCAAAGAGTTGTAAAATCAATTATAATTTTAAAATCAGTGCTTTTCAAATAAATGTTTATTTTATTTAAAAACTAAACCTCTGATATTAAGAGATAATTTATATAAAATGCAGGGTGTTTTTGAAATCTACAAATATAAAAATTTAAGTGTGAATTTTTTGTATTTTTCTAAAGTAGTTGAGTTTTTGGTGAATAGTGAAATAGAGTAATTTACGATATTTGACATTATAGGTAAATAAATTATTAATTGAATCATGAATGATTCATGTATGATTAAAGTGGAACTTATATAGAACTCATATTCTCTAGTTACATTATTTAGTTATAATAATAAAAAATATTGAGATTCTTGAGTGATAATAAAAATTTAATGAATAAAATAATCAAAAAACACCCAACTCCTCGATGGTAAATACCATTGCCACAACCCTTTTCCTCTATATCTTATTATAATTATATTATTCTTAAATATTTCTCCAGTCATCGGACAAAAATATCCCCCATGTTATGGTATTTCTAGTCTCACTGAAAGACCATTTCCTAGTGTCGTGAGGATGTTCTCAAGGATTCGGCGCACAAGATTTAAAACCCTCCCTCATTCTATTTTAATTTCTTATCAGTTTTATCCTTACATAATCTAACATATATAATGTTAAATGTTAACTAAAGTATCATAAATATTCTGTAATTTAATTATATTAATAAAATATCCACCATCAAGTATGTTCTCATATTCTTTAATTCTAAAAATGAATACATCATACATGAGGTATCGATTCACAACGATCATGGATAATGAGTTTTTATTATTCATTACCATTTTCAAGATGGTAAGAAAACCATTATATGGTTAAAAATGATATAACATGTTTAATAAACTTATTTAATGTTTTGAAACCTATATATAATCATATTATAAAATAAAATGATACTAATTCATTATGGTTGTAAAAATAACCAAATTAAATTAATACATTTTAATCAACATTTAATCTAATTAATCATCCTCATACCATATAAAAAAGATATATTATATCTCATTTACTTATAAAATTTAATTAATTTTAAATAATTCTTCATCTGAAGAATTTATTCACATTTTAAAATAACCCCAAAAATTATACACAAGTGAATTGTCCAAAAAACCATGAAACAATCACTATCATAACAACAAACATAGACTTTAGGACTCATGATAATGACTTCAAATATAAATACTAAAATTATAATAAATAAAATATTTTTTAAATCTTTTTATTTATGTAATTAATTTTTCTATTTTTATTATCTATGACATTAAGTATAAGTGAAAATCAATTTTGGACATGAGGTTAGGATTTTCTCTTCTCAATTTTATTTATGTGAGGAGTGAATTAATCACCAATTATTTCTTTTATGTGTTGTACTTATTCATCCAATTTATATATCTGATCAATTATTTTTATTATCATGTTTATTCAAAGATTCATTTTATGATCATTAATTTCAGGGTTCATATGCTTCGTCCATTTCCAAAGTGGTATGAGATTCAATCTGAACCCCCATTTTTTCCTTTAGGTTGATTTTTCTCTCTCTTTACCCAAAAATAATTCTAAATTATACTTATTTATTCCTACTAAATTTGGTTTTTAATTTGAAAAATATTTATCTAGATTAATTATTATTGAATTGATGGGTAAATACATGTTTTGAAATGAGTTTTTTATAATTACTCTTTATAAGAAAATTTGATTAAAGAGAACTTCCAAATTTCATTCCAATTTAAAGTATACTTAATAAACTTTCATAAAAACCAATATTTCGGATAATATGTCAATTTTTATCATGTAAAACCATATTAGTTAATTTCTAGTTTTATGCAAACAATTATTTATTTCCCTCTTTATGGACACATTCAAATTTCCCCTTAAACCGTACCAAAGTGGCTCATTTCTAATGTTTCTTAAACACTATTTTTATATGTTTTAACTTCATTGAGACATCAATTATCATTATATATGACCAATTTTACTGTGGAAATTATATTTATATTACTCAAATATAATTTCATTATCCTTCACTTTTCTTTTGTGGGATATACAAGTTTACAATCTGATTTTATGATTTCTTGAAAGAACACTTCTTTCCAAAGTAAAAAATGGTATTTTTCTCAATAATATTTTTAATGATATTTATATTATTTTCATATAATTAAAAAGTCTAGGTTTAATGTTATTATTAATTTATTCTTATCTCTTATTTCACCATCTACCATATTTTATAGAATGTTTCATGATTATTTTGACTTGGAATTTACTATCTTGATACCATTCACCAAATTTCTATAGATAGTTTGTGATAATGTTTAATTATTGGGGAAATTATTCTCATTTCTCATGCCTTTATCAATATGAATATATATTTTTATTATTATTCACCCATTTCCTAGGAGGAATTCATTATACTTAGTAAGTGTTTGACAATGCCCACTATATCCCCATGATGCATCGTGGGGTGTCATGAGACAAACAAGATAGGGTTTTGGCCAAGGACATACCCATTTTTATATATTCTAGGAACAAAGCCCTAAATGTGTTCATATGATGGCCCAAATTATAAATTCCCTAATTATGATATTATATATTTTCATTCCATGTGATTATTATACTATTATAATATTCATTTTTATGTTTCATTCTCATATGGTTGTTTATATGGAACTATTTTATAAGATTTTATTTATTCCATATTATTCTCATGATTATTTTTAATGTAATTAACTGTTAGTTTGTAAAATTTTATTATTTTTAATGATTAGTTATGATTTCATAAGATTTATTCTTATGCTTATCGAGCATATGAGGTCACCCCTTTATTATGTTTTATTTTTTCCCAGGATGCCAGGAAGTATATTTTGATTGGCATGAAGGGATAATCTAGAAGAAAAGGGATTATTCCAATAGAATTTCTATATTATATTCTATTTCATATTTTTTTTCAGTATTTTATTTGTATCTTATTTTACAAGGCTACTAAACTATTTGGTCCTTTAGGATGTGTCTTCCTTGTCTTTTATACCAATGTAATAATGTGTGGTGCCAAATTTGGACTATTGTAGTTGGGTTCTATATAGTTTATATAATATGAAAATTTGTAGACTCGTTGTAATGTATATTTAATAAATAATAGATTATGTAACATAAACCTACCATAGATTTGAGGATAACTATATATTAACAACCCAAACAAACCATATTTACGAAATTAGCTATGCTAAAAAATTTATTTTTATCTTATATATTTATCTATTTTTGGTATTATACATTATGTTTAATTTTGATATGATCTTATATATTGTTTTTCGTCATAGGGAAATGGAACCTCTCAATAAAAATGGTAACTTCACCAATGAACATGATCCAAAGAGTAAGGATGATCAAATATTTTTTGGCCTTATACTAGTTCCTTGAATCGAACTTGTATTCCAAAAATTATTGTGATTCGAGGATATAGTGTCATATTCAATGAGGAATGATAAATATTTCTCCATGTATTGTTACTTATAAAAAAATAATTTTAATAAGAGGACGATAGTGAAAAGTATAAATAAATAGAAGAAGGGAATGTGGTATTTTACCAAATGTGTTTATTGTGGAAAGAAACACCTTTGGACATGATTAAAAGTAATTGGAGTTTAGAAAATGCGTGGATAAAAATCGCACCCTAATCAAGAATGTAAGGTAATTAAATAATTTTTTAATGTTCAATGTATCTATTATAAGGATAAGGGAAACTATTAAATTGAATTACCTAAGTGCCCAGTGAATATTCCATAGAAGGTGCTGAGGGATTAAAGAGAAGATTATGTTATTTCTACTAATGAAATAGAATTATTAATGTAATTATGTATGGATTCAAGAATTACGTTATAAAAATGTATTAATCAATGATATTATTGATTAATAATTATAAAATTTATATGGAATATATTGAAAAAAAAATTCCTTAAATATTTGAAATAATGTGTTGAATGGTACTAAGAAAAGTGATTTATATGAAAGTATATCTTCCATAAAACACGTGATTGGAGAAATATAACCCTTAATATGTGTTTTATGATGATATAATAATGGTAAATAAATGATTTTAAAATTGGTGACCATTATGGTGGTTCGTGATGTGATTGTTTATATTATTTTTACAAGGATTACAAGATGTTTGGATTTAATGAATATATTCAATGAGGTGTAAATTTTACTCATAGAAGAATTTATGCTTTCATAATTGATTTAAGGTGATCAAGGTATTCATATTTTTGGTATGTGAAATTTGGAGTTACATTATGTTGTTTGGGGAATATAATGCTATGTTGTTTTTTAGAATTTAGTGGAATCCCTTATATGTTCTTAGTCATTGAATTTGGATAGGAATTTCTTAGAAAAGTCATAATATTAAATACATTTGGAATTTATAAAAGATATTATTAAATACTATTTAGGTATGACTTATCAAACTATATATATTGTGACAATTATGTTAGTAAATATTTAATTCCCAATGGAATGAATTATGGATCCCTTGATTGATGTGATTTAGGCATACAAATTTTCCTTCAACATCCATCAACGAAAGTATTAATGGAAGTAGAAATAGATCTAAACACAATTAAATGATGATATTATGCTTATGACATGGAATTAAATCATGTATGTTTATTTTAAAAAGTACCGATTCATATAGTAAAACAATCTCTCAACTATTGGAAGATAATGTTGGAATAATAAAATTATTCATTTAATTTTGTTAGTAAGAAATGAATGGTCTTTCTAATAATCATAAATTTATGATTTTAATGGTTAAATTTCAAATGACCCTTTCCAATATCTCTATCCATCATAACATGATAGTTATATTTCTTTTACATGCATATGATTTTACTTCCCATATATTTTCTACTATAGGGAATCCTAATTTTGTGGTGACATTAGTATTTCCATTTCCATATTATTAAGAGTAATAAATATTTACCCTATTGAATGTGTTGGATTTCCATAAGGGTATTTTAAAATTACAGCTCCATGAATTCCAATAAGAAGTTTAAATTTCGAGGACCCAATTTATTAAAGGATGGGAGAATGTAATGACCCAAAAATATCTCAATGGAATTTAAATTATTTTAAATTTTGTTATATCGTATAAATCCCAAAAAATCAAGTATAGAATACAATAAATACTATATAATTTAAGAATGAAATAAATAAGAGTCATTTCTTGAAATTAAGGAACCTAGACCGAGGAAATACTAACATAACTATTGGAATAATAATATAACCATCAGAATAGTGATCCAAAAGATAGAATAGTAACCTCTTTAATTAATGTGTAAATAAAATCTAGTAATAGTATAAATAAAAATATGGTATATTTATATCATGTAATATGTAAATAAATCATTTATAAATAATAAATTAATTATTGGAAGTTTTAGGAAAAACAATATCTTCTAAAATAAATTATAGTTAATATAATGTTCTAAAAATCACAAAATGGAGTCTTAAATTAATATTTTGTTTTCTTATGAATATAATACAACTATATGACACCTTAATTTATTTTTTAATGTGTCATTAAAGCATTTATAATTTTAAAATTTTTATTTTCTAAATAAATGATGGTTTTATTTAAAAAATTATTTATTAATATTTAGAAAAATTTTATTTTAAAATAGATTCAATATTTGATTTATACACATTGAAAATGGTCCGGGATAATATTCGGAGTTTTATAAAAAATTTGAATTTTTTATGAATATTGAGATATGGTAATTTATTGTATTTTATATTATTAGTAAATGAATGAATTGTTTAGTCTTGTTCGATCCATGGATGATTTAAGTGGCCATTATCTCAAAATCACATTTTTTGGTCACTATATGAAGTCACAAAAATTAATACTATATATATTCTAGAGAGAAAATTTTAAACTAATGAATAAAATAACCAAAAAACACTCCTCTTCCCCAATATAAATACCACCTTGCACCACCCCTTCTCCTCACACCACAGAAGATATGTGGATTTAATATATTATTTCCAATTCCTATTTCAACCCCTCCCCCATGATAGGGTCTATTTGGTCTCACCAAAAGACTATTTTCCTACTTTTTTAAAGAGGTTCTCAAGGATATACCAATTTTGAGGTGAAATAATATATCTTTTCACTAACCAACTAGGGTCGACCCTGAACCGGGCACCTGAGCCGGTCCGTGCCATGTCCTGAGACGCATTCTCGATCCTCCCGGGCTAGCGAAAACTGACATGGCATCAACAGAGAAAAACATGGGAATGATTTTGCCCAATAAAAAAATGAATAATGCATCAGAAAGACAATATCACATCACAAAGTAAATAAACAACATGAAAAGAATGAATGATCAACAACATCCTACTAACCTGGCGCAGACCAAAACTCCTCATGACCTCAAGATTCTCTCTCTAAACCACAACCAAGTCTCTCCCATTGAAAGCAAGCTCGAATCATACCTGTACATAAACTAAAAACCGGAAAACACTATAGGTGTGAGTATTAAAACTCAGTAGGCATTCCCAACATACTATTCCCAATGCACTACCATTAAATAAATAATTTACATATTCCAGGTTTGAATTAATTTATATAAATTATTGGTCTTCACACAGGCTTTCATTTCTAAAACAAGTAACATTCCATTTCCCCTTTTAATTTAAAGACATGTTTAACGTTCAAAAGGTACTGGTGCATTGAATTTTAAAAAAAATGAGAACAATTTAGAAATCCTAATTCTAGTTGTTGGTAAAAAGGAAAACCAAACACACAACACACAACACACACTAGGGGCAATTGAAAAGGTGGCACACTGGGGCCCGCAATTGAACTGGACCTCTTAATCGTCTACTATATAAAAATAAACACAAAATAAAACATGGGTCGAACCTAGGAGCTCGTGAACAATCCTAAACGTACTATACATGTGAATCATCCTAAAGTAATTCCTATTCTCGATGACATCATAATGCCCAAAAACGCAGTATTTCCCTACCTGGCCTAACCGAGAGGCTCAATCCCGTAGCATAATATAATCCGTAATTAGGGCCACTAGCTAGTGCATAGTCTAAACTAGTGCACCAATCGTTCTTAATAAATTCACTTATTATGCAAGGTTCTCATGTAATGCCATGTAATAAAATGTGAACTGGTGATTCAACAAAGCTAATCAAGGAGAACAAACATCACACACAACTCAGGCAGTCACCACACACCAAAGATCACCGCTGAGTCACCTCAAAGAGAGTTTTCCAAAATAGATTATTTTATTAAAGTGCCTAATGAGCCTTCATCATTTTTAAATAAAATCCTTTTTTATCAAGAGAACCAAAACACATGGTCACGATTCCGAAGAAATCATTTATCAATAAACCAAACCTACATTTTAAATTATGTGAATTATTTATTAAGGCCAAATCAGAATTCTTTCACTACTGGGTGTTCATTCATCATGAAAATATTTCTTGTCTCGTGTATAAAATATACATCTATTTTTACACAAAATAATAATTTAAATATTAATTATCTTATATAAGTTATTATTTATTAAAATTATTAAAATACCAAGAAATTAATAAATTCTGAATTTAATGCCGAGTGCAGTGGGGGACCTACCTAAACTTACATCTCAAACACGATAATGCGACACACGTCACATAGGCGCACAAGCATGAGAAATCTGATGATCATGGTAATGCGAGGTTACCCCGCCAATGAACTGTAATAAACACACAACAAAAAAGTTACATAAACATGGAATTATAACAATCCAATTAGCAGACATTGGAAACACCACCTCAAAATGTTCTCAACACACAAAATGCACTAACAGCACTATTTACTAAACCCCTTTTAAAATCAAAAAAGTGTTTACAAAATACACACAATGCCAAAATAACTAACTAATAATTTTAATGAGCCAATAGACCATTTTAAGAATCTGAAAAAAGTGCATGACACGTTGAGAGCAACATTTAAAAACACACATTCTTAAATACATTTTCAAAAGTAGGCTCGTGGAACCCATATTCATTAATAAATCATTTAAAAATTTATACAACTATTTTGAGTTGTTTACCATGGTTTTCCACAGAAAAAACCAACTCAAAACCACATAAACAGTTTAATATAACCCTTACACCATTTATAAAACACCTTTGCACCATTCAGAAAATATAATAAATCATAATTAATATTTTTAAAACAAATAACGTGGCTTTACAAACTATACCCGCACAAAACCATATTTTATGAAAAAACGTACACAACGTCAAATGAAAATGACAATTAGTACCACTCACACAGATTAGTAAACTAACTACACTATTAAATAAACAATTTTCACAATTTGACAAACCACTGAGGAAATTTATTAAACAATTTCAAAATGTGTCGCATGACTCAAAAAATCAAAAACACACTCAAAACTTCTTTTATAACTAAACTCACATTGACTTCACAGCAAAACATAACTGCAACCCTTTCACATTTTAATAAACCAACAACACAATTTATAAAATACTACAAATGGGGACAACATGGGCTTCAAGAGAAACAAAACACTCATATCACATAACCACGATCCTAAAAACATCAGCAACATATTAAACATCAAGTAAAACCATATTCACACCATGAAAACTGATCAATGAATACACTAAATTTATTAAATGGATGAATTAATTCATCAAACAATACATATAGGTAGAATCACCTACCTCAAACATGGATGAATATCCCAAAACTTGTGTGGAACCTTGTTTTCACTACAACCGCACCAACGAGAATCCAAAAACCCCCTACAGAAATAGTTTAACACATAAAAATTATAATTTAACCCTCAAATGACAAACCCTAAACCAAGGAGAACACTAAAATAAAAACACCTTACCACAAGGGGGAGGAATATATCCTCTAGAGGGAGGAAGCGCGATGGGCAGGCGCTGCTGGGAGCGGTTCGGGATGCACACAAAAATAGGAGGGGGTCACTTGGATGGGGAACAATAGGGCCGGAAGGCCGGACGGCCTGCTGGGTTGCCATTGTAGTTGGGGCGGCTTGCTGCTGGTTGTACGAGCTTCTAGGCGGAGGAAAAATAGGGTACGAGGGAAGGATAAGGGAGAGGAGGCAGTTGCGAGGGTGGTGGGCAGATCGGAGCACAGCCGGTCGAGGACGACAGAAATGAGGGGAGGGTTTTATGGGTGTCGTGTGCAAAGGATATCGAGAGAGGTGGGGGTTCATGCAGTAGGAAGGGAGTCATGCTAGTGGGGTTTTCTTGACCAGGTGGAGTAGATATGGAGACTAGGAGGTGCGGGATGCCGCACTGATGTGCACAGCTGAAGGGTGATACAAGGGGAGCCCTGTGGGATGATAGAGGACGGCGGAGGGCAGTGGCCAGATGGGGAGGTGGCAAGGCGGTGGAGATGCAGTGCAAAAGGGGTTCGTGACCATCACGATGTGGAGAAAGACAGAAAAGAGGGGGGCGCTGCCTCTACCGGACACATGTAAACCCTAGAAAAAAAATATTTAAAGATAATAACAAAATAAAAAAAATTAATAATAACTAAAAAAAATCATAAGAATAAAATATTAATAATAAGAATAAAATATTGATAAGAATAACAATGGTAATGGTAAATCTTTAATAACATTACAAATTTATTTTAAGAAATTATTTATACTAATAATTTTAATCAAACATTAATAAAATCAACAATAACAACTAATCTTTATAACACATTCATTGATGATATATATATATATATATTCGTAGTGTAATGTTGAATGGTTTCATTACATCGTCACATAACCAACTAATTTAATTAACCTTATGGGTGGGTTGTTGTGTGGTCGCCCCTCATGGCTTAGTCGATGGTGCATGGGTCATGCGGTGGCCACTCCTCACATCAGCAGTGACCTCACGGGTAACCAAACTATTCGCATGACTTCCACTAAGATGTACAGTGTTCTCGCACTAGCCTAGAATCTTCAAACTTTACCAAACGTCAAAATTTTGAATAGGGACTCACCGGATCATTGGAAATAACACCTGACACCAAGATAAATAATAGAAATAAAATCATTTGAAAAAGTCGGGTGTTACAAATCTCCCCACCATAACACTTTCTGCCCCCAGAAATCCACAATGAGATCTAGACCCAAAGATAAAACTTATCAACTGTCACCCACCTACAAATGTTTAAGCAGCTCCACTTGATCATCCCAAACATATAGTGAAAACCCATGACAAACAACTCCTCCTTTAAAAAAATCACCATAACCATCACCAAGAAGAACCTAAACCATCCATCTCAACCCGGGAATGAATGAACATAAACTACATTCAACACTTATTCCCATACTCGTAGACCAACAAAATCCTTGGGTGTACTCCAATCTCAACTTTTACTCAAGAGGAAAAATGCAGGATTAGGTGGTTCCACACGAGACCACCTACCACCAAAAGATACAAGAATGAAACTCAAATACTGACATGAGGAGGACTGAATGGACTCCCCACCATAAGGATTGGGCTAACTCTAAATTATTTTAGGTGTAACTCTGTGAGTCCCATTGTGGGTCTCCCCATCATAAGAGCTGGTGAGATTAACCGAACATGAAGACATCTCGCACAGACAAAAAACCCCGAACACAATTATAATGGAAGGAAGGGAATGGTTAAACTGGTACAGAATCAAAATTACCACCATTACTACATAAACGACATCACACCCCCAGAAGAAAACAAACCATGCCACACTAAAGACAATGGTTAATCCAATGTCCTTTTTCACCGTTAGGGTTCTCTTGGCTACGTGCCAGCTTCAGTCTGAGACCTAAGGCTAGAGCTCTGATGATTGAAGCATCTCCAGCCTCGCAGTCCGGCTTCAGAAATTCTCAAACATAACACACAAACCAACATTTCACCAAACACACTTCCAATAAAAAAATTATCAAAGAGGCTCAACCACAATCATTCTAACAAAACAAAGAAAATAATCACTAAAAAATGCTACAAAAGACGATTACTACATCCAAGAAACACTACAAAGAGAAAACCTCAAACTGATCCCCAAACATCTCCCTAATCCTACTGACGGGATGAGGTGTCCTTGGATGAGACATGTCTAATTTCAATGCATTTCTTGGAAACACTACGGCAGAATTGCTGCCAGTGACCTAGAAGTCCACAAGTGTGGTCGGGCCTTGGACCACATTGGCACATCGGCCTCTTGGGACCCTGCCTACCACACTGGTGACAGATCACGACGTTATGCTCTGATGGTGTAGATTGTAGGTCCAAAGGCCTCTTAATTTTTCTAGTAGACCCACCAACCTCAGGTCGCATCTCATTCTTCCTCTTTCCATCCTCTGCACTGATTCCCAAGGCCAGGGGAGGAATCACCACTTCATGTCCCCCTTCTAAATCAGCTTCAACAATAAAGGATTTCCCTAAAACATCTGAGAAGGTGGTTAGGTTCAGCTCTTGAACTTTCGATCACAGTTCAGGTCGGAGTCCAGACTTAAACTGTCATGCCTTCCAAGGATCATTTGCAATAAAAAATTGGCCATATGGAACTTGGTCTATGAAATGTTGATAGAATTTTAGGGCAAATTCCACGTCCTATTGAAGAAAACACAACAACATCCTCTTCTTCAGCTTCACCAACTCATAGAAGTGTTGTTGGATAAACGATGACTTAAAAAACTCCCATGTTAGATCTTTCTGAGGTATATTCCGAGACACGAACTTCCACCATTTCTAGGTTGGACCTTCATGCATAAAGGTATCCAATATAACCTTTAATGAATTAGGAAACCCAATGAAACTGAAGTTCCACTCAATCTCCTGCAACTACTCCTCTTCCTCATGTGGTTCTGCAATACCATAAAATAGAGGAGGGTTCAACTTCCATAATTCCAGAACATAGTCCATAGGTTGATAAACTGTAGGATTTTCTAAGGATGCATCACCTAAAGCCACACCTTGGCCATCCATCGAACCATTGTGGGGGATAACACTAAGGAGAAAAGAAAACAAGGTGCTGG
This sequence comes from Viscum album, assembly GCA_963277665.1. Classification (NCBI taxonomy): domain Eukaryota; kingdom Viridiplantae; phylum Streptophyta; class Magnoliopsida; order Santalales; family Viscaceae; genus Viscum; species Viscum album. Next base: position 993,121,603 of record OY728146.1, read on the forward strand.
ATCAAAACATGGTCATTCCCATTTCAATTTCAACATTTCAAAATTTCAAAAATAAAACCTTGCAAAACAATCCTTATAAATATTGAAAACCCAAAACGATCCACAAGGAGAAACTAGTGTCGATGGGTGACTCAGACATATGGTTGGTGGCCACACGCCAGTCACACCACCATCACAAAGAGAACTCTAGATTAATGTCTTTGGCTCCACATGGGTTTCCAGAACATGCGACCTCACGAAGGTCCCTCTCCTGGATTCCATTTCATTTACCAACATAAAATAATTCAAAGTAACCAAAAGACCACAACACCCGGAACATCCTATGGTATCCCAATGATCAGAACAAGAAAGGGGTTCTGAAATCCATCTCGTATGTATACCTTGAATCCCCAAAATTCTAATCCTTCTACTATGACAACCCCAAATAACAATGGGCACTCTGAAAAACAGGGTCTTCTCTAGATCCGACCTGCTTTGATACCATTTGGTCATGAACCAACCTGGTTTGACCCTGAACTGGTCACCCGAGTCGGTGCGCAACATGGCCTAAGAGGCATTCCTGATCCTCCCGGGATGGCGACAAGATCTAGAGCATCAACATAGAACAACATGGGAACGATTTCTCCCAATAAAAAATGAATACAGCAATGGAAATAAAATAGAATAACACAAAGTAAATAAACAACATGAAAAGAAAGAGTGATCAACAACAACCAACTATCCAGGCCACGAAAAGAACTCCTCGTGACCTCGAGAGTTTATCTCCAAACCAAAACCAAGTCTCGCCCATAGCGAGCAAGCTCGAGTAAATCTTACAAAGAAACTAAAAATAGGAAAACACTATTAGGGTGAGTATTAAAACTTAGTATGTGTGCCCAAAAAACAATTCCCAATGCACTAAATTTAAATAATGATTTTACTAATTCCTGGTTTGAACTAAATTTTATAAATTATTGGCCTCCACACATGCTTGTTACTTCCAAAAATTATTGTGATGAGAGGATATAGTGTCATATTCAATGAGGAATGATAAATATTTCTCCATGTATTGTTACTTATAAAAAATAATGTTAATAAGAGGACGATAGTGAAAAGTATAAATAAATAGAAGAAGGGAATGTGGTATTTTACCAAAGGTGTTTATTGTGGAAAGAAACACCTTTGGACATGATTAAAAGTAATTGGAGTTTAGAAAATGTGTGGATAAAAATTGCACCCTAATCAAGAATGTAAGGTAATTAAATAATTTTTTAATGTTCAATGTATCTATTATAAGGATAAGGGGAACTATTAAATTGAATTACCTAAGTGCCCAGTGAATATTCCATAGAAGGTGCTGAGGGATTAAAAAGAAGATTATGTTATTTCTACTGATGAAATAGAATTATTAATGTAATTATGTATGGATTCAAGAATTACGTTATAAAAATGTATTAATCAATGATATTATTGATTAATAATTATAAAATTTATATGGAATATATTGAAAAAAAATTCCTTAAATATTTGAAAGAATGTGTTGAATGGTACTAAGAAAAGTGATTTAGATGAAAGTATATCTTCCATAAAACACGTGATTGGAGAAATATAACCCTTAATATGTGTTTTATGATGATATAATAATGGTAAATAAATGATTTTAAAATTGGTGACCATTATGGTGGTTCGTGATGTGATTGTTTATATTATTTTTACAAGGATTACAAGATGTTTGGATTTAATGAATATATTCAATGAGGTGTAAATTTTACTCATAAAAGAATTTATGCTTTCATAATTTATTTAAGGTGATCAAGGTATTCATATTTTTGGTATGTGAAATTTGGAGTTACATTATGTTGTTTGGGGAATATAATGCTATGTTGATTTTTAGAATTTAGTGGAATCCCTTATATGTTCTTAGTCATTGAATTTGGATAGGAATTTCTTAGAAAAGTCATAATATTAAATACATTTGGAATTTATAAAAGATATTATTAATTACTATTTAGGTATGACTTATCAAACTATATATATTGTGACAATTATGTTAGTAAATATTTAATTCCCAATGGAATGAATTATGGATACCTTGATTGATGTGATTTAGGCATACAAATTTTCCTTCAACATCCATCGACGAAAGTATTAATGGAAGTAGAAATAGATCTAAACACAATTAAATGATGATATTATGCTTATGACATGGAATTTAATCATGTATGTTTATTTTAAAAAGTACCGATTCATATAGTAAAACAATCTCTCAACTATTGGAAGATAATGTTGGAATAATAGAATTATTCATTTAATTTTGTTAGTATGAAATGAATGGTCTTTCTAATAATCATAAATTTATGATTTTAATGGTTAAATTTCAAATGACCCTTTCCAATATCTCTATCCATCATAACATGATAGTTATATTTCTTTTACATGCCTATGATTTTACTTCCCATATATTTTCTACTATAGGGAATCCTAATTTTGTGGTGACATTAGTATTTCCATTTCCATATTATTAAGAGTAATAAATATTTACCCTATTTAATGTTTTGGATTTCCATAAGGGTATTTTAAAATTACAGCTCCATGAATTCCAATAAGAAGTTTAAATTTCGAGGACCCAATTTATTAAAGGATGGGAGAATGTAATGACCCAAAAATATCTCAATGGAATTTAAATTATTTTAAATTTTTTTATATCGTATAAATCCCAAAAAATCAAGTATAGAATACAATAAATACTATATAATTGAAGAATGAAATAAATAAGAGTCATTTCTTGAAATTAATGAACCTAGACCGAGGAAATACTAACATAACTATTGGAATAATAATATAACCATCAGAATAGTGATCCAAAAGACAGAATAGTAACCTCTTTAATTAATGTGTAAATAAAATCTAGTAATAGTATAAATAAAAATATGGTATATTTATATCATGTAATATGTAAATAAATCATTTATAAATAATAAATTAATTATTGGTAGTTTTAGGAAAAACAATATCTTCAAAAATAAATTATAGTTAATATAATGTTCTAAAAAATCACAAAATGGAGTCTTAAATTAATATTTTGTTTTCTTATGAATATAATACAACTATATGACACCTTAATTTATTTTTTAATGTGTCATTAAAGCATTTATAATTTTAAAATTTTTATTTTCTAAATAAATGATGGTTTTATTTAAAAAATTATTTATTAATATTTAGAAAATTTTTATTTTAAAATAGATTCAATATTTGATTTATACACATTGAAAATGGTCCGGGATAATATTCAGAGTTTTATAAAAAATTTGAATTTTTTATGAATATTGAGATATGGTAATTTATTGTATTTTATATTATTAGTAAATGAATGAATTTTTTAGTCTTGTTCGATCCATGGATGATTTAAGTGGCCATTATCTCAAAATCACATTTTTTGGTCACTATATGAAGTCACAAAAATTAATACTATATATATTATAGAGAGAAAATTTTAAACTAATGAATAAAATAACCAAAAAACACTCCTCTTCCCCAATATAAATACCACCTTGCACCACCCCTTCTCCTCACACCACAGAAGATATGTGGATTTAATATATTATTTCCAATTCCTATTCCAACCCCTCCCCCCATGATAGGGTCTATTTGGTCTCACCAAAAGACTATTTTCCTACTTTTTTAAAGAGGTTCTCAAGGATATACCAATTTTGAGGTGAAATAATATATCTTTTCACTAACCAACTAGGGTCGACCCTGAACCGGGCACCTGAGCCGGTCCGTGCCATGTTCTGAGACGCATTCTCGATCCTCCCGGGCTAGCGAAAACTGACATGGCATCAACAGAGAAAAACATGGGAATGATTTTGCCCAATAAAAAAAATGAATAATGCATCAGAAAGAAAATATCACAACACAAAGTAAATAAACAACATGAAACGAATGAATGATCAACAACATCCTACTAACCTGGCGCAGACCAAAACTCCTCATGACCTCAAGATTCTCTCTCTAAACCACAACCAAGTCTCTCCCATTGAAAGCAAGCTCGAATCATTCCTGTACATAAACTAAAAACCGGAAAACACTATAGGTGTGAGTATTAAAACTCAGTAGGCATTCCCAACATACTACTCCCAATGCACTACCATTAAATAAAGAATTTACATATTCCAGGTTTGAATTAATTTATATAAATTATTGGTCTTCACACAGGCTTTCATTTCTAAAACAAGTAACATTCCATTTCCCCTTTTAATTTAAAGACATGTTTAACGTTCAAAAGGTACTGGTGCATTGAATTTTAAAAAAAATGGGAACAATTTAGAAATCCTAATTCTAGTTGTTGGTAAAAAGGAAAACAAAACACACAACACACAATACACAATAGGGGAAATTGAAAAGGTGGCACACTGGGGCCCGCAACTGAACTGGACCTCTTAATCGTCTACTATATAAAAATAAACACAAAATAAAACATGGGTCGAACCTAGGAGCTCGTGAACAATCCTAAACGTACTATACATGTGAATCATCCTAAAGTAATTCCTATTCTTGATGAAATCATAATGCCCAAAAACGCAGTATTTCCCTACCTGGCCTAACCGAGAGGCTCAATCCCGTAGCATAATATAATCCGTAATTAGGGCCACTAGCTAGTGCATAGTCAAAACTAGTGCACCAATCGTTCTTAATAAATTCACATATTATGCAAGGTTCTCATGTAAACCCATGTAATAAAATGTGAACTGGTGATTCAACAAAGCTAATCAAGGAGAACAAACATCACACACAACTCAGGCAGTCACCACACACCAAAGATCACCGCTGAGTCACCTCAAAGAGAGTTTTCCAAAATAGATTATTTTATTAAAGTGCCTAATGAGCCTTCATCATTTTTAAATAAAATCCTTTTTTATCAGGAGAACCAAAACACATGGTCACGATTCCGAAGAAATCATTTATCAATAAACCAAACCTACATTTTAAATTATGTGAATTATGTATTAAGGCCAAATCAGAATTCTTTCACTACTGGGTGTTCATTCATCGTGAAAATATTTCTTGTCTCGTGTATAAAATATACATATATTTTTACACAAAATAATAATTTAAATATTAATTATCTTATATAAGTTATTATTTATTAAAATTATTAAAATACCAAGAAATTAATAAATTCTGAATTTAATGCCGAGTGCAGTGGGGGACCTACCTAAACTTACATCTCAAACACGATAATGCGACACACGTCACATAGCCGCACAAGCATGAGAAATCTGATGATCATGGTAATGCGGGGTTACCCCACCAATGAACTGCAATAAACACACAACAAAAAAGTTACATAAACATGGAATTATAACAATCCAATTAGCAGACATTGGAAACACCACCTCAAAATGTTCTCAACACACAAAACGCACTAACAGCACTATTTACTAAACCCCTTTTAAAATCCAAAAAGTGTTTACAAAATACACACAATGCCAAAATAACTAACTGATAATTTTAATGATCCAATAGACCATTTTAAGAATCTGAAAAAAGTGCATGACACGTTGAGAGCAACATTTAAAAACACACATTCTTAAATACATTTTCAAAAGTAGGCTCGTGGAACCCATATTCATTAATAAATCATTTAAAAATTTATACAACTAATTTGAGTAGTTTACCATGGTTTTCCACAGAAAAAACCAACTCAAAACCACATAAACAGTTTAATATAACCCTTACACCATTTATAAAACACCTTTGCACCATTCAGAAAATATAATAAATCATAATTAATATTTTTAAAACAAATAACGTGGCTTTACAAACTATACCCGCACAAAACCATATTTTATGAAAAAACGTACACAACGTCAAATGAAAAAGACAATTAGTACCACTCACACAGATTAGTAAACTAACTACACTATTAAATAAACAATTTTCACAATTTGACAAACCACTGAGGAAATTTATTAAACAATTTCAAAATGTGTCGCATGACTAAAAAAATCAAAAACACACTCAAAACTTCTTTTATAACTAAACTCACATTGACTTCACAACAAAACATAACTGCAACCCTTTCACATTTTAATAAACCAACAACACAATTTATAAAATACTACAAATGGGGACAACATGGGCTTCAGGAGAAACAAAACACTCATATCACATAACCACGATCCTAAAAACATCAACAACATATTAAACATCAAGTAAAACCATATTCACACCATGAAAACTGATCAATGAATATACTAAATTAATTAAATGGATGAATTAATTCATCAAACAATACATATAGGTAGAATCACCTACCTCAAACATGGATGAATATCCCAAAACTTGTGTGGAACCTTGTTTTCACTACAACCTCACCAACGAGAATCCAAAAACCCCCTTCAGAAATAGTTTAACACATAAAAATTATAATTTAACCCTCAAATAACAAACCCTAAACCAAGGAGAACACTAAAATAAAAACACCTTACCACAAGGTGGTGGAATATATCCTCTAGAGGGAGGAAGCGCGATGGGCAGGCGCTGCTGGGAGCGGTTCGGGATGCACACAAAAATAGGAGGGGGTCACTTGGATGGGGAAAAATAGGGCCGGAAGGCCGGACGGCCTGCTGGGTTGCCATTGTAGTTGGGGCGGCTTGCTGCTGGTGGTGCGAGCTTCTAGGCGGAGGAAAAATAGGGTACGAGGGAAGGATAAGGGAGAGGAGGCAGTTGCGAGGGTGGTGGGCAGACCGGAGCACAGCCGGTCGAGGACGACAGAAATGAGGGGAGGGTTTTATGGGTGCCGTGTGCAAAGGATATCGAGAGAGGTGGGGGTTCATGCAGTAGGAAGGGAGTCATGCTAGTGGGGTTTTCTTGACCAGGTGGAGCAGATATGGAGACTAGGAGGTGCGGGGTGCCGCACTGATGTGCACAGCTGAAGGGTGATACAAGGGGAGCCCCGTGGGATGATAGAGGACGGCGGAGGGCAGTGGCCAGATGGGGAGGTGGCAAGGCGGTGGAGATGCAGCGCAAAAGGGGTTCGTGACCATCATGATGTGGAGAAAGACAGAAATGATGGGGGCGCTGCCTCTACCGGACACAAGTAAACCCTAGAAAAAAAATTTTAAAGATAATAACAAAATAAAAAAAAATTAATAATAACTAAAAAAAATCATAAGAATAAAATATTAATAATAAGAATAAAATATTGATAAGAATAACAATGGTAATGGTAAATCTTTAATAACATTACAAATTTATTTTAAGAAATTATTTATACTAATAATTTTAATCAAACTTTAATAAAATCAACAATAACAACTAATCTTTATAACACATTCATTGATGATATATATATATATATATATTCGTAGTGTAACGTTGAATGGTTTCATTACATCGTCACATAACCAACTAATTTAATTAACCTTATGGGTGGGTTGTTGTGTGGTCGCCCCTCATGGCTTAGTCGATGGTGCATGGATCATGCGGTGGCCACTCCTCAAATCAGCAGTGACCTCACGGGTAACCAAACTATTCGCATGACTTCCACTAAGATGTACAGTGTTCTCGCACTAGCATAGAATCTGCAAACTTTACCAAACGTCAAAATTTTGAATAGGGACTCACTGGAACATTGGAAATAACACCTGACACCAAGATAAATAATAGAAATAAAATCATTTGAAAAAGTCGGGTGTTACAAATCTCCCCACCATAACACTTTCTGCCCCCAGAAATCCACAATGAGATCTAGACCCAAAGATAAAACTTATCAACTCTCACCCACCTACAAATGTTTAAGCAGCTCCACTTGATCATCCCAAACATATAGTGAAAACCCATGACAAACAACTCCTCCTTTAAAAAAATCACCATAACCATCACCAAGAAGAACCTAAACCATCCATCTCAACCCGGGAATGAACGAACATAAACTACATTCAACACTTATTCCCATACTCGTAGACCAACAAAATCATTGGGTGTACTCCAATTTCAACTTTTACTCAAGAGGAAAAATGCAGGATTAGGTGGTTCCACACGAGACCACCTACCACCAAAAGATACAAGAATGAAACTCAAATACTGACATGAGGAGGACTGAATGGACTCCCCACCATAAGGATTGGGCTAACTCTAAATTATTTTAGGTGTAACTCTGTGAGTCCCATTGTGGGTCTCCCCATCATAAGAGCTGGTGAGATTAACCGAACATGAAGACATCTCGCACAGACAAAAAACCCCGAACACAATTATAATGGAAGGAAGGGAATGGTTAAACTGGTACAGAATCAAAATTACCACCATTACTACATAAACGACATCACACCCCCAGAAGAAAACAAACCATGCCACACTAAAGACAATGGTTAATCCAATGCCCTTTTTCACCGTTAGGGTTCTCTTGGCTACGTGCCAGCTTCAGTCCGAGACCTAAGGCTAGAGCTCTGATGATTGAAGCATCTCCAGCCTCGCAGTCCGGCTTCAGAAATTCTCAAACATAACACACAAACCAAAATTTCACCAAACACACTTCCAATAAAAAAATTATCAAAGAGGCTCAACCACAATCATTTAAACAAAACAAAGAAAATAATCACTAAAAAATGCTACAAAAGACGATTACTACATCCAAGAAACACTACAAAGAGAAAACCTCAAACTGATCCCCAAACATCTCCCTAATCCTACTGACGGGATGAGGTGTCCTTGGATGAGCAATGTCTAATTTCAATGCATTTCTTGGAAACACTACGGCAGAATTGCTGCCAGTGACCTAAAAGTCCACAAGTGTGGTCGGGCCTTGGACCACATTGGCACATCGGCCTCTTGGGACCCTGCCTACCACACTGGTGACAGATCACGACGTTATGCTCTGATGGTGTAGATTGTAGGTCCAAAGGCCTCTTAATTTTTCTAGTAGACCCACCAACCTCAGGTCGCATCTCATTCTTCCTCTTTCCATCCTCTGCACTGATTCCCAAGGCCAGGGGAGGAATCACCACTTCATGTCCCCCTCTTGAATCAGCTTCAGCAATAAAGGATTTCCCTAAAACATCTGAGAAGGTGGTTAGGTTCAGCTCTTGAACTTTCGATCACAGTTCAGGTCGGAGTCCAGACTTAAACTGTCATGCCTTCCCAGGATCATTTGCAATAAAAAATTGGCCATATGGAACTTGGTCTATGAAATGTTGATAGAATTTTAGGGCAAATTCCACGTCCTATTGAAGAAAACACAACAACATCCTCTTCTTCAGCTTCACAAACTCATAGAAGTGTTGTTGGATAAACGATGACTTGAAAAACTCCCATGTTAGATCTTTCTGAGGTATATTCTGAGACACGAACTTCCACCATTTCTAGGTTGGACCTTCATGCATAAAGGTATCCAATATAACCTTTAATGAATTAGGAAACCCAATGAAACTGAAGTTCCACTCAATCTCCTGCAACTACTCCTCTTCCTCATGTGGTTCTGCAAGACCATAAAATAGAGGAGGGTTCAACTTCCATAATTCCAGAACATAGTCCATAGGTTGATAAACTGTAGTATTTTCTACGGATGCATCGCCTAAAGCCACACCTTTGCCATCCATCGAACCATTGTGGGGGATAACACTAAGGAGAAAAGAAAACAAGGTGCTGGATCAAAACATGGTCATTCCCATTTCAAATTCAACATTTCAAAATTTCAAAAATAAAACCTTGCAAAACAATCCTTATAAATATTGAAAACCCAAAACGATCCACAAGGAGAAACTAGTGTCGATGGGTGACTCAGACATATGGTTGGTGGCCAAACGCCAGTCACACCACCATCACAAAGAGAACTCTAGATTAATGTCTTTGGCTCCACATGGGTTGCCAGAACATGCGACCTCACGAAGGTCCCTCTCCTGGATTCCATTTCATTTACCAACATAAAATAATTCAAAGTAACCAAAAGACCCCAACACCCCGAACATCCTATGGTATCCCAATGATCAGAACTAGAAAGGGGTTCTGAAATCCTTCTCGTATGTATACCTTGAATCCCCAAGATTCTAATCCTTCTACTATGACAACCCCAAATAACAATGGGCACTCTGAAAAAGAGGGTCTTCTCTAGAGCCGACCTGCTCTGATACCATTTGGTCATGAACCAACCTGGTTTGACCCTGAACTGGTCACCCGAGTCGGTGCGCAACATGGCCTAAGAGGCATTCCTGATCCTCCCGGGATGGCGACAAGATCTAGAGCATCAACATAGAACAACATGGGAACGATTTCTCCCAATAAAAAATGAATACAGCAATGGAAATAAAATAGAATAACACAAAGTAAATAAACAACATGAAAAGAAAGAGTGATCAACAACAACCAACTATCCAGGCCACGAAAAGAACTCCTCGTGACCTCGAGAGTTTATCTCCAAACCAAAACCAAGTCTCGCCCATAGCGAGCAAGCTCGAGTCAATCTTACAAAGAAACTAAAAATAGGAAAACACTATCAGGGTGAGTATTAAAACTCAGTATGTGTGCCCAAAAAACAATTCCCAATGCACTAAATTTAAATAATGATTTTACAAATTCCTGGTTGGAACTAAATTTTATAAATTATTGGCCTCCACACATGCTTTCATTTCTAAAACAAGTAACATTCTATTTCCCTTTTTTATTTAAAGAGATGTTTATGGTTTGAAAGGAACAGGTGCATTGAATTTTAAATCATTTTTTATGAACAATTTATAAATCAATATTCTAGTTGTTATTAAAAAGGAAATCCCCACACACAACACAAAACACACAGTATGGGCAATGGAAAAGGTGGCACACAGGGGCCATCGGCCGAACTAGACCTCTCAATCGTCCACCACATACAAATTAACACTAAATAAAACATGGGCCGAACCTAGGAGCTCGTGAACAATCTATTACGTACCGTACATGTGACTCACCCTGAAGGCATGCCTACTCTCAATTATGTCATAACTCCCAAATGCTTGGTGTTTCCCTACCTAGCCTAACTGAGGGGCCCAATCCCCTAGAAGAGTATAATCTGTACTAAGGGCCACTAGTCAGTGCGTAGTCTAAAAAAGTGCAGCAATCGTTCTCAGTAAATTCACTAACTATGCCAGGTTCCCATGTCAACACTTGTAATAAACAAATTGGGTTTTTCAAAAAAGTCAATTAAGTAGAAAAAACATCACACACAACTCATGTAGTCAATGTACACCAAAGATCACCCCAGAGTCCCCCCAAAGAGAGTTTTCCAAAATAATTTATTTTATTAAAGTGCCAAATGGGCCTTCACCAATTTTAAAGAAAATCCTCATTTCATAAGAGAACCAAAAAACTTGATCACGCTTAAAAATAAATCATTTATCAATAGACTAGAAATAAATTAGAAATTCTATGAATTATATTTAACGGAAAAATGGTCATTCATTCACTACTGGGTGTCTGTTCATCAAAAATTTAATTCAAGTGTCTTGTATAAAATATACAGCTCTTTTTACTCCAAATAATTATATAAAAATTAATTATCTTATATTATTTCTCATTTAAAAAATCAATACAATACCAAGAAATTATTAAATTCTGAATTTAAAGGCAAGTGAAGTGGGGGAATTACCTCAACTCGCAGCTCGAACACAACAACATGACACACCTCGCACATGCGCACAAGCACGCGCACGACGATGATCGTGGTAACACAGGGTTACCCCACCAACATGATGCAATAAATGCACAAATATAGGTATATAAACACGGACATAAAACAATCCAAATGAGAAGACAATACAAACACCACCTCGACATGTTTTCAACGCACAAAACACACCAATAATACTATTTTCTAAACCCCTTTAAAAATCCACAATGTGTTTACAAAAGCCATATAATTCCAAAATAACTCACTATTCATTTTAATGATCAAACATACCATTTTATGAATGCGCCAAAATATTATGACACGATGCGATCTACATTTAAAAACATGTGCTCCAAAACACAATTTCAAAACTAGGCTCGCAGCACCCATATTATTTAATAAATCATTTAAAAAATTTTAAAACTATTTTTAGTAGTTTACCAGATTTTTTTGACAGAAAAAACCAACTCAAAACCACATAAACAATTTAATATAACCCTTACACCATTTTTAAAACAACTTTTCACCATTCAGATAATATAATAAACCATAAATAAATTTTTCAAAACAAATAACATCGCTTTACACACTAAACCCACACGAAACCGTCTTTAATGACCAATCATACTCAACGCCACCTCAAAAACACAATTTGCACCCCTCACAATGATTACTAAACTAACTACACAATTAATTAAACCATTTTCACAATTAAACAATACACTGAGAAAATTTATTAAACAATTTCAAAATTTGTCGCATGACTCTAAATATCAAAAACTCACTCAAAATTTCTTTTATAACTAAACACACATTGACATCACAGAAAAACACAACTGGAACCCTAGCACATTTTAATAACCCAGCAACATAGTTTATAAAACAATACAAATGGATCAACATGGGATTATAGAGAAACAAAACACTTGTATCACATAACCACGATGCTAAACACATCAAAAACATATTAAACATCATGTAAACCCAAATGCACACCAATAAAAATGATCAATGAATATAATAAATTAATTATATGGGTGAATTAATTCATTAAACAATACATATAGGCATAATACATTACCTAAAATGTGGATGGATCTCCCGAAACTGGTGCAAAACCTTGTTCACACTGCAACAGGACCAACAAGAATCCAAAAACACCCATCGGAAAAAGTTAGACACAAAAAATTTATAATTTAACCTGTAAATAACAAACACTGGACCAAGGAGAACTCCAAAATAACAATCCCTTACCACAAGGGGAGGAACGTCACTGCCAGAAGGAGGAATCATGTCAGACAGGCGCTACTGGGAGCAGTTTGCACCACTTGTAAAAGGGGAGGGGGAGTCGATCGGATGGGGTGTTGTAGGGACGGAAGGCCGAACGACCTTTTGTGTTACGAATGAAGTAGGTGTGTCCTATTTATGGTTGTGTGGGATACTAGACGGAGGCAGAGTAAGGTGAGGGGGGAGTAGAAGGTAGAGGAGGAAGTCTGGAGGGAGGTGGCTGGACTGGAGCATGGCTGGTCGAGTCCGACCGAGAGGAGGGGAGGGTTCTGTGAGTGTTGCGTGAAAAGCAGGTCGAGAGAGGTGGGGGTTCGTACAACAGGAAGGGAGGCGTGCTGGTTGTTCTTGCTCAACTAGGTGGAGTAGAGACGGGGAGTAGGAGGCGCGGGACACCGCACTATTTTGCACAGTTGAAGGGCGCTGCAGGGGGAGCGTTGTGGGAAAATGAAGGGGGTGGTGGGTAGTGTCTAGTTGGGGAGGCGGTAAGGCGGTGGAGATGCAGCATAGTAGGGTGTGAGGCCTTCGCGTTGGGGAGAAAGAGAAAAAAGAGGGGTGGCACCGCCTGTTCCAGACACAGGTAAACCCTAATAAAAGTGACAAAATAAAGATAAAAACAAAATAAAATAAAAATAAAACAAATTAATAATAACAATAAAAATAATCATAATAATCATAAGAAAAAAATATTAATAAAATTATTAAAAAATTGATAAAAATAATAATGGTAATGGAAAATCATTAATAACATTACTAATATATTTTAATACATTATTTATACTAATAATTATAATCACACTTTAACAAAATAATAACAACAACAAATCATTATAACATGTTCACTTATAATATATATATATATATCTGCATTTTCACATTTAATAGTTTCATTACATCATCGTTTAACCAACTAATATAATTAAACATATGGGTGGGTGACTGCACGGTCGCCCCCCACGACTTAGTCAATGGTGCGTGGGTTGTGCATTGGCCCATGCTCACTTTAGTAGTGACTGCACGGGTAACCAATCTATCTGCACGACTTACACTAAGATACATAGTGTTCGCGCACCGGCCTAGAATCCGAAAACTTCTCCAAACATCAAAATTTTGAACCGAGACTCACCAGAACTTTTGAAATAACACCCAATCCCAAGATAAATAATAAGAACAAAATCATTTGAAAAATTCCGGTGTGATGCTCTTTTATGTTAATTTATTTTATTTTATATTTTACCCTCACAACCACTATACAAAGTGATATAGTAACTATAGTATCATAGATATACTCTAATATAATTATGTTTAAGTAATATCCATCGTCAATAGTCTTCTCTTCTCCATTTACTCAAAAAATAAAAACATCATCCATGAGGTGTTGATTCACCATCTTCATGATGACAAGTATTCCTTTTTCATTATCACATTAAAGGATGGTAATAAAACCATTTTAGGGTTAAAAAAGATTATAAAATTTGTCTTAAAAATTATTTAATGTTTTTTATAATTAATACCATCATATTATAAAAATAAAATGATACTATTTTGTGATTTTCATAAAACTCATCAAAATAAACTAAGACATTTTCCTCGAAATTTTATCTATGAATCATCCACATACCATAAGAAATTGATATATAATATAACCATAGCTTTTGGATATTCCTTAATGCTAAATAATTTGACTTCTTGAAAAGTTATTCCCATTTTACAATAACTCCCATAATATTAAACAATGGAACCATCCATAAAATTGTGAAATGTATTCTCCTGGAACAATGGAATTAAATATTATAAATCATATAAATCCCAATAAGTGAACTTAATAAAATTATAATTAATAAAATATATGTTTATGTCATTCTGAATTATGTAACTACTGAATATAATATTATTATTATGAACGTTTAGTACACATGGGGAAAACATTTTGACATAAGGTATGGGTTTATTCACCTCACTTTTATTTCAACGAGATATGACTTACTCATCACTTATTTCTTGTGTGTGGTGTATGTATACCACAATTTTATATATTTTATCACTAATTTCATAATATTCAATTTATTCAATGATTCATTTGATTATCCTTATTTTTATGGTGCATACAGTTGAACTTTGGGAAAAGTGGTAAAAGATTCTCTATGAACCCCCATTTTTTCTTCAGGTTGCACTTTTTATTTCTTTAACCAGACAAAATTATTAATTATTAATATTTAATCCTCTAAAATAATGTTTTTCTGTTCCAACCAAATATACATATTTCAATTCATCTTTCTTCTGTGCGGAAATAGTTGTTTTATAGGCTTTCTGTTTTAACTCCCCCTCATAAGTGAGATCTATTATAAGAAACTTCCCAAATTCATACCCAATTTCCAGTAGACTATAAAATATTCTTTAAGCAAAAAATATTTTTCTAGAATATATATTTTTTCATGAAAATATATATTAGTTGTTTTCTAGTTCTAGGAAAACAATTATTCATTATCCACATTAAAGATACTTTTATATCTCCCCTTAAACCATACCAAAGTGGCTCGTTTATTAAGTATCTTAAACAGTATTTTTACATTTTTTACTTAAATTGGACATATTTTATTAGAAAATATGGTAAATTTATGTATGAAAATTAATTTAATATTGATTAAATTTAGTTTCATTGTCATATCCTTTTCCTTTCTAGGATATATAGGTTTATAATATGATTTTATGATGTTCGAAAAGAAATATTCATTCCAATGAGGAAATGTTATTTCTCTCAAGAATTTTCCATCTTATTTTATAATTTTATTTTCATATAAATAAAAACCATGTGTTTAATATTATGGTTCATTGAGATTGATTGCTTATGTTACAAGTCTACCATATTTTATTGAATATTTTATGATTTTTTTGATACGGTATGCACTATCTTGATACCATTATCTATATTACAATAGATAAATTATGATTATGTTTACTTATTAGGGAAAGTTTGTACTATTATAGTTTAAATATGAATGTATATGTTGATTATGATTCACCCATTTCATATAAATAATGAATTTGACTTAGTATATGTCATGTGTAGACTTCTATATCCACTATATGCATTATTATGTCTAATGAGACAGACTAGAATGAGTTTTGGCGGAGGCCTCGCTAATTTATCTATATTTTTTGAAATAATCCCTTAAATTATATTTATTATGACCCACATTATCAATTCTATATTTATTATATTTGATATTGATATTCCATGTGATAATTTGACTACTAGAATATCCATAGTGAATTTTTATTATCATTTGATTATTTATATTGAACTATTTGATCAGTTATTATTATTTCCATATCATTATCAAATTTATTTTTTAATGGAATATGTTTTTAGTTATGAACCTTTACTTATTGTTTATGTTTATTTAGGATTTTTTACTATGTTTTCGTAACCATATTGAGCATCCTATCTCACCCCATTATTATGTTTTATTCCCCCATAGGATTCTAAGATATATTTTATAATTGGTATGCATGGATAATCAAGATGAATATATTTTTTTACAAATGAGTATATAAATTTTAATTATTTTCATGTTGTAATTAAAAACATATATTTGTATATAGTTTTCAAAATCTAATAAACTATTCTATCCTTTAGGATGTGACTTCCTTAATTATTAAGATGTTGTAA
This sequence comes from Viscum album, assembly GCA_963277665.1. NCBI lineage: Eukaryota > Viridiplantae > Streptophyta > Magnoliopsida > Santalales > Viscaceae > Viscum > Viscum album. The sequence goes on from OY728146.1 coordinate 993,138,177, forward strand.
TAAAGTACGGCCTTAACTCAAAGATATTATGGTGGTGGTCCTTAAAACCAATTTTTTTAACGAATATAAATTCCATAAGACCAACATTCAAACATTATTAAGGAAAATAACCATTCCATTTTCATATAACATGATCTGAATTATAAAATTACAAAAATATGGAAAATAATATTATAAAATAATATTTTAATATTTTAATGAAATCATTAAATAATTGACTAGTCATGATGGAAAAAATATCATTCATTTCACACATGTTAAAAAATATTATCTATATATTTTTTATAAAAATTAAAAAGTACCACATTCATAAAATTAATGATTATTAATTTTATGCTTTTATTTAAAAAGTATAATATAGTTAAAATAGATTAAAATATTAACAGATGAATATTAAAGATATTTTTTATGTTATATACAGAAAACAGTGATATTGAAGAAGGTTGATTTAAAAATGAATGGAGAAATAAATATCATTTTCCCTAAAATAATTTTTTCAGTATCCTGAGTTCTTAAAGGGAGAAAAATTAAATGAAAACATGTATTATAAAGAAACGAAAGTATGATAAAAATATTCATTAGTTTCAAATAAAAGGTTCATATTATTTCACCACCGTAAACTTATTCATAAATAATACAAATATATAATGAGATTTTAATAACAAAACCATTAAAAATTGGTATCTCTGAATCTTATGTTCCTTGAAATAAATAACCATATTTGGATAAGTGAATCCTAATATAATTCATAATAAGGATCTTACAATACATTCATGGTTATTATATATAACATACAGAAGAGATAGAAGGTGAATATAACATGTGTCTCACATAAATAAAAATGAGATCAAAACATGATTATCCCATGTCTCAAAATTCTCTATGAACATTTCAAACCATTGTATAAAAAATTTAATTTAATTTTCAATAAATTATAAAACAAAAATCAAATAACAATTCAATATAGGCTTTAATTATGAAATATTATTACTAATTCATTGGATATTATTTATTAAAATCAGTATTTTGGGTAATAACTACATTTCTTTTCATGTAGGTTTTGGTTTTATAGTTTTGGTCCATTTACTTTGGTTTTGGTTATATCATATATATAATTTTAATTGTGTTATAAATATCATATATATTAAATAATTATTTATTAATAGTCATCCAAAATATATAGATATAGATAATTAATATTACTGTTAATGGAGATTGTATGTCATATGTACGAGTGAACACTATAACAATTTTTCAATAGAATTATCATTTGATAGGTAAATAATAATTCAAAATTAAATGTTTATTATTATAACATGTAAATCATATTTTTTAATCATATCAATCCATATTTCCATTATTTTCAAAATAAAATGTAAAATTAATTACATCGCCTCATGGATGCATTAGCCTACACATACGCATGAGCGACATTATCATTTTCCAACATGTTAGATATTAATATAGAATATATGATATTATTATGATTCTAGAAGTATAATGATGTACCAAAAATCATGTATACATTTTTAATCTTTTATTATTGTAATATCATCTAACTATAATGATAATAATCAACCACTTTTTTACCAATTTATGTATATTTTTACGTTAAAATGTAATTTTCTTATTAAAATTAATAAAATTAATTATTTAAAAGATATAATTTAGGTAATAATACAAGTTACCAACATATAGTTTTCTACAGAATATTCAAAGAATTGGGAAATGAGTTAACATGGGAATATGAGGCCTATAGTGTATCTATGCTGATAGAATATACATAATAAATATATTATATCACCCACAATTATTTTTTCACTAATAATGGAATATGACCAAAAATATATATCTTATGATAAATGAGAATCTCAATGAGGTATAAAATATAGTTGTTACGCTAGGCACGACATACACATTTTGACCGTTTGGTTTTTGCTAACATAGTACATGAGTGTAATTTATTTAATATTTTTAATACAATTTTTTTGAAAAACAATTGTCTCAGAAATAGTGCCTTATGTGATAAGTCAGGGACATCCATCAGTACTGGTATTATTTTATTACACTTGTTGAGAAATAAAATTTTTGTGCATCGATTTTCTGTTAACATCATCTCTAAGGGGTGTTTATTTATGCTTATATTCAATTTTTAAAAAGATTTAAAAAATTAAAATCATTTTATTGAATCATATTATCCATAAGCAAAACCCCATTTTGATGGGATTATATCTCATATAATTTTATTTCTTCTTTCCTTTACACAACCTCTTCAAAAAATTCACTAAATGGGTGTATAAATTATACAATATATAATTTTAAGTAACATTACATATTAAAACTATATTTTTATTTGGATTTATTAATTAATGAAAAATATTTGTGGCAATGGTTGATAAAAGGTTGAATAAATCCTTCTCAAGTGTTGTTTATTATTTTCAGCCTATGAGAATCCTAAAATCCAATTTCTCTGGGTTAGGTGAATACATTTATGATCTGATGTGGTTGTACTCTAGTACCATACTCAATCATATTATTATTGGCATGATATGCCTAAGGTAAGGTTAGTTTCATTTTTTTGTTTCATTTATTAATTTTTTTCATTATATTTATTTATTATAAAATTATGGGGAAAATGATTATTTAAATAATTGATGATAAATGCATAATTATTATTGTATAATTTCATTAAATTATCAAATGTTAATCAATAAATAAATTATCACTTGTTGAATTACTAAAATTAACAATCTATAATTACACAATTTTAACTAATATAATTTTTGAATGTTTATCAAATAATAGTTGTTCAAATTTAATAAATGAAATTTTTAATGAATTAATAAATGATAATTACAAAAAAAAATTAAAATACAATTTAAATATTTTTTTAGAAGATAATAATATAGTATAATAATTAAAAATTAATAAAATATTATTATAATATAATAGCTTGTGGGTAAATTTTTTAAATGATCAAACCATATATTATTATTGACATATAATTTAATAAATTGTCAAAATATAATTGCATGAAACTTTCAAAGATAATTTTAATAAATTATCAATTGGAAATTACATCAAATTATCTATAGAAGGAAAATTATTAAAGGATACTTTTGGGGATATTTTCATAAGATAGATATAAATAAATAATTATAATAAATGATAAAAAGATAGTTATATGTGTTTAATTTTTAATTAATTATAAAGAGATCATTATAAGAAGTATAATTTATAATAAATTATCAATAAACAATTTTTAATGTATAATTTATTAAAAATTATAAATATATCACTATAAAAGGATAATATAAAATAAATTATCAAATATAATTACTCAATAGAAGAATATATCTTCTGCATTCATTTACCAAACATATAATTTGGAAAATATCCATGAAAGATAATTTATTTTATCATGTGATATTTTATATATTTCTAAAATTTAATTTTTTTGTCTCTAGGAACCCTTGATAATCATCATTCATTAATGTTTTGATGATTATTATGATAATTTTTTGAGGGTTTTTTATCTACTATGGTTTTACACTATAGTTATTGGACCACCCATGGTTGTATATCATGATCGTTGATGTATACAACATTGAGTTTGTTCTCATGTCTACTATTGTCTTCATAATGACTGTATTTTTTTATCATTTTATCAACCATACTTGATTATGAAGGCATGTAGTTGTGTGTGTGTGTCCCATGAGATCTATTTATGATTGATGATTCCACAAGTCATACTAGTGTACTATTTTCTATGATTTATTTTTATCACATGTTGTTATATAGGCTATTATATACTCCGGATGATAAGTTATGTATGCATATGTGCTCAACCTATATGTTAGTTACCATTTAATTTTATATTTTGAGTCGTTCTTGATATAGGTGGATATTTATGAAATATTATCCCTTATAGTAGGGGGTTTCATGATTTTGAGGATTGAAATTACAGACGAGATCATGGGGTGAAGGTATGTGGTTGCCATGTTTTCTTGTCATGTGTGTCCTCGAGGTAACCTTGATTTTCCAATCATCATGCACAATGTGAAATCCTTATCAATATAGTAATACACGTTTTATTAAAAAGTACATGAGTGACATAATCATCATTAGGGGTAGATGATTCCTATAATAATGTCCCCCACACATTGATAACATCGTAAAAGGGTTATTTTTTTTCTTTTGAATAATTTTGTTAGCATTCGCAATAGAGCCAAAGCAGGTACAGTCAGTGGTTCATGGAATCATGGATAGTGCACTACCCCTCAATTGTGGATTGTATATTTATACTCATAAGAAATTATAATCATTATGTAATACAAATGTATTAAATAAAAATACAATGTTCGGTTAAAAATTTTGGAACACTTCTGAGTCTTGTACTCACAACCTACTTAGAATTTCAGTGCGCCTATTGACTTCATGAGGATTTGATGAAGGGAAAGAACCATGTAGCTGTCAAATGAATAAAGGGTACTAGATAAAGTGGTTTAACAATATGGGATCTAGAATAACCCAATAAATATCTTATTTTTTTCATTTCATTATAGTGGATATTATTTACTCATTGGGAGATATTCCATTTATATGATATGTGCTATATTTACTTAGTCTTTAAATTTTTACTCCTACTAATTTTTTATATTGGGTATTTCTTATTTTGGATCACCTAAAATGATATAGATGGAATAGTCTCCAATCTATTAGACTCAGACCCTTCCTGCGACTCTGCGGACTCTTGTATAAGGGGAGGCAAACATGACCTAATGTTACCCATCAATCCTAGACTCGGTGGTTCATGTCAATTATTAAAAAAAATCAAAATAGAGAATCAGGATTCACTAATTTAGATTTATTTTTACACTATATGGAAAAATATAGATAGGAGAAAAGATGGTTGAGGCTTAGGTAGGTAACTGTGACAATTCCTAGCAAACATAACAAAGTGGACCTCTATGATTCCAAAAAGTGGTGGATTTTTTTCTATTACAATTGATTGAATTCACATCTGGTGGTGTACATTATGTTAATAAGTCATTTTTAAATTTTCATTTATCTTAAATAATTAATTCTATAAAAATAGGTTTACGTCCCATATATATATATACATTTTGATGTACTGTAAAGTAGTTTTTTAATTAAATCCATTAATTGTGTTTTCAATTTATAGTTGTTTCTTCTTGAGTGATATATCAATTTTTCCATGTTATAGTGATATATCATTAATGGAATTTACTTATTTGAACTTAACATGGTTTTTGGTAAGTATATATATGATTAATGTGACTAACAATTATAAATGGTGACTTAGGGTAGTGTTTGGAGGGGTACACATTGGGTTAATGGTAGACATCAAGGAGAACATCATGTGGTCTAATTGACTGATAAGTTTTTTTCCTAATGAGTGTTTTTCCTATCCAATGAGATTTTATCTTGTTATAGACAATGTCTCATCCAGGATGAATTATGGGACTACTTGGTATATAGACTATAATACTTGAGCAATGGTGGAGGTTTCTACAATACCATTGGATATCATGTAGAATTTAGTAAATCATGCACTAGACAACACTATTTTTTTATGAAACTTGTATTTTTCAACTAAATCTTACATTTAATCAATAATTATTCATATTTTCAAGGATCCTAAGGCACTTAGGATTTTAATGAATGTGTTGAAATATATTGTGGAAGTCATTGACCTTTTTGGTACCCTAAATGATTATAATGTTAATCTGACAATGAGATCATACCAATTTTGTATCCCATTTCAATACAGAAGTATCATATTAAACAAACCAATTTGGGGGAGTTCCATGTTTATCATGATGTCATTGAGTGTAAGTGGATTATTCGGCCTATTACCACACCACGGGGTGAACCTGTATTGTTTTCTAAGATGGTGTCCATATGTATTTAACTCAACATTTATTATAAAAAGTTATATTGGTTGTTTATTAAGAATAGATATCCCTTGACATTGATAGATAATATTTTTGGCTAGCAATAAGGAGCCTAGTGCTTCTTTAGGACGGATCATTAATAAATCTATATTATGATTCTTGATAGAGAGTTGGTCTTTCCCAAGATGGAATTTTTGATTAGGTACGTGTTATTTTAGTACATAGTTATATCTTTCATGTATAAGAACATACCGGTAAGGTTTATAATCCTCATGAAAAAGATATTACTTCCACACATGGACTCTTCCATCATATTTCTCTTTGACAATATCCTTAAATACATTCTAAAACAAGTGAAACATGCTAGACACATGGAGATAGATATAAGTATTATTTTAGTACAACATATTTACACAAAGATGTCTATGTGTGGATTCTATATTCATGAGGTGATGTTTCAAGGACATCAAGTTTTCATGATAGGTATATGCTTGGACTTTGAGACTGTTCATGTAGTCATTTCTATGATAAGTCCATGGAACATATTTGATACTAAAATATTTTTGGGTTTAGTAGGGTATTACTAATAGTAGTTAAATAATTTCTCCTAACTATCAACACCCATAAGGACACAGAAGAACAAGGGAGTGAAATTATATTGGTTAGACATGTGTAAAATTTCATTCCATTATCTATCATAATGTTGTCCAAAACTCTATTTATATTAATCAATAATCATGAGATTTATTATTTAGGGTATTGTGTTGCATTAAAAAATTGTCTAGGAGAAGTGTTGATTAAAAAATGGAAGGTAGTATATTATGGAACATTTTAGGTGTTACCCCATGAGAAGAACTGTCCTATGCATTAATTTGAGATGAAATTAATGGTATATGCTTTGAGGTGTTGTAGATAATATATATTCATTCAGAGACTTCCTATTGAAACAAACCACAAGATCATTTTCTTGATCTTTACACCAATAGACCTGATATTGAATTAAAGGCATTGTTTTTACAATATAAAATAATTCAAAATTTATATGTATTAAGAACATACGATAAGATAAAATTCTCTATATTCAATCGATCATAATAGGTAGTACGATTTGGATCGTTGTGAGAGACCCTCAAGGGTGTAGTGCCACATAATGAGCTAGTTTTTTATTGGTAGACATATTCCCCATATGATAAGAGTTTTATTAGTTTTTCTCCCTTGGTTGTCACATATTCTATTGTGGACTAAGTAAAGGATAGATTGATATCTAACAAAAAGTTTGTTTGTTGAGGGTACCAATGTATTTAGGTGACATAATATACGTAGTTTAAATAGAATATGATAATGTGATTATTTTACATGAGGAATTATTAGTTCTTTCTTCCATCAAGAATTAGTTATTTAGAGTTTCCCATATATCTAGATTTTTGGTATACCCTAATGATGTGATGTTTTACCATGACATCAAGAAATAGTTAGAGTGGTTGTTGATGAATATTGACATCATTGGATGTTAATACTGATCTCTAATATCATAGAGGGTGAAGGATGAGAATCATAATCCTGAGGGGTTTCATTATCCTATTCAAATTCCCATATAGAAGAAGATTGACATCATGACAGGCTTTGGGATTATGTTTCCCAGGACTCTTAGGATTAAATATATTTTTTAATTGATTTTTGATAGGTAGATAAAATTCCCCTAACCATTTGTAGATGAAAGAGACTCTCTAAGTTGATGTTTTGGTAATTCTATATGTCCATGACATCAAACACTTAAGTGTAGTTCCCTTTTTAATTTTTTTCATATCGAAATGTTTGCATTACATAGCAGTTTTGGTAGGTACTATAGAAGGCCAGATGGAATCATCTGATATTGATCACAACATACCATTTTCAAAAACATAATCATTCTGAGATAACGATACATAGATTAGAAGATATTTCTTGAGTTTTCATTCTAAAAATCTGAAAATCTTGAGGTAATCCCATATCCTTCATCAGGATCATGTCAAACATTTGTTACAAGGATTTGATTCAAATGAAACCTTACAAGATTATTTAAAGGTGGTTGTTTCATTAACTTATATGATGGATTGAGGTGGGTGAGGTAACCATTTTGGGTGAAGTTTCATTTAGGATATCTCTGAGAGAGTTCATCAGATCTCAAAGTGGTTGATTACAAATCAGAGAACAAAGAGACCATATGAAAATAGTTTAAAGTGACCTTTGATATTAATTATAGGAAATTATTATTTCATGCATATGCCTCCTTGGTTAGACATAAATTTTTTTGGGAGAATGGAAAGCTAGAACCATTGGTCATCAACCTTTAATTGTCATTATATGGATAGGGAAACGGGCATGTTTTTTTGACCTTCCTCCACATCATCGAGGTATAAAGAATGTGTTTCATGTTTCTCTGATATTGAGGTATTCATCTAATATTTGGAATTTTATATATTTTTAGGATGTAGAGATAGAGCCTAAAATAACTTATGAGTTGCATTCAGTGTAGATTATAAATATGTTGGAAAATATCTTATAAGGGATGGTCGTAACACATGTTTGGATATAGTTGTAACATTAAGGAAACTAAGAGTGTATGAGAGAGTGCAAGTATGGTGTTCATGATCTATAGACCTGGTCATTTGATCCATATACTTACAGTTAGTTCTCAAGGATGAGTGGTCGATATTGGGGGAGTCATTTAATATCCGAAAATTTCAATGATAATTAAATCCCTTTATGATAATAATTTATTTTTTTATGAAAATTTTATTTCTCAATAAAAAAAATTAATGAATTATTTAAAATCATTTAATATGTGTTAATGAAAAATTAGTAACTTGGAAAATTATATATCATGGTTTCATAGTTAGGTGCTTGGTTAGTACAGAACTACAAGGATCATAGAGTCTCGATGCTTACAGAATAAAAAATATAACAATATATTATATCATATATATTATTTTTTGGATGTTACGTAATATGAAAAAATAGTTTCATTGTATGATAAATCATAGAATATTTTTAGATCTAGAATGTGGGTTTTACCATAGGTGAAACATAAACTATTTGCGCATCTGGTGTTTGGTAAATCACAAAAGATGGTAATATGATTAATACTTTTGTTATAATTTATCTGAAAATTTCTTTTATCCCTCGGATGGTATCTCTTATGTTTAATATAAGACCACCATTAGGTTTATAAAATATGTTTTACATTTTTCATTACATAAAATTTTTGTGTGTCAGGAATTTAGTATCATTTCACCTAAGGGTAATATATTTATCCTTAAATCCAATTATTAAAAAAATTATAGTTAAAATAATTTTTTATTATATTTTCTTCTCAACACCCAAACCTATATTTTTGACATGAATAGATCCAAAAATCATGGATTTCTACTTTATTTTTCCATATTCATTCTATAAATTTCATAAAATGGTGATTTAATTACACTATATTATTATTTTTTTAATCTGATATTAAAATAAGATATTGATTTAGGTTTCGGAATTGATGAACACCTATGTAGAATGTATTTGTAAATTTAAAACTCATTCAATTTCTAGGATTTTATATTTTTATGTGTTTGAGAGAAAAACTAACTTCTCTTGCTCGATGTTTGGTAAAGACATGGATGAAATGATATGTCTTCACTCTATTGATGTTTCCATTTTCCACCCATATAGTGTTCTATTCCTATGGAAAGTTGAGTTTCTTTATTTTTTTTTATTTTATTAAATTATCTCCTTTATTCAATAAATCTATAAAAATGATTTTTTTTGAAAATGATGATAAATATAATGTAATCAAGTGGTAATTCCACCAAATTATCAATTTATAATTGATAAAAAAAGTCAAAAAAGATAAATAATTATAATTATTATACAATAATTATATAATTTTAACAAATATAATTGTGTAAAATTATAAAATGAATATAGCACAATTTTTTTTAAAAAAAATCATGAATTATATTGTGATAATTATAATGATTTATTGAAGGATAATTTCAGGAGATAATTATATGATAATCATATATATCAATAAAATGGTTCTTTATAAGAAATTATTATAATATAATTAATAATGTTTAATTTATTGTAAAGATCGATGTATAATTTTTATCAATGTATACTTTCAAGAATTATCAAAAAAAATTATGGAAAACTTATAATATATTTTTTAATATATATCAAGTAGTAATTACGTAGAATTATTAATATAAATAAATTTATAAAAGTATATTTTCTGAAAAAAAAACAACATATAAATTCAAAAGTATAATTTATACTGAATTATAAAATTATAATTACAACGGTGTAATTAATAATTAATTATCAAGAGGGAATTATAGAAAGATTATATTTATTTTATTATCAAGATATAACTATAAAATTATAATTTATAAAAAATAATCAAGGGATAATTAAAAAAGTACAAAGTTTAATATATTATTGAAAGACATTTATTATGGAGAAGAATATTTCAAGGGTATGTGTTGATATAAATAATAATTTTGGAAAGATCTATGAGAGGGAAAATATCATCGCATTTCATATTTAAATTATTTTGGAAATCATATAGTTGGTTTTGGTTCAAGGTAACCTTGATGAACCTTAAGCATTTATATGTAGAAAATTATGATAATATATTCATAAGAAGATAATATTTACTCTTTAGGTTTCGATTGCATCTATCAGACGACACAAGGCGGTATATCCTTGTAGTTGACGTCGATGAAAGTTTGGTAGGAAGTTCCATACCATTTTTTGGATCGAGTGTTCACGTGTTTCCATAATAACATTATTTTTTCAAATTTTTATGTCTATTCAAGATTATTATTGAATGTGGCTATGTGTGTGTTTGTGTGGACGAAAGAATTTTTTGGTTTTTTATTTAATGAAGGGTACTAATGTATCATTTTTTTATGTTTTATTTTGATTACATGTAGTAATGTATGCTTTTATATACTCAAGATTATATGTTAAGTAAACTTGTTTGATCACTCAGTATATGTGCTACCATTTTTATGTGGGTATGGATTGGTATTTTATATAGGTGGACTGTTATGAAAGGTTATCCTTTACCAAGGGGATGGAACTTGATTGAGTTGATGGTGGTGATGGACTTGAGCTTAAGGTGGAGGAATGAGGAATCCATGGTGTTGTGTTGATGGTGTTCATGAGTTTTCCAGGATTATCCAAGTTCCATACAACAATTTATATCTGGGTAGATGTTAGTACCTAATATTCTAGTCTATAGTACCTGGGTGACATGCTCCTCTTAAGAAAAAGATGAGACTGATTATCATCTTCCTGACCTCGTGAGGAAAACATATAGGGGTTTCATTTCATCCTCTAGCTACTTACATTATCATCAGACAAGAAGATGAGGTATATTTATTTGGGGGGTTTTGTTGTAATGGTACACCAACTACTTCTTAGTTTTGTATTGTAATATTATTATCATTAAACATTTATTTTCATTATAGAATATACATGTTATAATTGAGAACATGAGGTTAAAGATTCATTAATTACATCTTAGTTAATATTTCACTCACACACTAATCTATAATTTCGGTGCTCTAGTAGATTTTACATGGAATATAATGAATGGTAAAGTTACTCCATCATATCGGACCCAATGGTTCATGTTGGATGTTATAATTATATCATTCTGTGAGAAGTAGTGATGGAAAACAAATTATATCCATTGCGAGCAGGTAGTCCTCCATACACGTGATTGATGTTTTTATTTCACATTTTATAGTAGATGTAATGGATATCGGTTATGAAATAATCATAATGAAATATCGGTATATATTATATTATAGTGTTTTTATATCCGAATTAATAAGGCAGGGTTGTAGGTGGTAAGAGAATAAGTAAAAATAATGTGCTTTGTAAATAGAATTACGTTGGCATAGAAAAACCCCTTTGGATTTATTTATAAGGACACTACGGTTGGTATTTTGGGAAGAAAATAAGTTCCATAACATTGATAAGGATTCTAGGGATATATATTTTTAGGTGATTTTAAATAAAAATGGGTTAAAATATTTGAATAAGTGATTAGAAGTTGTTCCCTTTAATAATTGATATAGTGTGACATTTTGGTAAATAACAAATACTATTTAATATTGGGAAGTCACTCCAAAACCATATGCCTCCTAAATTGAAATATAATGGATTGGAGGGATGGAATGATCTTAAATAGAATCCAATAAAAAATTAAACATGTTTCATAAATGTTATTCACTTATTCATTATGTTTTACTACTTTTATAATTTTAGTTTGAACCATAATTACTAGTTTTTTAATTATTTACCGAAGTAATTGATATTTTAATAAAACAAATATATGACTATTACTACATAATTCCTAAAAAATAAATATATATATGAAATATAATTTATCAAAAAATTCCTATGTGTTTGAGAAGATAATTTTAACATAGTCGCATGTAATGTAAAAATTTGTGTTTTGACATTAATAGTGGTGACTACTTTTTATTATTTTTTATATTCACTATAAAACAATCAGTTGAAAATTTGAGGTAATTATTATATATTTTTAATCAAAATATGGAATAAATTTCACCAAATTCAGTTAACCTAATTTATTTAATTTAATTTCAAATAAGTCATTAAGTGCAATGAAAAGATGGTTTCCAATGGAAATGTTTCCTTAAGTAATAAATGTTCTTATATAAAAAATGAACATAATATTAATTATAATGAGATAAAATGGATTAATAAAAACCTAATTGATCTATTTTTACTTTTTGAATATTTGGAAACAAAATGAATCTTTTATATTCTTTTAATGAAAATGTAGTTAATAAAAATCAGTATACTTCACTATTCATAGGAAAATAGATATTTTTGGAAAATTCACAAAAGGTTGTTATAAAATAATTTACATATGTTTATTATAATTATAAGGTTTATTTTTTATAATATTTTTTTATACTTTTCAAAGATAAATCACAAAATATGTTTTCAAAATGTGATGAAATAGTTTTATTAGAAAAGATTATTCTTTTGCATTAAACTAAAATTATTATTATACATTTTCTAGAAATATATTATATAAATATTAACATATATTTTTCATTATATATTATTATTATTATTCAATAATATTTATTAGTTTAATATAAAATGATAAAAATATATTTCACACATAGAAATAGTTTTTCTAGAAAAAAACATGTCTTTGGTATTCAAATTATTGTTATTGTTTTTATTATTCAATTAATAATCGATGAAAGATTTTTATTCATGTGGATATTGTATAGTTTCCATATCTTATTTATTCCTACTATTATGAGAAATAGTAAATTCTATTTTATAAATTTCAAATCAAAGAATAATATTTTAAAAGTATATCACAGTTCGTATTAATTCATTGTTTCAAGTAACAAAATCTATTGATGAAATTAAATTTATTTGAAAAAAACATTAAAATATGTGAGTTTTAAATTACTAATTCATTGAAAAAATCATTGGGTCACAACATAAGAGTCATCAATTGTTCTTTTGATCAATCAAATAGATGTCACAACCCAGATCTACTGACTACAGGGTTTTTTATACAATTATCATAATACTTGAGTAATAATATTAAATAAATCTCAAAAAAATGACCAAATTTATTGTAATTAATTAAGGAACCATCGATAATTTTTTTGGAATAGTGATTAAGTAATTACTGAATCATTAATTAATTACTATCTCTTTTTTGAATATGTTTTCCAAAGCTATTTCATTTTTTTTGATAGTTTTTAAGAATCATTTTCCCTATTTGAAAACCATTAAACAATGAAAAGAATCATTTTACATGTGAAGGATACATAAGTTCCTAGTATGATGCATAAATTCACACACTCATTCCAACCTAGTCCAATAGTTGAACATTAACTAAAAATTTACACAAAATAATATTATTGATTAAAAACCACATTCATAAGAGAGATATTATGGGAAACAATTTCCCATCAATCATAAGCTTAGATTTTGCAGACACATTCAATATTTGTGACCTAGAATAAGTTATATAAAAAACTCCTATAACACATCTTACATTAAAAATTTTCATAATAAATAAAATTTCATCCAAAAAATTCTCTAATTCCACTCTATAACACATTGAAAAAAATAAATAGAACAATATCACATCAAGAGTGCCACATGTCCTCAAGAATTTCCCTATATTTCTTATAGGAATTATATTAGAGTAGATATTGTATAACCAATGTGTGGAGACTATGTTTTACATATCATCACATATAATAACAATTTAATAAAAGGAATATATTAAAACAACATGGTAAAAAAATATTTATATCTATGATTCAATCATAAATAATTTTTTTTTCATATTATACTAATATAAATGAAAATACTTCCATGTTGATATACAAAAAATAGGGTGTCCATCAAGGATAACCAAAAAACAAATGAGACCATAGAATAGAACAAATTTTCTGTTCTTATAATATTCTTCCAACCATTATTCAAATATAATAGATAAAACCCCTTTATAATAATTCACATGGTAGTTAAACTTATGATCTACACATATTCCAAGGTTCTTGAAAAACATAATAGGATAAAACACTGCTAGGTTTCATCTTGTCCCACTTATATATGACATCATATAAATTGTGTTTAAGCATGGTAAAATAAATCAAGATGGACTATTTAGAATGAAATAAATAATATTAGGACTTCACATGCTAACCAATGAACATCGATACATAACATGATTTAGATTGGGAAATACTTTAAGATATGTTTTCATGGAACAAAATTCAAAATCCATACACTTTTACTTTTTCTAGGTCAATACATTTGAGTCTCAATATCTACTCTCTCAATCAAGGAAATGTATCATACAGTCTCCCAATATTATAACTTCTTAGATATTACTAACATATCGCACTATATGAGGACTTAATATATTTCTCAAACCAAATCATAGACATATACACTCTTGATTGGTGTGACGCTTCATAAAATGTCTTGATCCACCTTAAATTTGATACATCCATTACCGTACACTGTGTGTGTCATGACCCATCCCCCAGGGCCCATACCGTTACTACCCCAAGCCCACCTTCCATAGGCCAGGGGCTAGTGACTATTACCAAAGGCATAAATCCCTAAAACATGGAAGGCATTGCCTTTATAACCAGAAAATGCACACAATAGAGTACAAGTTAGAAGAAAAAAAAGTAAAACTGTATAAAAAAAGAGTGATGAAAAGTAAAAGGGGCCGAAAATACAAGCCCATGTGTAAATTACAAGAAACTGAAAGTAAAAGTACTAGAAAATGGGAAAACAGCTCATGGATCATACACAAGGAAATCCTACCTGAAGGGTAGGTACAGATGGCCTCCACATCACTCCACGTTTGTCCGTCTCCTCTAGGTACCATCACATCGTGTGTTCCAGCTCCAAGTACCATCCAGTCCTAGTACACACATCCTCGTTCAGCGATATCCACCGTCTGCATCGAACACAACAAGGTGCAGGCATAGACCATGCAGGGGTGTGTATAAAAATACTTAGTAGGAACCTCGAGACCCTCAAGGTCTCACACATACCAACAAGGATAAACACTAAGAATGAAATCAACAGATAACCCCACTTAGGTATATCCCTATACATATTCCTATGATATCATGTAATCCATCTCAATCAAGAGGAAAACACAAAATTTACTAACTCAACTGAAACCAGGATTTCGTACTAGGGGTAGTATCAAATTACATCCCCAGTCACATTGCTGAAACCTCGCATACTAGCGAAATCTTCCTCTATCGAGTATAGTGGGAATGCTGTGACACCATGGCACTTCCCACTAACCTTGGACTGCTGAGGTACTCCTCCTATCGAGTATCATGGGTTTACCGCTTCACCAAGGTGTTCCCCACCATGGGTATGTCGCACCACCGAGGCGCTCCCCCTCGTAGCCTACTGAGTTACTCCTCCTGTCGAGTATCGTGGGTCTTCCACGACACCATGTCGCTACCCACTGTGGGTCTTCCATGAAACCAAGGCTCTCCCCACTGGGCTAGTCGAGTCACTCCATGTCGAATCGGTCAGCAGTCATCCGGTCTTAGCCAACTTCTAGGTCTCTGTACTATGATCGCTTGTCCCTAGGAGGATCTGCTCCATGATCTACAGGTCGGAACTCCAACTACCACAAAGTCCCTCAAAGAAGTATCTAAAAGGGTATTCCATGTCATAGAGGGAAAAACCAAACAATTTATGTCCATGACATAGAGGATATGATAACCTATCCATTTACCAAAAAGTACACGACATGTTGGATAAAGGTACACACCGTGTTGTCAGACCTCGGGTACTGCCCGTGTGAAATAGCATGTGTCGAAAGGCTAGTCATAAAGATAAGTAAGTACATGACATGTGGTATGGTTAAACACCGTGTCCAAAAGACTGTGGTTGACTCTGTGTACGCTGGCCATTTTCCCGTACGTGGCCTCAAACCGTGTTATCCAACCCGTGTAACTAGTACATGAGGTAGCATGTGTCACCGGCCTTGCCTGGCCGTGTGGTGGAGTACATACCTGTGTACTTCACAAAATGTCTGTGTATCCCTAGGATACATGCCGAGTCTCTTGTAGATGCCTTTTCCAAGCTATGTGAAGTGTACACATCGTGTCGCTAGGCTGTGCAATCCTTCCTATGTCTGTCAGTTTCTCAGAATACACACCGACTCTTATAAAGCTTCCTCTGCCAAGCTACGTACAGAGAACACACCGTATGACCTGGGTCACATGTCGTGTGATATGCGTCTGACACCCAAAACCTCAGCAGTAGTACACCCTTACTACACCACATGTTCTTCGGAAGTACACGTCTTGTATTCTTGAATTATCCTGAAACGATGCTTTTGGCCAGCGTGCCTCCCGTGATGGATGATCTTCGTTCTAATGTTCTAATCACCACAAAAATTCATACTCTAGGTCACCTATGATGTTCCTAAACCATTATCGGTGTTTTCGGGTCTCCAATTGGCTCCGAAAAGACATTATGATTTACCCGTACCAGGAACGGTTGAAGAATGGTCTTATCAGTCATGTTCAATCTATCACCTGCTATCATCATCGCACCTCCTCTATGTCTTCACGATGTTGGCTCTTCAATTTGGGATCGTTTTTTCCCAAAATTTTCCCTCAATGTTCTATTGTTCATCACCCATGAATAACTCAATGAACACTCCACAAGGAGTATGACGGAGGTATCAGGCCGTGTTAGTTTGGCCCGGTCCCTTTGCATTAGTTTGATAGCAAGAAGTTCAATAGGAATAAAAAAACTTATGAGGAACAAGAATAACTTTGATCAAATCAAACACATCCCTATGTTTTTTCTTTGATCATTGGCGTGAGAAGGAGGATGTCGATTCATTTTAGATGAACACGTCTTACGTCGATGGATGTTCCAAAGAATAAATCCGAAGACGATCCTCACATGTGTTCTTTGTAAGAAGAACACATTCTTTGTTCTTCGTTGGAGAGATCTTTTCTCCCTCAGCTCTTTCTACACTCCCAAGTCCCACCAAAAGAGAAATGCCAACCCTAAATAATAGATTATTTTTATCTATTATTTAATTGTTGGCACAAAATGCAGAAGGGTCGATTAATTAATCGGATCCACCTAATTAATTCATGAGGTTGGAACAATTTAAATTAATGAGGAGGATTGGAAGCATTTAATTTAATGAGGATGATTGGGAAAATTTAATGTTAGGGGAGTTGAAGAGGCTCCCAAACACTTAATGGAATATTGAGGGTTTCTCCCCATTATTGTAGAGTTTCAAGGGGTTAAAACCCCAGGTGGTCCACACCGTATTAATCATGAAGAGGAGGTTAGGTTCGGGTGGGCATCACCACCATATCCTCTCATGGGAGTTTATGGTTTGGAGGTCCCCACATCTAACATCCACATTGAGGATTCAACCAATAGAAATAATTCTACAACATTATTTTTATTTAATTCAATGATTAAAAACGAAAAAACAATCTTTTATTTCTAACCATCTACTGTCGAGGAGAAAGTCTTCATAAGTGAAAATCATAGTTGCGAGTTCAATGGTTCCCTTAGATATCAATTTCGAGCAGGAGTTAAAAAGCTATAAAAACAAGCTCCTATGTTTTCTGAACATACCAGAACAAAACATCAGAAATTGATTTCTGGAACACTGGGCCTCATAATTAAGAGGCATCAATTTTCACAGAGTCGTAAAATTCCCATGTATTCACGAAATAATTTTCCATGTAAATTTCAGGTCTTTACATTCTCCCAACCTCAGGGGATTTATGTCCCCGTATGCTACAACTTGAACTAAGGGAACAAGTGGGGGTACTAAGAACGCATATGAGCCTCCCACTCCCATGTGCTCTCCTCGATGTTCTCGTGCTTTCAGAGAATGCGCACTAGAGGCATTGACCATCCTTGAAGGACTTACTTCTGTCGATCCTCAATCTCTACTGGAACCTCCATAAAAGTATCCCCATCTTCGACGTTCATCTATCCCTGGTTAATGATGTGAGTAGGATCATGTACATATCTCCTCTGCTGGGACACGTGAAAAACGTTGTGCACTAGGTGCAATTGAGGGGGAAGAGCTAAGAGGTTTGTCACCTTACCAAATCTGCTAAGGACCTGAAAAGGTCCAATGAATCTCGAGATAACTTTCCGGCTCGGCCAAATCTATGTAAACCACGTCGAGGTGAGACCCAAAGAAAGACATGGTCGCTATCCTTGAACTCCAGAGGTCTCCGTCTCCTATCAGCATATGAATTTTGTCTGCTCTGTGCAGTCTTCATCTGCTCCTGGATGATCTGCACCTTCTCTGTGGTCGCTCGTACTATCTCTGGTCCCACTAGTGCCGACTCCCTCGGGTAAGCCAATCACAAGGGTGATATGCAAGGTCACCCATATAATGCCTCAAAATGTGTCATCCCAATGGTGGAGTGATAGTTGTTTTTGTATGAAAACTCCACCAAAGGTAAGTGATCCTCCCAACTGTGACCAAAGTTGAGGACACAAGCACGCAACATGTCCTCGAGGGTCTAAATGGTCTGCTAAGTTTGGCCATCCATCTGAGGATGGAAGGTGGTGCTCAGACGAATCTGCATCCCAAAATCCTCCTAACACTCCTTCCATAGACGGCAAGTAAACCACTCGTCACGATCGGATATTATAGAAGATGTTACTCCTTGTAGCCATAAAATATCCTACATATAGAGGCATCATAAGCTCTCTACTAAACCCAGCTCTCTGATCGGTAGGAAGTTGGCCGACTTGGTGAGTCAGTCGACGATCACCCAAATTGAGTTATAACCCCTGGATGTTCAGGGTTGACCCTTCACTAAGTCCAAGGATATCTCATTCCACATCCACTCTAGGACCTCAAAATGCTGATCCAAGCCTGCTGGTGTCGAATGATCCGCCTTCACTTGCTGAAATGTTAGGCTTCGAGAGTAAAACTTGACTACTACTTTCTTTATTCCCGACCACCAGTGCAGTCGTTGAAGGTCCTAGTATAGCTTCACCACTCTGTGATGTACCACTAGAGGAGATGTGTGGAACTCCCTCAACACTTCGTCTTGAAGTGACACTGGTACCATGGTATTTCCTCTGAGGAATATGACATGCTCCACACCTTCAGAAAATCCATCAGGTGTCTGCCCTGTTGATATCTGAGCACGTCGTGTCTCGCAGTCAGCGTATCCATGATGTGCCTCCCTAACTCGCTGAATAAGTGATGGAGTGACTATATAAGACTTAAGGAAGGCTTCTCCATATTTATCCACAAAGGATATCTGTAATGCAGCCAGCGACTCTGTCACCTCGCTTAGCAGCTATATACCACATCTTCTACGGAGTTCATTTGCAACAAAGTTCCCCTTCCCAGGAGTATAAACTATCTCAAATTCGTATTCCGGGAAGAACTCAAGCCAATGTTGCGGACTCGGGATCAGGTCCTTCTGAGAGAAGATATACCTGAGACCCTTGTCAATAGAGTACATGCTAAAATGCTCACCCATCAGATAGTGTCGTCGTATCTTCAAGGCGAAGACCACTGCTACTAACTCCAGTTCATGGGTAGCGTAGATCAGATCATGATTTCTTAGATGCCAAGAACCATATGAAATCACTGCTCACTCTTGCATTAGGACACACCCAAGTCAAGTCACTAATGCGTCGAAGTAGACTATATACCATATTCCTTCCTATAGAATCCTCATGATGGGGCCACAAGTCAGACTCTGCCTTAGCTCCTGAAAACATTGTTGGCATCTCTCCGATCAAAAGAAGGGCTCCACCTTCTTTGTCAAGGCTGATAGTGGTACTGAAACGTTGGAGAAGTCTGGAAGAAATCTCCAGTAGTAACTAGACAAACCCAGAAAACTTCATACCTCCATCACACTCCTAGATGTCGCCCATGAAATTACCACCGAAATCTTCGCTGGATCCACTGCAACTCCAGCCTCCGAGATGACATTTCCCTAAACGTGAACCTCTCAGATCCAAAACTGGCACTTTGAGAGCTTACCAAAAAAATTTGTGCTCGGAGTGTGTCCATTACTACATGAAAATTGTTGGTATGCTACTCCTCAGTAGTCAAGTAGTCCAGAATGACGTCGATGAAGACTACAACAATGTGATCGATGTATGTCTAGAAGATCATCTTCATTATTCCCATGAACACTACAAGTGAATTTGTTATGCTGAATGGAATAAACAAGTACTAGTAATGGCTATACCGACAACTGAAGGTTGTCTTCTACACATCCTCTTCTCAAACTCTGAGCTCGTGATAGCCTGATCTCAGGTCTATCTTTGAGAACCACCGTGCTCCCTTCAGTTTTTCAAAGAGTTCATCAATCCTCTAGAGTGGGTACTTTTTATTCACTATCACAAGGTTTAGGCAACGGTATATGACACAAAGCCTCAAGCTTCCATCCGCCTTCCTGGTGAACAGAATCAGGGCTGCCCAGGGAGAAACACTGGGCCAAAGGAATCCCATCCCCTACAAGTCCTCTAAATATACCTATATCTCGCAAAGCTCCGTAGGAGCTTTCTGATACTCTATTGTAGATATCGATGTCATCCCGGGGTACATGTCAATGTACAATTACACCTCTTTGCGAGGAGGTAGACCAGAGATATCATCAGGGAAAACATCCGTGTACTAGTCCACCACTACAGGGTAAGTCGGACTCTCCACATCAACTGCTCTAAGGGAAAACCAATCCAACATATGAGTGATCGGATGCACCCTCCTCCGAGTATGTATGTCCATCACTACAATGGCTCCCTTCTTGCCAGTGAAGGTGAAACTGGCCCCATCCATGCAGAAATAATAGACTTTGCACCAAATACAGTCGATCTCGGCATGGACGGTAGATATCCATTCCATACCAAAGATGATGTCATAAGGCCTCGACACCACTATTAGGAGATCCCAGCCAAAGCTCTCGCCTCCTATAGTAAGCTCACATTTCCAGCACTAGTGCTTAATCATCTAATCTACTCTCAAAGGAGTCTCTAGTCATAAGGATCGAGCCAACGGCTCCATCGGAATCTCAATGCTCCGAACGAGGTTAGTGTAAATGAAAGAGTGACTGGAACTTGTGTCTATAAGAACTGAAGATATGGTGTAGTAAACACATATCGTACCTCGAATCATTTCCAGAATGTCGTGATCATAAGAATCAGTTTCCTGGAGCTGAGCTCTCACCTGTCCACCTGCTCTCTGCCATCGGGGTGGACCTCCTGGTGGCGGTGGGGGTAATATATAAAAACATTGTCCCCTGCCATCTACACGGTCAGCTCCTCTTCAACATCCTACTTCTCCCTACGGACCACCTCGATCGAACCTCTACCTCCACATGGGAGGTCCCTCAGCTCTCTACTGATCATCAAAATGGCGAGTCAGACTATCACGAGCCATGTGACCATGCCTGCCACATGAAAAACACTGCCTTCTCTTGACATGTATGTCTCTGCCCTGGGTTCCCCGCACAACCGATCTTGAGTCATGCAGTCCTCCTCCTGTAGGTATGGACCTCTTGGACCTCTGCGACATCTGTCTGCTACCAGCTGCAGAAGAGTCTGATATGTGTCGACCCATGGTGGATCTCGTTGTTGGAAACTACTCATTAAGGAGACTCTCCACTAGGAGGGATCTCTTTAGCACCCCCACCTACGTCGAGATGCTAACTGAAATCATCGAAGCCCGGATCTCTCACCTGAGCCCCTGCATGAAGGTACGGTCCCCAAAGAATCTATCATGCACCATATCTGTAGAGTAGTGTGAGAGGCCAGTGAGCCTCGCTGAGTACCGTGACACCATCATGTTGCCCTATTGTCGATAAAGTATCTCTTATATCTGCACAACATGTAGGGTGGCTAGGAAAAACTCCGCTGGAAACAGGATCTCGAAGTCTTCCCAGAGAAGTGTCACCCCGTCATGCACATGGAGCATCAGGCTCCAACGCCTTCATGCTGCTTCTTGGAGGAGACTCGGGGGAAGGATCACTATAAGGTCGGATGGTGTCCCTACCAATCTGAAGACTCTCACCATAGCCTCCATCCAATCCTCAGCTTCATGCGGGTCCATCTCACCCCTGAACCTGGGAGGCATCTGGCGTTGGAACTTGTGAAACCCACTCAAGCAATGTGCACTCACTACTGATGGGGCTGGTGGAATCGATTGCCCAACTGTTAGTGGTACCACTGGAGCCTCTCCTGTGATAGGGCCCTGCACTGAGGCCTCGTCGCTCGGTGGGATGTCATCTCATAGAACTCTAGGAACTCTCATTGGCCATTCGAAGGGAGGCATCCTAAAAGAAACAGATGAAACATGGTCAAAAGATTATACCTAGTGAGTTGACCTAGTTGAGGTGACTTAAATAAAAATTTTGAAAACACATATGTTTTTAGTGATTTCGTGCACTGAGTCGTAAATCTGTATTCAGGGTCCGGGTGTATGGATATGTCGGCCGCCGCACCAAAACTGGACTCCCTGAACTGAAAACCAAACTCAGTACACATAACACTAATTCTTCATAGAATAGACATATTAGAGTCCTATGTTATGTGGTAGAACCGACTATTTTGATACCAATTTGTCATGACCCATACCGTAGGGCTCATACTGTGACTACCCCAATCCTTCCTTCCATTGGCATGGGGATGGCGACTAGCACCAAAAGCCTAAATACCTAAAACTGGGAATGCATTGACTTTATAACCTGAAAATGAACACAATAGAGTAAAAGATGGAAGCAAAACACAAAGTAAAACTGTATAAAAAAAGAGTGATGAAAAGTAAAAGGGGTCAGAAATACAAACCCAACTGTAAATTAAATGATAATGAAAGTACAAGTACTGGAAAAACGGAAAACAGCTCATGGATCGTCCACTGGGAAATCCTCCATGAAGGGTATGTACAGATGGCCTCCACAGCACTACACATCCGTCTGTCTCCTCCGTGTACCGTCACCCCGTGTGGTCCAGATCCAGGTACTGTCCAGTCCTTGTACACTCAACCTCGGTCAGTGTTGTCTTTTGTCTACATCTAACACTATGAGGTGCGGGAATAGACCATGTAGGGGTGAGTATTATGATACTCATTAAGGACCCCGATACCCTCAAGGTCTCACAAAAACCAACAAGGATAAGCACCATGTATGAAATCAATAGATAACCCCACTTTGGTATATACCCATACATATACATAAGTTATCAAGTAATCCATCACAATCATAAGGAATAAACATAAGATATAGACTTAGCTCAAACCCGGATGTTATTCTAGGGGTAGTATCAAATAACATCCCCATTCACATTTTCGAAACCTCAACAGCTGGAAAACTCCTCCTCTATTTAGTATAGTGTGTCTTCCGTGACACCGAGGCACTTCCCACTATCCTTTGACAACTGAGGTACTCCTTGGGTCATGTATCGTGGGTCTTCCATGTCACCAAGGCGCTCCCCACCATGGGTCTGCTGTGTCACCAAGGTGCTCCCCCTCGTAGCCTACTGAGGTACTCCTCCTGTCGAGTATTGTGGGTTTGTTGTGACACCACGGCGCTCCCCACTATGGGTCGGTCGTGACACCAAGGCGCTCCCCACTAGGCTAGTTGAGTCACCCCAATTTGAATCGGTCAATAGTCATTAGGTCTCATCCAGCTACTAGTTCTTTGCACTATGCTCGCTCGTCCCTAGGTGGATCCGCTCCACAAGCTACTGGTCAAAACTCCAACTGTCACGAAGTCCCTTAAAGAAGTATCTCAAAGGTCCTACCATGCCATAGGGGAAAAAACCAAACAATTCGTTTCCATGACACATAGAATGAGATGACCAAGCCATTTAACAAAATATACACTGCGTTTTGGTATAAGGTACACGCCGTGTAGTCAGACCTCGAGTGTTTCCCATACCGAAATACTGGTCATGTAGAAAATTAAGTACATTGTGTGTTTTATGGTTACATGTCGTGTCGAAGAGACTATGGTCGGCTCTGTGTACGCTGGCCATGTGCTCGTACATGGCCTCAACCCGTGTTCTTCAACCCGTGTAACTAGTACACGGGGTGGCACGTGTCACTAGCCTTGCGTAGCCGTGTGTTGGAGTACATGCATGTGTACTTCACCCCATGTCCGTGTATCCACAGGATACACACCGAGTCTCACGTAGCTGCCTCTGCCAAGATGTGCATCGAGTACAAGTCAAGTCGCTAGGCCGTTTAATCCTTCCCATGTCCATGTATTTCTCAGAATACACCATGAGTCTCACGAGGCTGCCTCTACCAAGCTATGTAGAGAGTACACTCCGTGTGACCTTGGTCACACGCCGTGTGATACGCGTTTGACACCTGAAACCCCAGCCGCAGTACGCCCATTCTACACGATGTGTTCATCGGATGTACACACTATCTATTCTGGAATTTTCCAGAATGACACTTCTGGCAAGCGCGCCTCCCATGATGCTTGTTCTACATTTTTATGGTTTGATCGCCACAAAACTGCAGACTCTAGGTTGACTCGATGATCCAAAATCATTACCGGATTTTTTGGGCCTCTGATTGGCTCTGAAAAAACGTTATTATTCACATGTACGAGGAACGATTGAAGAAAGGTCTTCCCGGTTCAGTCTGATCTATCGCCTGCTATCGTCGTCGCACCTCGGACAGGTCATCGTGATGTTGGGTCTTCAATTTTGGATCATTGCGTCGCACAACGATCCTGCAACATTCTATTGTTCATCACCCATGAAGAAAGTGAAGAACACACCACTAGAAGTACGACAGAGGAATCAGGCCTTGTTAGTTTGGCCTGGTCCCTCCTCATTATTTTGATCGCAAGTGGTTCAAGAGGAATAAAACAACTTATGAGGATCAAGAATAACATTGATCAAATCAATCACACCCCTACCTTTGTTTGTTGAGCATTTTCGTGATAAGATGTTCTTATATTCGTTGTCGATGAACATGTCCTACATCGAAGGAGGTTCCGAAGAAGGAAGTCGAAGACAATCCTCTTCGGCGTTCTTCATTGGAAGAGCATGTTCTTCATTCATTATTGGAGAGTGCTTTTCTCCCTCATCTCTTCCTCCTCTCCCATGTTCCAAAAAAAGAAAAATTCCAACCCAAAATAATAGATTATATTTATCTATATTTTAATCGTTCACCCAAAATTAAAAAGGGTGAATTAATTAATTAGCTCCACGTAATTTATTCATGATGTTGGAAAATTTTAATTTAATGGGGAGGATTTGCAATATTTAATTTAATGAGGAGGATTAGCCCGTTTTAATGTTAGGCGAGTCGAAGAGGCTCTTCCAAACTTAATGTAAGTTTGAGGGTTTATCACCCTTTAATGGGGAGTTTCAAGGGGTTAAAACCTGGGTGGTCTTCATCATATTAATCATGAATAGGATGTTAGGTTCAGGTGGGCTCCACCACCATAACCTCTCATGGGAGGTTAAGGTGTGGCAGTCCACACCTCCAACTTCCACATGGAGGCTTGAACCAATAAAAATAAATCTACAACTCTATTTTTATTTAATTCAATGATTAAAAACCCAAAAATATCTTTCATTTCCATCCATCTGCCATTTAGGTGAAAGTATTCTTAAGAAAAAATCGGCGTTGCAAGTTGAACGGGGCCCTCGTATTTCAATTCCAAGCACCGGTTCAACAGTTATAAAAACGTGTTCGTATGTTTACTGAACATACCCGAACAAAACTTCATAAATTGATTCTAGGCACATGAGGCCTCAGAAATACATGACATCAATTTTCACACACTCATAAAATTCCAATGTTTTTATGAATAAAATTTCCACAGAAAATCCGAGTCTCTACAGGGTGAGTTATAAAAGTATATAAAATATCTAACCACATACAATCATATTCTCACTTAAAGAATATATCAAAGAGTAACACATTCCACCTCTCATACCACATAAAATCCATATACCTTTCAAAAACAGTTAATCCATAGAGAAGTGTCATATGTTCCCCATATCTCATCACTTACCTCCACCTTCCCAATCTAGGTAGGGCCTCATCACAATTATACCATAATGACCAATTCATTATTCGGGACATATTTTTACTAAATAATTATGTCTTATTTTATATTGAATTATTCACATACATCACATAGAAAAATTAATAACACTTTATATCATTAATAAACCATGGTACCTTAGTCATCAACTAATCCAATGGAAATTATAGAAATTATAATTGAAACAATATAAAATAAAAAGAGTAGAAATGAAAATTTTAGATATTTCCAATATCCGAGTATCAACAACCCAATAAAAAACACTATCTAAATTAAAAAAAGTAACACCCCGACCTTCCACATCATGCTTCTCTTTAAATAATGAAATAGCTTGTGTTGTACGCGAATTTTAGGTTCTAACACACCACGACCAATCAAACTACTGGTTTTTAATAGTAATACCAACTTTTTGAAATATTAATTTTTTTGTCCAAAGTGGACTTCACTTTTGGATTTTTAATATCAAAATTAGATTAGGATAAATTTTTTGTACTTTTCGGAACACTTTTACTTTTTAAAAAGTATTGAAAAATACTAAATTTTAATCAAAAGCATCCTTTTAATCGAAATAAAATATAGTGTTAAATTATACATTTGAGTTGTTTTAAAGTATAAAAAGATTATATTTTTATCATTATATATAATTCTAGTCATTTAGGGTAATTTCAAATTTAAACTGTACATAAACAAGTGTCAATCTTTTGATATTTATTATTTCTTAAAAACACGATTTTTTGTTTTGACTACGAGATTTAATTTTAAATTAATTTCTGCCACTTATATATTTTGAATTTTGAAAAATAGCTCCCATATGTGGAATTAAGATATACATATTGTATAAATAGGTAAATTTTATATTTAGACCTTTTGAATATTTACTTCAGTAAATATTTTGTTTACCATGGTTAAAGTGTAACTCTAGAAAATAAGGCTAAATATATATTATTATAATAATATAAAATTACTCTAACATGTGTTCTATTTCTGTTGGTTGATATATGGCTGACCATGGCCATCCGTCAGTCGATTTTGGGACCCCATGTATCCAATTGAGAGTTATAATGGCACTTTATATTTATTAATTTAATGTAAAGGAAAAAAAATGACATACACATATATCTTTTAGTGAAACATTTTTTACATGGGGTTATATAAGTTATATTTTTTACTATAAATAAAAAATTTAAGGATAAAATTTTTTCTTATATAATGTTATTTGTTATAATTTTTAGACGTCAAATAAATAATATTATTTATTCCATAACAATGATACAATGTTTACCTCAGTAATGAATGATTTAAATAAATGAGATTATAAAAATTAAAAAAAATATTCAAAACCTATAAAAATCTTATTGAATGATTTTATTTAGAACATGAGGGATTTTATATTCGACTTTAATGAGTTTTGGGCCTTTTGAAACTGAAAATCATTATATAAAAAAAAATATTTTCAAACATTCCCAAAGATCCCCTCCCATCCTTTATAAAAATACATCACCTCTAACCCATTAATCACACCTATCAAGCCCCTTTTCTCATCCCAAATTGGCCCAATTAAACTCCCTACATCACTATATTCCTTTTATAAGCCTTACCTTATGAAAAAGTCTATGTAAGGAATCTTTTTTGTTCAAACCAAAAGGAGTTACCCGATTTCATGGCAATATCACCTCTTAAGTTCTTTTCTTTTCTACGACTTCTCGTACCACATAAAATCTCTTTATACCTTTATTTTATAACAACCACAGTATCCTTAATATACTTGGTTGTTGTTATGAAATTTATTTGAACTACACTTCCACACACATCCATCTAAAGGATATAGAACATAATGTTTTTGTGGACAGTGAACTACTTCCTCCCAAAACGATGATTGTTCTATCTTCTACTACCACCTCTTATGGTGGAAAATAAGATTGCACTATAATTATATATGATATTTATGATATTTTTTTATCAATAATATTCTTTATTTCACTTTTCTATCAAAACCTTATTCATTCCATGTTGTATATATACGATAATTTCATTTGAGGAAGTGCGGACAATAGCCCCCTCAATGTGATATGACTCATTCATACCATACACCGAATGTATAAAGGATGGTGTTAATGAACTTATGTAAAATATATAAAATATTATATTATAATGTAATAATAATATAACTATGTATCATTTTATTTTCATTCCATTTAATATTAAAAAATGAAATGGATGTAGCGTTCGTGCGTTCATATAGATTACCATCTCCATGAACGTGATGTGATTCATTCCCCATCGTAACCATTCATGAATAATTTTTATTTTATTATTAAAAATAATATTTAAGAACATAATATAATTATGGATACGAATATAATACATCCTATCCATATCAAACATGACTTTTGTAACAAAACATATAAAGGAAAGGGGGTCAGTTAACACCCGAAACAATGATACTACTAAAATATTATTAAGAATGAAAAACTAGAACATCATATGTGATATAATATTTATGTATGTATTTTTTGAATAATTTAATTACAATGATTTATCAATTATACAAGAGGTTAACATACGCTCGACCACGGAAAAGTACAAGGTAAGGGTTAATTTCACAATCTCTTTATTATCTAAGGTTGTTTCTATGTAAGTATCTATATGGAATTCATTATCATCCACACCCATGTTTCTTAAAAATGTATTTCAAAACATTTTTACTATTTACTTGAATATGGGTCAATTTCATTTATACCCTTGGTAGAATTTTAATAAATTGGTTTGAATGAATAATTCCGTCATTTTCCAAACAAGGTACATTATTACCTTTTCGAAAAATTATGGTAAGATTGTTTTTTAACTTATATATAAAGTAAGGTTATTCTCCACCTTTAAAAAAACTGTGAAGCATCCCATACAAGATTATAAGATTATTTTCATAATAAATGCATTATTTTATTACTACATGACTTGTAAATTATTTCAAAATAGAAAGAGATATTCCTCTCAAATACTTTAGATTTCATCTATGTCAACATGCTTTAATAGATTTTATACTTGTTTGAAGTTGATTTATTAGGATACAAATCTTATACATTGTATTGAAGGTTTTGTGATATTTTTGATTGTGTATGTGTTATTTTAATACCCTTTAGGTTTATGGTTATCATATTTACAATTCGTATCCAAGTTTTTACATGAATTTTATTTTTTTGTTTCAACCTTTTCATATGAGATACGCATTGGACTTAGTAATTGATGGGTGGAACCCACTATAACTCCTCGATGCATCGATAAATATCATGAGGAAAACAAGTGTCTTAGCACATGGCCTTGACAAAATCATATTTTTAGTATTGGCACGAGAACTTGACTATGTGGTTACGATGTTCGACATTATATATTCCATCATTTTTTAATTAATTATTGATATTATATGTGATTATTAGACTAGTATAATATCCATGTGAATAAGTAAATGGAATTATTTTATTTATCTTTTCTATTTTATGATGAATTTTTTTTTATAGGATTTTGTTTAATATGATACATTTTCTTTAATGTTTTTTATTTATGTTATATTCTACTTTATAGTTATCCTTAATGAGCATCTGAGCTCACCCATTTCTATGTTTTATTTTTCAATGGATGTGAAAAAATATTTTATGTTTGATCTGTAGGAATAAGCTAAGTGATATGAATGTGGTCAATAGTGACAAAATGTTTCTGTTGTTTTTATTTCATGATGTAATATAAAACTTATGTATGTATCTAGTACTTCCAAGTCTACTAAACTGATTGGTCATTTTCAATTTTATCCCTTGTGATAATTCCAATGTTATGTAATAATACACCGACTCTGGGTAACTGGGGTCGGGGCATTAAGGTGTGTATCAAATGAATTTTAGTATAATACTTGGTTGTTAGATTTAGAATAACTTTGATTAGAAATCATTACCCTAAGATAGACGTTGAGAGTTAGTATAGAAGAACTTCCTTGAATTTTGGTACTGTAAAAATTTTGTGAGTTCTCCAAGAAATACGTCCTTATCTGTATATGGGCAGGTAGAGGTCGCTCTGGCACAAATTTACCTAGGACTGAAAACTCTGACAAGGAGTTTCTGGCTTGACATTGGATATCCTGGTACATGACAATGAGTGTTGATGCACTATTGGTTATGACACTCTCAGGGGATATACATTGGATAAGTCACATTTTCATTACTAATAATTATGAAGGGTTTATGAGTATATACCTCCTCAATGAAAACATTTTTCTGATAATGGATTATATCCATAAACTGTTCAATTTATGTTAACTGTTTTACAAGTTTGGAATTATGTATTAGGATTCATAAACTAATGTAGTGTATTCTATTATTTAGAAATGGCTCCTAGTGGAAGGAATGAGAACCATATCAAAACACATAATCCATGTAAGTGTTTCCATCCTAATCAAGTTAATTATAGTGGAGATGGTGATGCATCTAGTGGAAATCATCTTATCACCATTCTGGGACATCTCACTCAGGTTATGAATAATAACCTTACCCGTATGAAGCACCCTGATCCACAATGTGGAGGATAATGTTAGAATGATTCACGAGGCAACAACCACCAACATTAAATGAGACTATGAATCCATTTTTAGCAAAGCAATGGATAAGTTTCTTGGATAAAATATTTCATGTTTTGTGGAGCAGCGAAAGAGAAAAAGTTGTCATGGTTGTTTATCGATTCAAGGGAGATAAAAATCAAAGGTGGTAATTAATTTAAAATACAATGGAAGATTACGAAGTATCAAATATGGAATGGAGGGAGTTTAATGAGACTTTCTTAGAAAAATAATTTCCTCGTGACCATCGAGCATATATGGAAAGACAATTTATAATTCAGAGGAAAAAGGAGGATGAGAATGTCACAAAGTATGCGCCCAGGTTTACAAGGTCATCAAGTCATGTAGGAGATTATATATGGATCCCATTGAGTAAGATTTATCGATTTGTTGATGGTTCAAAATAATTTATCCATCAAGAATTATTCCCAAAATCCTTCTCATCATATGTAGATATTATCTCATGATATATCAAAACAGAAAAGAAATTATCTATGTCTTACAACTTTAAATAATAGTAAGAGAAGAAGAGATTTCTTGAACACTATAGAAATGGAAATAAGGGGAAGAAGGGAAAAGTTGAATATCCATCCTACAATAAACGTGGGAAGAAACACCCTTGTACTATCCTAGAGGT
Organism: Viscum album; assembly: GCA_963277665.1. NCBI lineage: Eukaryota > Viridiplantae > Streptophyta > Magnoliopsida > Santalales > Viscaceae > Viscum > Viscum album. The sequence continues at coordinate 993,169,965 of OY728146.1, forward strand.
AAAGGGAGTCTTTTACATGTGTGGTAAAAAAAGGCCACCAAGATCGTGATTGCAAAGGAAAGAAAGGGGTTGTCAATGTTCAATGATATAATTGTAATGAAATAGTGTATTATGCAATTGAATATATTATGCACCAAGGAAACATACCTTAGAAAAGGACAAGGGAACAAGTCCAGGATTATGCAATCACCACTGCTGAGGTTAATTCTCCGAAAAATGTGGTGGCAGGTAATTTAATGGTTTCTTTAAGTTTATCAAATGCTTTTTTTTATTTCGGATCATCACATTATTTTATATATTCCATGTTTTTTTAAGAAAATTAGATATTTCCAATTTTATTTTAGAATGGATTAATTATTCAAAACTCCTAAGGGATGTATAACTACAACCAACCTTTGTGAATCAGTCACCGTTAGTTCATATACATGTTCTTTATCCACATATCTCAACGTTATACCCATGATTTAATTTGATATAATCCTCAGTATGGATTGGAATTCAGACGATGATATGAATATTTATTGTTAGAAGAAGGAGGTTACAATTTTTTATTATGATAAGAAATAACTTATCTTTACAGCAGAAATTTCACCATCTAATTCTTATCATGATCCACCCCTTATAGCTCAACTAAATTCAATTATTGGGGAGAAAGAGAGTGAAATAACTATGGGTGAGGAATGTAATGTTTGAATAGAGGATGTACATAATGTACAAAAATATGTTGATGTATTTCAATTGGATTTACCTTGACATCCTCTAGAATTATAAATTGAGTTTTTAATTATTTCTATTCCTGGTTCAAGGCACATATCGAAGACCCCATATAGAATGGACACTCTAGAATTTGTGGAGCTAAAGAAACAACTCGATGAGTTGAGTAATAAATAATTTATTCTCCCTAGTGTTTCTACTTGGGGAGTCCCTGTTCTTTTTGTTATGAATCAATATAGACTTGTGAGGATGTTCAGTTAATACAGGGTGATCAATGCTATAAAAATAAAGCACAACTACCCCTACCTCGCATTGAGGATTTAGTAGATCATATTAATGGTGCTCAATATTATTCAAATATTGACCATCTATTTGGATATCATCAGTTGTGTGTGAATAAGGAAGAAATTCCAGAGACAATATTTGGAACCAGGTACTGGCCTTGTGAGTTTACAGTCATGCCTTTTAGATTGACTAATTCACCCTATGTCTTCATGGATCTAATGAAAAAAGTTTTCAAGGAATAACTTGATGGAATATTAGTCCTATTTATTAATGATACCGTGGTATAAACCAAAATATATTAATATAATGAATATAACTTGTGCACTATACTAAATACTCTTATAAGAAATTATTTATATGAGAAGTTCAGTAAGTTTGAATTCTGGTTTCAGGGGATTTTATTTCATATCCATATTGTCTCTAATGATGGAATCTCTATTGATCCTTCAATGACCAAGGAAACCCATAAATGGTTAGCAATAAAAAGTATAACTGATGTGTGTATTTTTATTGGGTTTTAGGTGATTTTTGGTGTTTCGTCAAAAAATTTTCCCGATTGGCTAACCCATTAATCAACCTCACAAGTAAAGGGGTTAATTTTTTTTGGAAAAAAGAGTGTAAATAATATTTTGAAGAAATGAAGAGAAGATTAATCAATGCTCTTATATTGACTCTACCATCAAGGAATTATGGGTTTGTTATTTATTGTGATTCTTCAAAGAAAGGACTTGGTTGAATCCTTATGCATAATGATAAGGTTATTTCCTATGCATCACGATAGCTAAAAATTCATGAACAAAACTATCCCACTCATGATGTTGAGTTAGCACCTGTAATATTTTCTCTAAAGATATGGCTACAATATCTCTAGGGTGAAAATGTGAGACTTATAATGATCACAAGAGTTTGACGTATATTTTCACACAAAAATGAACTCAACATGAGGCAACGGAGATGGCTCAAACTACTCAAGGAATATGATTTCACCATACACTACCACTTGGTGAAGGGAAATAAAGTGGCAGATGCTTTGACTAGAAAAGATCATGGAGTTATAAAAAAGATGACAGTTGCAATGGATCCTATATTCATGGATCTAGAAAAGATGGATATAGGAATAATCATTGAAGGTGAAACATCGATACTTTTCCAACTGGTTGTTAAACTATCTTTACTAGAAAGGATAAAAATATCATAGACTGCTGATGAGGAGTTTCAAATGAAAATTAAATCTATGAACGAGGGGAGATTAATCAAATTTATATATGAAGATTTGATTTTGAAATTTGGGAAGAGGATGGGTGTTCCTAAAATACCTGATCTAAAAAGGGAATTTTTGGATGATTTTCATAGTTCTAATTTCTTTATACACCATGGTAGCACAAAGATTTATAAAGATTTGGACAAAAACTTTTAGTGGGACAACATGAAGAAAGAGACTGCTCAATATGTGTTAAGATGTATGGTTTTTCAACAACTGAAAGCTAGAAGACAACATCCAAGAGGAGTCATCAAATGTCTTCCCATACTTGAGTGGAAATGGGATGATATTGTGATGGAATTTTTCATGGGTATAACAAATACTCCTTGAAGGAATGATGGAATATGGGTCATTGTTGATCGTCTTACCAAGTGAGGTAATTTTTATTCTATAAGAGAAGATTTACCGCTTGAAAATCTGGAAAGACTATATATTAATGATGTTGTAAGACATAATAGAGTACCCCTATATATTGTTTCTAATAGTGATCCTAATTTTACATCAAGATTCTGGAAATGTCTTCTGAAGCCCTTGGATACTAAACTTTGTTTGAGCACTGCCGACCATCCTCTAACTGATGGACAATCAGAATAGACTATTAAAACATTAGAATACATGTTGAGATAATTATCACATGACTTTCAAGGTGTGTGGGATCAATATTTACCTCTGATAGAATTTTCTTATAACAATAGCTTGCATTCAATTATTCAGATGGAACCATATGAAGCGTTATATAGAAAGAGATTCCGCACACCAACTTTTTGGGATGATGTTGGTGAAAGAAAACTCATAGGCTGAGAACATGTTGAGGAAACAATGGAAAAGGTAAAGGTTATCCAAAGCCACATCAATGCATCTCAATGTAGGAAAAAGAGAAATGCCGATAATCGAAGGAAATATTTGAAATTACAAGTAGGAGATCATGTTTTCTTGAAAGTATCTCCATGGAAGGGTGTTATAAGATTCAATAATAAAGGAAAATTAATTCCCATGTTCATCGGACCTTTCGAAATTATATAACTAATTGGAGTTGTAACTTATTGTTTGGCAATTCTGCCAAGTCTCTCCAATGTTCATGATGTATTCCATGTATCATTGTTGAGAAAATACATTCCTGACTCAATGCATGTACTCTCCTATGATGAAATACAACTGGAACCTGATTTTTCATATTGAGAAGAGCCTATCAGAATACTTTATATCAGAGAAAAAGTGTCAAGAAACCAGACGACTCGTCTGGTGAATGTTCTATGGTGAAATAATAAGTTCGAAGAGGCAATGTGTGAACCCGAGAAACATATGATGAAGAACCACCCAAATATTTTTATGTAATAGTATTCTAGAAATTTCTAGGAATAAATTAAATGGATGGAAGAATGTAACACCCCAATCTTACATGGTATGTTTCTCTTTGAGTAATGCAATAGCTTGCGTTGTTCGTAACTTCGAGATTCTAACACACCACTACCAATCAAACTATTTGTTATGAATAGTAATACAAAATTTATGAAATTTTATAAATTTATTTTCAAAATTGAATTCATTTTTGGATTCTATATATCAAATTTAGCTTAGGGGGGATTTTCGGTACTCTTCTGAAAAATTTCAATTTTGGAGGAATAGTGAAGAATACTAATTTTTAGTTAAAAACAACTTTTTTAATCAAAATAATTTATAATGATAGATTATATATTTGATTGTTTTTAAAGTATAATTAGATTATATTTTTATCATTTAATATAATTTTTGTCATTTTATGTAATTTCACCTTTAAACTGCACATAAACAAGTGTCAATCTTTTGATAGTTATTATTTCTTAAAATCATGATTTTTGTTTTCACAATAGGAATTAATTTCTGACATTTCTATGTTTAGAATTGGAAAAATGGATCCTATATTTGGAATTAGGATGTCCAAATAGTGTAGATAGGTAACTTTTATTAGTAGACATTATGAATATTTACTTCGGTAAATAGATTATTTACCATGCTTAAAGGGTAAATCTAGTAAACAAGTGTAATAAAATATTTTTATATTAATATTAAATTACATTAACATGTGTTCTATTACTATTGGATAATAATTTTCTGACCATGGTCATCCCTCGGTTGATTTTGAGACCCCATGGATCAACTTGAGTGTGATAATGACACATTATATTAATTAATTTAAAGTAAATACAAAAATGATATAAACATATATCTTTTAGTAAAAAAATTTTACATGAGGATATATAAGTTATATTTTCAACTATAAATATTAATTTTAAATCTAAAATAATTTCCTACATCATGGTATTTTTAGATAATTTTTAGACATCATATAAATAAAATTATTTATGACACAATAATGATTCAGTGTTTGACTCATTAATGAATGATTTAAATAAATGAGATTATAAAAATTAATGAAATATCCCATAATTGTCCAATTCTTAATGGATTATTTTATTTCGAACATGATTCATCTTATCTTTGGCATTAATGAGTTTGGATCTTTAGAAACTGAAAACCAATATATAATAAAATGATATTTTCATGCTTTCTTAAAGAACCCCTCCCCTCCCATACAAAAATCCATCACCTCTAACCCATTACTCACATATATCAAGCCTTGTGGGATAAAATATCTTCCCAATTAATCTTCCTACATCCCTTTATTCTTCTTAGAAGCCTTACCTTAGGAATAAGTCACTACAAAGAATCCTTTTGGTTCAAACCAAAGGAAGTTACCTTATTTAAAGGTAACATCTCCTCTTACGCTCTTTGCTTTTATCTTACTTCTCCAACCTACTAAAATATCTTTATTATTTTCTTTTATAACAACACCATTATCCTAAATATACTAGGTTTTTGTTATTAGAATTATTTGAACTATATTTACACACACCTCCTTCTAATTGGTATAGAACATAATGATTCTGTGGACTGCGAACTACTGCCTCATGAAATGATGATTGTTCAATCTTCTTTTACCACCTCTTCTGGTTTACATTATGATAAAACTATAATTATAAATGATATTTATTATATTTATTTTATCTATAATCTTCTTTAATTATCTTTTTTAGCATACCTTTATTCTTTTCATGTTTTATTTATACGTTAATTTGATTTGAGGACGTGCGGACTACCGCCCCCTCAAAGTGATATGACTCATTTATACAATACAATGAATGTATAAAGGCTAGTGTTAATGAAGATAAAAAACATATATATAATATTATATAACACTTTAATAATAATATACCTATATATAATTTTATTTCCATTTCTTTTAATAATAAAAAAAATGAAACTGAAGTAGTGTTCGTGTGTACGTACAGATAACCGTCACCGTGAACATGATGACATTCATTCCCCATCGTAACCATTAAAGAATAATTTTCATTTTATTCTAAAAAATAATATTTGAGAACATAATATCATTTGGTATATGAATCAAATACAACTTATCTATAACAAACTTTTCTTATGTATCAAAACATATAAAGGAAAATGAATCAGTTAACACCCAAAACAATGATACTTCTAAAATAGTATTAACAAAGAAATAATAGAAGATAATATATGATTTCATATATATTTATTTAGTTCTTTTTATAATTTAATAACAATGATTTAACTATTATACAATATTTTAACATACCCTCGACCAAGAAAAGTACAAGGTAATGGTTAATTTCACAATCTCCTTATTATATGAGGTTGTTTTTACATAAGTATCTATTGGGACCCCTTTATCATCCACATCTGTGTTTCTTAAAAATTTATTTCAAAATCATTTTAAATTTTTAAATAATTATTTTTTAAACTCATCTATATACTTTTTGACATTTTTTTTAAAATGGTTTGAAATGAATCATTCCCTTGTTTTCCAAACAAGGTATTTTATGACCTTTTTGACCAATTAAGGTAAGAATGTTTTTTATATTATATGGTGGGTGAGGTTATTCTCTGCCATCACAACACCTTTGAAGCATCCCTTAATAAATTATAAGAATATTTTCAATATAAATGTTTTCTTATATAATTATACGATTTTTATATGATTTCAAAATAGAAAGAGATATTCCTCTTGAATAATTTTGATTTCATATGTGTCAACATTCCTTAACAGATTTTATACTTGTTTGAAGTTGATTTATTATGATACAAATAATCCATATTTTATTGATTGTTTTGTGATATGTTTAATTGAGGATTTTTTATTTTCATACCATTTATGGTTTATTTCTAACATATGAACGTTTTGTATGCCAGTTTTAATTCGAATTTTATGTTATGTTTCATCCTTTTCATATGAGGAATGTACTGGACTTAGTAAGTGATGGGTGAAGCCCGTTATAGCACCTTGATGGATCAGTATGTCTCATTTGACAAACTAGTGTCTTTGAAAAAGGCCCAAAAAAATTATTTGTAGCCTTGGCCTGAGTTCTTGACTATGTGATTATGATATCCCGCATTATGAATTCCATCATTATAAAATTATCTATTGACATTACATGTGATTATTCTACTAGTAGAATATCATTTTGAATAAGTAAATGGAAATATTTGATTTATCTTTTCCACATTATGATGATGTTTATGTTTAAAAGACTTTGTTTTAGTTTTATACATTGCCTTAAATGTTTATTTAATTTATGAATGTTTCTGCTATACTGTTATCCCTACTGAGCATCTGAGATCACCCCATTAAATGTTTTATTTTTTCCAGGATGTGAAGAAATATTTTATTGTTGACCTGTAGGGATAGGCTAAGGGATATGAATGTGGTCAATAAAGACAAAAATTTAATGCAGTTTTTATTTCAAGATGTAATATAAAACTTGTGTATGTATCTAGTACTTCAAAGGCTACTAAACTGATTAGTCTTTCGGGATTTGATCTCTTTTCATCATTCCAATGTTACATAATAATACACTGACTCTGGTTAACTGATGTCGGTGCCTTACAAAAAAATATTTCAAAAATAATTTAAATTTATGGAAAGGATGTGATATAGAACCTTGATAAGAATTATATTGAATATTGTTTGAAGAAATGAAAAGGGATTTAAAAAAGGTATTATGAATTTTGATATAGTAACCTAACCATTGATCAACATGACCATTGAAATCTATGATGATTATGAATAACTAATTTTTTAAATAATGTTATCGTTTGATTAAATTTATATAAAAGGTAATGAAAATTATAATTGATGTAAAAAATAGAAAGAGGGACTCAACTGGTACAATCATGCCTTTTTAACCATTTTTTCAGACTGTTTGTGGGTGGTAGAAACACTGGGTTTCACCATTATATGATCCCAAGGGGAGATTCAACAAGTTAGGGTCTAATGAAGTTGAGTTTGGGATATGCTCATCCTATTGTAGATCGAGATGAGGTCAAATTTTTTTGAGACGCACCATGAAATTAACACCATCATACACCCTACATTTATGGAATATGTTAGTATATAATGGTATGTGTGTCTAGATATTAGTATTACAAAAGTGTAATTTCATTTCTATAAATTAAATGGTTATTTTTTTAATATAATTTCCTAAATAGTTTTTCTAAAAAATATTCATTAAAATAAAATGATACTAATAATTTCATTTTTTGATTCCAATAAAATTTTATTTTAAAAAAATATATCCACTATTATAATAAACTCATTTATCATTAATGAAAATTTCATTAAACTTCATTTTAAATCATTATTTATTAACCTATAAATGATAATATAATTTTTCAATGGCACAATATATTTCTATATGTGTCAAAAATTTTACTATATAATAAGAATATATATTTTTTAATAAATGAGGAGTATATAAAAGTAAAAATTATTATATTTCTGAAATTAATTTGAAAATATAAACAATATAATTGAAATAGTCATGTCCAAATGTGTTTTGGGTGAAATTGGAATCTTTTTTAGAATACTATATTTTTCAGTCAATAGTAAAAATTATGTTTTCTGTTTTCAGTATTTTTTCTGACATTATATATATTTATATATTATTGATGTAATAAATAGTTAAACATAATATGAAAAATTAAATACTTTATTTTATTCTTATTATATTTTAATGGATTTAAATAAAATTTTAAAACTAAAAATGGATTTCCAAAGTCTAAAATCAATTTTATGAATTTTTTAAACAATAGTTCTTAGAAAATTCAATTTTCTATGTCCAATGTAATATTAAAATATGGATTTAGGTTATAGTATATAAAAATAATATAAAAATATTTCATAGGTTTAAAAGAATGAGAGAAATCAAGGGGAAAGACAGTGGTTTTGAGTGTTCCACAACCTAGAATTCGAAGATATATACTTAAAATTTATAAAATAATTTAACCTATTTTAATATAAATTCCCAATAAACCCCCATTAGTCTCCACAAAAAATCTATAATGCATGATGTTCTAGTAAACTATCCTTCGAAATAGTTTCTATTTTATTTCTAAATGTCCTCACAGTGACATCCTCAAGTGTTAGGAAACAACCCTTCAAGGTAATAGTATTTTCCACTTACTCTTTTCCATTCAAGTTCCACCTTTTTTGAATGATTTTTAAATATTGAATTGAAATATTTTCATAAAATTTTTCATTATACCATTACATCTAAAATAGTTTTTATCAATTTGATTAAGTTATCCCATCCCATTATTCTATTTTTTTTAATCTACATTTTATACTTTTTTGATGCCAAATTCATTTCATGAATTTATCTCCTCCACATGAAAAAATTATTTATTTTGAACACATAGTAAATATACATACCCATGGGTATTCACCTTGAAGAAAATTAAATTTATTTGTTTAGGGATTTACATGTATGATATGTACATTCCATTTCCATGTGTTAAAAATTATGTAACATTAATGTCCTTAAGCACTTATTTATGTAATGATTTTATAAAAAACCAATAAATTATTCTTCATGGGTTATCAATGAAATGTTTTATTGTGATCTATATGGATTTCATGAATCGGGATATATAAAGGGATCACCCTAATTGTTATCTGATGCATTGGGCAGTGAATTAATCTATAGAGATGAAATATTTTATAATACCATGATGAATTACATTAGTAGTTATGATTTTTGAAACCATGGTGATAAAAAATGGATATATGGATATTAATGTATCATTATTAAAAAGAAACAATATTTTCGTGTTATGATTGAATATATTTATATTGTTATAATCCTCATGTTCTTCTTTAAATTCCTTATTAATATACCTAAAGGTCATATGCCAGATATCTATTTTGATGATTTCCAAACATGGAAATATACACTCCCATTTATATTATATGTATTTACCTATTATGAAAGATGTAATAAATGTAAATTAAGATGAACCCATGATGAATCCTTTTAATGGGATAATAATATTTTCTATGTTATTCATTTATTAAATTGATAATTTCCAAGAAGAAAACCCTGAAAAGAACTTGTGTGTTAATATGTGTTGTAATATGTAATAGATGTTTTATATATTAAAAATGAATGATTCCATATGTATAGAAGCTTAATACCAAAATAATAAATAAATAAATTGTAGAAATGGGTAGTATATTATCCTTCATCCTGTCACACGCTCGTCCCCCCATATCCCTCTACTAGAATATATAACATATAATTTAATATCATTATCCTAAAATTCTCATCATCCACAACCACAAACCAAATATGGATCTACAAAATACTCCGAGTCATTTGATTCCCATAATCAATATAAAAAATATTAGAACAACCCATGGGTCATATCTAGCCATATTGAAACACAAACCCTTTGACTCAGGCTAAGAACCGCCCTGTAGGGCCTCATGGTACCACATATTCATATTTTTCTCTATTTATAACACATGGATGTCACCCAATAACCCAGAGGTCTATAAATGGACATTTTATCCCATTCAAACACCTTTCAAATACTAGGGCCATATTTTGAAATCCCAACACACACGATCTTCTTATTATCATACAATATTCAATATTAGGAATGCCGAAATTGTTTTCCTACCAGCCTCCCATACTCATCTAACAATCCAGTTATGCTCCATTGATACAAACATTCTTGACATAGAATGTTACTCTACCTCACATGATCTATGTACCCCTAAAAACACTTAAAATAGTATATTCCATCTTATATAAACAAAAAAACATATCCCAGCGTATATGAAATACCATTGATTAATAGATTTATTAATGGTATATATCTACTCTCACTCAAGGATATATATGGTTTATAGTCTATTTTTATAGTCATTCATATAAAATTCTATTGGATGAGAAAAATCTTTCAAATTATCAGTGGTCATCCACCTTGAATCCTTTTAACAAACTCATCATCTCTCTCGCTATATAAAAAAACTAATATTACAATCCAAGACCACATATGGGTTCATTAAATCATTCTATTAATTATAAAAAATATATCATAACCTTCATATATCTCCCAAATCCCAACTTATGTTTGGTAGAATAAAACAACAATAAAAGGATCAACCTAAGACATTCCCACTATTATAGAGAAACCTATCATTTTGGTAGTTTTATTAATATAAAAATATTCACGAGCATGAAATAAACATCCAGACACACTAATTGATTTTAGTTAAGGGGAACACCATCCAAAAAAGATATTTTTTATCTCAATCAATTTTTATCCATACATTAAACATAAAAACAGAAAGAATCACCATTATTTTGATCACCTATCTTAGACCATAAAACAAAATAAATTATATATATTAATTCATAAGTAGTTTTAAATTTTTAGTCAATTTATAATAATCACAAAAATCACAAAGAGTGGATATTTATGGCCAAAAAATCGAAACATATCATACAAAAAACCCCTGTATCTACCTAAAAACAATATATCAATAAAATAACATTTAAATTTATCAAAACCTGTATCAAATTTCAATGTAAATTTATAAAATTCCCTAGAAAATCCATGGAGTGATGTACCATTAATGAAACAGTGATCATTGGGTGGCAACACCCCTTTCTAGATGTTCACAATATATTTTTATATGAAGAAATATAATAATAATATGTATTCAAGTTGTTATAATAGAATTATCATAAATATGTTATCACGAGTATCAAAAAACAATGAGTATAATATGAAATCATTACATAGAATGATGGTGGAGGAAATAACTCAAGTCAAAATGATGGAAAAAGTTTGAGCTGTACTATCCTTGACCTAAATCACTTAAATGAAACGTGATCATGATACCCAGTAATCTAAGTTGCCACTATTCGTATTGAAGAGTATACCAACTGGAAGGGTGGGTCTATGTCGTGATATTGATGAGACTAAACTAATTTATAATAAAATAATAAATAATATAGTATTATTAAAAAAATAAACTATCAAGTCATGTTATTAAACATTTTATAAAAATCAATTGTTTAAAAAGTCTTATAAGTCATAAAAAAAATAATAGATACACACATTTTCCAATCCCACAAAAAATTTAAAAATTGTCAAAAACTACCAATAATCATATTTTTAAAACAACCTACTCTATATCTACAAATAAAATGAAAACCTACACATTCAATAGATTAACCTCTATAAAAAATTCTATAGATATTCAGCCCTTTCCCTTTCAATTCCTTAAAATAAAATGTTTGGTTGTGTCTCAGTGTGCCAATGTAAGATTTGAGTCCAAATTCAATAGGTAACAAAATATGGTGTCTCGTTATACTATCTATATATACCAGAAAAAATTAGGATTCAATCAATCATAGACCTCAAATTATATTAACATAGTAAAAGTGACATTATAAGGGGAGGTTTCAAAATTTGGTATGAATATAACCATGAGAATATATATAAAAAAATTTAATAAATAACTAGTAAACACAATGGACCACATTCAGCTCTCCTCCATAATTTACCTTTTGGAAAGAGAAGTAGTAACTTGATTGGACTCTCTATAAACATTCATAACCTTCACCATTAAGTTATTTAAAGCATGATGACATTAAAAATAGTTAGAAATATGATTCCATGGAACAGATTTGTAATTCAATTTTTGTCCTCCAAGGAAATAGTTGAGTTTTTTCAATCAAAAGGATCCACCGACCTTTAAGAATGACATATTGACATGAATTAATTATGAACAAAATTCAGATTTTGATTCATTGAAATTCCCATTTAAATTATAGAAGTATCCCTAGATTATAACTGTGTGTATATATATATGTGAGAATTTAGAACTTGAAATGACAGAAAATACTTCCAACCAAGACACCTACTTCACCTATGCACTTTAATCCAGTTAAAGTGCTTTAATTTCATTGGTTAGTGTCGAGTTGGATGATCTTACCATGGTGTATCACAATGAAAGTTCTAATTGTCCTCTAACAAGTCTGATACCACAAGGTGTAACTACTATAATTCTAGGTATTCACAACGGGACCCCGTTGCAAATATGCTTTTGCAACGTGGTCCCGTCGCAAATATCCCATTGCAAAAAACGACGTTCCATAAAATATTATGTGTGACGGTCTTGTTGCAAATAATATTATTTGTGACGATCTATTTCCCCATCGAAAATAAGTCTCCAATTATATAATTTATTTATATAAACTATTTTGTGACGGGCCAATCGTAAAAAGTATTTGCAACGGGCCCATAATCCCGTCACAAATACATTTTTGAAAATATTTATTTATACTATTTTTGACTGGCCCGTCACAAATACTTTTTGTGATAGGCCCGTAATCCTGTCACAAATTCTTTTTTTAAAAAATTTATTTAGGCTATTTGAGACAGGAACCCGTCGCAACAGATCCCATCAAAAATAATAAATAAATATTTTAGAAAATAAATTTCATAAAATTATGATTAATGAAAAATTAATTTTAATATTATTAAAATAATAAACAAAATAAAATAATTTAAATTCTAAATATTCACAAAAAAATAAAAAATTATTATAAATTATTATTATTATTATTATTATTATTATTAGAAAAATGAACATACATTAAAAAATATAATACTTAAAATATATATTTCATTAAATTATCATTAATGAAACAATAATATTAATATTATTAAAATAATAATAAAAATTCTAATTCTAATTATTAATAAAAAAATCATAAAATATTAAAAATAATATTATGTAAAATTCACACCGATATAAAATATAGAAACTATAAATAGTTCATATTACAACAAATGTTAATTTCAAATGTTTTTAACATAAAAAAATTACAGGGGTTCATCTTTTGGAGGAGGTGTAGGAGATGAAAGAGATAGTATAGGAAACTCCATCCCTAAACTATGAGTCAGACGGTGCATGTACACCATCTACTCATAATGCTGCTGTTGCCATCGACACATCTCCTCATCGTGCTTCTGCTTTTGCTACTGCTGCTGCTGATGCATATCTTCTTGTTGCTTATTCAAACTCTCTATAAGGTCATTCTGATCTCGGAACTACTCCTGATACTGTGAGGCAGAAGATGATGCCTCTCCATGAGCTCCTCTCAAGGTGGACGCCGACATCACAGCAGTACAATAATAAGTACCAAGAGACACATGAGAGCCGATACCAACTCCTCTGCCCTTCTCAAAGCCACATTGAGTCTCCTGCATCCATGCTACCTCGTCGAAATGGTGGGCATTGGTCTCTTTTTAACTATGTAGCTGAGATCATTTTTGAAGGTTCATCCCTTTCAATTGTACCTTTTTCTAAAATGAGATTTTTTCCTTCGAAAAAGATGGTATGTTGGAAGAAATCTGCGATGATAGTCAAAATAGTAATGTTTTTTCCATTGATGCGCATAAACGCTATGTTGTCTTTCATTCAGTAAGGACATGATTTCGGACCATGTGTAATCTATCCAGATAACATACCATATGCCGGAATGTCCTTAATCGTCCACATCAAGGCAACATTGAATGTGAAATTTTGTTTTTCATCAACATAATAAGTACTAACACCATTACTCTAAAATGCATTTAACACATCAATCTGGTATCAAATAAACATCAATATTCTTTTTCGGATGTCCTGGGATTAATAAGGTCAAAACGATATAGGGATCCTTCACCAACATCCATGAAGGTAGATTGTACGGAGTTATAATGACAGGTCAACATAAATACTGACTACCATAAGAACCAAACGGACAGAAACCATATGTATAAAGACCCAATCACACATTTCGGGCTTCTAAATCAAAAGACAGATGCAAACAATCAAAAGGTTTCCATGAATCACTATCAGATGAATGATTCAAGCTTTTACCCGTTGAAATACTGGTTTTGTGCCATGAATCTTCCGGTAACTAAGACCTAGATTACAAAGCAACTTCTTGTTCTCATATTAATTTACAGGAAACACATTTCCTTCAGGTAAAAGTTTTTAAACCAAAGAAAATATTGGATCAAAACAGTTGTTTGACATTGCATTAACGGATTCAATAGCCATAAATTTTACAACCGCTTCAAAATTTCTTATCTTGCAACCAGGATATGATGCATCCTCAGCAGACCTCAAAAACTCATAAAATTCGGATTGTTCAAACTCAAGAGTTAAATCAATATCATCATGACTTTCAGTTTGTTGAACAGATGGACCTGCAACATCATGTACTAAATTTTGGAACCTTCATGGATCCGGAATCATGTTATTAGTATCTTCTCTGGAACTACGTTGACCCTTTTGATACCAAAAAACTTAATCTGGTTGAAATCCAAACCGCAAGAGATGTCCCCCAACCTTTTCAAATGTTCCAAACGTTCTCATAGCACATTTTTTACAAGCACGCTTAATTGTTCCATCTGAAACATAGTATGGTTTTGATGATGCAAATTCTAAGAAAGTTTCTACACCCTCAATATATACAGGATTTAAACCAAAACCATTTGGATTTCTGTGCTGATTTATCAATGTGTGATTATCTAATAACGATTGATGTCGACTTCCTTGTTTAATATTTTTCTACAAAATATAAAATCATCAATATTTTTGATTAATTTGAAATTATAAAAACATTGTTTGAATAAAGAAGATAAATAATTACTACTAATTCTTAATAATTACCATTAATTAAGGGTGACACAATTTCCAGGGGATTGACGGCTCCTCTTTTCTCCAACGGTTCATTTACTTGCATCTTTCTCACACTGAAATCACAATGAAGAATCTGGTCAGAGGTAAGGATATTCATTCTCTCATTCACAAAAATCAATATTCGTATCTCTGACCAGATTTTTCATTGTTATTTTAGTGTGGGAAAGATGAATGTAAATGAGGTGTCAGACAAAAGAGCCCCCTTTTCGTCAATGAATCATCTTCTTCCCACTGTCTCCACGTGAAAACATTATAAAAATATTATCCGATGAATGCATATCCAATCTCGTGCATACGAGATTGAATATTCCTATGTAGAAACACATTTTTCATATTGTTTTGAGTGTGTGAGGGTTTAAAGGAGAAAATTCATAAAGAAAAATGAGTGTCATCAATCCACTGGAATTTGTTCCATGTTCTTAAAATTTATTAAATTTTTTAAAATTTATTTCTAACTGTTCCTAACAGTCCAAAACTAATTATTACTAATTATTCCTATTTATTACTAATTATTCCTATTTATTAATAATTATTCCTATTTGTTACTAATTATTCATATTTATTACTAATTATTCAAACTTATTACTAATTATTACTATTTACTGCTAATTATTATTAATTATTCATATTTATTACTAATTATTACTATTTGTTATTAATTATTACTATTTATTACTAATTATTACTATTTATAACTAATTATTCCAATATATTACTAATTATTCATATTTATTACTAATAATTCATATTTATTACTAACTATTAATATTTATTACTAACTATTACTATTTATTCCTAACTATTCATATTTGTTACTAACTATTTCTATTTATTCCTAATTATTACTAATTATTCCTATTTATTCCTATTTATTCCTATTTATTCCTATTTATTCCTATTTATTACTAATTATTACTAATTATTACTAATTATTACTAATTATTACTAATTATTACTAATTATTACTAATTGATACTAATTATTACTAGTTATTACTAATTATTACTAATTATTAATAATTATTCCTATTTATTGCAAATTATTTTTACTTATTGCATATTATTAATAATTATTCCAAATTATTCCTTGTTATTACTATGTATTGTTATTTATTAGTATTTATTGTTATTTATTACTAATTATTACTATTTATTGCTAATTATTTCTAAATATTGCTAATTTTTCCTAATTATTGCTAATTATTCTTAATTATTGTATATTATTTCTATTAATTTCTAGTTATTTCTAATTATTCCTAATTATTCCTAATTATTGCTAATTATTACTAATTATTAGTATTTATTTGTAATTAATTAGTATTTATTAGTATTTATTACTAATTATTACAAATTATTCCTATTTATTACTAATTATTCCTAATTATTCGTAATTATTACTAATTATTATTAATTATTCATATTCATTACTAATTATTCCTATTTATTACTACTTATTTTTATTTATTACTAATTATTGTAATTTATTACTAATTATTGCTTGTAATTACAAATTATTAGAATTTATTACAAATTATTACAATGTATTACTAATTATTACAATTTATTACTAATTATTACAATTTATTACTAATTATTAAAAATGATTACTAATGATTACTAATTATTACTGATTATATGTATTTATTACTAATTATCTGTATTTATTACTAATTACTACTAATTATTACAAATTATTAGTATTTAATAATAAATATTACAAATTATTACTAATTATTGCAATTTATTAGTAATTATTACAGTTTATTACTAATTATAACATTTTATTATTAATTATTACAATTTAATACTAATTATTAAAATTTATTACTATTTATTACTATTTATTACGAATTATTACAATTTATTTGTAATTATTATTATTTATTACTGTTTTTTACAAATTATTCCTATTTATTACTAATTGTTCTTAATTATTCTTAATTATCACTAATTATTACTAATTATTTATATTATTACTAACTATTCCTAATTATTTCTATTTAGTGCAATTTATTACTAATTATTGCTATTTATTTTTATTTATTTCTATTTATTTCTATTTATTATTAATTACTGTAAATTATTCCTAATTATTACTAATTACTGCTGATTATTAGTATTTATTGGTAATTATTACAATTTATTACTAATTATTACAATTTATTTGTAATTATTACAATTTATTAGTAATTATTACTAATTATTACTAATTATTACTAATTGTTACAATTTATTACTAATTATTAAAATTTATTACTAATTAATACAATTTATTACTAATTATTACAATTTATCACAATTTATTAAAATTTATTACTAATTCTTACAATTTATTACAAATTATTACAATTTAAAACTCATTATTACAATTTATTACTAATTATTACTAATTATCACTAATTATTACTTATTATTACTAATTATTACTAATTATTACTAATTATATGTATTTAATACTAATTATCTGTAATTATTACTAATTATCTGTATTTCTTACTAATTATCTGTATTTCTTACCAATTATTACTAATTATTAATAATTATTAGTATTTATTAATAAATATTACTAATTATTACTAAAAGTTACAATTTATTATTAAGTTATTACAGTTTATTACTAATTATTATAGTTTATTACTAATTATTACAATTTATTACTATTTATTACAATTTATTACTAATTATTACAATTTATTACTAATTACTACTAATTATTACCATTTATTACAAAATATTACAATTTATTACAATTTATTAGTAATTATTACAATTTATTACTAATTATTACAATTTATTAATAATTATTACAGTTTATTACTAATTATTACAATATATTACTAATTAATACAATTTATTTCTATTTAAAACAATTTATTACCATTAACTACTCATTATTACAAATTATTACCAATAATTACAAATTATTACAATTTATTACAATTTATTAATAATTATTACAATTTATTACAAATTATTACATTTTATTACAATTTTTTTCAATTTTTTACTAATTATTTCAAGTTATTTCTAATTATTACAATTTATTATTAATTATTACAATTTATTGTTATTTATGACAATTTCTTACTATTTATTACTCATTATTACTGTTTATTACTCATTATTAATATTTATTACTATTAATTATTAATTATTAATATTTATTACTAATTATTAGTATTTATTATTATTTATTACCAATTATTATTAGTTATTAAAAATTAATTATATACATTACTAATTATCGTTAATAATTATTAATTACTACTAATTATTAAAAATTAGTACTTCAAATTTCAATTTATTAGTACAAATAAATACTCTTGATAAAACAATTTAAATTTAATTTAATTACCACCAATCAACCATAATAAAAATTAAAAAATAAATAAATAATTAATTAATTAAATAAAACATAAATACCTTTAAGCTTGATTTTCTATTGATGTAGACAGCTTCACAACTTCATCGTGAACTACAAAATTAACATAGAAAACTTTTCCATATAGAATCAATGTTCAGAGAGAAAGAAGATCTAAGAATTGAGAGGATTGATAGGAAAAACGGATGAGGGTATATATAGGTTAGATTATTGGCGACGTGACAAGTCGCAAATACCTACACCTGCATTAATTACTTTCGGCGGTGAAAAAAGTATTTGTGATGGGTCTCATCGCAAATAGTACCTGCTCACACACCTTTTGCGATGGAACGACATCCCGTCGCCAAAAGCTATTAACCGTCGTCCTGTATTTGCGACGGGGCCCATCGCAAATACTTCATTATTTTCGACGGTGGGATCTCACCGTCGCAAATAACATTCGCACGGTTTGGCGCACTACCCGCGCCAAACTTTTTGCGAAGGGAGACGTCATCCCGTTGCAACTAATTGGTTATTTGTGACGGGTCCTTACCCCCGTCGCAAATAAACACTTGGACGGAATTTTTGTGACGTGATTTATTCCTGTCGCAAAAAGTCCGTCGCAAAAAGTCATGTTTCCTGTAGTGTGTGGCCTAAAATATATATCACGTGTGACCATTGTATGTATTTTCCTATAATTCCCTGAAATAACATCTATATGAAACACCACATCATCCCTCACTAACTAGCTCCTATTATAACCATCGACTCAAAATTATGAAGATTCCAAAATATAGTGATCACCTGCATCTCTTTGGTGCTATCCAAATCCACTGCCACCCAAAGTAAACCCTATTGAATATCCCCCTATAATTGATTCCCAACCAAATTCATCACAATCCACTTGTTTATAAGGGATAATAACAAGAAATAAGTGGTTAACACCTCTTGGGCCCAATCCGATGTGCTTGTGATATCAATGGCCACAACCATAAGATGAGTTGAAATCACCAACAACTAATGGTCACAAAATAGTGAACCTCTGTCACCCCATTAGTGAATATGATATGACCAACTAATTTGATTGAAATTCACTTCTCCTTATAGTCACAAGGGTTACAACCATCACATACTCTAGGAACCACATCAAGCATCACATCCCATGGCCGAAAAATTCATAACACATTGAATCGAACACATTAAACTCCCTAACCGAATTACCAATAAATAAATAAATAAATAAATATATATATATAATATTCCAAAACAGGATATAACCACCTCAAGTATACCCTCAGTATATCACATGAATAATTGAAAGAACATGTTATTTCTTATTTGACCATGCATACATTCCAACACATTCAAGCTAGGGAACAACATATTAACACACATATAAAACTTGAACAATTTTTGAACCAACTACATCGGGTTTTCTAATCACTTCTTATCATGTCCCCCATTTGGATTTGACTTTAGTAATAACGATTTAGAAAACCAAAGTCAAATTCCTAAAATAGATATCTATGTCCAAATTCACATTAACACTAAAAATACAAAAGACAGTCAACAATGGATGTTTTGATTATCCACATTGGAACTCTATGATATACAAATCTCTGACATAAACAAAAATGATTTCAATTAAACATTTGATATCTGAGAAAAAGATATGGTGAAAGTGGGAGAGATTGAGAGAGATAATTAGAGATTTTAACTTGGATATTGACGGAAAATGGGCCAAACCCTCAACCAAGTACAACAAATAATCTAAAAATTTAAAAAATGAAAAATATAAATCCAATTGTTTAATGGAGCATAATTATCATGAAATAATGACCTATTAGGTATAGATGGATACATTGAATTTATATTCCTATTGTGGCACGTATTTACCCAAAAACATCACTCCCCTGCATAAGGATAGGTTGGGATTTGGCTACACCCATCAAGGCATAAGTATAACAATACACCATCTATTCAATATATAACTTAAAAGGTTGTGAGAAAAACATGTACACATTAACATAAATCGTATTATAGTGGAATTTAATTTTAAGCAACATCATTGACAATAAAATTATCTTGGATACATTGTGTCACTAAAAAATCTCTAAAAATCTATTTGAAGGTAGTTACATCATGATACTCATTGATGTGGAATGACCATTATCTTATGATGTAAATCCAACCTCAGGCCTAGGATAATAACCTAAAAATGGAATTATCATATATTGAATCCTTTGAGATTAAAAGCACTTCAATAAATATTAAGTAGACCACTGATGGACTAAAATTTATGCTCCTAAGTATCATATTTATTATAATCTTCTCACCATAGATATTCTAATTTCCTATATATCTTTATTTCAAAACTGATCACTAATAATGAAAAATATTTCTCATTCAAACTATACACTTAAATTAAAAATTCACTACTAAATGAAAACATATAATCTCATTTACACTCCATAACTAAAAATAACTATTCTATTAACTCAACATGTATTCCCCACCTTAAAAATCACATTTTCGGTTGAAACAAAACTACTCTATCTTTCACACCATTTAAATAACACTGACCATCATCTTGAATTCCTCACACATCTGTGATCACAAATACACACCAATCATTAAAAATACCTTTATTATACAACATACGGAATCCTTATACCTAAAAAAGTACTATTTTATTCTATTACACACACACACATATAATGAACAAGTATCCATCATCTAAAAAACTAATAACCTCAGAATGTATCATTGAGGGAAACCTATTTTATAAACCATTAAAAATATTTTTTTAAATTATTTTCAACTAACCCAAATCACACCACCCTGATACATGTCAGACATGTAGTGTCATACTTCAAATTGAACACTAGGCATATTATTGGGTTTTCTATACATTTTAAGAACCATCACATGTTGAGGAATTATAGCTTCTATCTAGGAGAAATCCTCAAAATCCTACAATATAGGAATGAGTTTGACACAATCTAGGATATAGATTAACATGTCACATTAAGAATAACTAATTTGGGTTCTCTATCTGGTCTCATGCCTAGATATCCTTTTGTGTACAATGAAACTAGGACCAAATGTGCAATATTTTAACTAATTTTTATCACCTCTCCAATGATTCACAATGTGATGGAATCTTTAGATCCCTTCACTGACCATCCAACATGTATCCACATGTTTTTGCTTATTAAACTCTAGACACCCATTTCCAGTCCCACATGACACCAATTTCGAACTTGGTATACTAACATCCCTCCAGATCTATTCCATGATCAATTTTGGACACACTACCTTTGAAATTGAGTTAAACATGCTGATTTTTTCATATCTATTGATATCATGTTGACAACCATACAAAAATAATCACACTATAGAGATTACATCCCCCAACATCATCATAATTCATAATAGCACTGTAAAACTAATAAAAATGACTACACTAGAATTTTTATCACTTTATCATGTTTATAAACTCATAGTCTTGGTATTATATGAATATATCATTACAGGATGTCTCGAATAACATATCCTCATATTACTTCTATATAATCCCCCTCATGTATAACTTCTTATAATTATAATTTCAGAGAATATTTAGTTGTTCTCCTAAGAATATATATATATATATATATATATATCTAGGATTACCTCCATCAATGATGCCTCATGATTTGATCAATGACCATCTTCAAAGAAATTTCATAATACACATCTTCTTAAAATCCCATCACCTTATAAAACAAGGGAGGATATTATTAAACTTACTCCCTCATTAGATATTTAATTTTAGGTTTTTCTACAAGAGATATCTCATGAATTATAAATTTAAACCATATTAGGATGTCCATGAGTTGTTTACCAAACCACACACCTAACTCATCAAGATAATAAGGATAAAATGATGACCTAAAAATAACTACTAATATATCATGTAGAATCCCACATATTTATTACAAAACATTTCATTACATAGTTCAAAATAAAAAATCATTTCATGTTTTGTTTAATGGAAAACGGTTCATATTTTCTAAAAAATAAAAAAAAATTCAAATTCACTTGAATTACATATTCATGGGTTCACCCTAAGTTATATTTAAGTAATTTCATAACCTAGGGACATTTATAATTCGAAATGGGTGAGTATAAATACAATAAACGTTTTAAAAAGAAGATATATAACATGTGATCATGATATATATCAATAAGACCATAATGTATAATGATTAAGAAGGAGGTAGAGGCGTGAAATAAAAAAAAGTAAAATGAATCATAACATATAAAGGTGGATACAACATTTAAATGAGACATACATAATCATATCATCATGGTTTATCACTAAGTTTTCATAAATTAAAATTACCATAGTTATTCAACAAGTTATCGTAAAACTTGTCATCTCTTGATATTAAATTACATACACAATGCATTGGAGATCTACAAGGGAACACCCTTATTATGTATTAATTAATGTGATCCACATAAATATTAATATACCATTTCATAAATAATCCATTGATATTAACGAATGGTTTTCTTATCAAAATCATAGTGTTACAAAAGTTCTTGTAGACATAATCATTATTTCATTTTGAACCTATGAAAAGGGAATGTGGGTTTCATGTATGTTAACCCCAAATAAAAATAAATAATCTTTTATATATATGAATACACATAGAAATTATAGAGGTTTGAGTACTCAAAAAATATAATTTTTCAATGAGAAAAGAGAAATTGAGATATAAATTCCACATCATGATAGGTACAAAACTTGGTTTTATAGATATGGAAAATCTGAGGGGAAAAGTTCCTCCCATTGATAAAAGACAATTATTAAACTATTGGGATAATATAATGTCGATAAAATACAACTTTTTTTGAAACATAAAGACATACAACAAAAAGGACACTCAAATATAAAATAGATTTCATGATTTCCCATACATTGAAGAATTGTGATAAAACATGAGGATGTAACCATGGTGGAATGAGGAAACCATAAAAGGACACTTTGGGATGAAAAATCACCAGAAATATAATAGAGTATTGATTGTGATTGAATGTAAATGGAGAAATGGGTTGGTAATTATAGTATACATGGAATAACTGTTTAATAATTTCTAAATATAGGTCTTGGAAAACTAGGTTGGAGAAAATGAAAAACCATTGGATTACCCATGGTTTATGTTAATGGTTTAAGAAATTTGGGTAACATTCTATGACACATTATTCCTACAGAACCAAACAAAATTATTTAATATGTCTTTTGGCATGGAAAATTAAATATTCCACAAAATAATGTTTTAAATAAACCAAATTATATTTTTAGACATTGGAAAGTAACTTATACTTTTATAAATTGAATAAAATATGTGAAAATAATTAATATTAATGAAATTAAATATTTTAGTCCATGAATTTTGTTTAATTATTTGTTACATCATTATGTTATAAAAATTATTTCATAAAAGATATTGAAACCATAAAACTACATTTTTTACTATTTACAAAAAATAATGTATTTTATAAAATTATAATAAATGTGCCCTAAATTAATTTTGATGCGATAATTTAAAAAATGAGGTTTATTTATTAATAATAATTTTATATATATGATAACATAATATTTTTAATATAATAGTTTTTAATCATTTAATAATTGATGTTATTAAGGCACAATTAAATTTCAGAGACTTATAAAAAATTTCCCAGTACATTATAAACTTTTCCTACAAGTAACTAATTAAATTAATTTTCATAAAATAACAGTTCATTAAAAGAAATTAAATTCAAAATACCTTGGTTTATGAAAAATGTTATATATGTTTTATTGGAAAAACACAATAATTTTTAATTTTCATCCAAAAAAAAAATATCATCACATTCTTCTTAATTGAACATATATTTAATTAAGAAAAACTATTATTAATGGAAATTGATAGAATAAATTTTTATATTCAATGTAGTTTACACATTATATAACAATAATCGTCATACGTAAACCATTATTACCCTCACATATGCTCTATGGGTAAGGTGTGGGATGGTGATAGCTTTGTGGGGTTCCTCGAATAATAATTATGAAGTGGTAATATCTAATAACTTGAAACTGTCCAGTATGTGATTTCATTTATGTTTCATAGGTTGAATCTCATAATGGAATTTTTAAGGGAGAACCCTAAGGAATATCCCTCCCTCCCATGATTAGACAAATGGGATTCAAACAACATGACTCTACTGGATGAGGAAAATAATATTTTTTCTATATCAATTATCTCATTTAATTACTAATTGTAAAAACAAAATATAGTGGTGAAATTTTTTGCAAAGGGTATAGTTTCGGATGGTCATATTGACCAATGTCCATATTGAACAACGTTTATATAATGGTGAAATCTTAATGGTCACATTTCCCAAGATACCGTATAAATACCACATCAGTGTCTCACTCAAAATAAACATCATTTTCTATTAGGGGTATATTTTTATATTAATGATACATTTATTGGATTACTAGTATTTCTATTATACCTATAGAATTTTATTTCATAGAAATGATTTGAGTAGATTGGTGTGATCCTTCCCAATTTCAGCTTCTCTATTTCATATTTTTGTGAAATTGTAGTTTTTTTCATTTTGATTGGTTTCATAGATAACTAATGTAATGATGTTTATTAATGATATAAAATTTATTGGGATATCTTTATTTTTTACATGTATACTATTATATAATATGTAACAAAATTTATTCAGGAAAATATCATTTAGAAAGTCTGAGTCATTACATTATTCTCTCTTAATAAATTTCATCCCAAAAATTTCAACTCATTGTCACAGATGAAAAAATGTGAGGGT
Source organism: Viscum album (assembly GCA_963277665.1). NCBI lineage: Eukaryota > Viridiplantae > Streptophyta > Magnoliopsida > Santalales > Viscaceae > Viscum > Viscum album. The sequence goes on from OY728146.1 coordinate 993,195,590, forward strand.
AATTATGTATAATTATCCCTTTTGGTTCCCACATTATTTCATCATATCTATGGTTCATCCACAACACATTGACATTGTTGGAAGTCTTGTTGTGTAGAACCATGTATCTAATGTCCAGGATCTCCACCAGATACTCCTCCTTAGAGAGGTCATGTTCCATATGTACTAGTTATTGATTTCATAAATGTTAGGGATATGGTACGTACATACTCAATATTAATACATGGAAAACATAAAAAATTTATATAAATTCAGTGGAAGTTCAAGATGACTGGTTACTGCACTTATGCTCTCATAGATTTCATTGGGGCCAATGTACCTATGGATAAAAATCAATTTCATCCAAAACCGCAAGAATCCCTTCCATGGTGATATTTGAAAGAATTTTTTTCCCCAAAATCAACCTCCATGTCCCTTCGAGGATTGTCAACATAGATCTTCAACTAAATCATTGAAGAATTTTTATGTTGTGGGATGGAATGAAACATTTATTTCATTTCATTCACAGCATCGAGCCAATTAAATTTCCCCACACCAACTTTTCCATAATATGTTGGAGTTCTATATTTCTTTTCATATAAGGATTGATATGGAGAAATTTGAATACTCTAATTGATGTTATTTTTTATGAGAACTCAAATAATGGGAGGTGTTTATCCCATACAACATAAAATTCCATTTATATTTTTTCATCATATCATTGTGGAAATTAAAAGTCTTTTCAGATAGGCCATCAGTTTTGGGGTGATAGATCACAATAAAAATATATCCAATATTTAGATCATGTTATAGACTGCTCCGGAATTTAGTCCTAAACCATGGATCACAATTAGAAATGATAGAATGTGGACTCCCATGCGAACTCACCATTTCCATTTTTTATATCATTGAATGTTTTTAGGTCAGAAATATTCCCGAACAACAATGAAATGGGTATTCATGGTGAGATTATCCACCATAATTCATGTCACATTTTTTCATGGGATGTTCTTGGGAGAGAAGTGAAAAATTATATTGTAATATATGACCACTTACACATTGATATGGATAGTGTTTTTCATACCCCTTTAGGAGGTTGTCACTCTTCCTTCTCTTTCTAACACACTATGCACCTTACAGTATAGTTTACAATCCCCGTTTTTGTAATATACATCCAATAATTATCACATAGGTCTCTAAAAATTTTAGTGATTCCATGATGTATTGAGAATGTGTAGCTATGAGATTCATCCATTGGCACCTTCTATATCCCTGTGATAGATTGAACACATATCCTTGTATGGAATTTCTGTACACCTTATTAGTCTATATTGAACTCATAAAACATCCCCTTATTTATGACCTCTCTATTATATTGTAATAAGGGATCTTCATTTTGAGCTTTCCATAACATCTCTAGTAATTATTTTTGAGAAATAATTTGGAATGGGGTTGATAGTTTCCCTTCCCTTATGATTCCAATGTATAGTTTTACTCTGTCCAATTTAATTATCTCCTCCAAACCATATGATTTCTAGAAAAAAATTCCATTTTCTATTTAATGAATTAGTGACATTGTTTTCTCTTCTAGGGTGATAATTAATTTAATATACATTTTATTTAAGTGTTTCCAACCATATCCATTGTGTCATGTACAATTCCATTTTCATGAAAATATAATTCATAATTTGTTGGTCTTTGTAAATATAACATTTCTCCACAAAAAGATAGTGACTCTATATTTCTAGATAGAAAATAAATACAACTAACTTCAGGTCATTTGTAGGATAATTCTTATCACGAGGAATTAGTTGTGGAGATATATAATATATCACCTCATCATTTTATATGAGGACACAACCAAGACCCTTCAGATATGCATCACAATAAATAACAAATCCTTCAATGATAAATGTTAGAGTTAATACAGTTTTAGTAACCAATCTCTTCTTCAATTCTAGGAAATGTTTTTCACACTAATTTTTTCATTTGAACATATCCCTTTTTTGATCTAACTTGGTTATAACACTGAAAATTCATGAAATTTTTTTCAAAACACACCTATAATATCCTATTAAATCCAATAAACTAATAATATTAGTTGTTATTGTAGTATGAGTTGACTCCTCTACAACCCTTTTCATTGTAGGGTCAACTGTGTTTCCATCATTGGTTACAAAGTTCCCTAATGAAGATACTAGTTGTAATTAGCTTTTAAATTTTCTAAATATTCCAAAAATATTCTCCTACACTATAGTTTTCAATATAAACCTTAAATGATCCTCATCCTCCTCATAAATTTTGGAATATATAAGAATATGATCAATAAAAACTAACATTAATTTATAAAGGCATTTTTTAAAGGATCTATTTATCAAATGTAATAAATATTTCAATAGAATTAGTCATGCCATAGATAATAATAACAAACTCATAATTCCCATATATTATTCAAAAGAACTGCCTTTTAATATTTTTAATATTTACCCTCAATTTATGATAACCAGATCAAAGATAAATCTTAGAGAATAATTAAGGACCATGAAACTGGTCCAATATATCATTAATCCTTAGGATATGGTATTTTTTTTCTTCATATGGATCCCATTATGTTCTCTATAATTAGTGCATATCCACATTGATCCATACTTATTCTTTAAAAATCAAACATGTTCTCCCCTAGGAGGAACACTTGTTTAGATAAATCACTTCTCCAAATGATCTTCAAGCTATTTATCATATTCTTATATTTATATATTTTCCATTATATATGGGGTCTTTGATATCGGCTTCTATTTAGGTATGAGTTATTTGGGAAAAATTTCCTATCATTATAGGGGTTTTCTAGGTAACCCTTCAAGAATTACATCAATGTATTCTTTAATTATATGGACATTATCTATTATTATACAGTCATTTAATTCCACCACTTCACTAATCATCATGATAATTATAGCCATGGGAGGAGGTTCTAGGAAAATAGAAGGCTGATATATCGCTCCAGTGAAAAGAACATTAGTTTTCCCATTCAAGACTACTAAAATTTCATTTCTTTTACAATTTATCTTAGCATTAAACATTGAGAGATATTACATTCCTATTATGATTTTTAATTCCCCCATGGGAATTAATAATGTATATTAGTTGATATTTTACAAAATAATGATAATACTGTAGTTTCAATACAATGTTGATACATGGATAATCCCTCTTAGATTCTAGAATATTAACATTACTTTTAGAAATTTAGTGATTGATTCTATATTCTCTGAAAACATGGATGAAATAAATGAATGTGTAGAACCAAAATTAGAAAAATTACTTTCATGACTTGAGAGGACAACAAGAGTACCCTCCACCACTTCATTAATAGCTTCATTTTATTCCGCCATGATAGAAAATTACTGAACATTGTCAATTGTCCTATGATGTAGTTGATGTTGGTTCCCGTATATTTTCTTCTAATTTGGACATTGATTTGAATATTGACCAAAATTTCCACACTTTAGGTATTTAACTTTCAACTATACATACACCATATTACCTTTTTTGATAGGGATAAGGTGGTTGGGGTTCACCTCACCATGATATTTTTTATCTATATTTCCATCTCCCACAAACTTTTAGCACTATATAATAATAGGATATCAATTCGGTGAATGTTTCATCCCATATTTATTTCATGTGGGAATATGAAATTAATTTCCACCACTTTCAGGATAAATGTTACTCCCTATGTTTGGATCTATTTATATATTTTTATCATTTGATTTATGTTCCATTATATCTCAGTAAACACCAATTCATCCATCACAACACATCACATTTTCTATACATATCATACATATTCATAATTTTCTATATTACTCAAAATATGGGGTCTTATTCCACTGAAGAATCTATCAGTATTTCCCTTAGGATCCATAACTATGATAGATGTGTATCGATAAAGTCTTGTAAATTTTACTTTATAGACTCCCTCCAATTCATTTTCCTTCTACATCGGATTGAGGGATACCATATTCATTTTCATTCATATCACAATGGTAGAAATATTTATCAAAAAATATTCCCTTAAACTCTTCCCACTCAATAGCATTGATATCCCTTCCTGGCATCATTTTTTAGTCACTTTCCACCACTAACCACATTATCCTTTTCTGTGGTATATTTATAGGTTTACATTCTCTTTCTCTGAAAAACATAGCACATAAAACTTATTTTTATAGAGATTATCCATTATCCAACAGTCGATTCAAAATTAGAACCACTAAAAGAATAAAGTCATTAAATGACGAAGGATCCTATAGAATGATGTTCTCTTTAAGGTGAATTTGGCCCCTAACTTGATTCGGGTTAATTTTCATAAATATAGTTATTTGATTCATTATACTAATGATTTTTTCCATTTTATGTGCAATTAGAACCAAGTCAAAACACTTTTCATTACACTAATCATTCATGTGGTTCTTCATATTTCCCTCTATTTTTCTAAATGGATAGACCCTTACCACCAAATGTGTGTTTTTTTAAAATATTATAATTTTAAATTGATTTTATGACATAAAACATCACGATTAATTATGTTTTTAATCACTTATAAAAATAATTATATTTTCTATATATTGATCATAATTGTTCAAAAAAAGGTAGTGATTACCTGAAAATATCCCTCTGGAGTACCAACCTCGGAGTGAAGTAAGGACCATTTTTGTCCATCAATTAACATCAATGTATATCTAAAATTAGTGTTTTATAGTGTTTACCCTATATAACTTTTTACTGCATTGACATCCACTTGTTCATATGTTGAAAATATTTTTTATTGGAATCTAGATACATAATACTTCACTAAAATACCATGTTGTTTTCCTATGTTTTGACTTTTTTTCTAGGGTTATTCCAAAAAATTTCAAGTCCCTATTTCAACTAATAAATATAATATCCTTTTATACCAACTATGGAATCTTTTGTTTTTATAACAAAATATTTCATATCAGTGTACAAAACAAAGTAACTTTTATCTCTTAGTTTCATTGAAAAAAGGTACACAATACATGAAAAATTAAAAAAATCATCCAAATACACTATAAATAAATCTTTATGGGTTCATACTAACTTATATTTACAACATATAATAACCTAGTGACATACATCAAAAGGAAGGGGTGATCCTGATGCCCAGTAAGGGTATAAACAAGAGAGACATAAAACTTGTGATCTCGAGACAAATCAATAATAACATAAGGCTTTGTGATAGGTCTATCGAAAGAGGAATATCATAACAATAATATAATTAATGAAAACATTGAAATGTGGAAAAAAAAATACAAATGAGAAATTCATAGGCATATCACCAAGGTTTGTCACCAAGGTGTTTTAAATTAAAATTACTAAGGTTAGTCACCAAGGATTTGTAAGACTTGACTTCTATGTATATTAAATTATTTACCCAATACATTTTACCATTATCAAGGTGGACCATTCATATATCATAATTAATATGATACACATATAACATAATTAAATATTTCATAAATAAATTTTGTAGATGAAATAAATATTTTTTTATCAAAATCATGTTGTTCTAAATGTTATTAAAGACATGATAATTATGTAATTTTTAAACCACAGAAAGGGAATGAAGGATTCATGTATGTTAATAGATGAAAAATTAAATAAAAATTACATATTGTTAAATACCTAAAGAAAATAAATTGGTTTGGGTATTCCAAAAATAAACTAAAATATAATTTCTTATGGAGAAGAGAGAAATTCAGAGTAGTGAATTCAACATCACAATGGGTATAAAACATGTTGTTAGAAAAAAGAAAAACAATATAGGGGACAAGGGTATATTATTGATAATATAAAAATAAAACTATTATGGGAAAACAAAAGGCATAAAAAAATATCATTGAAATTGGAAGAGACACCACAAAAGGACTCTGGAATGGAAAAGAAAATTGAATACTTCCCTTACCATGAAATGTTATTACTAAAACATGATGATTGAACCCTGGGAAATTAGGGAAAACTTTGGGGGTATCCATGGGAATAAAAATGGTCATAACATTGTAGAAGATGGATTAAGATTAAATGTATGTTGATAAGCGGGTGGGTATTTATTGGATGAGTGGATGAATTATTTAATTATTTCAATATATAGGACTTGGATAACTAGGTTTTTTAAAATAAAAAACCATTGTCTTATAGATGGTTTCATTTCATTGTGCTTGATATTTGGATCATATTTTATGATAAATTAATCCAAATGAACCGAAAATAATTATATAATACATATTTTTCAATTAAAATTAAATATTCTAGAATGTAATGGTTTAAAAAAATCAAAATTTTTATTTAAGACTATGGAATGTATATTTTGGTTTTAAAAATTGAATAGAATATATTAAAATAAACCATTTTTAAAAAAATAAAAAAAAAATAGTCCACAGAATGTTTTTAACATTTTTATTAAAACATCATGAGATAATAATGATGTCATAAAATATATTGTAACCATAAAACAATACTTTTGTTATTGTGAAAATATAATGTATTATAGAAAATTCTCATAAATTAATCCCAAACTAATTACATCATGATGATTTAAAAAATGATGTTTATTTTTCCATATTAATTCTCTGGGTTTGATAATTTTATCATTTAGATATAAAAATTTAAATTTAAATAAAAATATCATTTTGAGGCATTATTAAATTTATGACTCTTATACAAAATATCCAATTCCAATATAAAAACTTTTTAAAATTTATTAATTAATTAAAATTACTTTAAAATACTATTTTATTAAAACAAATACTATCTACAATACATTGTATTGTTACAAAAATTGAATATATTTTCTAGAAAAATACAATTATGTTTTATTTATTTCCAAAAACATGATTATATAAAATCATCTTAATAAAACATTTATTTAATTAAGACAAATTATTCTTAAGAGAAATTGATAAAATAATAATTTTATTTATATAAATGAATTTACACATAATGTGACTATGGTTTTCACACCAAACCCTTATTACATCGGCATACACCCGAGGGGTACGTTTTTCTATGGGGTAATTTTGTGGTGTGACTTGGATAACCTTGACATAGTGGTAATCTTCACTATCTCAAACCTCTCCAATTGTTGTTTTAATTTAAGATTAAATTGTTATATATTATATTGTGTTTGTTCTAGTGTGAAACCCAGTGATAATCAATCCCTCCCAAGTTCGGAAAAATTTTCTTTGAACGAAACAACTCTAATGGTTGGGGTCATCGTTTCTTCATTCTGTGTCAATTATAATATTTCATTTCTACTTATAAATAAAAATTATAATAATAATATTATCAACCATTGGGTTAGTTTATAAATTCCATATTGATTAATGGTCATATAATTCGTGAATCACAATGGTCTCATTTCCCTTTTCACCACACAAATACCACATCATTTTATCACTCAAAATTATCTACAATTTCTCTTAAGGATATAATTTCATTTTCATAATATGTTAATTAGTTTTTTAGTATTTTTTATTTCAATATTATTTTCTATGTAGAGCGGTTATTCTAATAGATTGGAGTGATACTTATATTACCATTTTAGATGTTACAATTAATTTTCTTCATTTATAGTGTTTATCATTTAAATTTGTATCGTAGTTGACTAATGTAATTATATTTATTACTAATAAAAAATATGCTTCTTTTTATTCTACATGTGTATAATATTATACAATATGTAATAATATTTATTCAAGAAACAAAAAATATTTATAAATTTTGGTTCATTACAACTCATGTTCTTAATCACCCCCAAGGGTCCTATAGGGGTTTCCTCCCCAGAAGAATATTTACACTCTCATGATGTCCTATCATAGATTATCTATGTGGAATAATATTGAAATTTGTATATAATTCTCAATTGTGATATAAGAATATTTAAACCATAAATATAGAATGATATAAAACTAATCATGTTAAAAACCAACAGACTACTCTAGTAACACTCATATTGCATGTCTTCTGAGCTTATGTCAACATCAACTAATTTTAGTGGGGGGAAAGAGAACAAAACATACTAATATTACTATAATTTTAAAAGATAATTTATTGCATCTAAATATAAATAATACAAAAATACATATTGTATTAGTTTCATTGTAGATTATATACATAACTAACATACTTTAAAACATTTTCTATGTCTCTCTTATATTTCCATATCACTGGATACACTTTTTTGGAAAATCATACAATATAATATTCTTAATATTGTGGGGAATGTATTCCTCTGAAAATATTGTTATCATATTATTAATATGTATAAACATAAGAGATATCTATTAACAATCACAAGTGAGAATAATATATAATTGTGGGTATGAATACAAAATAATGGTTCATTGTCATTACAAAATAGAATGATATCAAAAAATTCATAGAATAAAAATCTTGTTTCATGTCATAAATAACATGAAATTAAAAAATAAATTGAGAAATAATAATTTGTAAATAATAGTAAATAATCATGATCCAGGAAAATTTAAGCCAAGCATATGTATGTGTAATATACATATTCATAGAAAATAATTTTTTAAGTTGAGTATATTTTCTAAGAAAATAATCAAATAGTTAAATGAGTGTTGTAGTCGATTGATTCCCCCTGCCAATTCTTTCCAATTTATCTAATTAGATATAATTCCATACCCAATGCATTATAAGGCTGTATAATTTTGGTCCCACCAATCACTTAGAGGGTAAAATTCAATTGAGGGTTCATGTTCACTGCCCAATAACTAAAATATTATAGGATAATTATTTATCTAATTCAATGGAGTGATATAATTCTTTGGGACCCATAAAATAATAAAAAACTATTCCTATGTGTGTAACATGAAAATGATAACCCTCATAATACCATTATATCCTAATTAACCCGTGAGAATGAAACATTTATCCTGAAAACAATAAAATAGTGGGATAAAATTCAATTAAAATAATCAATATAGTTCTAACCATTATATTATATACATATTTATTCATAATAATCACTAAATGGTGTTGGAAGAAATATAAAAACTATTAATAAGAGAATTATATATGTTTTTTAAAAACATGAATCAAAATAATTTTCCATTGATGAAATTTGTTTTATAATTAATAAATTTATAATAAAATGAGTAATAAATTACATTGAAAGCCATTAAACATGGATAAAAAGATTAATTATGAATATTATTTTCAATAGAGTGTAAAACAATTCATAAAAACAATATTAAAAAATATTATTCATATGATATGTTTGTAATGATGGTCAATGTTAGTGGAAAACAGCTATAACCAAAACATTTAAATAAGAATAATTTTATTAATAGAATCATTATAATAAATAAATTACATAAAAATAATTTAATTTGAGTTAATTATATCTACAAATAAAAAATAATAATATGGTCATAGAGGAGAAGGATTCCCATCCAGAAAATAATATATAATGTAGTCCCCAAAAACAAATTTCATTTTGGATTAATATTAAACATAAGTGATAATAAATGGTAAGAGAATATATAAATCCAATTAATAAAAATTTCATATTAAAAAGATGGGTTTCATATAGGTGAACTTATATTTCCCTTGATTTATTTTAAAACATATACAATCTCAATTTTAAATTGACTATAGAAAATGAACTCTTGGATCTTTAGTAATTAATAATAAAAAATTAATTAATGTAAAAAAAATGATGTGGTTTCTTAAAAACATGATTTTTTCTAATTTTTTTTAATTAAAAATATTTGAAATATATATCACGTGAATAATTATGTTGCTGTGTATAAAACATAACTTAATGAAATAAATATTGAGATGAGGTAACCATTACATTTACTCTGGAATTCAATAAAACAAATTTGAGCTCCTATGTAATAAAAACCTATCATATTAACTTATTTTAAAACTATATTAATATCTATAAAATTATATATTATTTAATTTTATTTATCTAGTTCACAAATAAATGTTATCTATTGTTTATTTTCATCATCAGATGTTAGTAATTTTGATTTTTCAGAAAATTTACCTAATGAATGTGTTAATCAACATTCATTGATATGAAGTTCATAATTTCAATATAATTTATGATCAGGGAATAATTTAAAAAAAAAATATAATATCTATATAATTTAAATTTAATATAATGTATCAGTATTGTTAGTGTGAAGGGAATCTATGTCCAATATTTTTGTGTGTAATTTAATGTCCATAATATGTTACTAATATTGAATATTAATGTGTGTTTTATACATTTGGTTCCAAATTATTGATATATATTATTAATTAATACCATAAATTATATGTATTACTATCTTGATACTTATTATTGTGAAAAATATAAAAGTTTAATAACATCATCAATGTTAGTAGTTGAACCAACATAAATAAGAACATGTTATACTGGTAAATGATTTTGAGTTTAGAGGGATAAAATAGTTGTTTCATTATCTCAAAGTTATAATGATATGAATATAATGTCATTAAAATGTTGGAAGAGCTTTATAGAGATTTAAAAGGAATGAAAATTGAAAAAGTATGATAAAACCTAGATACATTACTAATTCCCTCCATCTCGACATAGAAAAATTCAAAATTAATTATTTGGGCCTCCTTCATAAAACAAAAATATACCAAATTACACAGAAGTAATTTTAATGTAATAGTTGTATGGTATTTAAATGATAATCCGAGGAATATAAAATTATGGAAGGGGTTTAGGGGGGGTCCTTTTATAGGTAAAACTGACTGATATTTCTTTACTACTAATTGAAGGGTAATGCTAGAATCACTTTTATGTTTGGTAACATAGGTATGGAAATAATAGTAATAAGATTAAATTTTTCTACAATAGTTAATAAATTATTTTTATAATATCTTATATTAATTTTGATAAAAAATGTGATAAAACTTAATATAAATATTGTTACCCCTATTTACATTGTTTAATTACATCCCATGGTGATTAATTATGTAAAAATAATTAAGACTACAAATATTACCCAATTTTAGTGAGATGATTACAAATTTTCACCCTATTTTATTTAATTAAAAATCTTTGTATGATAAATTTTATTTTTTATAAACAATATATATTTATATATATATATAATTTTTAAACATTAATTTCTCTTAATATTTTTTCGTTTCAATTAAAAATTAAAATAGTGTAAAAATATATGGAAACCATTAAAATTATAAATTAGAGTCAAAATTTCAAAATAATAAATTAAATATATAATGATAAAAAAATATCTAAAAAATATCAATTTTTTAGTACTAAATAATTTGAACAACATTGATATCTCTAATTTTATATATATTATCGTCAATTTTTATGTACATTTAAGAGGAGTAATAATTTATTTAATATGAGATTCTTGCATGATATTATTCTTTTTTTTATATAGAGATAGTGGATGCTTGTGTTTATTCTCAAGGAGTGAAGAGAATGTAGTTATTGAAATTTATCAAAAAGGATTGTTTCATCCTTATTTAAATTATATTTTATTTAAATTGTGTTGCTTGTTTTCAAATTCAGTAAAGATATAACTAATATTGTTGGAAAACTATTAATCCATAAAATGACAAGTGTTTTACCTATGACATAGGATAAAAATCACTAAAAAAGACACCCATTGATCTTGATCCAACAAACAATTCCATAACTAAATAAAAATACTTACCAAATAACCACAACATTCAAGGACTTAATTGTATTTATCCAAAATAATAATTTATTCAATTAAAATTTTCTATCTATGGGTTACATAAATAACAACATAATGAATCATTTCTCAAAATATCCATAATCACCTAATCCCCCTAAAAATTAAGAAATAATTTACCCAAAAATATATTTTCCAAACAGAACATTACTTTGGTACATCAATTAATGTAAGTAAAATCAAAATCATGAATAATAATGCATCACATAGAACAGTGATTGGTTTTGTACCCATATCATCATTTAGTTGGGGGTTCTACCCCCCCATCATTTCTAGATATTTTTTATTTTCACCTAACATGAATGTTGTTATTTTTCAAAAACTATATTAATATAATTCCTATAAGTTTCTCATGAATGTGATAAATATTCTAAAAATAACATTAGTCATCAAATTGATTTTCAACCTCTTAATTATTATCTATAGATTACTTTTTCCCTAAAATACATTAATATTAATTGACTATAATTACCTCAACCTTATGAACATATCAAATATTATCAATTATTATTTATATGATTTTCTATAATATATAAAATTACAATTTAATGGACTTTATTGATCACTAATACAATTAAACATATGAATTCATATCCTTAAAGAAAAAATACATCATGACAATCCTTATAAGATTCTGGATTCTTATAACCATCATACCATTTATAAACATTCATCAAATATATTATTCTAAAATTTTAACAACTGAACATTTGAGATATAGACTTCAATGATTTTGATAGTATATGCCATTAAAATTTAATCCTTAGAATAAGGCATTTAATCGGTTAGTGATCAACATCCCCACATATACTAAATTGGATTATTTTTGGTTCCTTAGTTTAAACTAAATTCCTACATCTTGGTTACCATAATCATTATATTTTGTCAGAAATTAAGTGCCTTCTGCCATCATTTTACAAATCTCGTGAATCTTCTTATTACATTAAGTCATTTTCAATGGTTCTTAGTTCCACATTTTTGACATGTAAGAATTTAATAAATTATTTATTTATTATCATTAACACTTTAACTTCCATGAGATTCCATTCGTCTCTTCATTTATGTGTTCATAAATTCAACAATATTCTATATATAAGTTTTAATTTGAGATAATTCATTCTTAATGATCATAATATGTCTAAATTTCCTTCTAATTTGGTTGGGCATCTTGTTTGGGAAGTAGTTAAATTTCCCATTTCTTTTGTTTTTGACATGCTTCCTACTATTTCCAACAGTTAATTCAGATCAATAAAATAAACATGATTTTAATGCTTTAGCGTTAACAAATAACATATAAACCAAGAAATAATAACATATAAATGAAAATTTTATCATGACTTGTTAGTCTATAAGTATAAATATAGGTTATCCATGGAAACATTTCATATTAGATTTTATAATGTAATGATTTATTTAATTCCTTTATATTGTTTTTTAAAGAGTTTGTGAATTTCCAAATCATATCCCCCAGTACTGTAAGACATGGTTTGTAACAGGGCCCATGGTTACACACCAATGGAAGATCGAGTACATATCCGTACTTATTTTTTAGGTTTACCCCTAGGTAAAACAATTATAAATCCCAATCTACTTATAGTATATATTTATGGATATAATTTCATGAATCCCCCACACTATATAATTTAATAAAATTCTAGGATATTTTATTACACATAGAATAATCCTTATTCATATCCCAAGTGATATCACTAAATTATTCTATTCCTAACACACAAAAATATATATAAGTTTCTATTATAGAAACTATAGAGACGAAATAATTCTATATATATTATCACATGTTTTCTCATAAACATACATTAATTACAAGACAATGATCTTATAGCCCCCTAACTTTAGAATATTATGTTCATAATACATAAATATGATACTAAAATAAAATATAAATATTTCATTATACATAATTATATCATTAATACTTTTTAACACCTAAAACAACATGGGATAATTATGTGAATACATTGAAAAAAAAATTATCCGAAATTCCCATCAAGTAAATAACCATATTAAGAAATAAAAACATAAGAGAAAAATGTATGGCATGGAATCATAAAATTAAAGGATAATGAGTAATTTTATGTTAGACTAAAATAATTAGTATAATATTTGAAAAAAATAGAAAAAAAATGAAATGTAATAAAGATATAAAACATGAAATAAAAAACATAGTTCGTGGAAGACCTCCATGATTAGATCACAAGGTGGACATTATCCCATTTTGTGTTACGATCACTCCATAATCCCATATGTTAAATATCATGAGGAAAAAATCCAATATAATAGAGGGAAGTATAATTATAGTTCTACATATCACATGCATATCACGTACTTTTATATGTGTTCTATATAAGGAAATCAATAAAAATGCAGAAACATAAAAATTACCCATGGAACAAAATGGGTAGAATAATCTTATCTTATATCATAATAAATAGGAATTTCGTAATGACGTTACTTGACTATTAATAATTTGGAATTTATTACCACATAAATATAATAGAGTATAATCTTGGTATAAATTTTAGATACATATATAAATAATTTTTAATAAATCCATAACATAAAATGATGTTGTCATTGATAAAAATTTCTTTAAATGAATATATGGAATATTTCATGTGGACATTACCCATTTAACATTGAAATAACTTCTTCAAAATATTACAAAATATCAAAATTATTATAGAAAAAAATACCTAAAAATAAAAATTGACATATATAATGTAATATCTACGAGTTAATTGGGAATGATTATGGTTAATTATGTATAATCTATATATGTTTACAAAATAATAATTCCATTCATATTGTTGTAATACTGTTAAATAGTAGCTTATTTGAAAAATTATAGGAAGATCCCTTTAAATAAATTATTTAAATTTGAAAATGCATACAAATATACATTAATAAATAATATTTTAATGTTAAAAATATTCTTGAAAATAATATTAGAAAACATGAATATGGAAAAAAAAATTTTGACTGAACAATGAAATAAAGTAATATTTTCATAAAGACAGATTCTCAATTATTTTACAAAACAAATAGATAAAAATGATACTATAACCTAATTATTTGTTTAAGAAAAATAGAGATTATAATGAATGGGTTTTATTATAATCATATAATAATAAATTACTACACAGGAAATTCAAGCATCAACAACCCGATTAAGATAACATTGAAAGATAAACCCTTACTGCTTTGGTAAATATTGAATTATGACTAAATATCATAAATTAAACTAATTTAAACATAAAATATAATTATATAATAATAATTAATGATACAACATTACAAGGAGATATATATAGTCCGTTTAAAATAAATAAGGGCATAAAAGAACTTCTCTAGAACGATGTTTTTAGTGTAAACCCTTACCTCAAGTCCATATTTAGTTGTATGTGTATTTTATCTCCAATATAATAAAACTATATCAATTATATTTTTCTTATTTAAATTTTATATCCTTAATAAATTATAATTAAACAATTTACTTCATTTATTTTAATCGACTATTTTATTACTTAATCAATTATGTTGACATTGTGTATATTGAGGGTGATTATTTTATAATATAAAAATCAATGTGTTGATGGTGGTAAAAATGTTAATAATTCCATAATATCTAGACTGATAATAAACATATTTTTATAATGTTTATATATTAAATATTATTTTAAAACAAAGTAGGAAATATTGTTATGAATATTGAAATATGTTACAATCATAGAGGTGGTTGGCCATACATATACATGAGTAACAATTTCATTTTTCAATGATCATGATGTAATAGAGGTGAGTGATATTTTTTTATTTAAATAATGATAATTATCTAATAAATATTTTTTAAATACACATACTTATACCATCAATGTGGTGCGGTTTATAAAAAAGTAAATCGCATTGCTTCATGAGGAGGAAGTTCACTGTACATATGAACGATGTTATCGTTTTTTCATTAATGTCATAGTAATAAAGAATATGTTGTGTTGATTTTTATGAATAATAATTATTTCATTAATATAATAAAGAATTATTAAATATATCAATATTAATTCATTTGATAGGTGACGATGGGAAACAAATTATTTGAGCTCATGATATTAGAGTCTGCAATATACATGAATGATGGTTTCATTTCCGATTTGATGGAAGTGGAGAGTGACTTATAGTATGAACTTAACATGAAAAATACTGATCTTGTTACATAATTATTTTATTAAATATTAATAATTCAAAAAATATTAATGAGGTGAATATGAAATACAAAAGTGATTCTTAGTTAAGATGTGGAATAATATTATATAAAATTAATCCCAGAGACACATCAAAAAGGATATTTTCCTATAATTTTTTTCCATAAGTATAAAAATATTTCATTTGAAAATTATGCTTTTAATTCATTAAAATGACATAATATGAATTAATAATAATACAATTAAACAAATTATAGTTTTAAACCATTTTCAAATAATATAACTTTTTAAATGATTATAATAGTATAATTTTTTATAAAAACTATTATTTTCAATATTCATTAAAAATAATCTATTCAATAAAATCATAAAAAATTCATAATAAACTAATTTTGATATTTTTACTCAAAATATAATCTTTATTATTTAAAGTAATGTATATCAAAATTGAAAAAAATTATAATTTCCTAAAAAAAGTAATAAAAATCATTTTTATCAGAAAAAGGTACTCCCAAAGCCTATAATGTGATTAACAAAAATTTGGTAGTTAATTATCAAATGTATAATTATATTTCAAAAATAATAATCATAAAGTGGTTATTTTTATCCATACTATCAAATTTAAAGGCTATATTAAATTGATGAGATTTAAATAATAATATTTCAAAAGTATATCATGGGTAATTTAAACATCATGTTATGTGTTGTGTATAATATTGAGTGTAGTTTTTTATAAATCTCAATGTATTAAATCATTAATTTCAGTTCCATGACATATGGAATGAAAATCCATGGTAAAAATCAATACACAATTTGTAATTATTAGGGATGATATCGTAAGGCTGTGAACAGATGCCACATAACATAATTAATAACCCACCAACTTGTATTTCAAACACTCACTAAAAACAATATGATTCACAAAAAATATGAGAACCCCCTCCCATATAATGTTCATCATCACCACTATTTACAATAGCCCTGAAAATAATTTATGATTCCTCCATATAAATATCCAATAACATCAAAATTACAATACAAAACTATAAAATATACTACCAATAATAAAGTTATCATAACCACTTCTTGTGCCTTATCCCATGGGAAAATATTCTTAATATCCTTATCCACATAATGAGAGTAAATTGCCAATAAAATATGGCCAGAACATGAAAAAAACTATTTCATCGGTAATGGTGAATGATATATGATGATTATATTTTATAGTGAATCATATCGCATCATAGCCACATTAGATGTAATTAATAAATTAATAATGAAAAGCATAAATTACAACACTATAAGGATAACCCAATTGAAACATTTATTATCACACCCATCATGATTATAATAAAATTGACCAAAATAATTGGATTTTCCTATATAAACTCATTAAATTCTTTATGATACTTTTTCTCATCATCTCAAATTTAAAATATATATTTAAAGTGGTTTTATATCATCTAATTCCCAAAATCCTACCCATGCATGATTATTAAACAAAAAATAGAGACATGTATTCCCCCAAAATGTTTTTGGAACAACATATAATTTTTAGATAGTAAATGACTATATAATCCTTTGGTTTTATTTAATCATAAAGATAATGAAAATGCAATACAAGTGAAAATTATCTAAAATAGTTATTTTAGTGAAAACATGCCACAAAACTGAAAAAAATTAGAAATAGTTAACAAACAATGTCGATATGTATTTTTGGGAATTCCTCCCAACAGACCAGACTATGGTCTATCCACAACTTAATGGATAACCCACTTAGGGTAGAGAAAATTTAATGAGTGATAATTGAAGATTGATACATAGGGAATTTTCCATACAAGTTTGAGGAATGTAATCAATAACCATTATTTTAATAATTAATTTAATAAATTAATTAATATATTTTATAAAATTGGTTATATTTTCTATTTCAAAATGACCGATAAGGTACACAATAATGTTCCCTATAATAACCTCATCATGAAATGGCCCTTTTGGTCATGACATAATACATCTACTTGGGCTTGTCTGCCGAGGTTAAAATTGACACATTATCCTTCCCTTTATGAAGCAATAATATATGATTGTCCAAAATTAAATAAATAATCAATTTGGTTGTGGTGATAAAAAATACTACCTTTATAATATAAACTTATGCCAAAAGAATTTATTCTTAAGAAAGACTATCCAAACTATAATGATATTAGTTATGGTATAGTCCTCAATCTGTTCTAGAAACCAATTTATACACAAATATATGTCATACCATTATTCTTCATTAGGAAATTTAACTAGAAAATTCCTATTGAATTTCAAATGTGATCCTACATTGACTTCTTAAAACATGATATTGAGATTACGATGACACCTCCAAAAAACAAAATATTCCGAACACACATAACCAAGAAACTCTTAGACTTTAATTTACAATTTTTATTTTATGATACATTCAAAATATCATTAATGATCCATGGGGATGAATGTAGTGGGTTTAGGAAGGAATATGACCTCTTTACCGCTACATTTACAAACAAAACATGATTAACCCAAAGGTGGTTTCTAAAAATGAACTATGGGATAACCATTCTATTATTTATTTAAAAAACGACAAATTAATCTAATTTGTATCAATAAAATTTTCATGAAAACTCAACACTTAGCCATTCAATTTTTACACCACAAATATATAACCAATGTGTATCTAGAAAAAATATGGCCACAGCCTTATCCATAGGGTACTTGATATAACTCTAGTGTTTAAATAGTGGTAACTAAAATCATAATTTTTTCAATACATATCCATTGATTTCTCTAATCCTTTGGGCCACTTCTTAGCCTTTTTGTAACATATATAAAACGTCCAATAACACATCACAGAGGATTCAACTCTAACATTACCTTTTTTAATCTCTATTTCCAAAACCCTACCTACTCAAAATCTAAAATATCAAATTTCCATTTAATTTAAAAAACAATAACATTGAGGGTCACTACTTACGATTTAACTTTGAATTTCCCACTAAAACAAAGATGGAAATTGAGGATTATAATATTTTCTAATTGATTACATTTCCAATTGGATTCTTTGTATTTCATTTTAGTATATCCTATCTAATTCTTCTATTGAAATCATTAAATCAATTTTTAACATGGGTGATAATTTTTAAATCACTAATCAATAAAAAATTTATTATTTTACACCCATAGTTTCTATTTTTAGTAGATGAAACAAATCCATCATAACATTATCCATGTTCCATCACATCTAAAAATATGTTTTCAATGTCCTACTAGTAAATTCTGAATATCCAAAAAAATTACGAATAAAACATCTAGAATAAAACCCCGATGTATCTATCATTATTATATATGTCAAAAAATCATAATTTATCATCATTACTCATTAATGTATAGTATAAAAAGATTACATAATTAAATTTTCACTTCTTACCTAAATTAAAAAGGAAGAAACCTATTATAATTGAAATGTATAATCTAATTCAACTCTATAAATAATAATGAATGGTCTCCATAAAATTTATTACGTATTTAATTTCTTTAATCCATTTATTTGTATTTTGTAACCATTTAAATGATGTAAAAGTGAAAAAGACCCATCAATTTGATATATCAGTAAATGGTCACCAACCTAAAGGGTGTTTAGATGCACTTTTTTCATAATGTTGATTAGTTTACAAAAATGATATATATCCATTACACTGGATCCTTATTTTTAATTCAATATATTTTTAATGTATCCCTATTTATAGGTCTATTCATTACAAAGATTCATATGTTACTCAAACTATATTCTAGTCCATGTGTTTATATATCACTAGCACCAGTATAAGATATTCTTTTATATTCTTATGTACACCATTAAAATATATCGTACGATGTAATTCCTCCCATTTTTAGATAATAAAAACTATTCCAAAATTTCAAACATGAATTAGATAATTATTCTCATGTGGTTATAATTTAATTGATCCACACTCCACCATATTTTTTATTTCCATGTCCATGCATCAAATACTATAATGTGAAGCATTATAAAACACTAAACACAATATATAATTTTCAAGAAGGATTAACAAATTGGAATAAGTGAAACATTTACTCATAACATTGAATGATATTTTGAACATATATAAAGATCATACATTACATAATTAAAATTCAATGATGTTATTATTAATTGAATCTTTGAGAATTCTTAAATAAAACACCTATACTAATTTCTCTATTTATGAAAACAGTATATATTAAAAATATTATTTGGATACTCTAATGAAATTACATCTTCCATAATTAAAAAATTCACTTACTAAAAATATCATTCCATTTTGACAATATATTTGGAATATGAAATTGATATTTGGATAACATTTAATAACACTATAGTTTCATAGGATTTTTTATGAAAATGATAACTTATATTCGATGATCCTCATTTTCACTGTAGTATGAAAATATATTAAAATCACTATGAACATTAATTAAATATAATTTTCAATGTTAAAATTTTTCAATCAAACAAAAACCTAGGTTTTTTACCCCATGTTAGAAAAAAAATAATTCAAAATGTTCATACCATTTCTTGAATGAAATTATTAGGATGTCTTGACTCTTTACCCTTATTAGGGGTATCGTGTTCTCACATAATTCCTTAACAACCTTATAAATATTTTACATATATTGAAAAATAATAATAATTTCATGTTCATGGGTTCATATAAATCACCTTCACATAGTTTAAAATCTTTTATTCTATACATAAATTTAATATACCATTATCAAATAAGTAAAAAATTATTAGTACTACCAAATGTGAACAATATGTTTATGCTAATTACAGTAAATATAGTTCACCATATAATCAATAAAATCCTACTACATTTAAGGATACCTGAAATATAAATGAAATGATATCAAAATTATTCTTGGAAAAAATATAAAACATATCATTATATCCTTAACTAGTGGTAGTCTAGATAATAATCTAAAAAATATCCAACTTTTTTAATCTATTATAGTTAATTTAACATTAGACTTTGATTATTCTAATTAAAGGACAATTTTCAATTGAGGTAATTTTAATAATTTTTTTATTAAATAAATTTATCGATAAAAATTCATAATTAAATTAAAATATATGCTAATAGAGAACACTCTCATTAGTTTATTTATAAGAATTGCGTAGATAAATATAGTTCTTGTGAGACCAAAAAATTTCCATCATTTATTTTCTTATTATAAATAAATTACCTCTATTTTAAATTCACATAATGTCAAATTATTTTTATAAATAACTAATAATATTACAATAAAAATTATATTTGAATCTATGTTATTACCTTTCACTATTCATACCACAAACTTCATAGAAAAATGTATCACTTCAACATTAACATTAAATTTATCTACAACACATACAATATTATAATGAAAAAAACCCTATATGAATTATATTGGAGAACGTAACATAAATAATAATTAATTTCACTCTTTAAAACATGTGGTTTTCCTTAGATTCTTTTACCATATGATCCAAAGTAAAAACTACATCCAACTTTGAAAAGAGTATATAGTTTCTGATTCCATCACAGATCATCGTTCATGGAAGAAATTTCTCATCCTTCTAAATCAAATATTTATAATTTCTACCTCAATGTGTTCAAGGATAAAAAACATTGACACATTGAAAATATATCATATCAACTTCCAAAAAGGATGTTTTATTTTGTTTCCCATATTGATTTTTTGGAACAACAAATTAATATTATAAAAAATATATGATAACTAAAAAATCCCAAACCTCATTGACCTAATATTCTCAATTATAATCAACTATTGTTTAACATAAATTTTTTTATGATGTTGTACATAAACCCTAACACCATAATATTCCCTACCCTTAGATGAAAAGTTACCATGATTTCCTTCAATTATTTATAAAATTGTAAAATTTCTGAGTGAAAATATTCAAAAAATGAAAACAATGTTATTTATTTATGTATATTTTATTCCATATGTGTTTAAAATAACATCCAACATACTCCATATAGTATATAATAATCCTTCAAAAATTTAAGAGTATAGTGGAATTGAAATATTATATAAATTATTTTCAGCAAAGAAACATCTTCTTACACTGTTCAAAAGTTTCTAAATATATTTAATATTTTTTAAATAAGAATTCATTATTTTAATCATTTTATTATTGTAGATTAATTAATCCCTTATTTACATGAATGTATTATACTAATAAATTCTTGAGTTCAATAAACCATTCCCTATTCCATTGGTCTATCAAAAATATACACACACTAAATAGAGGAATTTATACTTTCTATCATACTAAAGTTCTGATGACATACATTTTATAATACCCACTAAAAAATATTACTTGATTTCAATAAACTATAGGATAAAATTTACTTCTTTATATGTGTGGATCTATTAAAATTCTTGAAATACAATCAATATATTTTTCTAAGAATGAAATGAAATGTAATTTAATTGAAATATATCATTAAATATTCTTTTAAAAACATATTTTTAATAATTTCAATATCATTTTTGTGTGGAAAATCAATTTTTAAACTGTAGGTATTTTTTTCATAATTATCTCTATCAATCATTATTAAATAGGCCAACTCATAACTGTAAGAATCATAGTTTGAGACACTTATACTTCACAATATCTTATAATATGTCCCCATATAAAATGGGATGACCCAAATCAATGAAAAAAAAAGTTTACTCATAATTTGGTTAACAACAAATGTTATGGGAATTATAAAAATTATGAACTTCCTAATATCCATACATACTCAATTCCTAAAAAATAGTATTGGTTACAATTCATTAAATGAATTGAATTGAATACCCATATACAAGGAACTATTTTTTCATTCATATTTCCTTGTGTACATTCCCCAATTGCTAGAGGTAATAATATTTGGATTTACACTATAATGGTGTGTAAATAATTATTAAATATAAAAATAAAATATGATATGAACTTTTTATTTATATTTTTAATTAACTGAAACATACTGAAAAAGTCATTTTTAAAAATTATTGAACATTTTAATGTAAAATATAAAAAAAGAACATAAAAAAAATTCTATCATGCTTAGATTAATAAAACATAACCATATAGCATAAATAATCTCATTTATTTTTTAGTTCATTAACACTATATTTTTCATCCATGAATCTGATTTCTATGATCCATACTATAAAACAATGTATACATTTCTTATAAACCACCAATACAAGAAACAACTACACAAATATTGTTATCTATGGGTACAGGTGAGCACCATTTTACTTATTAATATTTCCTTCATTGAAAATCATGTATTCTCATATATGATATATTCCAAATCCTATAACCAATTATTTTTAGATAATAACTAAATATTTTATATTATAATAATCCATAAAAACAAAAAAACATCATTTTTTTATTCTCAATCAAATAATCTATATTTAAATAATATAGGGAATTTTGTATGTAATAATGAAAAAATAACTAACAATGCCAACTAAGATCATATTATATCCATAATGGATCCTCAAAAATATATATTTATTTTCAAATAAATTATATTTATAATTAAAAATAATTAATCCATATATATTTTTTAGTTATTCATAAATAATATCCAATAAGTTTTTAATTAAAAATTTATTTTTAATTTATATTTTTTAGTAATTTTTATAAATTATAATTGGATTTGGCCTTTTTATCATTGATAATTGGTAAGAATATAAATATTTTAAGAAATTAATATTTGAAATATTATTACTCGTGTAATGATGTTTGAAAAATTTCTTTTCAAGCATATTATTATATTTAAATTTCAAATTAAATGTATGATTAAAATATAAACCTTATATGATTGATGTTATAATTGAAATGGTCATGATTATTAGAGTAATAATATATTAATTATAATGTGGGATGTGTAGAATAGGTATTTGACAAATAAATTATATATAATACTAATTATGTTGGTTTGTATGCGATTCTAAGAACAAAATAATGCATAATGTTTAAAATGTCTGTTGAATTTAGGATTAAGGTACTTAACATGGTTTAATAAAGGTATTTCTATTAAAATATCTATTTATCCAATAGATTTTCATATAAATATGAGTACTCATTCAAAAATTTAATATTAATCTATAGTTTAGGGATGGGTGGATGTTATGTAACATTGCAATGTTAATATGAAATTGACATGAATACTTTTTATAGGGCGCCAATCTGAATGGAAAGAATACATAATTTTGATGTCTACATTCTATAATGTTACATGTGAGATGGGTTAATGTGAAGACGAATGAAAATAAATTAAATTATCCAAACCTATTTATAATTAATAATATATCCAAGATTCATATTCATAGAAATTCAATATTCAGATATAGATGTTGAATTTTCACCAAAGAACAAGAAGAAGAGGTTTTAATCAAATGTAAAATTGGAAGTCAATATACCAAGTAGTCAATTTTTAATTAAACATTAAATAATTTATCCATGATTTCTTATATGTAAACTATTGATTCATTTAATCACTATTGTTTTTATTTTAAATTATACATCTATAGTAGTGAAGTTGTTTTGTATTTCATTATATGAATAAATTCCATTATACTATTTAATAAATTCCTTTATTTAATTAGGTAACTTATATATAATGAGATATTTTAATTAGTGGGTAAGGATATTCAAAAATAAAAATTATATTAATAATTTTCATTTCTATAAATTCATTTTTTTTATTGGTTGATTGTTAAATAATAATAATTATATTTGAGATAACGATTTAATTACAAGGTAGTTTTTTGTTATTGATCTTCTATCAATAAAAATGGATTTTAATTTAATATTTCATAGTATTCCTAGGAAACAATTACTTAGTATTTATTTAGGTGGTCTGTGGATGTAAATTTGTTAAAAACAAAATAAAATTAACAATATTATTAATTTACAACTAATTTATAAATTAATAAGGTTGAAAATTTATAACACTGATTAACTAAAATTGTATCAATTATACTATTTCACATGTATTAATTTCAAGTATAGATTTAATAAATTATTTAATTATAAATAATTAGTTCTTAAAAAAACATTAATTCCATTTACAAACTAAAAATGATAAAAACAAAAATTAGATAAATTAAAAAGAAAATTTATTTCAAATACAACCATTGGATTAAAATTCATTATATATATGGTAAATTATATTTTTATATATTCCTTATGACATAGAACTATCATTTCGGGAGTTCCTTCAATAACAATTTCCATAAACTCCAAATTAATTCACAACATTCACCATTCATTCAATACATTTTCTTCGTAGATATGTATTCAATAACAGTCACAAAAATATTTTTTTCTATTACATGAAAATATAGATACAACATTCCCCAAGAGATATAGATTTCATTGAAATATTATAATGCGTTTTTTTGAAACTATTGATATTTGAATCAATTTTTAAAATTTAAACTTTTTTACTAAAAATTGGTAATTTATAAAGAAAATTGATATTCATGAACCGTTATAAAATATATTTCACCATACATCATATAAATAGTTTCTTATAGAAGATGTTGTAAAAGAAGATTCATATTTAGAATACAAATATATTTTATATAGTTTTTTATTAATTTTTGATATATTTTATCTTTTTCCTAATAATATTGTACTAAATGAAGAATAACTATAACACTTGATAATGAGTGTCAAAATTTATATGTCGCATTAATTTTAAAAAAAAATATTATAAATAAAATTATAAATATTGAATCCCAATGTACACTAGATAGGATTTCTTGGAACCTCATCTGGCGTTACAAGCTATAAACTACATTGTAATATCAAATTTTCAATATGGATCATGGGTTATTTTGGGAGTAATGTCTCAAACCAGAATTTTATGAAATTTAGCTCCCCATGATTATTTTTTTGGACAAATATTGAATCAATGTTAGTGATTTTAGTGCTTAATAAAGCATTAGAGTGGAGAAAATGTGTCAACATGATGAATTTTAGCACCATATAGTAGTTCATGGCTTCACCCATGAAGTTTATGCTACTATAATGGCTCACTAAGGGAATACCCTCTAGTCGGATGAATTTACACAATAAGGGAATGTTGTGTGAGGTTTCACACCATAAATAGACATTTTTATGGGATTTATTCTTACAGTGACCACCAGTCACAGTGTGAATATGTCGATAAATGGATTTCATCTTTTCTCTAACCTCAAGGGTTTTCTATAAACAATTTAATGTTAATCTTTAAATAGGGGAATACCAATAATTTTATGTCATAGTTTTCAATTTTTATGTAAAAATAGGCATGAGGGGGCGCCATTATACTAGTTCCACCCACTCTTATTCCTTGCATTCACCCCACATGGTGGGGGGGGTTTTTAGTGAAATTCAAGAAAGGTTCAAGTGAATTTAAATTCCACCCTTTATTCATTTTTGATTCCATTTTCTAGAAACAAATTTGGGACAATTAAACTAGACTTTTGGGGCTAATTCAACCTAACAATGGAGAAAATGGAATGGACAATGAAAATTTCATATGTTTTGTCCAGTAGAGTAACTAATAGGGTTATAACATATTGTAAGTATTAATTTTTTTATGAAACTCACCTTAATAATTTATTTAATTTTTTCGATGAAATTATTAAAATTTGATGGTTGGTATGGTTCTGGTGGTTAAGGTTTTTTGTTAAGATGGTTTAAGGGGTGCATCACAGACCTTACATGTCTAGTTATTCAATATTTTAATGATGTGATAATGATTTATGAGTATTTTATTCATTATATATATTTTCACATATGAATAATTGAACAAAAGAATTATAATTATTTTTTAGGTTTTGTGTAATTATATATAATATCATAGGATGAGGTATGATACTGGACATGGCATGGAAGGGATTGAGTGATAACATGTAGAGAATTTGTTGGGTGTTAAATCTATTTTAGAGGTAGGTTATACATATAATTAAATATGTTCTACATTTTTGTGTAGTATTATATTCCTGTATGAAAATTTTATGTGTTTAGGTGAAACAATTATAGATTATGGGCTCCTATATAAAGATATATGTTGTTGTGTGATTGAAAACCTCTTGACCATGGATTTTTAATGGTGGGAATTATGATTGGGATGTATCCATAAGATATAATTACTTTGTGATAGATATGGGTTTCATTAGGAAATTGGGTTGAGAGGCCACTGTTAGAGAATTTGATGGGATACCCCATTATGGTACATTGGAATATTTAATTAATTTCTAATGGGATTAAAATGGGTTTCTCAATTTGAGTTATACCCAATCTTGGGTCAAGTTAAGTAAGAGCATATGAGATGTGAAATTATAAAGGGATCAAGTGTATCTACTAGTATCAATGAGAATATACATTCATTAGTTTTTATGACCCACTAGACACACTAAAATGAAATATGAAATGTATTCATGATGGTGGAAATGTACCGAGAAACTAGAACATGGGGAATATCTTGTGAGTTATGTGATATGTTGTGGGACTTGTGTTCTTTTTCATTAGTATGATTGAACCTATTATATTGATAAGGGACAGACCCATGGGGGAGAGGAATTTTAGGCATATTAATACCTTATATGATATGGATCTAACTAGACTATCGTGGAGGAGATTACATACTCATGTACATGATTTAGACCTTGTATTGAAAGGATTGATTTGTAATATTAGACCTTTAATTCAGTATGATTAGGTCTTGGAAAGAAAATTCATTTTTAAATATTCTTGGATCATGATGAATAAAGATAGATGGATGATGTACCAAACATTCAATGAATATTTGTTGGGATAAGATATTTATTTGGGACTATACATTGTTCCTTTGATTAGTGGGATGAGATCATAGATAATGAATATCCATTGTCTTTGCATATAAGATGTGGACATGAATGATTCCTACATTGAGTATTCATGTTTGGGATGAGTTATCAATTTATTTAAGTAGTATAATGAGATTCACTAATGAAATTATAGTATTTTATTGAAGAATATTTGATCAAGTGTCATGTAGACCTAGTTAGAACATGATGACCTAATGCACATTGAGTTGTGGAGGATTGTTTAGAAATAGATGTCTGGCATGCATTACATAAATTTTTATTTTCCTCATGCATACCCATTTGTAATGTCTTATACTAGTTTCACCTTTTGTGATAGTTCTGAGATTTATTTTTCACATCCTACTTGGAAACCCCAATGCACATGTAATTATTATGTTTTATTTAAACATTGAGTACGTCATATCTAGTGGTACATGATAATGGATCGTAGTGGGTACATGAAGATAGGTGTCTCATTTTGTAGAAATGGAAGTAGGACCGATGTGTATTATTTTGACTTTTTTATGTTTATTATATGGTATTTTATAAGTGGTGATCATTTTATGTTTTATATGATATTGTTTATATGTGTGGATTTTCATTTTGGTAAACCAATATGTTTATTTTTATGTGTTATCTTATTTTTTTATAGGTGATTTGTGTTATTTATGTTGTGTTTTATGAAAGGAATCCTTTGTCATTGTCACCCATTTGTATCAATTAGGCCCTCACCACTAGTTTATAACCATGGGTGTACAATAAGGTGATATTGAATCAATGTAACCCTACAGATATGATGGATGATCTAGAAATTTTTTTTATAAAGTGGTGTCAATGATTTTTATGTCCTATTATTTGGGGAAATTGTAAATAGGTGGTATAGGGATGTTTTTTATCTTTTTATTCAGCTATGACTATTGATCCAGGATCATCTATGTCGATGGAATTATTGGTTACCAATGTTACATGATTGTTCTTATTGGTTTTCACATTACGGATGAGAATTTTGGGGAATATGATGTGTTTATTAGATATATTATTTTGGGTTTTGTCCTAGACCATTGGAAATAGTCATGGATTAATTAATCATGGATGTAACACCCCATGATTTCATAGTATGTAATTTCTTCAAAGTAATTCAGTATCATGCACTACACGCAACACTGAGTTCATGTGCACCACGACATACCAAACTAGTCGTACAAAAGTGGTTATGAATAGTATTAATTGAATATTGAACATTATATAATCCTTATAAATTTAGAATCCATATTATTAGTTTCTTTGACATAAAGTAAAATAAAATTCTTTTTTTCAGAAAAAAGTAATATTTTTCAAAAAATGAAATTTTACCGCCTTTTAATAGTGAGCACTTTTTAAATTTAATATTTGAAACTTTTATATATTCAATTTTAAAAAAATAAACTTCTTCTTTAGAATCGGGACATAAGAATTTAGTTTCAATAAATTTTTGGTGTTTTTTTGATAACTTAATTTTTTTGGGTGAATAGTGTAAAATACTATATTTTAACTGAAAACTACTTTTTTAATAAAAATAATTTATAGTATTGAATTATATATTTTATATAAAGAAAATTTTTTAATTAAAATAATTTATAGTTTTGAATTAGACATTTTAATGGTTTGGAAGTATAATTAGATTATATTTTTACAATTTAATCCAATAATGGTCATTATAAGTAATTTCACTTTAAATTTGGACATAAACAAGTGTCAATCTTTTGATAGATATTATATCTTAAAAATATGCTTTTTAATTTTGACAATGGGAATTAATTTTTAATTAATTAATGAAACTTCTATTTTCTGAAAATTTTAAAATAACATTCATTTTTTAATTCAAAATATCAAAATTATCTTCGGGTGAGTTTTTGGTATTTTTCTGAAAACATTCAATTTTTGATGAATAGTGAAAAACACTGAGTTATAGTTTAAAACCAATTTTTTATTTAAATAATTATTTATTATATTTAATTTTATTATATGCCAAAATAGATAAATAATACCTATATAATATCAATGAAAATCAGTGGAGTTAGTTTGACATAACGTTAAATATATAAAAAAATAAACTATTTACAGTCATTACCCACCTTCTAGGAGCATTTCCAAATTTACATAAAACATAACTTTACTGCATCTATGAGTTTAATTTCAAAACTCGTTGATACACGATTGATATTAGTTGGTAAAATTTGGTTCAACAAGATGAAAATAATTTTTGGTGATTAGTAACATTTTACTTTTATTTACCACGGTTAAAAGTAAATAGGGTAATTTTGGGTAAAAATTATATTCTTATTACCCTAAATCTTGTCCTAATTCTACAGGATAAGTGTAATTAGACCAAAAATAACCTTAGGAATGAAATATGATCCTTTAGGTCTACATGTATTAGACTTGGACATTTATTATTATTTAATTCAAAGAAGAGTTAAAAGAGTTTAAATCAATGTTTAATAACTAAAAAAATTTAATATAGGGATACACAAAAGATAATGTCGACTATAAATATTCATTAGAAATATTTAAATATTTACAATATTATGGTAATTTATTTTTATTTTTTAGACATTAAATAAATTAATTTAGTTATGACACAATGATGATGTAGTAATTACCTAATTACTGAATGATTAAAATAATTGACAGTATAAATATCCAAATAAATGTAGTTTGAGCCTTTTTATGAATTACACTAATTTTTTATGTTTATATGACATATTAGGGTTGGTTATATGAATTGTTTTCGAACTAATAATGTTGTTATGAATTTATAAAAAAAATACAAAATAGTGACAAAATTGACATAAAAGTGTTTTTCAAACAAATATTATATTATTAATTAATATTATATTCCTAAAAATATCAAGTTCATCCAAAAGACTTATATAATGATAGTTGTATCATTAATTAACCACTTTGGGTTCTTTTGTAATTATATATTATGTTTATTAAGCATATAATATAAAAATACAAAGAGTCAAGGTAAATGTCAAACTATTTAGCTAAGAGTTAAATAAAAATTTTAAGGTTAATATAGTGACCCAAACCTGTAAAAAACCTATTGGTTGAGTGGTTTTCGAACCATACCCACCTTATCCTTCAAATAATCCCTTTTGAGCCATTATAAACCTAAAATGATTTTATTATAAAATAATATTTCTAGCTTTTCCAAAGGTGCCCCTCACCCCTCTTATAAAAGGGAACTCCCATTCTCTCTAATTGCCACCATAAAAGCCATTAATCTTGGCCAAGATCTGCCCAAATACCCTCTAAAATTTCCTCCCTTCATCCTAGAGGCCTTACATTTTTCATAAATCCATCCTAAAAATCTCTTTTAATCAAATCCAAAGGAGCAAACCCAAGAAGTGGTAAATATTTCATCACCTCTTTCAAGTTCCTTTCTTCTTCCACTTCCTCTTTTTTGTAGTTTCCATTATAAAATAATAACTCCAGTATATTCTATATACTATGATGTTATTATAAATATGGTACAACCATATTATTTATTCTATCCATCATTTGAATGACATGTCACCATATGTGCGTACGTACGGCTTAACGTCTCCACATCGTGGTGTAGTTGTTATTCAATACATTATTACCTGGATGAGTATAATAATGATGTTTAAATGATGTAAATAATAAATATAACTTGATAATTATTCGTTATATATGATATACCTTCCAATTATATATTATTTTAATATCAAAAGAATGATGTAATACTAAGATACATCCCATCCATAACAAATATTTTTCACATAACAAAGAATATAAAATAAAATGAATCTATTAACACCCAAAATGATGATAATACTAAGATATTATTAACAAAGAAATGTTAAAAGATCATATATTATATCATATTAATGTATATGATTTTTTTTATAATTTGATAAAAATTATTTCACCATTATACAGGAGGTTAACCTACCCTCGACCAAGGAAAATTACAAGGTAAGGGTTAATTTCACAATCTCTTTATTATCGGAGGTTGTTTATAAGTAATAAGATACTGAGACCAATTTATCATAAACATCCATGTTTCTTAAAAATTTATTTAAAAACATTTTTACTATTAACTAGACAATGGGGTAATGTGATTTATATCATTATTTGACCTTATATGTTTTTAAAGAAATCTTTCCATCATTTTCCAAACAAGGTACTTTATGACATTTTTGATAAAATTAAGGTAATAATGTTTTTTAACTTATACAGAGGGTGTAGATATTTTCCTCTGTTACAAGATCCTTAAAGCTTTCCTTAAAAGATTATAAGAATATGTTAAAAATAAATGTTTTCTTAATAATTATGTGACTTTTAAATGATTTCAAAATTGAATGATATATTTCTAAAAAAAGGTTTTGATTTCATCTATTTCAACATCCTTTGATGGATTTCAAGTTTATATGAAGATGATTTATTATGATATAAAAATACTAACGTATTAAAGGTCTTGTGATATGTTTAAATGTGGATGTGATATTTTTATACCGTTTATGGTTTATGGTTAAAGTATTGACTTTTTGTATGCTCGTTTTAATATGAATTTTTATGTTATATTTCAACCATTTCATTTGTGGGATGTACTGGACTAAGTAAGCGATGGGTGGAGCCTACTATAGCTCTTAGATGCATTAGTATGTCTCATGAGACAACTAGATGTGGAATTGGCCAAGGCCTTTCCCAATTTGATATATGGTTTTGGCCGAGGCCTTAATTATTTTTAGACATCTTGGATGAGGCCTTGACAAAATGTTTCAGAATGTTTGGCATTATACATTCCCTCATTATAAAAATAATATTTATGGTTTATGTGGTCATTCAACTAGTATAATACCCATGATTATGTTTTATTATGGTATTATTTACTCAGCTCATATTCCTACCATAATAGTATTCATGGTTATTATTGGTAAAGGCATGTTGTTTCAATTATTCACAATGCTTAATATTTATGTAATATTTCACTGTATTTCTTACCCTTACTGAGTGTTTGAGCTCACCCCTTTCTTATGTTTCATTTTCCTAGGATTAGAAGAAGTTAGTTATGATTGGCTTTCTGGCATAATCTAGGAGGCTTGGATGTTTGTAATGGAATAAATTTGTGTTGTATTTCTTTTCAAGTTGTAAAGTTGAACTAATGTAAAAATCTTGTTTCAAATAATACTAAATTGATCGGTCTTTTGAAAAAATTATTTCCTTGTGATCATGCCAATGTATTAAAATAATGCATTGACTTTGGGATTCTTAGGTCAGGGCGTTACAGTTGGTATAAGAGAAAGTTTAGTACAAACCTTAGAAACTAGATTTAGATAAACTTTGATAAGAACACATATCCCTAAGATAGACTTTGTGGATTAGTATAGAAGAACATCATAGAATATTGGTATTGTAGAGATTTTGTGAGTTTTATAAACAATACATCCTTGTATGGATACATGCAAGTAGAGGCTGCGCTGGCACAGATGTACCTAGTGGTAAAACCCAAAAACACCACTTTGAGCTAGACTCGAATGGGAACTGGTTCACGATAACGGGCCTTACTGCACTCTTGGTTATGAAACTCCTAGGGGATATGCTTAGTATAATTCTAATTTTCTTTAAAAATAATTATAATGGATTTATGAGTATATACCTCCTCAAAGAAAATATTTTTATGATTATGGATTATATCCATAAACTGTTCAATTTACATTTGGTATTTTACAAGTTGGGAATTATTCATTGCAATTCATAAACTAACATAGTGTATTCCATTATATAGAAAAGGCACCCAGTAGAAGGAATGTGAACTCTATAAATACGTATAAACCAAAGATTAAGAAGAATCATATATTTCAATGTATTAAGAAAACATTCAGAAGGGAAATAGTTTCCCACGTATTTTCAACATATGAAGAAATAGTATCATGTGTTAATAATATAAGTAAATAATTCTCTGAATTCTATGGCTTTTAAGGGAAGCAAGAGATGATAAGGATGTAAAAGAGAAAGGCGGATAAAGGGAAGAGGGAAAAGAAGTATTTTCTCATATGTGATAACTGTGGAAAGAATCACCTTGGTAAATTCTTGAATGGAATGAGAGTTTATTATAAGTGTAGAGAAAAGGGACACCAAGTACGTGATCTAAAGGGTAAGAAAAAGGTTTCAAATGTAAAATGCTTCATCTGTATGGCGATGGAACACTATGCGAATCAATGTCCCAGTCATCAGATTATACTACAAATGATTATATTGGATAATAATCATGTTATGATACTACCTCAGATGAAGAGGAATGACTAGTGTTCTTAGGTTGTTATAATATAATTATTTCATTTCAGTTTTTACTATTAATATACTGGATATATGAATTATGGAGATAAATAATGATTGTACTGCAGTACTATATTATTAAGGACTTGGGGGTATATGGTTATAATAAAAGTGACTTAATAGTAAGATACACTTTTTGGATAATACATGGTTTAAGGAAAGGTAATCCTTAATATGGTCCCAATAATGTGGTAGTGATTTTGGAATAAGATATTCTTGATTATGATAAATTATATTGGATATTTTTGACTACCTTGAAACTAATTACTGATTTGTATATTCCATCATTTTTGGAGTTTACAACATTTTTTGATAGAAGGAGTATATCCATTATACTATAAGGAATAAGGGAGCATGAATGTATCAATAATGTTTTATGTTAATTCAGGATGTTGTCGTGTTTTAATATAATACATGATGAAGATGTTCACATGTTATTACGTGGAAAAAATGATCTCCATTGTGTTTACCTTCCTTATAAATATTGGATTGTGAGTTTGGACAGATGTAGTTTGGATAATTCTATTTTGAAATTGTTTTTGGATTTCCATAAAAAAGGCAACCCGGAGGTCGGGCGGCAACCTGTCGCGTCTGGCAAGTCCGCGAGACTTAAACCCACATCCGAAGGGAGACCAAGGTGTATCACTTACAACTGGCCCATGTGATGTCCTAGATTGAATAATGTAGTTTTTTAAAAGGTCTGGTAGATGAATTATTAATTCATTTTTTTGGAAACCTATAAGAATAATATAAATAGAATATTTTTTTAAGTTCTATTATCTTTTAGAGTGAAAGATGAGTTTGTGGTATAAATTCGTTAAAGGATGGAACTCTACTTGTCAAGTATATATATTTTTTCATAATCTCTTATTCTATGAAGAAATTAATTCTTAAACATTAGGTAAGAGATCTTAAAACTAAAAACGTGTTACCTAATACCTTGTGTATTGTTGAACCAATTATATTTTAAATCATCATAGATTGATGGCTTTAAGTCCCTCAATTCTACAATTTTTTGTGACTGCTGAACTCATTCACTCACTATTAATATTTACGTTTTTCCTCCAATTATGTGTATCTAATTTCCCAAAATGTTCTCCTAATCAAGATCATAATTTGTTGGGGAATTTTTCATTCCCCTTTGCCCGTTTTTAAGACTAAATTTTATTAACCCAATTTCGGATGTGGGTTTTCCCACAAATGTATTTTCTATTTTCAACCTTTTATTTTTGAAGAACAATTTCAAATTAAGAGTAAACAATTTATTTGAGGTGGGAATAATGTAACACCCCAAGATTTAATAGTACTTTATTTCTTCAAAGTAATTCAAAAAACTTGCACTACACACAACATTGTGTTCAAGCGCACCACGACATACCAAACTTGTCGTTCAAAAGAAGTTAAGAATGGTATTAACTAAATTTTGAACATTATCTAATCCTTATAATTTTATAATGCATAATATAAGTTTCTTTGATATAAAGTAAAAACAAATTCATTTTTTTCATATAAAAGAATTATTTTTAAAAAATCCAATTTTACCCCCCTTTAACAGGAGAACCATTTTTAAAACCAATATTTGAAACTTTAATATATTCAATTTGACAAAATAAACTTCTTATTTATAATCGGGACATAAGAATTTAGTTTCAATAATGTTTTTGTGTTTTTCTGATAACTATCATATTTGGGTGAATAGTAAAAAAATACTATATTTTAACAGAAAACAAATTTTTTAATCAAAATAATTTTTAGGGTTGAATTATACTTTTTAATGGTTTTCAAATATAATTAGATCATATTTTTACCATTTAATCCAATGATGGTCATTGTAAGTGATTTCACTTTAAAATTGGACATAAACAAGTGTCAATATTTTGATAGTTATTATTTCTTAAGAATACTCATTTTGATTTTGACAATGATGATTAATTTTAAATTATTTAATGCAAGTTATATTTTTTAAAATGTGTAAGATAGAATTATTTTTTGAATTTGGATTATCAAAATAAGCTTACGGAGAATTTTTGGTATTTTTCTGAAAACATTTATTTTTTGATGAATAGTGAAAACCACTAAGTTATAGTTTAAAACTGAATTTTTATTTAAATAATTATTTATTATATTTAAATTTATTTTAGTTCAAATGGATACATAATACCAATATATGTTCAATGTAATTCATTAGAGTCAGTTTATAATAACTTTAGATATATAAAAATTTTATTGAACATGTTACCATCTTTACCTTCCTCTTCGGAGCATTTTCAAATTTACATAAAACATAATTTTACCGCTTTTATGAGTTAAATTTCAAAAATCCGAGAGACACAGTTGATATCAGAATGTAAAATGTGGTTGAGTAAGATGAATATAATTTGTGGTGAATAGTAACTTTTTTACTTTTATTTACCACGGTTAAAAGTAAATAGGGTAATTTAGTGTTGAAATGATATTATTATTATCCTAAAACATTTTCTAATTCTATTGGATAAGTTTAATTTGACCAAAAACAAACTTATAAATAAAATATGATCCTTAATGTTCACTTGGTTTAGATTAGGACATTTGTTATTATTTTTTAAAAAAGGTTGGGGTCGAAGCCTCATTTTATTATTTAAAGCAAAAACC
The DNA here is from genome assembly GCA_963277665.1 of Viscum album. Classification (NCBI taxonomy): domain Eukaryota; kingdom Viridiplantae; phylum Streptophyta; class Magnoliopsida; order Santalales; family Viscaceae; genus Viscum; species Viscum album. Next base: position 993,232,497 of record OY728146.1, read on the forward strand.
CCCTTAGACTGGGTAGTGGGAGACCAATTAATATCCAGAAGGCCCAAGGAAAAGTCGAACGAATACTAGGTTTGAAAGCCCATTTTTTTGGCCCAAATGGCCCCTCGGTGAATAGTACTGCAACAGTTCCCACTACTATAATACCTTCTACAGCCTGCCACCGCTACAGTACCAACGTCGCAACAGTTTCGCCTCTGCTATAGTACTTCTACAGTGCCTGGAAATTAGTCCCTACCCAGATTTGATCATGGGACTTTTGGATGCCAAGCAGGAGCCTCTACCACTAGGGTACATTCTCGTTGGCACATTTATTATAATTTAATTCAAAGAAGAGTTAAAAGAGTTAAAATCAATGTTTAATAACTAAAACATTTTTAATATAGTGTTACACATAAGAGAAATTCGACAATAATTATTCATTAAAAATATAAAACGATTTCCTAAAAAACGGTATTTTATTTATAATTTTTAATAAATTATATAATTTAATTTATTAATTAGATAATGATGATGCAGTAATTACCTAATTAGTGAAAGATTAAAATAATAGACATTATAAATATCCAAGTAAATGTAATTTGAGACTTTTTATGAATTCCACTAATTTTATAGGTGTATATGATATATTAGGGTTGTTTAGATGAATTTTTTCTTAAGTAATAATGTTTTTATTAATTTAGAAACAAAATACCAACTAGTTTCAAAATTGACATAAAAGAGTTTTTAAAATAAATATTATATTATTAATTCATATTATAATCCTAAATATCTATGGTTTGGCCAAAATACTTATATAATGATATATGTATCATTAATTAACCACTTGGGGTTCGTTTAGAAGTATATAGTAATTTTATTAACCATATAATATAAAAATACCAACAGACATTGTAAATGTCAAACTATTTTACTAAGAGTTAAATCAAAATTATAAGGTTAATATAGTGACCCAAACCATTCTAAAACCTATTGGTTGAGTGGTTTTAGACCCATCCCCACATTATCCTTTAAATTATCCATTTTTGTGCCACTAGAAACCGAAAACTATTTCTTTATAAAATAATATTTCTAGCTTTTCCTAAGGTTCCCCTCACCCCTCCTATAAAATGGCAGTCCCCATTCTCTATAATTCACACCTTCAAATCCGTTTGGTTCAACCAAACCCTGCCCAAATAACCTCTCAATTGTCTTACCTCCATCCTATAGGCCTTCCATTAGTCATAAATCCAACTGATGGATCCCTTTTGATCAAATCGAAAGGAAGAACTGAAAGAAGAGGTAATATTTCATCACCTCTTTCAAGTTCCTTTCTTCTTCCACTTCCTCTTTTCTTTGATGATTCCATTATAAAATAATAACTCATTTATCTTCTATATACTATTATGTTATTATAAATATGTTACAACCATATTCATTATTCTATCCATCCTTTGAATGACATGTCACCATACGTGCGTACGTACTACTTACCGTCTCCACATCGGGGTGTAATTGTTATTCAATACATTATTATTTGGATGGGTATAATAATGATGTGTAATTTATGTAAATAATAAATATATCATGATAATTATTCTTTTTATATGATATACCATCCAATTATATGTTATTTCAATATCAAAATAATGAAATCATCAGTCATGCGTACGTACGGATTTCCGTCTCCACGAACACGATGAGATTCATTCCCCATAGTATATATTCAAGACTAATTTTCATTTTATGATTAAAAATAATGTTTAAAGACTTGATATAATTCAGGGTATGAATAAGATAAATCACATCCATAACAAATATGACTCACATAATAAAGAATATAAAATAAAAAAATCTGTTAACACCCAAAATGAAGATAATACTAAGATATTATATTCAAAGCATTGTCAAAATATCATATATGATATCATATTAATGTATATGATTCTTATATAATTTAATGACAATTATTTAACCATTATAATGGAGGTTAACTTACCCTTGACCAAGTAAAAGTACAAGGTAAGGGTTAATTTCACAATCTCCATATTATCTCATGATGTTTATACGTAATTATCTACTGGGGACTCTTTGTCATCCACATCCATGTTTCTTAAAAATATATTTGATTTTTTTTTTAATATTTACTAGAAAATAGGTTAATGTCATTTATACCCTTATTTGACCTTATATGTTTTGAAAGGAATCTTTCTATCATTTTCAAACAAGGTACTTTATGACCTTTTCGAAAAAATTAAGGTAAGAATGTTTTTTAACTTATACGGAGGGTGCGGCTATTTTATTGCATTATAACATCGTTGAAGCTTCCCTTGAAAGATTATAAGAATATTTTCAAAATATATGTTTTATTTATAATTATGTTACTCTTAAAAAATTTCAAAATAGAAAGAGATATTTCTCTAAAAAAGGTTCTGATTTCATCTATGTCAACATCCTTTGATGGATTTCAAGTTTATTTGAAGTTGATTTATTATTATAAAAAAAACCCATAATGTATTAAAGGTTTTGTGATTTTTTTGACTACGGATGTTCTATTTTTATACCATTTATGGTTTATGGTTAAATTATTGACTTTTCGTATGTAATTTTTAATATGATTGTTTGTGTTATATTTCAACCTTTTCATATGAAGAATGTATTGGAATTAGTAAGTGAAAAGTGGAGCCTGCTATAGCTCCTCTATGCATCGGTAGGTCTCATGAGACAACATGATGTGGAATTGGCCAAGGATTTTCCCAATTCGATATATGTTTTTGGTCGATTCCTTAATCATTTTTAGACATCATGGTCGAGGCCTTGACAAAATGTTTCAGAATGTCTTGCATTATACATTCCCTCATTATGAAAATACTGTTTATGGACCAGGTGGTCATTCGACTATTAGAATACACATGATTTTGTTTTATTATGGCATTATTTACTCTGCTCATATTCTGGCCATAAAGGTATTAATTTTTATTATTGGTAATGGTATGTAGTTTCAATTATTCACCTTTTATAATATTTATGTTATCTTCTACTATATTTCTTACCCTTAGTGAGTATTTGAGCTCACCCCTTTCATATGTTTAATTTTCCCAGGATATGAAAAAGTTAGTTATTAGTGACTTTCAGGCATAATCTAGGAGGCTTGGATGTTTCTAACGGAATATATTTGTGTTGTATTTCTTTTCAAGTTGTAATGTAAAACTTATATATGAATCTTGTTTCCAATAATACTAAAATGATCGGTCTTTCAAGACATGATTTCATTGTGATCATGATAATGTATTAAATTAACGCACTGACTCTGGACTTCTGGGGTTGGGGCATTACAATGGTTCACATATTGTATTTACATGAAATCTTTGTACTTTATGGTGATTGATTTCACTGAAGTGTGTTCAATATTTTAATGGGTTGACAATTTCTTATATTTATTTTCTCTATATAATTTTTTTGAAATCAACTCATTGAATACATGAATTTTTTCTGATGGTAAGTCATTTAGATTCTGGTGAAGTGGTTTAATCTATGCTTCCTATGATTTCCCTTCATAGAAGGTATGTTTAGATACCCTTAGTGGGATAGTGTAGGCATTGTATGTGTCATTTATAGATTCTATATGGGATTATTATAGGCCTCAAATTTCTGATGTTTAACCTGATGATAAGAACGTGTTTCAATGAGGATAGATTATAGTAACATTATGTATAAGAAATAACATATAGGTTGTTTTACCAAAAAAATCTTCATGGAAACCTACAAAACAAGAAATGGTGGTAATGCAGGAAACCCATTGAGGGTTATGTATTGGAATTTGAATACCTTTGGAATTGTTATATAAATCACTCTAAGTGTTTCTAGTGTCGAGGGTGATTTTTTTGAGGTGGAATGATTAGATATAATTCCACATTAGTTTTAGGATTACTTTTAGTGGTGTAATGAATCTTAGGTAGATATAATAATGTTTTAGAACAATGTCTTAATAATGGTTGTTCATATGTAGGCTTTAGCATGAGTGAGATATAATGGGAATATGGGATACAAGTCAGCATGAATTATACAGTTGGATGAGCCTAAAATGAATGTAAAATATTGTTATTTAATTATTCATATGAGAGTATAATTTATGGTAATTTACTCATGAGAACATGAGATTGTTTTTGGGATTGGGTTGTATTGAAGTGTGTTGTCGTTGGGTCTGAGTGGGACTAAGTAGTATAGTAGGTGATAATTTATGAGAGGGTTCATAGTGAATCACCATTTCATAATGAGAAGATTGAGAATTAGTGAGTCTTTTGGAGAAATGTATTAGTATGAGAGGGAAGTTGTGTGATGGGTATGTCTGATCCCCATTTAGTTACTATATCTATTAATGGTCCATGTGTTCATATGTTGAGAATTATTCAAGTAATATTTTATCCTAAGTTGTACCCATGTGGTAGTGTGATGGTGAGAAACATGAAAAAGTGGTGGTTGATTAATTTGTAATATGGGTGATGTCTCTATACATTTAGAGGATATTTTGGAGACAAATCTAGTAACTATGATATGATTTACTTGGGTGTGTTCCATGACATCAATTGATGGGACATGTTAGCATGGAATTAAATGACTGAATCATAGTTGATGATGGATCCATTGGGATTAGTATTATATTATATATTTATGGGAATCCATATATTAATACATTGTGGTTGTTGTTTTATATTTGTTTTTATGTATTAATGTGTTATCATACCAATTTATTACATGAAAAAATGTATAGATAAATTTTATCATTGATTAGTGTCTCACTCAGTTAAAATGATGGAGATTATGATATTCTTATTGTGGGGTGAATTGTATCAGTCAAGGTTATATCCTCCTTATTTTATATATTTCATGGTTGTGGTGAAACTGGTTAGTCAACAATTGAGTTAAAATTGGGATGTTACTGTGAATATTGGATCCAATGTGGCATGTATTCATGGAAAAAAAATTTGGGTTTCATAGGTAGTTTCATATTGTTTAATTGCATTGGAGTTATTCTTATGTTGGAGTAATGGTGTAATATAATGGTGAATCATATTTCAGATGTGTTGGAACATATGGTGAGGGATGAACAAAAGGAATAATTTGTGGTTGTTCAACCATAGATTTAAATTGGAGTCACGATTGGACTGTAGTAATGAGAGTAGATGGTCTTGTGATTCTTATACGATTTATGGTGTTGTGATTAGGTGAAATTTTGTGGGGGTTCATATGTAGTTGATTCTAAAAATTTGAGGGATAATTCCACTATTGGGGGTACAAATGATTTTTTTGTTGAATTACGTGTGGCGAGGTGGGAAACACATTGAGCATGTCTTTGGACCACTCTAATTCCATTTTTTAATGATTTATATACAGCATAAAACCATGTATTAATATAATATATTATGAATGTAGTCATATATAAAGGAGAACTATGTTAATCAAGTTTAATCAACTAGTGAGTGTTTAGTTTTTTGGGAGAGATGGTTGTTGTTTGGAACAACCTCGTTGTTTGATCTGATAGCGTGTGTGAGCTAAATATTTTGGTGCATATTGACCCATAATGTTTGGATTTGTGTTATTTAAGAACCTTAAATGTTCCAAATTAGAACATGTTGAGTGCTTGAGGAATTGGTGATTATGGTAGGTTTAGTTTGTCAGATGGTTGGCTTGGATTAGAAATAACCACCAATTGATTGAGATAACCTATAAATTAATGTTTGAAAAAAACATTGGAAATTTTAATTTATAAAATGGAGAAGGGTTCAACATAATATTTGAGACTCGTATTTGGAATATAATGGTTGAAACATATTATAAAGAATATTTAAGATAGGAAATGAAGCATTGTTTGTAGTATAGGGGCTTAGGGAAGAATCAAAGAACTGTTGGGGTGTACATATACTAACTTTTAGTCTCTTGAAGTACATAAAACTATCTATCAAGTGGGTTATATAGTGAAAATACCTACCTAAGGGAGGTCTAATTTCCTCTTGTTAGCCTTTAATTCATATATAGAACCGGGAATGATGTTTTTTAGCATGAAGGGAATCTACCATGAGTGTTTCCTAATGTGACCCTAAGTCATGCCCTGAATATATAATGTGAAGGTAAGATTAGTGATTTGATCATATACATCACAACCTCAATGGTTGATGGGTAAATTTCTCTAAGAGGTAAAGATAACTATTTAGGATGGTGAATTTTTTATTTAAGGTCAAACCAAGTATGCGTAAAGGATCATTCGGCTGAAACATCTACCTATTCTTCATATCCTTTATCCCCAATAGTGGGGGTTTATTTTACTCCATTCCTGTAGTGAGTTCATGTTTTTTCACCTACTTTTGTTTATTTTTTCTTTCCATTTTTTACCCAATAATTCATCGATTTTCACCAAAGGCTTTGGTATAGATTCCATTAGAAAATGGTGGAATCGAGTGAGGATGATGATACATTTGAGAAATGTTGAAAGTTGAAGTAATGAGATGATGATTAGACTCCATATGAATCATTTATGTTCAGGTAAGTCCATTCCCAAAATTATTTAGGGGTTTTGATTAAAATGTATTATTTTCATGGTTGGTTAGTTACTGGTGGTTTTATATTTAGTAAAGGATGGTTTCAAGAGTATGTTTTGATCCTTTTGGGAGCAGTTTTTTGGGGGTACTAGTGATGCTGAAATGATCATTTTTTATTTCATTTTTTTATATTTTGTTTAATTCAACTAATTAATAATTATTATTATAAATATTTATTTATTTTTTATGGAATGTGATAGGGGCTTATTTGGTAATGCAAGATTGAAAGGGGACTAGAATGGTTTAACCGAGAGATTGTATATCATTTTTTAGTGGTAACATCAGTTCAAATGAAGGATATCCCTTTAATAAAAATTTATATGTATAGTGGTGTTACCAAAAAATATTTGTATTGGGTTTGGTTATATAGATTTAGATAAGGGTTCTGAGAGAAAGTGATTGGTAAGAGTTGAGCCTCCTATTATTTTGGTATGTTCTCTCTGGTATCATGACTACGTTGGGTTTCCTACCGAATATATTTCCAAGGGTGTGGGTCTCAACTGAGCTGATGATAGTCCATGAGTAGGATTCAGTTTATGATATGTGTTGTAAGGTAGCATATGATAGGATACATAGGGGTATTTGGACATGTATGAGGGGTTTATACTTCATTATAAGGGTTACATGACAATTTTTATCATGCCTAGGGAATGAAAAGCACATGATGATAGACTTAAATCAGTGAGCAATGTGATTGGGATTATTCCTTCCAGACTAGATGGGATGTGACAGAGTAGGTTTTACTCCTATGTTAATCTAGGATATCTCCATTATGAGATGTGAGAATAGACTGATGTAAGGGTATTTGGATTTTTTAAGGAATTGACATTGGGATTCAAAAGGTGTCCTAAATAGAAAATGGTCCCACTATGGTGTTAGGCCTAGATACATCCAACAAGTTGTTGTGTCATTTATGGGTGACTTTTATGATCTAGTCCTAATCATAAGAGACCGTGATGAGTTGTTAGAACAAAATATACACCATTATGGTTGATATGTGATGGGGTCATAATTAGATATTGGGTCTTGATATTCTAGAACCCCAAGAATATATTGTGTGATGTGTGATGTGTTTTGGGACCTATATGTTATTTCTTTTTCATGTGTGTTCTTGGACTTTTATTAGGTTATAATCCTGGTGAGGGATAGGGTTTAGTGGCATATACCAACCATGAGTGGGATAGAACGAGATATAAATTGAAAAGAGGGATAGAGTTGTTTTTTATCATGTAGACCATTCATAGGAAGCCTCATTTTATAGTATTATTGTAACACCCCATGATTTCATGGTGTGTTATTTCTTCAAATTAATTCAATAACTTGCACTACACGCAACATCGAGTTCAAGCGCACCATGACTTACCAAACAAGACGTTCAAAAGAGGTTATGAATAGTATTAACTAAATTTTAATCTTTATATAATCCATATAATTTTAGAATCCATATTATGAGTTTCTTAATCATAATGTAAGAACAAATTCCTTTTTTTAGATAAAAGAAGTATTTTTCAAAAATGCACTTTTACCAACTTTAATAGTGAACCCTTTTTAAATCCAATATTTTAAACTTTTATATATTCACTTTGACTAAATAAATTTATTCTTTAGTATGGGGACATAAAAAAATTTACAATGTAACGCCCCAAGCTTCCACGGTACGCTTCTCTTTGAAAAATACAGTAGCGTGTGTTGTACGCAACTTCGAGTTCTAACACACACTACAACCAATCAAACTAGCTGTAATGAATAGTAATGCCTACTTTTTAAAATTTTATAAATTTTATCTCTCAAAATGGACTTCATTTTTGGATTCAAAATATCGAATTTAGACTAGGGTGAAATTTTTTTACTTTTCGGATAACTTTTATATTTTGATGAATAGTGAAAATTATTAAATTTTAATTAAAAAGAACTTTTTTAATCAAAATAATTAGTTGTGATAAATTATGAATTTGAGTGGTTTTAAAGTATATTTAGAATATATTTTTACCATTTAATACAATGTTTTTCATTTGAAAAAATTTCACAATTAAACCGGGCATAAACAAGTGTCAATCATTTGATAGTTATTATCTCTTAAAAACACACTTTTTGTTTTAACAACGGGAATTAATTTTAAATTAATTTATTCCACTTCTGTGTTTTGAATTTGGAAAAATGGATTCCATATTTGGAATCATGATGTTAAAATTGTGTAAATAGGTAACTTTTATTTTTAGACATTTTGAATAATTACTTCTCTAAATCTTTTATTTACCATCATTAAAGGGTAAATCCAGTAAATAAGGGTTAAAAATATTATTATAATAATAAAAAATTAACCTAAAACGTTTCCTAACCTTATGTTTTGATACATTTCCGACCATGGGCATCTATGGGTTGATTTTGGGACCCCATGGATCCACTTGTAAGTGATAGGGACACTTTATTTTAATTAAGTTAAAATGAATACAAAAATGATACAAGCATATATATTTTAGGAAAACAACTTTTACATAGGGTTATATATGTTTTATTTTCGACTATAAATATTCATTAGAAAGATAAACATATTTCCTACATAATGGTATTTTATTTATAATTTTGGGTCATTAAATAATTTAATTTATTTATGACACAATGGTGATGCAGTAATTACCATAATAGTGAAAAATTAGAATAATTGATATTATAAATACACAAATAAATTTAATTTGAGACTTTTTAAAAATGAAAATAATTTTATAGGTTAATATGAAATGTTAATATTGATTTAATTAAAAATTTTCGAAGTAATCATTCTGTTATGAGTTTTACAAAAATCAATTATTGAATAGTGTCAAAATTGACATAAAAGAGTTTTTAAAAGAAATATTATATTATTAATTGATATTAAATTCCTAAAAATCTAAAAATCGGAAAAGAGAATTATATCATGATAGGTGTATCATTAATGGACCACTTGGGGGTCTCTTGGATGTATATAGTAATTTTATTAACCATATAATATAAAAATACAAAGAGACATTGTAAAAGTGAAACTAATCAACTAAGAGTTAATACTTAAAGATAAGGTTAATATAGTGACTAAAACCCGTCTAAATTCTATTGGTTGAGTTATTTTAGACCCATCCCCACCGTAACCTATAAATAATCCACTTTGGAGCCACTATAAACCAGATATGAATTTATTATAAGACAATATTTCTAGCTTTTCCAAAGGTGCCCCTCACACCTCTTATAAAATGGCACTCCCCCTTCTCACTAATTCACACATTCAAAGCCTTTTGGTTCGTCCAAAACCTGCCCAAATAATCTCTAAACTTCTCTCAATTCATCCTAGAGGCCTTCCTTTAGTCAAAAAGTCATCTTAAGGAGCCCTTTTGATCAAATCAAAAAGAATAACCCGAAGAAGATGTTATGATTTCACCACTCTTTTTCAAGTTCCTTTCTTCTTCAACTTATTCTTTCTTTGTTATTAAAATTCTAAAATAATAACTCCAGTATATTATATATACATTGATGTTATAATAAACGTGTTACAACAATATTTCAGTATTCTATCCATCCTTTTAATGACATGTCACCATACGTGCGTACGTACGGCTTATCGTCTCCACGTCGTGGTGTAATTGTTATTCAAAACATTATTATTTGGATGGGTAAAATAATGATGTGTAATTCATGTAAATAATAAATATAACAAGATAATTATTCTTTATATATGTTATACCATCCAATTATATATTATTTTAATATCAAAAGAATGATATTATCGCTCGTGCGTACGTACGGACTACCGTCTCCACGAACGCGATGAGATTCATTCTCTATCATATCAATTCAAGTATAATTATCATTTGATGATTTAAAAATATTTTCTAAGGACTTGATATCTTTCTGGATATGAATAAGATACAACTTATCCATGACAACCACGGATTACGTAACAAAACATATAAAAGAAAACGAGTAAGTTAACACCCGAAACGACGATAATACTAAGATATTATTAACAAAGAAATGTTAAAAGATCATATAATATATCAAATTAATGTATATGATTCTTGTATAATTTAATAATAATTATTTCACCATTATACATGAGGATAACCTATCCCTAACCAAAGAAAAGTACAAGGTAAGGGTTTATTTCGCAATCTCTTCATTATCCGAGGTTGTTTATACGTAATAATCTACTGGGATTTCTTTATCATCCACATCCATGTTTCTAAGAAATGTATTTCAAAACATTTTTACTATTTACAAAGAATATGGATTAAAGTCATTTATACCCTTTTTTGACTTTTTATAAGAGGTTTATAAAGGAATCTTTTCGTTGTTTTCAAAAACAAGGTGCTTTTATCCTTTTCGAGAAAATTTAGATAAGAATGTTTTTTTAACTTATATGGCGGGTGTGGCTATTCTCCGCCGTTAAAAAATTGTTGAAGCTTCCCTTACAAGGTTATAAGAATATTTTCAGAGTAAATGTTTTATTTTATAATTATGAGACTTTAAGTGATTTGAAAATGAATATTTTAAGAATTTGTGAAAAGTAATTTTTATCAAGATCATAGTTTTAAATGTTTTAAAGATTTATCTTTCTAAATCATTTTAATTAATGTCCATGCTTTCAAAATGATTTTAAGGATTTATTTATATGGACATGAATGTTTTTAATGATATTTCTTTTCAAAAGTTTCAAAGTGGTATGGGACACTTTGATTCAAAAATCTCTTTTAAATTAATTCCTTTATAAATGTGTGACTTTTCAATGATTTCGAGAAAAGAGATATTTTTCTCAAATAGTTTTGATTTCATCTATTTCAACATCCTTTGATGGATTTTAAGATTATTTGAAGTTGATTTATTATGATACAAAACTTTTGTATTGTATTGAAGGTTTTGTGATATGTTTTACTATGGATGTGTTATTTTTATACCATTCATGGTTTATGGAGAAAGTATTGACATTTCATATTCTAGTTTTAATACGAATGTTTATTTATGTTTAAACCTTTTCATATGGGAATGCATTGGACTTAATAAGTGACGGGTGGATCCCTCTATAGCTCCTCGATGCATCGGCAGGTCTCATGAGACAAACTAGTGTCTTGGCACAAGGCCTTTACAAAATCTTATTTGTAGTCTTGGCACGAGGCCTTGGATATGTGGTTATGATAGTCTGGCATTATGCATTCCATCATTATGAAAGTGGTTATTGATATTGCATGTGATTATTTGAGTAGTAGAATATCCATGTGAATAAGTAAATGGAATTATTTCATTTTATTTTTTCCATACTATGTTGAAGTTTATGTTTAAATGGATTTTGTTTTAGTTATACATTGACTTAAATGTTTATGCTTATTTATGAAAGTTTCTGCTGTATTGCTTACCCTTATAGAGCATTTGAGCTCACCCCTTTATATGTTTTATTTTTCCTAGGATTCCAAGAACTATATTGTGATTTATATGAATGGTTAAGACAAGGGAATAATGGCATTCATAAAGGATTATTTATGTTGTTTTGTATGTTATGAAGTTTAATCTAACATTCATGTATGTAATCAATTTTCCAAGACTGCTAAACTGATCGGTCCTTTGGGACTTGATTCTTTGTAATCATGCCAATGTATTAAAATAATGCACCGACTCTGGGTTAGTAGGGTCGGGGCGTTACAATTATAGCATATATTTAGTAGACATGTGTGTTGGGAGTCGATAAATCCAAGAAATTGGGATTGGATTTGATGTGACACGAGACAAGGATGAGGGACCCTACCATTGTTGATAAATTACAGACCTATGTTCTAGATGTGAGTCCTTACCATGTTTCATTAACTAATGGATCATGGTCTTAGATGAACCATACCTTGAGTGTTTTGATATTGGCTATGGACATGGATGTTTACTACCATGAGTCCTTAGGTATGGTCTGAGTTTATGTTTGGGTTTAGTATAATGAGGTATTTGGTTGATGAGATTAAGGCACAACATCAACATGGGTATTATTATGGGTCACGGTGTCCCGGTAAACAATTTATGTCCCTATTATTATGGAGTCATGGTGGATTTTTTAGGACATGAAGTCCAACTAACATGTGTGAGGAGACTATTTTCATCAAAGTGATAATAATATGATGGTGTATATTGGGGTTACTTATTATGACTCTACCGGGATGTATTTCTCACACCTATATGGGAACCTCATTTCCAATTCAAACATTATTTATTTTCATAGTGTTGAGAACAAGAGGGTCAATAAATCTGGATTGGGAAAAAGTCAAATATGCGAAGATAGGGTTTTTAGGGAAGGAGAATAGTGGTAGATTCATTCTCTTTATTTTATTTCTTTTCATTATTTTTTATATTTGATCATCCAAGTTTGTGTTTTTTATATTTTGTTACTATATATAGGTATGATTCATTTTATTTTTATACAAAAATGAGTTTATTCATTCTCTGTACTAAGATTTAGATTATGAGGAGTTTAGTTATTTATACTTTGTTTTATAATTCCGATTCGGGGGAATAGTATTAACATTGAATGGATTAGGCCCTCTATAGTTTCTAGTAAACTGTGTAACATGAGGAGGTTTACATGAGATCATGTATCTCTTTGTCTCATATGGTTGTTCTTGGTCAGACAATTACATTTATAATGAGAGGGCATACATTCAAAAATCCATATCCATTAAAATATGATCGGATCTAAAGAAACCATTCATAAAAAAATATAGACTTATTTTTTGAAAAATTCATATAAAATTAGATTTATGGGATTACACATTCATAATGAGTGATTATTTATGAATATTATGAAAGGATTCACAAATTTATTCCTATTTTTTATCCCCATTAATTTTGTATCAGTTTCTAATAAAGAATACTTATGTAGAATCAGTACCAATGGATATAAGAATAACCAATTGATTCTTTTGAGGTGATTTTGTTAATAATCGCATTTAACTAAAAAAAATTAAATACCAAATATAGAATACACACACATTCAATTTTATATAAGGGTTTTATAAATTTTACAAATGTTTCTATAATTTATAATTCCAATTATAATACCTATATAATTATTTTAATTATAAAATTAATAACAACTATTTTTTAAAAAAAATTATACTTTCAAATTTCCATCAACTATTGTAGTAATTTATTAGTCATTAAAATTTTATTTCCCCTTCTATGGACAGTATAAAATACTTCATGTAATAATTAAATAGATTATAAACCACAATTATATTTTTCACCTAAATCCAGTAATATTTAATTACCATGAAATCTCTTTGAGACTAAATATTCTAGATTTAATCAGTCAGAAACTGAATAGAACATATGATGTGTAGGTTAAAAGGATACATAAGATACTATGTTGTATGAATAATGTGATAATTTTTATCTAGGGAAAATGAGTAATTAAAAATCAAGGAACAATCATGATCAAATTATTCAACAAATAATAAATTTTGAAAACCACAAAAATCGGACATCATTGAGGAATTTTATATAATTATATATATTAATTACAATATTTGTAATATTAATGATATAAATGAAAAATTAATTAAAATTAATTAAAATTTAATAACTATAAATATTTTTCATAAAATATAATGAATTTAAAACAAATTGGTAATTTTTATATTATTATATTGAGGAATAGAACAATGAATTAATGTAAACTAATTAAATGACCAAATTTAGATTCATCAGAAAAACATTCCTCATCCAATGTAACATATTCAACTAAAAGAAAAAAATTCTAGTATAAATTATAAATATTGTATTATAATTTAAAAACTAAAATATAGGAAATATATGTTATTTTAATAAATTATTCATAAATAACCACTACTATTATCCCATATTAACCCACAAGTAAATAAATTAATTAAAAAAATATATGTATATATAGAAGTTATATAAATGTTTTATTGATACCAAACCATAACATACATGGAAAATATTTCATCTTTTATGAATATCCAATGAAATTCAAAAATTTATGCCTATGGAATGTATTATTTTAGTGTCTTTGCAATCTTAGAACAAAATCTTTTAACCCTGCAAAATATATTCCAATTTTTTAAAAAGTATAATACCACTTAGTAATTCTACATAGATCATTTCATCATATCCTTGGTAAAGAAGACATAAGAAATGGTTGTTCTTGACTAATCAGTAATGTTAAATAGAGGAAATATATGACCAGGAATTGAACATATGTGTTCCAGAAATGAACCTAAAATTTGATGTTCATACCATGAATATAAAATAACCAAAACATGATACATTGCATAATGATTTTATGTTCATAAGACATGATTCATAAGATAATAAATAACATGAACCATGTGATCATATCATAGGAAAAAGATATATTATTTGTTGAAAACACTCAAACATGTAACATCATTCCATATAGGTCCAGGGGAATTTCCAAAACATAACAGGGCATATCATTGGGACTGCACCTGTTGGGTGGGACACAACACCATCCCCAGTCACAGTACATTCCATGTAAGGAACCGAGATTCCACATATCCCCATAGTGGGTTGGGTTTCCCCATCTTTTGATAGTGGATCAGGTTTCCCTGTATTCCAATAGTGTGTTGGGTTTCCCTATATTCCATAGTTGATCAAGCCCATCGACTTGATTCCCAACCTTATGTAATGAGATATAAATATTTACCCAGTGCATTAGAGAGAGATATAGGTCCCACCTTTCACATAAATAAAATCTTGTGCACATGTGCCACAAGATAATAAAGCATGCATTAAATCATGACCCACAAAAAGATATGGTTTTCATAAACATCATATCATAACCAATGAAATTAAATAAATTTCATAAAATTTATTCAAATCATTACCTATGGAAAATTGATACACTTAAAAATAATTTAACCAAATAATAACCCATGAAATGATGTGGATTTCAAGAGAAAATAAACAATGTATGAGAAACATGTGTCATAAATATCATTCCATAAAAACATAAACTATTAAAGAAATAATGTGAATGATATTATTTGATCATCACCCATGTGAAGTATAAATAATAAAAACGTATTTTATCTTATATGGATAAGTATTTATAAATATCACGTGAATCATTTCTTAAGGAAAATATCTTTTCATTGAAAATAAATTTTATAAAACCTTTAAAAAATCATTTTCTTATAAATAAATCATTAAAACTTTATTTAAAAAATTTCTTGAAAAAATATATTTTTCACTTTGAAAAACACTTTTTAAAACATAATGAAATTTGAAAACTATTTTTCTTTTAAATTTGAATTCAAATATTATAAAAGAATCATGAAAAACAAATTAAATCCTTTTTCTTTAAAAAAGTCATTTAAACTCAAAAATAAATTAAAAAAATATTTTGATATCATTTTTCATTGAATGTACTTTTGAAAACCTTAAAAGAAGACATGAAACACTATATGAAACAATTAATATAGAAAACACATTAAATTATAAAACAACAAGAATGTTTGGAAATTTTGTTTTAAAAAAAATAACATTCTAAACATACAAGGGAATCTTTAAGGAAATGAGGGACATGGCCATGGGTAAGTCCATACATGTCCAACACTACTATTTCAACTTAATAGTTTTGAAATGTTCCTTGATCAGAAAAATATATGAATGTTCCTTTTAAATATTCTGTAAAAAGGTAAAACATGGGTAAATGTTTTATTTAATCATTAAAGGTCAATAGTAAACCATTTTTTAAGACATTTTTAAAAAATATAGTTTTAAGTGAACATAGATTTCTGACCAAATGGAGAAATAAATTCATATTTTCATAAAAATATATTCTAAATTGTTTTAAGTAAATTTCTCCAATAAATGATGATAACATGGATAAAAATTGTATTATAAATTTCATTTATTTTCTAAAGATATGGATAAAAATATTTCATCAATTGAAGCATGATCATAAGAAATCAGGACAAACAATGAGTAAATTGAAATAAACTATAACAAATTTGGTGACATTAAATAAAAATTTAAATGATGTAATAAACATACATTAATGTTAAAATATCATCAAAATAAGGATATTGATGACATAACATGTTAAATTTCAGTATATACACCCCATACATAAATATATATGCATAACAAGGTATGTGTATGAAAGATGGAAAATTGGGACAAAATTACTTTTTCAATTTGTTAATTTTGTAACCATTAAACCCATAAAATATTGATCAAAAAATTGATATGTAAATAACCATAAATTAAATTATATTAATCATATAGTACATTCATGGGAATTATATACACTAAAAAAATTAGGGGTGATTAAGGCTTAAATCAATGATAACTAAAAGTAAGATGAGAAAACGCTTACTACTTAAGTAACATTAGAATAATGATCCCCCTGAAATAATAAAATTAATTAAATATTTAAAAATCATTATATAATTAAAATAAATTATATAAAATTTAATAGTTCAGTATATACTCCACATGAAATAATCGAGTTGTGAATATGGAATGTATCTCATGGAAATAAAAAGTGAGATTAATTCCCTTACCTTATGACTGGCCTTTCTTCGTACAAGTTAAAAAATAATTTAAAATAAATAAAAGTTTATGATATATATACCATGGAACTATATCAATATATCTAATACAATATATATTTTTCTAATACTTTATATTACCCTTTTATTATAAATTATGTATAATTAATGTATTTTGTGTAATATACATGGTGTTTTTCGTAAATATTTGGACTTTATATTCATGATAATCACACATAGATCAGGATTTAATTATTTAAATAATTTAAAACATGATATAAATATAACATAAATTCTATATATAATATTTATAATAATGTATAATATTCATAATCATGAAATGGAATACACCATTCATGGAAATGGTTGCCCGTACGTATGCATGACCACACATTCCATTTTATTATCGTATTGGAAGAATGATTTTAAATTATATATTTGTAGAAATATAATATGATTATATTAGAATTATTCTTTCATATAAATCATTCATGTTCACTAAACCCATCCTTAATACTTTCCAGGTAAAGTGTTAAAAAATATCATCGCTTTGAGGAAACGGTAGTCCACACTCCAAAAAAGGAAGTCATTATATTGAAACAAAATGGAATGAAAGAATTCATGTATAATATAAAATTTATGTAGGATCAAATATGTAGAATGATATTCTCAAATAAGATAGGGGGTGAATTTTATAACTTAAAAATTCATTTGGAACCATAAATGTTGATATAAACCTTTTTAAAGAAATTTCCTTAACCTTAAAGAAATATGTTTCTTAAGGATAGATTTTAACATTAAGAAATATTATTTTAATAAAGATAAAAAAATATTCAAAAAACCTCTTAAAGAAACAGTTTCTTAAAAATTACATCCTTAAGATAAAAACTTAATATATATTTTATTGAAAGAAAGATTCTATATTAGAGCATATAGAATCTTTAATATATTCATAGTAATGGAATTAAAAAGTATAAGAAAGTATTAATTTCTAACATTAAAACAGTAAAAATAGAAGTGGAATAAAAACAATATGAAATTGATAATATGTAGCAATAATATTATTTTAACCCAAAGTGAAGGGTAACCAACAAACTTGTATAAGGTTTTCTTGATTTATACTTTCATGAATGTCTGTTTTACCCAAACCCAGGTAAGCCCACAATCTAATGATCATTATATGTCTTTCTATCCCCACAATCCCTCAATTTAGAAGGAAATTAGAACCTCTGTCTTCCAAACATGGAAGCCCAAGATCAGCACTATTGGATTCTACCCAAATCTTGTTTGAATAATTTTTCATGCCTGAACAAGTTGTTCATGACATCCACACGAAGTACTGAGAGTTGTAAGTGTGAATATCTCTAGAAAAAACTTCACATATTTTTCACATGAATAAAATTCTTCCACAATGTATATCAATTTTTTTCTCGTTCAAATGAACTTGTATTTATAGGAAACTTTTTCCAACGGTCGGCTCCAATCTAATGGTCATATTTTCAATAAATTTCGGAGGGACCTTGACACGTGTCAAACATACAATGGTTAGTTTATAACAGATTTTATGACATCGTTTCATAAAAGAAAACAATATTAAGATAATTTTATGTATAAAAAAACATATAATCTGATAATATTGGAAAGATATATTAATCAATTCTAACATTATAAATAAAACATATTCATAAGAAAATGAAAACCGGATTTAGAAAAACATTATCACCATTATTGGGTACCGGTATTATAAAAACGGTTTGAAATTTGTACCAGATTCAGTATCATAAAAACAGCATGGCATTTATACTGGAATCAGTATCCTGAAAACCGTGTGACATTTGTACTAGAATCGGTATTATAAAAACAATATTACATTTTTACCAGAATCAGTATCAAGAAAACAACATGAAATTTATACTATAATCGGTATCGTAAATATTGAATGACATTTGTAGGTAAACCTAATGACGGATTTCTAATTATTGCTGAATGATAATTCTATAAGTGTAACAGAATGAGATTTCTGTAAGCAAACATAATGAAAATTATGTATGTATAACGAAATGACAAAACTATAAGTAAAATAGAATGAAAAATTTGGAAATTAGGAAAAAAGTGTGTGAGATTTCCTAAACATAAAACCATAAGGAATGGAGAATTCATAACATAACCTTGTTTATTCAACAATCTCCCCCTTTTGGAAAGAACAAAAAACTTTGATTAGGAAGAATATATTAACATTGATAAAAAAGTACTATAAAACTTATCTCCCTTTTTTAAAGGAAATTTAGGATGAATACGACTAACTCCCACTTATGGTATGTTTCCCAAGGATCATATTCTAGATCTTTATCATTCGGTTTTCTTTCATAATAATATATCTCCCCCTTAGATAACCAATCCTTGTTAAAAAAAACTCCCCCTTACATAGTCATTATTATTTCTCACCATACACCCCCATAATAGATTCTCTCTCTTTGAATTATTCATTAAATTCATCCTTCATAAAAATTATCCCCCTTTGTTATTTTCAAAAATTAATGGGGAAGTATAAGATGTATCTGTAGGGTTATGGAATCATACATGAAAATACAAAAGCAGTATATGAACGAAACATCTTAAGTAATTTTTTGAAATAAAGATTAAATTACAACAAAGCATCAGAATATAAGAAAAAAATCATTCATCCTTCTTCTACTCAGGAAAAATTTAATTTATCAATGCTTTATATTTCATCACTGAATTATATCCATCTTAAATCTTCTTCAGCATGATCTTCTGATCCCAGTTCCTATCTTCTATGGACATGATCCTTTCTTCTTGAGCAGCCAAATTTTTCACTAATTCGGCTCTAACTTCCTTCTAACTACATATAGATTGGGCAACGAAATTGAGTTGGATAACTTTCTTAGAAATGGTTACATTGAATATTTTGAACTCGGATTCATAAGTATTGAATGCTCGGATTGTTGAATCCATGATGTCATTGAACTATCTATGCTCTTCATTGATGGTTTTGGTGTTGTTAAAGACTTTCTTACAAGTCACCTTACGAGATTTATAATCTATCAAAAGATTATTGAAGACCACTACTTGATTTACAACTGTGTCCATAAACATATTTATAGATTTCAACTATTTATTCAGGTTTTGATACATCATTTGACTCTGGGCATCTATATTTTCATGAACTAGAATAGTGCTGACCAAATTCATAAATTATAGCTTGAAAAAGTCATGTTCAACCGAGGACAAGGATTCAGAGCTTGAAATAACTTTTCCTTTCTTAGTTCTTCTTAGAGTTAATGAATCTGGTTTCTCTATACCTTTTAAGACTTATAAGGAATTTATTTTTAGATGAGTCAACCAAATCACTCTTTCCTTTGATAGGATTTCGAAATGGGGTTTGTTCATCTGATACTTAGACAGCAGTAAGATCTCCATGTTAATATTCTTCCCCTTGAAGCTCTACTTATTGTGTTTCTTCTTGTCTTTCATCTACCTGGATCTCTTCCTCCTCATCACTTTTTTGTTCCACCTCATATCTCCCTTCTTCTTCCATATCATCCCCAACTTCTTCATCAACTTCATCTTCAACTTTTTCTTAAATTTCATAATAATCAGAACAGTAATTAGAATTTGAACATTGAGGAGTTACAATGTATTATTCAACATCCATTAAAACAACATCATTGTTCTCTTCAGTGATCTAATCTTCAATTTCATGAAGATTTTATGATAAATATAGGTCTTTCATGACTTTCTCGGTTTTCATAGTGTTATTCGGTTTCTTATGAGCTACTTTATGTTCATGTACTAGTTGAGACTTCTTCTCTATAGCTTTCAGAAAAGACAGACACACTTGAGCTTCTGAGGATTGCTTCTTTAATATCTTCTCATTCTTTTCTTCCTCTAGAATTTCAACTTCCTTGATTTTAAGGCTTAGCCTCTATAGGATTTAGTCTAAAGAAAGGATCACCTTCGTTTCTAGTAGCTTCCATCTCTCTCCAATTTTCAACTGTTTCAGCGGAATAGGATTTTGGTTTCATTGCAGGAGGTGGTGCAGATTCTGGAACATCAGGAAATGGTTTAGGTAAGCTTGGTTCTTTAGGTTTTCTTTTCTTAAGTACCGATTTTGAAGATTCCAGAGAATTATCCTAGTTATGGACACACAATTCATCCACGTTTTTGGATTCAGGTATATAATCTACCTTCATCCTCCTTAGAGTAACATCTTTGACCAACAAAACATTAAACAGATTAGAGACTGAACGAAAAGGGACCTTAATCTCTTGATGGCACATAACAATTATCCTGGAGATAGTTTCCAGAGACATAAGTATCTGAGATCTAATGGTTTTGCATTTTACTGCCTCGATAGTGAGAAATATGTACTTGATCAAGTGGGTCATCTTTATGTTGACAAGAATTTGTAAAAGAAAAATATCCCATATCTTTATAGAGTCCTTAACTCATTTCCTTTGAATAAAAAACCTTGCAACTAGAGAGCTACCAGCATCTGATTTGTTGTAAGATTTTTAATCTTTTAATTCTTAACATACATATGACTGAGGTAATCCAAATCTTTGTCTTTTTCATAATAATTATCTTTCTCGAGAAGTTTATGAGAGAATATAATATCTTCTCCTTTATAAATAATGTTTAAACATTTGTTGCCTTCATATATGGAGTTGTATATGTGTTATCATAAGATTTGAACACGAACATGTCTTTTCCACCCTTTTTGGATGAAATTAAAGGATTCATAGAATATAATAACCAGTTCAGGGTAAACAATATCTTGAATTTTCTCCTTCTCCACACATACACTTTCCCCTTCGTTAGTTCTTATTACCTTAGAGATAAGGGAGTAATACATTGCAAAGAAGTTAGGGCATACCAGTTTTTTCCTGAAGATCACCCAATCCTTTATTTCCTTGTTAATCAGCATATTATCTCCAAAGGATTTAGGAGACATTCGGAGTGAAAGAGACAAAGGAAACAAAAATGAATGCTTTAATGGAAACAGATATTTGGCTCAGAGATCTGTGAGGATGGTGCGGTGCTCATAATCAAAGCACCCCTTATATAGACAATGTTATGACATTTCATCTTCCATAAGATAATCAAACTGCTGAAAATAATTATATATGATCTTACAATTAAGAATGGATTCATAAGAAATAATAATTCTGATCATTAGAAGTAAAGTAAACTAGGAATTGAAAATTATGAAATACCAATAATTTAAAAATATATTTAGAAGAAAAAGAGTAAGAAAGTTTACCTTTTGTAATAATCTAACGAATATATTGGTATTATATGAATTATCATGGAATATTTAGATTTTGGGATATTAATTATAAGAATGTCTATTCCAAAAATTTCAATTCTGAAATTTCAATTCTAGAAGAAAAATATAAACTTGATTTTCTTATAGAACAATATAATTTCTCAAAGAAATAATATTTTCTTATAAAAAAAGAAATAATGAAAATAAACAAGCATATGTACTCTCCCTGAAATACGGAGTAACATAATGTCAGGAGATGATTTAAAAAAAGGAGATATGAATGATTACCTCAAAGATATCATTCACAGCTTCTGTTTATTGTATAAAAATCTATCAAAAGGTAATGATTTTGTAAAAATATCAGCAAGTTGTTCTTGAGTTCCGATGAATTGAAGAATAATATCTCTTTTAAATGTGTGATCCCTAAGAAAGTGATTTCTAATATCTATGTACTTTGCACAGGAGTGATGTGAAGGGTTTTTACAAAGGGAAATGGCACTTGTGTTATCGAACATTATTTGAGTTTTAGTAAAACTCATACCATAGTCTTTGAGTGTGTGTTGTATCCACAACACTTGAGCACAACAACTACCAATTTCTACATATTTAACTTCAGCAGTGTAAAGTGCTACATAATGTTATTTCATTCAAGACAAAGAAACTAATGAATCTCCAATGAAATAAAAATTTCTGGTAGTAATTTTCTTATCCATTTTACAACCACTAATGTCAAAATCTGAAGAAAAAAAATTATGTTCAGAAGCATTTCCAGATGAATAAAATACTCCCAAATCAAAAATTCCCTTTAAATACCGAAAAATTATTTTTACAGCCTTTAAATGGGATTCTCTAGGATTTTTTTGCTATCTTGTTCATAAGAATACAGAGAAAATTAAGTCATGTTGACTAGCAGTTATGTAAAGTAAACTTTCTATCATCCCTCTATAAGATATTTGATCCACAGTTTTCCCCAGTTCATTAATATCAAGAGTATTAGAGGTTTTGATAAGAGTTCTTATAATTTAGTATTGTCATTCCCGATATTTTTAAGAAGATATTTGATATACATATGATGGGATATGTAAGTTACCTCTGGTTTTTGAGAAATTTGAAAACCAAGGAAAACATTGAACTCACCCATCATAATCAGCACAAACTAAGATTTCATAATATTTGCAAAGGGATCAGTTGAGGATTGTTGAGTTGATCCGAAGATGGTGTCATCAACATAAATATGAACAATAAAAATATAATTATTGTTTTTATTAATAAAAATAGTTGCATCAACGGTTCCCTTAGCTTAGTTATTTTGAAGAAAAAATCTTAAAAGTCTATCATAACAAGATCTAGGGGCTTCTTTAAGTCCATATAAAGCTTTGATATGTTTTTAAAAATGATAAGAATATTTTGTCACTTCAAATCCATGGGTTAATCGACATAGAAATCTTCCTGTACACAAATATTAAGAAAATCACACTTTACGTCCATTTGATAAAGTTTAAAATTAAAGAATTCTGCAAAGGATAGAAGAATAAGGATAGATTCAAGTTTTACTATAGGATAATAGGTTTCTTCATAGTCTATTCCTTCTTGTTAGTTGTAGCCTTTAACAACTAATCATGATTTATTTCTAAAAATAAATCCATTTTCATCACAAATGTTTTTAAAAACCCATTTTACTCCAATAACAGAAGTCTCCTTGGTTTTTTCAACCAAGGTACAAACTTGATTACTAACTAATTCATTGAGTTCATCTTTCATAGACTTTTTCCAATCTTCATCACCCAAGGCTTCTTCAAGATTCTTCGGTTCATATTGGGAGAGAAAGCAACATGTTCAACTTGATTCCATAAAGAACTTCTTATTTATACTGGTTGATTAACATTACCAATGATATTATCAATGGGATGATTCCTAAGTTGCTAATGACATGGAATTTGAAAAACCATTTCATCAACATAGGGTAGAAAATATTTAGGGTTAAATGTTTCAAAAATATATTCTTGATCATTATCCTTGAATGAAAGATCTTATTTCAAAGGTTGGTGATCGGTTTTTTAAAATATATCATAAATATGTTCAGGTTGTTTGAAAACAAAAAGATCATTTTCATCAAAATTAACATGTTCCATTTCTTCCACATTACAAGAATTTTTATTAAAAACGCTATATGCCATAGAGTTAGTGGAGTAGGCTTAGAAAATTCTTTCATCAGATTTGGGGTCAAATTTATGTATGTTATCTTTAGTATTCAAGATGAATAAATTACAACCAAAAACATTGAAGTAAGAAACTTTGGTTTTCGTCTAGTCCACAACTCATAAGGTGTTTTATATTGAAAAGGCCTAATTAATACACAATTTATAGTATAACATCCTGTACTTATAGCTTCAGCCCAAAATTTTTTAACTATATAATATTTACATAACGTGGTTTTAGTAATCTCTTTAAGAATTAAATTTCTTCTTTCAACAACACCATTGTGTTGAGGAGTTATTGGAGTAGAATAGTTGTGAGAAATACCTTTCTTACTACAAAAAGGTTCAGAATCCAAATTTTCAAATTCTCCACCATTATCACAATGAATAGTAATCAAAGGTATATTTTTACCATTTTTAACATGAGCTCTAATGTTTTTAAAATAAGAAAAATTTACATATTTCTTTGAAAGAAAATAGACCCAAGTAAATATAGTGTAGTCATCAACTAAAACAAACACATAGTATTTGCCTCCAATACTTCTTGTTTGTGTTGGACCAAATAAGTACATGTGCACTAACTGTGAGGAATTAGAATTTTTAACATCCCATATATATTTAAAGATAGATTTATGTTGCATTCTATAATGAAAAGGATCA
This sequence comes from Viscum album, assembly GCA_963277665.1. NCBI lineage: Eukaryota > Viridiplantae > Streptophyta > Magnoliopsida > Santalales > Viscaceae > Viscum > Viscum album. The sequence goes on from OY728146.1 coordinate 993,257,755, forward strand.
CAGACTTTTGAAGAATCAAACATACGTTCTTGTAGATCCAGAATAAGTTCTTTCATAGAATGTTTACAAAGATTACTTAAGTTACAGTGTCTTATTCTTTGATTCCAATTCCATGATTGATCATAAATGTAGATACCCAAAGCTTGAAGTACATGTACATTACATTACTTTTTTGGAATTATTACTGAATAACAAAAACAAACACACAAGGACCGTAATAGTTTAGTGTCTTTGGAAACTCGGAATATAATCTTCTAATCATGGTGAAAGATCTTCAACATATCCCATAAAGATCTTCCCCTTTTTTTCTTACCTAAAACCTTTCATTATATCCTGGGGAAAATAAAAAATAAAAGGGGTGAGCTAAAATGCCCAGTAAGGGTAAACATAGAGAACACAAAACAATCCATAAGCATTTGAATGCAAAAACATGAACATAAAATCTAAACATCAAAATATTGATCAAATACATGAATCTTGGAAGTAAGTAAGGCATATATCATAAGGTAACATCAATCATGTTAAAATATCATGGGAATAAAACATGTAATTTTGGAAACCATTAAGCACATGTTATGATTTCCATAGTAGCCAATGCATTGCTGCCAAGACCATCTTAGTGGACAATGTCCCTTTCTGAATCGAGTTCACTCCTCGTTTCTGTCCTATAACACTGAACCGGATTAACTTACTGTTCCAAACATGTCTATATCATGAGATATAAATCATTACCCAATGCATTAGAGGGAGATTTAGGTCCCACCCATCTCATAATGAAATCATTCTTACTTGTGCAACAAAATAAACTTAAAACATTCATCATAACCCAATGAATAAAATGGGTTTCATAAACATCATCCCATCATTTCATAATCCATATAAAACAAATGGACATTTCATCATAAGAAAATTGAAACATGTAAATCATAGAGACATTAAACTTTAAATATAAACATATGAAATAATCTCATCCTAGATGGAAAATGGTTTGGATAAAACACTTGAAATATATTCTTGAGGAAAATATCCTTTCTTATTCAAAATATTATTCTTTTCGCAAAATGCAATGAAATTTTAAAAGAAAATGATTTTGTTGAAAATAATCATGAAATCTTGTAGAGTAAGCTTCTTGAAAATAAGGCGTTATGAAACTGTAAAAATCCATTCGTGCAGTATAAATTAAAAAACATTCTTCTCGTACTTTTGCCGGAAAAGTCAAAAAGTACCTTATAAAAGAAAGATTCCATACATACCGTGTAGTAAAAGTAAAAAATGGGTAAAAAGGACATTAAACATACATGAAAACACTTTTATAAAACATGGAAATGGATGATAGAAATAACCCCAGAAAATACTTACGAATAAGCAATCTCGGATAAAAATGAGATTTCAAAAATTATCCCTTACCTTAGGTCCGATATGCTTCATACATTTCTGAACATCCTATATAATGATTTAAATAATGCCATTGACTTATTAAAGAATAATATTCATTGTTATGATATCATATATGGTTCACTTATGAATTTATATTACCCGTTCTTTTGTAAGTTCCTTGTTAATGCAGCATTTTGGGTTAAATCATTTTATTTATCGTACGTGTTTGGACTTGTTGTTCTTGATATTATTACTTATATCCTAATTTACTTAATTCCAGAATGTAAAACATGATTTATATATAATATATATTCATTATATACATATATATATGATAGATCTATTAAATGGAATGAAATACATCATTCATGAAGATGATAGGCAATACGTACGAATGAACGTTGTTTTCGTTTCCTTATTGAATTGAATGAAATTAAGTAGATGACATACATATATATACACAAAAAACCAGTATCATTACTCTGTAATATATTTCATGATTACATAGTATATATACTTTATAATCATTCATGAATGGTTAACATGGAGAATGAATCTCATCGCGTCGCGGAGACGGTAGTTCGTACGTACGCACGAGCAATGATATCATTCCCATGATCGTCGAATTGAATTGAAGTGTACGTATAATATTTCAGAATCAATATCACATTGAAATATTCATATATAGTTATTTATTTACACCATTATACCCATCCAAGTAAGGTGGTGGTGGAAAATAGATTACACCACGGTGTGGAGATGGTATTCCGTATCTACGCACGCGTGGTGATTTCGTTTTCCTTAGGATAGATAGATGGTGAAATAGGGTTTTTTGATACATATAATAACATATCAGTATATGAGTGATACTGATGTTATTAATTCATAATGAAACAACTAAAGAAGAAGAAGTGGAATAAGAAATAAAGTTGAAAGAATCGGTAACGGACATTACCTCTTCTTTGAAGCTCATCTTTGAGACCTCCTCTTAGGGCACTAAAATTGTTCATTGAAGAAGACCAGGACCTCGAGGATATTTTTTAATTTTTTGTTTTATTTATATGTTTTTATAGTTCATTCCAAATAAATTAGTTTCATTTTTATGTGTGCAGTTTTTATAATTTAGAAGTGTTTTAGAAAATGAATATTTTGATATCTGAATGGGTATTACACATGCGATTAAAAGATTTCTCAAAATATTTATTCTTTATTTGGAATTTGTACAATATATTTGAAGGGTCGATCCCTATTATGGCTCATGGGTGAGCCTAATATGGCATATACAAAGGGTTGAGATCCATTATAGTTTAGGATAAATGGGTGAACCAAATATAGCTTATATGAAGTGTGAGCCAGAATATAGCTATCTAATGGATTGGGTATGGAAGTCATTTGTATGGAAATTCCAATTGAAATAGTTACAACTATGTATGCCGAAAATATGGTTATTCCTTTTATAATTGTGAAAACTAGAATAATATCTCATAATACCTTTATCTATTTTTATTCCTTCTATGGGTTTTATGGTAAATTTTGTGTACAAAAAGAGTATGAAATGAGAATATTTTAAAAGTAAACTGTTTACTAATTATTAATAGTTAAAAGGTTTACCATATGAAATTTTTTTCATGGGTTTTAATGTTTATAAATGGACTAATAGTTTCAATATATTTATATCCATAACAGATATTTTTATGCTCAAACCATGTTTTTAATGTTTTCATAAGACTTAATGATGAGTAATGGATTGGTAATTTTTATGTTTAATGATGTGAAGAGTTTTCATAAAATATATCTAGATTCATTTTAAATGTTTTAGAATATGGGAAAAAGGATACTATTTTGAAGTGTCAACTTTATATTAGTACTATTTTGTTATGTATGAGTTATGGCATAATTCAATAAATCTATCAACCTGAAAAGATACTCTAATGTGAATTATTATTCAAAAAAACTAGTGAATGTTATATTTTAGTTCATTTACATACAATATAATTGGTTTTCAATTATTTACAAATTTTTAGTACTCACAAATACCTCTTATTAAATATCTTTATGTGGTTATTGAACAGTTATACTAAAAAATCATTATATAAAAGGTTTAATACAATAAGAACCAAGTATTGAATTCACATTCATTGAATTAATTACTATAAACCCGATAAAAATCGAATTTATAGGATCCATATTAGAAGTTTTGATGACATATTATCTCCCTTTCTCTCTATTCCTTGGATTTTGTTGGATTATTTTCTCATCGATGGCCCGTGGATTTGTGCATTGAACCGCATTGTGTACAGATTCCTTATAGTTAAAACATTTGATAGTAAAATAAGGGTTGAATAGTGTATTTCATTATTTTATCACAATTTTGCGTTCTCTTGTTATGATTCACTATCTTGGTTCCCTTCTTTCCCACACTAAAACCCTTTCCTCATCCAGTTTAGGAAATTTCTAGGATTCTTCTTCCCAGACTTTTGAAAAGAGGGATGTTAGAATTTATTACCTATATGAGATTTCTTCGTTGAGCAACTATAATGAAAATATCATCTACACATCCTTTATCCTAAATTTTTTATTCTTTGTGATTTTTTTATCATTATTTCATATATGATGGGACATCAGAAATTTTTTTCAAAACATTCCAAGTCTTGAATCAAAAAAGAATTTCATAGACTCAACAGTATCCCACTAATGACTTAGTCAACTATAATTTCATGGTCAATTAAAAATATAGATCCATATATTGAAATTATTATATTGTTTAACTTTTATATACTTATGGATTCATTTTACTATTTATGGAGGAAAAGAAAACCCAATTTCATTTTAAACCCAGAGTGAATGGAAAATTTATATCAAATAGTGTTTTCCAGAATTCATTCCACTACATCACTTTGGTTTAATATTCAATATTCATATCTATAATCAACATCCACCATTGATCAGATTCACCATATATATGATATAAACACAATTTTATCATCAATTTCTCAGTCCATTGAAGGATGTATAACATCTTCTCAATGGATTTGGTCTATTGTTCCATGATTAAATGATTATAATATCTATTGAAAGTGGGAGGACATTTTGAAATAAAGGTCCCAAATGTAACTTTTTTTATGGGGATGTGGTCGATCCCCCAGATTCATGTTTCTAATCAATAAAAGATGTTAATTAAGAAATTATCATCATGATGTTCCCAATTACTACTTCCATTATGTAGGGAATATCACTTGGGATGTCATCGCATTTTCCACCACATTGGTTGTTCAATTTGTGTCCCCTATTTCAAGAAATTAATGAAAGGAATGGGATAATTATGGAAGATAATATTTAAACTATTAATATATAAATTAAAACCATGAATAATAAATAGATAACCACTAAATGACATATATTATATTAACCTATGAATTTATTTTTTCCGATATGAGTTATTCATGATATATTTATTAACATAATATTATATGGGAATTTTTTTTCTAACAATAATGTTTCATAAAGATATTGTCATTTAATAAATAATATTCCCCATGATTTTCTAACTAGTTGTGTGCAATGGACTTTATTCCAAGAACCATGATATAATTGAGTCAAGACCAATGTTTCCTTTTGGGGGGTTATTACCCCTAGGAATAACTTTTCTAAAGCTGCATCCATTTATAGTATCTATTCAATGATTTATTTATTGAAAACCACTCAATTTATACATTATAAATATTTATCGATGTTCTAAAAATAGCGGTCTTTTCTCAACGGTTTTAAAGTAGGTTTTATTATCCCAAACCACAAACATAACTATACATTCCTCAGATACTAACTATGACATTCCATATATATAATTCATCTTAATTCATAATTATTTACATAAATATACACATAGTATTACTCCAATAAGATAATGATGTCTAGTGTAGTTGAGAAATATTATACATATCATAATAACATGAAACATGTATATAACTATATTATCTAAAAACTCAAAACCATGTCGTTATATTCCCTTTATCTTCTAATATTATAGGGGATAACCCTAAGATATACATAAGAAAATAGCAATTTTTAATGCCTTAGAATGGATTATTCAATTAATATTATGATGTATGTAATAAATTATAGTCAAGAGGCATATCAAGGTGGAGTAATAGTCTAAATAATCATAAAAATTTACATAAGGGTATAATATAAGATGATAAAATCAAGTCATCATAGGAATTTTGAAACAACACAAATGATTACATTATAATCCTAAGTTAAGGATAAACTAAAAGAAATAATAATATTGTTCTCATAAGATTACCCTCTATGAACCATAAATAAAATCTCAAGAGATAAAAATATTACCCATTTCATTAGAGGGATTCATTATTTTGGGACCACCAATACCATTCATATAATGTACATGAATTTTTGTGGTATATAGACCATACAAAATATGAATTAATTTTATAACTTTTAACCCCAAAAATAAATATTGATGAATACATAAATGGTTTTCCTCAATAAATCATGTCTAGGTACCACTAGGTGTATACCATTGAGTATAAATTAGGATGGGTTTTCACTATACGAAAATCTGGCATGGAAAGTCATATGATAATGTTGGAAGCATAATGTGTTTTAATTACGGGTTGTGGAAGTGATCAATGTGACTAAAAATTGGTATGTCAATACATGGGAATCACAAGGATAGTAATGTGATGTGTAAAACACATTATAACAAGGAATATTGTAAATTAGTTGTTCTTAGAATAGATAAGTTCCTAAATTAACATAAAGCAGAGAGAGTCTCTTAACATGAGATTGAAAATATAAAAGAATGGGAGTATCTTCCTAAGATATTGGGAAAACCATGGGAGGTATATATAGAGGGAGAGTGAGAGTAAATTAATGCTAAATGGGTTTTGAGTGAATATAATTATCATGACTCCCTCTCTCTAATGATTCATTAATGAAGGTTGAGAGATAAATACCACTGAGTGTTTCATCTAGTTGGCCCTAGGTAGGAGGAAAGCGTCTGGGGTATAAAAATCACACATATATAGGATTAATTATCATCTATAATAATAAAAATATTGTGAAATTTTATAAATAAACACCAAAAATCTCCATCATATTATATAAAATAAACCAAAATTCACCCCACAATCCATGAATAAAGTAAAATAAATACATATAAAAGTCTCCAGAATAATCCAAAAGACTAGTTTATAACAGCGAATCAAAAAAATCTCTGACCCTATTTTTAATGTCAATATTAGTCCACAATTTTATTCTAGATACACTAAAGTATAGTTTATACACTTATGGTTGGAATAATCTGTATACTTACTAGGTATATATCCTAGTTATCAAGGGTACGTGTGAAAAGTTCATGCTGACATGCCAATGAAAAAATAGTATAATAAAAAAGTACCTATAGAGGTAATTTAACTATCCCAATACTTACCATGGATCAATCACCAAATAATGTATTTAATAAAATAATATAACAATGCCTTTATATACCTGAAAGTGACCATGATAATTAATCCCCATTTATTTTTCATTACAATTCCCTGAAATCAAACGCCATGTTATCCTATCAATTGCATGCATACCACATCACATCACATAAAATTACATAAAATCAATCTCTGATGCGGGTTGCGATGAATACCTATGTCCCCACCCTCTCAATGTCTATAATATGGTTCTATATTAAGAACCATCACATAACAGCCCACCTGAAGACACATGAACCAACACATCCCACCTTGTCTGAAGACACCATGGCTATAACTGCACAACCCACCTAAAGACACATGGGCCATAACATCTAAGAGAATATTGAGGAAGATGAGGTTTCCATCCATCCATATCACCACTATCCACGATGTGTTGGAAACAATCTGATGGTAGAACCTATGAGTGTTGTAAAGGTTATCCAAATCTACTAGGGAAATATTGAAATAAAAAAACATGATAGGGAGATGAATTATATTACTCATCTTATGGGTCCAGAATAATAGAACAAACACAAATCACATAACTACAACCATAACACACATAAACCTCCAAAACCACTAAACAAATATATGCCACACATCACACCATCAGAAAAAACCACACAACATTTCCCACTTTCAATAACACACACCACCACTTTTATTCATTATTCCATTATGAAATATCAAATTTCATCCCATTAAACACATTAACAAATAAATTAATTATTTAATTTCATTTAGAAACATAATTTATTCCATTGATAACCAAGTAGTGAAAACAACCACCCAATGAAAAAAAATTATATCACATCATCTCCCATCGCCATGTAACACCAACAAAACTATCCACCAAAAAAATATCATCATCACACCATGCCACCATAAGGAACAATTCCAACACATATAACTATCATGCATCATTGTAACACATCATCTTTACTTTAACTCAAACCTATGAACACCACAACCAATATCCACCATATATCATCTCTACATATCATCACCACAGTACTGCCTAACCTGTTAAAAAACCACACCATTACTGCACCTCATCTTGAGGATGCACCACGACACATAAAAACCCCATCGTACAACTTCCTAAATAACATAGATGCAAACCAACTACATCACATTGTAGCTGCACACAACACAGACCCTAGTCGATCACACATACCATCACACAATATCCCAATGAACATAAAGAAACATGGGAATGAAACAGCATAGAAAAAGAACACATCGTGGATTCTAACAATTAATCAGGATATTTCATCTCATTACCTCTTTATTTAGAATCAGTATTTTAAAAATAACCAAATTCATTTGGAAACCATTTTTTGTAAAAAATTGAAATCTGTTATCCTTTTATTCTGTGTATGATCACATAGAAATATAATAAAGGTCTCTAGTAACATCAAATCTTATGCATGAAAGGCTCCCGAAATGTATTATATTCTTTATTGTAAAGAATTATTCCAAATATCTTCCAAAAAATATATAAAATTTTCAATCCATGTGATATTTCCACATAACACTCAATTTAATTTATACTAATTAATTATCTTTCTTATTACAATGCTTACATTTAATAAAAATGAATGAAAAATATTATAGTCCCCACACCTATCACATATATAGGAGATAATGAGGAACCCAAACATATTGAAATCATTCTAATCTCACTACACACCACCAGGTGAAGAAGAAATTGTTGGAAACAAAAATCGTAAACGGAGCCCCTAGATGAACAAAATCCGCACCATAGGATCTTAAAAACTCAACACTAATGCACCCAAATAAAATGAAACAACACCACATCCAATCCTAGTAAGAATAATAGAAGGAAAATTAGGTGATAAGGGATAATAAAAAACCTTGGATCCCCAGATATTGACTATAATATCCCACAAATCAACACTAGGGGAGAGGTTATGGAGGCTCCATTGATAGTGTATACAGTTCTCCCAAAACCGGGAAGAAATGAGTGCATAGTGGGTGTGTTTGACCATATTATAACCCCATTAACATGAACTAAGTCACGTGATTCATGGAATGAATTCCATATTCACATAATGAATTTCTTTGGGTCCATGAATTAGAAGTCATGATACCATTACAAGGTGTGAATCCCCATAACATATATATTTCACAAAAATTCCTAGTACCTAACTTTGAATTAATATCACATTATGAATTCTAATTTCACAATGTGTGTTCATTTCATGGAATCCCATAATTCAGCATACAATCTGTTAGATCATAGGTTACCCATTCCAAAAAAATAACAAATAAATGAATTTATTTCCACATTCACAACATGAGTCACCTAATGTAGATCTCAAGTATCTTGAAATCCACAAAACCCTACTCTAGACTCCATTAGACATCACCAGTGGAAGAAATGGTAATGTATTAGGATGAGAAAGAAAATGGTTTTTAATTTGAAAACTCTAAAATAATTCTCATTATAAAAAATAAAAACAAAAAAACAAATAAATGAAATGGTTATGAAGAAAAAACCCATGAGAATCATCTCAGGGATCTAGATACATTGTAAAAGTACTGCTATTTAGACAATAATACCCACAAAACCAAAACAGTCACCGCACATGACCATATCACCCCCTCTCATTGGGAACAAAATTACATCATCTAGTACCAACATCAATCCACCACAATCCCATGAAATGATCTCTTCTATGACACATCTGATGACTACAACTACCACAGTCGATATATAACACTTCCTGATAAACATGAATCGTGATGTTCCATTATCCATGTCAATATATTATCTACTTTAGGAGTCAAAAACTCACCAGCATGGTTCTAATTATGTCAAGGTATAATGTTGAATGATTCAGAATTATCCATTACACTTTTTAGATATCATATGATTTTCTAAAAATCACATTTCAAGAAAAAACACATATAATATAACAATAAGATCCCAACATAACATCATAATTATAATAGGATAGAGAAAATAATATAATAAAACATCTCTGGGTACTAAGAAAACATTTCCATCTACAACTCCCAAGTACTCTCCTCTATGCCAAAATTCCTCCCGAAAATTTAACCAATAGAATTTTCCATCCATGAAACAAGTTCTTTAGGCGGTACTAGATCTCACCATGATGTTCTTAAAATTTCACATCATCCAAGACATAAAACTCACACAATCAATGAAATGTGTGTCATTATTAGGAGACAAATAAAGATGAGACATGACAAAGACCTCATGGATCCTATCCAGAAATGGTTATAATCCAAAACGATACACCACCTGACTAATACACCCCTACATCTCGACGAGACCAATAAATTATGAGAAAACTCTTTCCACCACCAAACACATCCTTCACATCTCTTAGATAACCCCTCAATAAAAAATGTTCTCCAATCCTAAACTCCAGGGGCGTCCTCCTACAGTAATCATTGCCCATATGATGATCATGTTCCACCCTCATCCTTTCTTGGACCCACATGTTCTTCTTAGTTATACTCCTCATGAAATTAGGACTAATAACTACTAATTCCCCAACCATCATCTAGAAAAACAGATAATGAATTGTACATCCATACAATGGACCAAAGGGATACATGGGAATGGTTAAGTGATATGTATTATTTTATCTTGGCTATAATAGATACATGTGTCTTACCAATGATATACATATGTGTAGGATAAAAGTTCACAAAATAATTTCCATCCTCTAGAAAATACACTTTATCATCTCGTCTATCTGATGTAGGAATGCAGTTCTAAGGCACGACTATGATAAAAAATAATTCTAAAACCCACTTTTTATACACATGGTAAAATTATGATCGCAATCATACATTGTTTTCCTTTATATCCAATTACTCTTAACCGTATCTTGTACATACCACTTCATAAAAACATATATGTCATGGAACTAACATAATTCCATAAAAAAATATGAATTCATTAGTTATACCACTCTCTCCAAAACTACATATCATTATCTAAGATATTTCATTATCCCTATGTTGAAATTAATTAATATTTACTGAGTAGAATCTATGGACTAAAACAAACCTCCTAGAACATAGTTATTTGTTTTTTCTGAGTGAAAAACCATACACATTTCAAAAAACTACACCACTGAACTTTTCATCCACAGAAACCAAAGTTATCTTCTAAATCTATAATAAATCATTGTAATATTTTTATGTACCATTAAATGTGAGAAATTAATCACATGTAGAACACTCTCATTCAATTCCTTTGGGATGAACATCATTTACTGGAACAAAATTTGCTTCTATACATCCTCTGATCACCCCTCATGGGAGTCAGCATGGTCAACTCTTCCATGCATCTGCTCGACCTCTATCTCTCCCAACTGATACTCATCCACCTACCACATCAAGTATACATCAACAATACTCTCATAAACACAACCTCGATCACTACTCCCACCAATTCAAAGATATATCAGTACATTCTCCTTTAACCCTTTCCAAACATCCATAGAATCCCAGATAACATCTCATCAGGAATTCCAACTCAATGCATTTAAAACAACATTTACCTTTCTAAAGAAATAAGAGATATCAAAATAATAATCTTGAAGAAACATCATCCCCCTCCACTATGGTTGATTTATCTAATGCAGAGAGAAAACACATTCCAGGATATTTTTATTTATGAAATACAAAAAGAGATTTCTAATGATTAATCTTAACATACATTTAGCATGAAAAAAATTCCTCAAGCTTCAGATCATTGGTAGAATAGTGAATATCATGGAAATATAATTTCATAAACCCATTGGAGAATGAATCAATATATTTCATCACCACGGATCCCATGATCGGATTGTAAACCTCACAGAATAACATGAAAAAAACAACATCCTCTAGAAATTAAAGCACTAGAGAAATAACCAACATTTTATTCAAGGAACCAAAATATATTTAGAAAACATTAATCTAAGAAAACTCTTATTGCACATGAGCCTTATCCTAGTTGTTGAGGACTCCTTAAGTGCATCCAAGAGACCTCGGATCAAATACTGGCGGAGGCTAATTTCCAGGTACTGTAGCAGACACTGTAGCAGACACTGTAGAAGGAACTGTGCAGAACTGTAGCATGTACTATAGAGGGGACTGTAGCAGGCACTGTTTGGCACTGTAGAAGCCTGGAATATTCCCCCGTTTGGGCCTTCAGGCCACCTATTTGGTCCCCAAGTCCTTTAAGGACTTCGGGCAACCCAGGCCTTTGGGTCAGTAAGGCCTTCAGGCCACCTTTAGTGTAGATGAAAACCATACATCCTACAAGGAACAAGCTTTAGAAGGAGGAGGAGGAAGGAGATTACACCAAATCAAAGCTAAATGTATTCCAAGAATGAGAGGGTATGGAACCTACCATCGGGACAAGCCTGTGCAAGCATAGGAAATCCTAGACGATCATCCATGCGAAGGTGGAGAGCTGATTTCAAGATGAAGATGCTAGGGAGGAGTAGTTCCAAGTAGTTAGTCTTTGTTGCATGTAATGTATGAAGCCTATAGGAAATGAATTCCTTTAAGGCCTACGGGCCATGTAATACTTTCACCTACAGGTCTTGTAGGAGTTCCACCTCACCATTTGAAAAATGGATTATCAAAAATCAATAAAAAATGAAGGCCTTCGGGCCATTGGAGGAAGAAAAATATTATTCCTTTTTTGTAAATGGTTTTATCAGGGTATAAATTTTAGAGAAATTTTGTGTAATCCACTGATAATATCATGTAAGCCCATAGAAATGGATATCCTCTCCAATGTATTTAAGTGATACCCAACAAAAAACTACCTCAATAATTGATGGGTCCACTCCTATAAAATGATAGGACAAGACATGTCTAGCGAAGAACACCTATCTTACCTAGAACAAATAAATAAAAATATTTACATAGATTTTATTGTGTCAATAGACATAAAAAAAAATTAAATACCTAGAATTCTCTTCCAATGACATAATATGGATATAGATATTATTGATTAGTAAAATTTTGATTGGATCTAGAAATTCATATTACCTAGAATTCATGAGTTCCATGAATATAGCTTGTGTGTTTGTAATGTTGAAAAAAATGACTACAAATATAAAGTTATCATACCTTCATTTGAATGAAATCATTGAGCTATCCTCACACTTTACTCTCTATTAGTGAAATATTAAAAAAATAAACCTTTAAAAACCTATTGGATCCTCTCAACTGTAAAAACATATCATTGATTCTTAAAATATGGTAATAGTTCTTGAATGTTACTTGATTCAACCTTTATTACTCTACCAAAAACCTATACCAACCATATTAATTATTTTTTGATATTATTGGACCACCCTATAGAGACACATTAGGCCAGATGAAACCCATAGGCATAAAATCATATACCTATAACCTCAAATCACTCTAGCCTATAGGAACCATTTGGTATGGATCCATCTAAATTAGGGACACACTAGGTTGTAACACAATCCCAAACATAGGATCACATCAAGAGATAGTGGCATAAAATAAGCTGGATAAATTTTTGGGTAACCTTGAAATCTCTTGGAACATCGTAAACATGAAAATACATTTAATGATCTGGAATCTAAGATAAAAAGTATACACTTGCCTAACACCCATCTAACAACAAAACTCACCAAAAAAATCCCCTAGATGTACCTCCACATCAAAAAACCTAACAATTATCTGGAAATACTAAAAGAATACATTAATGGATGAAATAAAATATGTTATAATGATAACATTTTATGGATTTGTATTTATCATGATAAATAACCACACTTTTTTGTGATGCCCCATCACTAGTCCATATCTCAGGAACACATAAAACATAACATCGTGACCTTTAACTTGTGTAGATATGACCAGAGAACTGGAAATATCTTCTCATACAGTCCCAACATATAGTCCAAATTAGATGTAAAAAGGATTATGAGTCTCATTAATCCTTCAATATACATATAGGTGTAGATGATAAATTGATCTTACCTTGGACAACTCATGGCTCTACTAGCACGACCATCTATAACACATGATCCTAATCATACCAGATCCTTGACCTCTCTACATCCTACCTAGATAACCTTGATACAAACTATGGGGATAATCAATAAGATTCCTTGTACCACATATTATCTCGACTGTGGAATAAGAACCAATAATAATTATTGTTGATACTGCCTTAGAGGAAGCTACTTCTAGTACCGCCAAAAAGTTTTCTGATCAAACACATGAAACTGGACCCACAAAGAAGTCAGACACTAGGCCTTCTAGTTTCCATTAAACCAACACACATTTCATGAAAATATAAATCCAACAGTAGTTCCTTGGTATCCGCATACTTTAAACTTAAATAAATAGATATTCCATCTTCAATTCCCCATTATTCGAAACCATGACTTCCGGAACAAACAGTACCCACTATCTGATTCTTAACACCTCAAAATTATCGCTTGTACACTATCATGAGAGTAGAATCCAATAAAAATATCAAAAAATAATATTCACATCATTATTAACCTCTTGTAACATATGAAATATAAATAAAGTGACAAAATACCAGATCATTGGCTGTAAATCCTCCAGTAGACATTATTCTCAAGACTGCTCATGTGGAAAAAAAATCTGGAGAAAATTGTTAGAGGCCATTGACCCATATTAGTATCTCTCATAAAAATAGGTTCCACAACTAATTTAAGATCATATCCTTCTTAATGTACACCATAACCATCTACACTAGTATTTTGAATGGAACACCATTTTAAAGTCAAACCACAATACATCTTCCTCAATACAATCACTAAGGTACAACGTCAACTACTAACATGTAAATAACCATAAAAAATAAATTCAAAATTACATTATCAATCATATTGTTATCAAATTAGATATAATGTAATATCTTTCTCCTCTAGTTATAGTATTTTCTCCATATATGAGACACTCCACTAAAAAAATCCCATAATCATCCATTGAAAGTGATATTAGGTCCTCTATCATGCATCATCATCTTCTATTGGTTTGATCCTATAACTATCAAGAAGAAACTAATACTGAACCTAATCTATTTTATCAACTCAATTTTGATAAACATTAGGTATTACATAAAAAAATGTGAATTACTAGTCTTATAGAATGTAATTTTATCAATTTTTATTTACATAAGTCATTTTATTTTTACAAAATAACATAATTAAATCACAAACATAGTAAACCATGATGAATATACCTCTTCTATGTCTCTTCCATGAAAAAAATTACTCCTCTAATTTTGTCCCACCAATCTCTATGTTCATTAACTAGATCACAGGGGGCCTAAAAACTCATGTTCTAGACAGTCTCACATGTCTATTTCAAGCACCATGATCGAATCAAAAAATTTCCATACCAATCCATGAGATCCACAATTTTTATTACTCCAAAATCCATCCAATCTCTCAAACGTTCTTCTTATAACTCTCTTTCATGACCTGATCCCTCAAAATATACTACAATAAATAAAGAGAGATAATAAACCCCTGAGTTTATCTTATATTAAGCCCCATGGTTGTGACTAGCACCAAGGGAACAAAAATATCACATGTATGGGAATAATTTCCCTATATAATAAAACATTATCAAGAGATAGGATAAACATCAATAAAAAAACTTTAGTAGATAATATAAAATAATCCCAAAGGCATCCCAAATAATAAATAATGTAAAACTAATATATATGAAAGTATCCAATGTATAAAAATGGTAAAGTCTACAGTACTGACTGAAAAACAGCTCCAACCCATATTATAATGACCATCTCGGTATCCAATGTCCTATTGGAATATTAAAAAATAGATTATATATATATGGTGAGAAGAAAGGTTATAATCAAAAGATAAATAACCATGGTCTCAAGTGCACATGCGAAAAGAAAATTATAATGGAACTGTTAAAAAACAAAAGAACAAAACATAACCCATAATAGTCATCTAAAAATAATCGGCATCACCGTGGCTCTCCCACAAAATTACACATCCAATATAATTATATAACATTGTGTTATTAAAAAACCATTGATCCCTAGTTTCGGTTAACCAAATATTTTCCTCTCTCAGTCCCCAATGTCAAAAATCTTATTCCCACATCCATTATATTTAGAAAACCTCACATCACATCTTAATAGTTCACATTACACTGCATCATAAAATATCACATACCAACCATCTATGATGTGGGGTAGGACACATCCCTACCTACCCAAAACATGAATGGTCTATAATCTAATGATATAATTATGTATTATCATATCATGTCTCAACCAAAAAAACATAGTTTGACACATCAATCCTGTAGAGACCCGAATCTTGACATACATTAGCATTACATTACTTTTTCATAATACTTAATACATAACAAAAACAGACACACAAGGACTGTAATAGTTTACTATCTTTGGAAACTCAGAATGTAATCTTCTAATCGTGGTGAAAGATCTTAAACATCTCCCATAAAGATCTTCCCCTTTTGGTTTTCTTACCTAAAAACTTTCTTTAAATCCTGGGGAAAAGAAAAAATAAAAAGGGTGAGCTCAAATGCTCAATAACGGTAAGCATTGATAAAATAAAACAAATCATATACATTTGAACATAAAAACATGACCATAATGTTTAAACATAAAAATCATGGGAAATGACATAAAACACATAAGTACATAAGGTATAGATCATAAATAAAAATTAATCATGATAAAATAGAATGGGAATAAAACATGTGATTTTGGCAACCATTAATCACATGATATGATTTTCCATAGTAGCCAAGGCATTTCTGCCAAGACCATCTTAGTGGACAAAGTCCCTTTTAGAATCAAGTTCACTCCTCGTTCCATTCCTGTATTACTGAACAAGATTAACTTATTGTTCCATCCATGTCTATATCATGAGATATAAATATTTACCCAATGCATTGGAGGGAGATATAGGTCCCACCCATCTCATAATGAAATCATTCTTTTGTGTGCCAAAAAATCATAAATCATACATCATAGCATAACCCATAGAATGGGATTCTTAAACATCAATCCATCATAACATAATCCATATATAAAAAATTGGTTATCATTTCATCATAAGAAGAATCAAACCGTGTAAATAATGGAGACATTATACTTGAAACATAAACATATTAAATAATTTCATTTTAGACGGAAAATATTTTTGATAAAACACTTGAAATGAAATCTTGAGGAAAATATCCTTTCTTCTTCAAAATCATTTTATTTTCACAAAATACCATGAAATTTTAAAAGAAAAGGGTTTTTTTGAAAATAATCATGAAATATTGTATAGGAAGATTCATGAAAATTAGGCGTTATGAAACCGTAAAAATCCATTCACGCCGTATAAGTTAAAAATAACATTCTCCTTGTACTTTTGTCGGATAAGTGAAAAAGTACCTCGTATGGTAAAAAAAGAAATATTCCTTACATACCATGTAGTAAAAGAAAAAAATGGTTAAAAATGACTTTAAACATACATGAAACCATTTTTAGGAAACATGGAAAAGGATGATAACAGTAACCCTAGTAAATACTTATGAATAAACAATCTCGGATAAGAACGAGATTGGAATAGTTATCCCTTACCATAAGTCCGATATGATTTGTATGTATCTGAACCTCCTGTATAATGATTTAAATAATTTCATTGACTTATTACATAATCATATTCATTATTATGATATCATATATGGTTCACTTATGACATTATATTACTCTTTCTTTTGTAAATTCCATGTTAAAGCAGTATTTTGGGTAAAATCGTTTCATCTATCGTACATGTTTCGACTTGTTTTTCTTGATATTATTACTTATATCCTGATTTACTTAATTAAACAATGTAAAACAGTATTTATATATAATATATATTCAGAATATACATATATATATATATGATAAATTGATAAATGGAATGAAATACACCGTTCATGGAGACGGTAGGCTGTGCGTACGCATGAACGCTGTTTTAGTATCCTTATTGAATTGAATGGAATTAAGTAGATGACATAAATATATATATATATATATATATCATGTATCATTATTATGTCATATATTTCATGATTAATTATTATATATACTTTATAATCATTCATTAATGGTTAACACGGAGAATGAATCTCATTGGGTCGTGGAGATGGTAGTTCGTGCGTACGCACGAGCGATGATACCATTACCATGATCGTGGAATTATATTGAATTGTATGTATAAAATTTCAGAATCAATATCACTTTAAAATAATCATATATAGTTATTTATTTACACCATTATACCCATCCAGGTAAGGTGGTGGTCGAAAACATATTACACCACTGCGTGGAGACAGTATTCCGTACGTACGCACGTGCAGTGATTTCGTTTTCCATTGGATAGATAGAAGTTGAAATAAGGTTGTTTCATATTTATAATAACATATCAGTAGATAAGTAATAATGATGTTATTACTTTATAATGATACAACTAAATAAGAATACGTAGAAGAAGAAAGAAACTTCAGAGAATCAGAAGAAGAGATTACCTCTTCTTTGTCGCACCTCCTTTAAGCTTCCTCTTAAGAAAGTAGAGTTGGTCTTTTGAGAAGACCAGAACCTCCATAATGTTACTAGATATGTCGAGAAGAGAAATTTTTAGGGTTTGGACGGGCTTCAAGGCTCAAAACGGTGTGAAGAGAAGAGGGAAGGGGTTCCCTTTTTATAAAGGAGGAGAGAGGCACCTTTGGAAAAACTTAAAACCTTATTTTATAATAAAGTCATATTCGGTTTTTAATAGCTCCAAATTGATTTATTTCGAATATAAGGTGGGTATGAGTCTAAATCATCTCAACCAATAGATTTTGGATGGGTTTGGGTCATTATATTAACCTTATCTATTAATTTTAACTCTTAGTTAATTAGACTGAAATTTACCATGTCACTTTGTATTTTTATATTATATAGTTAATAAACATACCATATACATCAAAGAGACCCCCAATTGGTACATTAATGATACACCTATCATGATATATGTATCTTGGCAGAAACATAGATTTTTAAGAATATAATAACAATTAATAATATAATATTTTTTTAACAACTACTTTATGTCAATTTTGACACTATTTGGTAAAAGATTTTTGGGAAACTCATAACAGCATGATTAGTTCAAAAAAAGTTAATTAGTTAAATAATAACTTGTCATATTTAACTATAAAATTATTTTAATGAATAAAAAGTCTCAAATTACATTTATTTGGGTATTTATAACATCAACTATTTTAATATTTCATTATTTAGGTAATTACTGCATCACCATTGTGTCATAAATAACTTAAATTATATAATGTCTAAAAATTATAAATAAATTACCATTAGGTAGGAAATAGTTTTATATTTCTAATGAATGTTTACAGTAGAATTTAACTTATGTATAACCCTATATGAAAAATGATTTCATTATTAAACTTTGATTTTAACTATTTTAACCCTTCTTTAAATAAATTAATAATAAATGTCCAAATCTAATCCAAGTAAACCTAAATGGTCATATTTTATTCCTAAGGTTGTTTTTGGTCGAATTAAACTTATCCAATAGAATTATGACATGTTTTAGGGTAATAATAATATCATTTTTAACCTTCATTACCCTGTTTACTTTTAACCGTGGTAAATAAAAGTAAAAAGTTACTATTCACCAAAAATTATTTTCACCACATTAAACCACATTTTATTCCTTGATATTAACCATGACTCTCAGATTTTATATATTCCACTCACAGAAGTGGTAAAATTAAGTTTTATGTGAATTTCTAAATTCTCCTAGGAGGTGGGTAAAAGACGGTGAAAAGTTCAATAAATTTTTTATATATCTAAAATTATTATAAAATGACTCCAATTAATTACATTGAACATATGTAGGTATTATGTATCAATTTTTACCTAAAATATATTTAAATAAAATAAATAATTATTTAAATAAAAAGTCGGTTTTTAAAGAGTAACCTAGTGTTTTCACTATTCATCAAAAATTTAATGTTTTTAGAAAAATACCAAAAATTCACCCTAGGCGAATTTTGATGTTTCGAATCCAAAAATGAAGTACATTTTGAAATATAAAATTTATAAATTTTCAAAAAGTGGGTATTACTATTCATAACGGCTAGTTTATAAAATATTTTAATAACATATTGTTGTTTAGTGAAACTCGATATTGCGTACAACACACGCTATCATGGAAGGTCATGATTGCCTATAAAGCAAGCCAAGTCAGGGATGCGTGTAGTGAAATCTCCTTTTGGTGTAGCGTACAACACAAGACATCAATGAAATTAAAAAAGAATATTTTTCATAAAATCTCAGGGTGTTACATTCTACCCCCCTTAAAAAGAATTTCGCCCTCGAAATTCGTCGGGGTTATAAATGGTTTACTACTTGAAAGTTTCTTTCATAGAAACCCACATCGTAAAAAGGAATACAAAAACTTGACATAAAAAATTAAAGTATAAAACGTAATGGTTACCCAAATTAACTTATCACTGGGTTTCCACATAGGAGAACATAGGTGAAAATATGGATATGGAAGAGAAATATAACCATCATCTTATGATGAAGAGTGGTAGAGGTCATGGCTATGAAAAATCCAACAATCACAAAGCCATAAATTTTTGATGGTCTAAGGTACCATCCGATTCATCAGATATGAGACCACTAGGACAACATTTTTTTGTTTTCAAGATCATTTCCCTAAATTTGAAGAATTTGAATTAGATGAAATACTTACTTTATTTCGGTATCATCTCAATGTTGCTCATGCCTCGAATAATTTCAACTTCATCTCTTAATGAAATTAATTTGAATTTGTCTTATGTGAAGTGTTAGAAGATTATGCGATATAATGATAGGTAATTCCATCTATTTCTATCGCAAAACGTTTAGCACAATTTATTAAATATACAGCAGTCCATCTATGCTGAGATTAATCGTATATGGTTGCTAAAATGGACTTATACTTCAGCTATCATATAACTTAATAAAACAAAACTAGTTTCTACTAACCAGGGACTTTTGTAGGCTAGTGGTAGGCGATAAAGGCATGTCGCACTTTGGTTGTGGGTTCGATTCCTGCATCCTTGTCCGACGCGATGGGTTGTCACCTGTCCTACGGGTTGTCCTTTTTCTAAAACTATACTATTATAACATTCTATCAATAATATCGAGAAAAAAATTCTGACCTTAAACAATACTAACATATGTTCAATATAATCCATTCGAATCTTTAGGCTTATCCAAAATACTTCGTTCCAAACTCATAGTATAAAGATAATGATTACTGAAAAGTTCATATAACAAGCTTACGAACACCATCATTTACCCATCATATATATTGTTGGTCACATTCCAATCATGTGAATACCGTAATCATGTATTCTCTTGAAAAATGAATACCCATTGAACCTGAGTGAAAACATGAATTCTATCAAAAGCTAACTCTTTCCACATACCAAAATCCAAAAATTCTATATACTCAAACCATGATTTAACTTTTTCCTAATATTAGTCTTGAGCTCATGAATAATGTCAAACATTTCATTTTCTCTTTATCCCTTCATTATGCGCATTTCATATTCTTTCCAAAAATATCTCAATCAATTTCCATGGTTACTGGTACCATAAAATTATTGAAAACCACAATAGACCAATACAAAAATATTCCAATATTCCACGATACTATATACAACATTATTTTGGAATCCAATTACAAAAACACTTAATCATTCCACCACATCATTTTCATATTCAACATTTCCAATAGTGATCGCATGTGACTTCCCTTTGTCCTCAGGCTTAAGTGGTTTCTCATGTCGATCATCATTAACCCCTGGATTAGGGAATTGACTAGCATAATGCCCCATTTCATTGAACTTGAAGCATTGAAGTGTTGGTGGTGTGTTATATACAATATTTTCATTATTCACGTCATTAGAAACCCTTTTTCCATTACTTCGACACTCAGCTGCTCGATTACCTTCGTTTCCACACTTAAAAAAATTTATAGTCCCTTTAAGACAATCTCCACCATTCTTCTTTCCACATATTGAGCATAAAGAAACATTCATCTTCTTTTCAAAATTATTCTGATATTTCTCCTTGAACTCCATCTTTCGTTTCTTTTCTAAACCATGAGATGGATATGTAACACCAACTTCCATTTCTACCTTGATTTCACAATGCATAATTTCTTCATAGCTACTGAAGTCTCTTATAGCTAATTCCCTTCTAATAATTGGTTTTAAGATACTGAAGAATCGATCAACTTTACTTTCAGGTTGGATGATAAAGACAGATGCATACCTTTAAAGCCTTGTAAAATTTGTTTTGTATATACCAAAAGATTCATCATCCTTTTTCTTAAGCTCATGGAACTCTTTTTCCATCTTTGTTCAAAGAATACGAGGGAAGTACATACTAAAAAAAAGTTCTTCACCTCGTCCCATTCCATGGATTCAATTTCATCTTGGGTCCTTGTATTCTTAATTAGAGTCCACAACTGGTCTTCTACACCTTCTAAACGGTAAACAGCTACAATGAATTTATCATGTTCTTGAATATTGAAGTATGGAAAATATCTTTTCAATGGTACTGATCCATTGTTTAGCAACAATTAGATCAGAATACCCATTGAAAGAAGGTGGGTGTTGCCTCATGAAGGACTCAATAGAATATTGTTCCCTTCTATACTCATTCAGAGGTCTGGAATAATTCATATCTTGTGTAAGTATAGCAATAATATTTTGCACTCCATCTCCCATAACATTGGTTTGTTTAGGAGGACACTCATTGCATTGTCTATTACATTGATCAACATGGTTCCTTCGGGTTCCAGCCATCGTCTAAAACCCAAAAATAATAGTGTGAGAGGAAAAAATCATAATAGGGAAAACAACATAATAAGGGGGGGTACCTTCGATATCTAACATCTTAGGTTTAATCTTAATATCATTACTGTAATTCTAGGACTATAACCTATACTTATACTTAACCTTAGGGACATCCCTAGACATTCCTTAGAAATATCTCTAGGGATCTCACTAAAGTTTTCACATCCTACTTTCCAAAGGTTAACTAAACCTTTCCTCTGATACCAACTGTAGAGACCCGAATCTTGACATACATGGACATTACATTACTTTTGCAAAATACTTAATACATAACAAAAATAGACACACAAGGACCATAATAGTGTAGTGTCTTTGGAAACATATAATGTAATCTTCTAATCGTGGAGAAAGATCTTCAACATCTCCCATAAAGATCTTCCCCTTTTTTGTTTTCTTACCTAAAACCTTTCTTTAAATCTTGGGGAAAAGAAAACATATAAAGGGTGAGCTCAAATGCTCAGTAAGGGTAAGCATGGAGAAAATAAAACAAATCATATACATTTGAACATGAAAACATGAACATAATGTTTAAACATCAAAATATTGGGCAATGAAATAAAACATAGCAGTACATAAGGAATAGATCATAAAGAAAAATTAATCATGATAAAATAGTATGGGAGTAAAACATGTGATTGTGGAAACCATTAAGCACATGATATGATTTTCCACTGTATCCAAGGCATTGCTGCCAAGACCATCTTAGTGTACAAAGTCCCATTCTGAATCGAGTTCACTCCTCGTTCCAATCCTGTATTACTGAACCGGATTAACTTACCGTTCCATCCATGTCTATCTCAAGATATATAAATCTTTACACAATTCATTGGAGGGAGATATAGGTCCCACCCATGTCATAATGAAATCATTCTTTCGTGTGCCACGAAATCATAAATCATACATCATAGCATAACACATAGAATGGGATTCATAAACATCATTCCATCATAACATAATCCATATATAAAAATATCGATATCATTTCATCATAATAAGAATTAAACCATGTAAAAAAAGGAGACATTATACTTCAAACATAAACATATTGAATAATGTCATTTTAGATGGAAAATATTTTTGATAAAACACTTGAAATGAAATCTGGAGGAAAATATACTTTCTTCTTCAAAATCATTTTCTTTTCACCAAATACCATGAAATTTTAAAATAAAAGGGTTTTGTTGAAAATAATCATGAAATATTGTATAGGAATCTTCATGAAAATGAGGCTTTATGAAACCGTAAAAATCCGTTCACACTGTATAAGTTAAAAATAACATTCTCCTCGTACTTTTTTCCAAAAAGTCAAAATGTACCTCATATGGTAAAAAAAGAAAGATTCCTTAAATAACATGTAGTAAAAGTCAGAAATGGTTAAAAATTACTTTAAACATACATGAAACCATTTTTATGAAACATGGACATGGAGGATAACAATAACCCCAGTAAATACTTACGAATAAACAATCTCGGATAAGAAAGAGATTGGAATAGTTATCCATTAACTTACGTTCGATATGCTTAGTATGTATCTGAACCTCCTGTATAATGATTTAAATAATGTAATTGACTTATCACAGAATCATATTCATTGTTATGATATCATATATGGTTCACTTATGACTTTATATTACCAGTTCTTTTATAAATTCCATGTTAAAGCAGCATTTTGGGTAAAATCGTTTCATCTATCGTACGTGTTTCAACTTTCTTTTCTTGATATTGTTACTTATATCCTGATTTACATAATTAAATAATGTAAAACATGATTTATATATAATATATATTCATCATATAAATATATATATGATATATCGATAAATGGAATGAAATACATCGTTCATGGAGACGGTAGGTCGTGCGTACGCATGAACGCTGTTTTCGTTTCCTTATTGAATTTAATGGAATTAAGTAGATGACATAGATATATATATAAATAAATCTAGTCTCATTATTATATCATATATTTCATGATTACTTATTATATATACTTTATAATCATTCATTAGTGGTTAACATGGAGAATGAATCTCATTGTGTCGTGGGGACGGTAGTCCGTCCGTACATACGAGCGATGATACCATTACCATGATCGTGGAATTGTATTGAAGTGTACGTATAATATTTCAGAATCAATATAAATTTACAATAATAAAATATAGTTATTTATTTACACCATTATACCCATCCAAGTAAGGTGGTGGTCGAAAA
This sequence comes from Viscum album, assembly GCA_963277665.1. Lineage (NCBI taxonomy): Eukaryota > Viridiplantae > Streptophyta > Magnoliopsida > Santalales > Viscaceae > Viscum > Viscum album. The sequence continues at coordinate 993,282,813 of OY728146.1, forward strand.
CAGATTTCAGCACGGCGTGGAGACGGTATTCTGTACGTACGCACGCGCGGTGATCTCATTTTCCATTGGATGGATAGAAGGTGAAATTAGGTTGTTTCATATTTATAATAACATATCAGTATATAATTAATACTGATGTTATTACTTTATAATGATACAACTAAATAAGAATAATTATAAGAAGAAAGAAACTTGAGAGAATCGGAAGAAGAGATTACCTCTTCTTCGTCGCACCTCCTTTAAGCTTCCTCTTAAGGAAGTAGAGTTGGTCTTTTGAGAAGACCAGAACCTCCAGAATGTTTCTAGGAAAGTGTAGAATAGGAATGGTCAGGGGTTGTCCGAGATTAAAGGCTCAAAAGGGTGTGAAGAGAAGAGGTAAGGGGATCCTTTTTGTAAGGGAGGAGAGAGGCACCTCTGGAAAAACTTAAAATATAATTTTATAATAAAGTCATATTCGCTTTTTAATAGTTTAAAATTGATTTATTTCAAAGATAAATATGGTATGGGTCTAAATCCTCTCAACAAATAGATTTTATACAGGTTTGGGTCATTATATTAACCTTATATTTTAGTTTTAACTCTTAGTTAATTAGATTGAAATTTACCATGTCACTTTTTAATTTTATATTATATAGAAAATGAACTTACCATATACATCCAAGATACCCCCAATTGGTCCATTAATGATAAACCTATCATTATATAAGTATATTTGACGAACCTTATATTTTTATATAATATAATAACAATTAATATTATAATATTTGTTTTAAAACTATTTTCTGTCAATTTTGACACTATTTGGTAATGGATTTTTTTTGAAACTTATAACAGCATTATTAGTTCGAAAAAAGTTAATTAATTAAATAATAGCATGTCATATTAACCTAGAAAATTATTAGAATGCATAAAAAGTCTAAATTACATTTATTTGGGTATTTATAACATAAATTATTTTAATATTTCATTATTTAGGTAATTACTGCATCACCATTGTGTCATAAATAACTTAAATTATATAATGTCTAAAAATTATAAATAAATTACCATTATGTAGGAAATCGTTTTAGATTTATAATGAATATTTATAGTATAATTTATCTTATTTATAACCCTATATTAAAAATGATTTCATTATTAAACATTGATTTTAACTATTTTAACCCTTCTTTAAATAAATTAATAATAAATGTCCTAATCTAATCCATGTGGACCTAAATGGTCATATTTTATTCATAAGGTTGTTTTTGGTCGAATTACACTTATTAAAATGAATTAGTACATGTGTTAGGGTAATAATAATTTCATTTTTACCCTTAATTACCCTGTTTACTTTTAACCGTGGTAAATAAAAGTAAAAAGTTACTATTCACCAAACATTATTTTCACCTCATTGAACCACATTTTATTCCTTGATATTAACCATGTCTCTCGGATTTTTGAAATTCCACTCACAGAAGTCGTAAAATTATGTTTTATGTAAATTTCTAAATTCTCCTAGGAGGTGGGTAAAAGACGGTGAAAAGTTCAATAAAATTTATATATAAATAAATTATTATAAAATGAGTCCAATTAATTAAATTGAACTTATATAGGTATTATTTATGAATTTTGACCTAAAATAATTTTAAATAAAATAAATATTTATTTACATAAAAAGTCGGTTTTTATATAGTAACCCAGTGTTTTCACTGTACATCAAAAATTTAATGTTTTCAGAAAAATACGAAAAACTCAACCTAGGATAATTTTGATATTCCGAATACAAAAATGAAGTCCATTTTGAAAGATAAAATTTATAAATTTTCAAAAAGTCGGTATTATTATTCATAACGGCTAGTTTATATAATATTTTAATAACTTATCGTTGTTTAGTGAAACTCGATATTGCGTACAACACACACTATCGTGGAAGGTCGCGATTGCGTCTAAAGAAAGACATAGCAGGGATGCATGTAGTGCAAGCTCCTTTTTTTGTAGCGTACAACACAAGACATCAATGAAATTAAAAAGAATATTTTTCATAAAATCTCGGGGTGTTACAACTCCTTTCCTGAAGACACATTGTCAATAACTAAACATCTCTCCTAAAGAAACCTGTACTATAACTACCAATGTAAGAGTGGGTAATTAGGGGTAGTCATCCATCTATTTCACCACCATACTTGATTTTGGAGAAAAAACCCAAAACCAAAAACCTTTGGGAGATTTTGAGGTTATCCAGCTCATGTTGTGAAGGTATATAAATAACATTAAATACAAGAGATATAGATTGAAAAAATTACTCAACATATTAGATAAAAAAACTACATGTGATCACATTACATTACCCCTATCATACCACACATCAACAGTCAAAAGTACTTCCACAACTATATGAAACACATCACACAACTAGAAAATACCACACAACATTTCTTACATTTAATTACATACTTCAAAAAATTAGTTTCATTAACCCATTGGACACACATCAACTTCCATCCCATTATATTAAATTACCTTACCATTCATTTATTCATTTCTTTTAGAAGCGTACCTGATTACATTGCTAACTAAAGAAGGGACACAACCATGACACATCACAACTGGCCCATCCCACCTCAACCGTCATTTATATGCTACACCATCCAAACCATATTTCCATAATATCCAACACCCCATAAAAACATGTTCCTACAAAGAAAAATGACACTACATATCACTACCACACAACATCCCCTCACATCATCGCCACTTCATACCAAAACCTCTACGCACAAAAATTAATATTTTTGAAACATTTATACGAATACAATTAAAAAACAATATATACAACAAATAATCCCTAAACATCATTTCCATTGTTCATAAAAACCTATTCACACAACATTGAACAATGAAACACATCACATCTACTCTAACCAAATACATCACATCACATAACTTGACCCCAAACAACCCATCTGATCATTGTTACCAATTCACAACATCCCAAACCACAAAATGAAACACACAAAAAACGATACACAATAACAACACATCACCTATTCCAAAATTAAATAAGGGATTTTATCACAATACCTCATTATCTGGGATTGAAATTATCACACAAACAAGATTTTATGAGTAACCATTTTAATATCCCAATATACATTTATTAAAACTTTATTCACAGTGGGATCACAAAAAAACACATCCATAGTCTATATGAATATCAACTACAACACAAGTAAGGTTCTTAACATCGTTTATCTTAGTATTAACAACAATAATGTTCAAAACTAGAGAAATCAATAACTTTTAAGCTACTATGATATCATTACTTTCAGGCTACTATGTTTTCATAATACAGAAGTAAGGTTGTCAACATCTTTTATTTTATTAGCCATACATTCCATGAATTAGAAACTCACATCTTGAATTCCTATTTTATGATGTGAATATCTATTGTTGTAGTATTCCAGCTACAAATCCATAATAACCTCTATTATCCACCTTTTAACACATACAAATACCAAAAGTATAAAAATATTTTTCTACAAAGAAATTTTTTTATTATATGTATTGAGAGTATGTGTAAGTATTTATAGAAAAAAATACATTGATTCTTTATTAATTTCTAAACCAAGGTTTTGGATATGTGATAAAATAATAATAATACAAACCATCCCATGGTTTTTACCCTTTTCTTCTTCCAAATAGAATATGTATTAAGTATTTTATAAGGAAAGAACAAAAATCATTAATATAATACCCTTGGTGGCATGGAAGTGAGTCGTGTTCATAAAGAACTGATTTAAAAAATTAAAATATGATAATTTTTTTGAGGAGTATTTAAGGGTTTATAAAACTTATAAATTAAAAAAAAAATTTAAAAGAAAAAATATATATTTGGTATTGGATTCCCTTCATGCAGTTTACTAAATAACTTTCAGACTACTATGATGTCATAATACAAGTCATATATTTATATCATATTTTATTTTTACCTAAAAATTTTCATATCTTAGATAATTATGAAAATTAAAACTGTAGATAATTTTAACATGTTGATTTGAAAATTAATATTTTTTATTATTTTATTCCCTATATGATATTTTTCACTTTTTTAAAATATATCAATTTAATAAAAAATATTACATTTTATGATATTCTCCATTTTAAGATAATTATAATTATAAAATTGGAAATCATTAAATTATAACATAATTTATATAAATATATTTTATAATAATAATGTAAAATGAAAATAAAATTTCATTCAATATTATTGAATTTATAAAAAATTATTTTAAATTAAAATAAAACATTTTCCAAAAAATAAAATTTTGGTTTATTAATATCAATACCTAATCAGTATCAAATCATATAAAATAATAATAATGGAAAATGATGAATATAATAATAATTTTATTAAATAGTAAATATTTAAATGCATACAATTGGTGTGAATATACAAAACCCCTTATTACACCAGTGTATTCCCTATGTGAAAGGTGTGTGGTAGTTTGGATTTATTAGGGGGGTTTACTGAAAATTGTTTTGGTCCTGTTATGAGAAATATTGTATATTTATTATTTAATCTCATCTTAAGCCTCATCAGGATTGATCCGTAGTGATTTCATCTCCCTTACGGGCTATAATAAATGGTACTTATAGGGTACAGTGATACTGGTAAAGTCCATTGATCCATCAATCTATAAAAATTATACTTTATCATAACCCTTAATATATATAGATTTTATAGTTCACTATACAGTTACAATATTATAATTGATAAATATTCCTAATAGTTTTTTAAATTTAATGACATTGTTTTATAATTGTCCCAAAATTACCAAATTAACACATGCTTTATCTATAAAAATATTACTTAAGATGTAATTAATTTTTTTATAATGTAATTTCATTTATAGAATTTTGGGACATTAGGTAAACTGAGTTACATGAAGCATGTCCTGAAGTCATAGCTTTATAAATAGTAACTATGTGAAGAAATAAATAAAATTATAGGGTTTTGAATGTTCCTAAACACATCTTGTAACGCCCCGACCCTAGTTTCCTAGAGTCGGTGCATTATTACATAACATTGGCATGATCACAAGAAAGATCAAATCTCGAAAGACCGATTGGTTTAGTAGCCTTGGAAACACTAGATATATTCATAAGTTTTACATTACATCATAAAATCAAAAACTACTACAACAACATAATGTTTCCACAGTCCACACTACAATCCCCTCATAATATCCCTGCAGGTCATTCATAACTTACATCTTCACTTCCTGGGAAAAATAAAACATAGAAAAGGGGTGAGCTCAAATGCCCAGTAAGGATAACAATATAGCGGAAACTTTCATCAATAAGAATAAACATTTAAGGCAATGTATAACTAAAACAAAAGCCTTTTAAACATGAACTTTCAACATGGTATGGCATAAATAAAATGAAATAATGCCATTTACTTATTCACATGGATATTCCACTAATCGAATAATCACATGCAAAAATAAATAACCACTTTCATAATGTTGGAATACATAATGCCAGACTATCATAACCACATAGCCAAGGCCTCGTGCCAAGACTACAAATAAGATTTTGTCAAGGCCTTGTGCCAAGACACTAGTTTGTCTCATGAGACCTACCGATGCAATTTTTTTTAAGAAGATACTTACGTTAAAAATTGCTAAAATACACTCCAGTGTTTTTCTGAAAACATTATGCAAGCTTCTGAAAACAAAATAACTAATTCTGAGACTGCTCGACTAATTACAGGCCATGATGGGTCCACTCCCAATCCCTTCCTGTCTACCAAACTCGAGAGTCAGGTTTTCTGAAAACATTTTTAAGCTTGCGTTAAATACGTATACATTTGCACTGGATTTTCATATATTTGAGAGAAATATCTCTTTTTTTGAAATCATTTAAAAATAACATAATTATAATAGAAAACCTTTATTTTTAAAATGTCCTTGTAAGCTTTTAAGGGATGCTTTGAAGATTTTATAACGGCGGTAAATAGCCGGACCCGCCGTATAAGTTAAAAAAACATTCTTACCTTAATTCTGTCGAAAAGGTTAAAAAGGGACCTTGTTTTGAAAACGACGGAAAGATTACTTTATAAACCACTTATAAAAGTCAAAAAGGGTATAAATGACTTTAACTCATATTCTAGTAAATAGTAAAAATGTTTTGAAATACATTTTTAAGAAACATGGATGTGGATGATAAAGAGATCCCAGTAGATTATTACATATATACAACCTCGGATAATGAAGAGATTGTGAAATAACCCTTACCTTGTACTTTTCCTTGGTTGTGGTAGGTTAAACTCCTGTATAATGGTGAAATAATTGTTATTAAATTATACAAGAATCATATACAGTAATATGATATCATATATGATCTTTTAATATTGATTTGATAATAATATCTTAGTATTATCGTTGTTTCGGGTGTTAACTTACTTGTTTTCTTTCATATGTTTTGTTACGTAAGACATGTTTGTAAAGGATAGGTTGTATATTATTCATATCCAGAATGATATCAAGTCCTTAAACATCATTTTTAAATCATAAAATGATAATTACGCTTTAATGGTTACGATGGAGAATGAATCTCATCGCGTTCGTGGAGACGGTAGTCCGTACGTACGCACGAGCGACAATATCATTCTTTTGATATTAAAATAATATATAAATGGATGTTATATCATATATACAGAATCATTAACATGTTATATTTATTATTTACATGAGTTACACATCATTATTATACCCATCCAAATAATATTATATTGAATAACAATTACACCACGACGTGGAGACGGTAAGCCGTACGTACGCACGTATGGTGACATGTTATTCAAAGGGTGGATAGAATACTGAATATGATTGTACCATATTTATAATAACATCACAGTATATGTGAGATACTGGAGTTATTATTTCAGAATGGTAAGAACAAAGGAAGAAGAAGTGGAAGAAGAAATGAACTTAGAAAAGGGTGGTGAAATCATTACCTCTTCTTCGGGTTCTTCCTTTTGATTTGATCAAAAGGGCTCCTTAGGTTGGCTTTCTGATCAAACTAAGGCCTCTAGGTTGTATTGAGGGATGTTGGGAGAGTATTTGGGCAGAGTTTGGCCGAACCAAAAGGCTTTGAAGGTGTGAATAAATGAGAAGGAGGAGTGCCCTTTTATAAGAGGGGTGAAGGGCACCTTTGGAAAAGCTAGAAATATTAATTTATAATAAATTCATATTCGGTTTCTAAAGGCTCCAAAGTTGACTATTCAAAGGATGAGGTGGGGATAGGTCGAAAACAACTCATCCAACAGAATTTAGAGAGGTTTGGGTACTTATATTAACCTTATCTTTAAGTATTAACTCTAAGTTAATTAGTTTCACTTTTACAATGTCTCTTTGTATTTTATATATTATGGTTAATAAACTTACTATATAAATCCAAGCGACCCCCAAGTGGTCTATTAATGATTAACCTATCATAATATAAGTCTCTTGGCCGAACCTTAGATTTTTAGGAATTTAATATCAATTAATAATATAATATTTGTTTTAAGAACTCTTTTATGTCAATTTTGACACTATTCAATAGTTGATTTTTGTGAAACTCATAACAGATTGATTACTTCGAACAAAGTCCATTAAATAAATCCTAATATATCATATTAGCCTAGAAAATTAGTTTAATTCATTAAAAGTTTCATATTATATTTATTTGGGTATTTATAATATCAATTATTTTAATTTTTCACTATTATATTAATTACTGCATCATCATTGTGTCATAAATAAAATAACTTATTTAATGTCTAAAAATTATAAATAAAATATCATTATGTAGGAAATCTTTTTATATTTCTAATGAATATTTATAATCGAAAATCCAACATGTATAACCCTATGTAAAAATTGTTGTTCTAAAAGATATATGCTTGTGTCATTTTTATTTTTATTTTGACTTTATTAATATAATGTGTCATTATCACTTACAAGTGGATCCATGGGGTCCCAAAATAGACACAAAGATGCCCATGGTCGACCATGTATCAACCAATAGGGTTAAGACACGTTTTAGGGTAATTTAGTATTATTATAATATTATTTATTTAACCCTTATTTACCGGATTTACCCTTAACCATGGTAAATAAAATATTTACCGCAGTAATTATTCAAAATGTCTAAAAATAAAAGTTACCTATTTACACAATTTGAACATCCTGATTCCAAATATGGAATCCATTTTCCTAAATTCAAAACACAGAAGTGGCAGAAATTAATTTAAAATTAATTCTCGCTGTCAAAACAAAAAGTGTGTTTTTAAGAGATAATAACTATCAAAAGATTGACACTTGTTTATGTTCGGTTTAATTGTAAAATTATGTCCAATGACCAACATTATATTAAATAGTAAAAATATATTCTAAATATACTTTAAAACCACTCAAATTCATAATTTATCACTATTAATTATTTTGATTAAAAAAGTTGTTTTTAATTAAAATTTAGTAATTTTCACTATTCATCAAAATATGAAAGTTATCCGAAAAGTACCAAAATTTCACCTTAGGCTAAATTTGATATTCCGAATCCAAAAATGAAGTCCATTTTAAAATATAAAATATATATAACTTCAAAAAGTAGGTATTACTATTCATAACAGCTAGTTTGATTGGTTACGGTGTGTTAGAACTCGAAGTTGCGTACAACACACGCTACTGTTTTATCCAAAGGAAAGCGTACCGTGGAAGCTTGGGATGTTTCATTTTAAATTTTTTGATGTCTCCATTTAGTCAAAAAGTTTAAAATATTTTATTTAAAAAGGTTTCACTATCAAAAGTTGATAAAAGTGTAATACTGAAAATGAATCTGTTCTTGCATTATGACTAAGAAACTCATAATATGGATTCTAAAATTATAAGGATTATATAAAGTTTAAAATTTAGTTAATACTATTCATGACCTCTTTTAATGGATTTTTTTTTTTGGTAAGTCATGGTGCAATTGAACTCAGTGTTGTGTGTAGTGCAAGTTATTGAATTATTTTGAAGAAATAACACACTATGAAATCTTGGGGTGTTACATTCTACCCTCCTTCAATAAATTGCGTCCTCGCAATTTGAAATTGTTCTTCAAAAATAAAAGGTTGAAAGTAGAAAATATATTTGTGGGAAAACCCACATCGGAAATTGGGTTACTAAAATTTAGTCTTAATATGAGGAAAAGAGAAATCAAAGGGTCACCACCAAATTATGATCTCGATTAGGAGAACATTGGTGGAAATTAGAGACATATAATCGGAGGAAAACGTAAATATTTATAGGTAGTGATTGAGGTCATCAATCACAAACAAGTGTATAATTGAGGTCCTTAAATTCATCAATCTATGATGATTTGAAATACCATCGGTTCAACAAAACATAGGGTATTAGGATAACACATTTTTGACGTTTCAAAATATCTTAGTTGAAATCCCACATCGAAAAATGAATTAATGAGGCCTCTATTTAAAATAAAGAGTGGAAAGTATGAAGATTACCGAAAATAACACATACTAGGGTTCCATGTAGGAAGATATGGATATGGAAGAGAAATATAACCATCAATTATCTGATGGAGAGTGGTAGAGAACATGGCTATGAAAAGGCAAACAATCCCAAAGCCATAAATTAGTGATGATTTAAGGTACCATCTAGGACAACATTTTTGTTCTAAGTTGCTTTTATTAATGATGAGGAATTTATTTATGAGATTGGCTAAGATCATAAGGAGATATACTTACTTTAAAATTAGAGTTTTATCCCTTAATAAATTTCTACCAAAAACTCATCATTCACTCATAAAAAAATTTCTATTTATACTATTCATAGAGGGTTCCAAAATGAATGAATTTATAATTCATCTACCAGATCTTTTAAAAAAACTACTTTATTTAATCCAGGACATCTCGTGGGCCAGTGGTAGGTGATACACCCTTGTCGCCCTTCGGTTGCGGGTTCAAGTCTCGCAGCCTTGCCGGACGCGACGGGTTGCCGCCCGACCTCCGGGTTGTCCTTTTATGGCAATCCAAAATAATCCAAACTAGAACTATCCAAAATACTTCTATCCAAACTCATAGTCCAACATTTATAAGTAAGGTAAACATAATGTAGAACCTTTTTACCCCGTAATAGCATATGAATACCTTCATCATGTATTCTTTTAATACACCGAAACATCCTGAATTACCATATTCCTTATTGATTATATTCATGCTCCCTTATTCCATATAGAAAGCTGGATATACTTCATTAATCCAAAAATGTTTTAAACCCCAACAATGATGGAATATACAAATCATTAATTAGTTCCAAGGTAGTCAAGAATATCCATTATAATTTATTCAAAACAATCACATATTATTCCAAAATCACTACCTCAGTATCAGAACTATATTATGATTTATCATTCTCTCAACCATATATTTTCCAAAAATTTATCCTGCTATTGAGTCACTTTTCTTTGTTCCACACAATCTCAAGTCCTTAATGAAATAGTACTGCAGTACAATCCTTATATACTCCATAATTATTATAACAAGTACATTGTTGATACAACACTCAATTGACATAATCAACATAAGAACTCTAATCATTCCTCTTCATCTGTGGTAGTATCATAACTTGGTTATTATCCAACAACATCATTTGCGGCATAGTCTGATGACTGGGACATAGGTTCGCGTAGTGTCCAAACTCCTTGCAAATGAAGCATTGTACATTTAAAACCATTTTCTTACCCTTGCAGTCACGTACTTTGTGCCCTTTTCCTCCACACTTATAACAAACTCCCATTCCTTTCAGGCAAGTTCCAGGGTGTTTCTTTCCACAGTTACCACATATGGGAAAATTCTTCTTTTCCCTTTTCCCTTTATCCATCTTTCTCTCTTCCATCCTTTTCTTCTCTTGATTCCCTTCAAAGCCATAGGACTCAGTAAACTCTTTACTTATCTTATCAACACATGATATTATTTCTTCATATGATGATAATACATGGGAGACTATTTCTCTTATAAATTCTAGCTTAAGACCATGAAAGATATGATCCTTCCTTCTCTTTGAATCATGTGTATTTCTGGAGTTCTCATTCCTTCTACTAGGCGCCATTTCTAAACAATGGCATAACCTAGATCAGTTTATGAATAAAAATACATAATCCCATACTTATAAAACACTTAACATAAATTGAACTATTTATGGATATAATCCATAATCATAAAAATGTTTTCTTTGAGGAAGTATATACTCATAAACCCTTCATAATGATTTGTAAAGATAGTGAGAGTTATCCTAAGCATATCCCCCGGGAGTGTCGTAACCAAGAGTGCAGCAAGGCCCGTTGTCGTGCACCAGTTCCCGTTCGAGTCTAGCTCAAAGCGGTGTTTTCGGGTTTTACCCCTAGGTACATCTGTGCCAGAGCCGCCTCTACCTGCTCGTATCCAGACAGGAATGTATTGCTCGGAAAACTCACAAAATCTCTACAATACCAAAATTCTAGGAAGTTCTTCTATACTAATCCTCAAAGTTCATCTTAGGTCTACGTGCTCTAATCAGAGTTTATCTAAATCTAGCTTCCAAGGTTTGTACTAAACTTCCTCTGATACCAACTGTAACGCCCCGACCCTAGTTTCCTAGAGTCGGTGCATTATTACATAACATTGGCATGATCACAAGAAAGATCAAATCTCGAAAGACCGATTGGTTTAGTAGCCTTGGAAACACTAGATATATTCATAAGTTTTACATTACATCATAAAATCAAAAACTACTACAACAACATAATGTTTCCACAGTCCACACTACAATCCCCTCATAATATCCCTGCAGTTCATTCATAACTTACATCTTCACTTCCTGGGAAAAATAAAACATAGAAAAGGGGTGAGCTCAAATGCCCAGTAAGGATAACAATATAGCGGAAACATTCATCAATAAGAATAAACATTTAAGGCAATGTATAACTAAAACAAAAGCCTTTTAAACATGAACTTTCAACATGGTATGGCATAAATAAAATTAAATAATGCCATTTACTTATTCACATGGATATTCCACTAATCGAATAATCACATGCAAAAATAAATAACCACTTTCATAATGTTGGAATGCATAATGCCAGACTATCATAACCACATAGCCAAGGCCTCGTGCCAAGACTACAAATAAGATTTTGTCAAGGCCTTGTGCCAAGACACTAGTTTGTCTCATGGGACCTACCGATGCAATTTTTTTTTAAGAAGATACTTACGTTAAAAATTGCTAAAATACACTCCAGTGTTTTTATGAAAACATTATGAAAGCTTCTGAAAACAAAATAACTAATTCTGAGACTGCTCGACTAATTACAGGCCATGATGGGTCCACTCCCAATCCCTTCCTGTCTACCAAACTCGAGAGTCAGGTTTTCTGAAAACATTTTTAAGCTTGCGTTAAATACGTATACATTTGCACTGGATTTTCATATATTTGAGAGAAATATCTCTTTTTTTGAAATCATTTAAAAATAACATAATTATAATAGAAAACCTTTATTTTTAAAATGTCCTTGTAAGCTTTTAAGGGATGCTTTGAAGATTTTATAACGGCGGTAAATAGCCGGACCCGCCGTATAAGTTAAAAAAACATTCTTACCTTAATTCTGTCGAAAAGGTTAAAAAGGGACCTTGTTTTGAAAACGACGGAAAGATTACTTTATAAACCACTTATAAAAGTCAAAAAGGGTATAAATGACTTTAACTCATATTCTAGTAAATATTAAAAATGTTTTGAAATACATTTTTAAGAAACATGGATGTGGATGATAAAGAGATCCCAGTAGATTATTACATATATACAACCTCGGATAATGAAGAGATTGTGAAATAACCCTTACCTTGTACTTTTCCTTGGTTGTGGTAGGTTAACCTCCTGTATAATGGTGAAATAATTGTTATTAAATTATACAAGAATCATATACATTAATATGATATCATATATGATCTTTTAATATTGATTTGATAATAATATCTTAGTATTATCGTTGTTTCGGGTGTTAACTTACTTGTTTTCTTTCATATGTTTTGTTACGTAAGACATGTTTGTAAAGGATAGGTTGTATATTATTCATATCCAGAATGATATCAAGTCCTTAAACATCATTTTTAAATCATAAAATGATAATTACGCTTTAATGGTTACGATGGAGAATGAAGCTCATCGCGTTCTTGGAGACGGTAGTCCGTACGTACGCACGAGCGACAATATCATTCTTTTGATATTAAAATAATATATAAATGGATGGTATATCATATATACAGAATCATTAACATGTTATATTTATTATTTACATGAGTTACACATCATTATTATACCCATCCAAATAATATTATATTGAATAACAATTACACCACGACGTGGAGACGGTAAGCCGTACGTACGCACGTATGGTGACATGTTATTCAAAGGGTGGATAGAATACTGAATATGATTGTAACATATTTATAATAACATCACAGTATATGTGAGATACTGGAGTTATTATTTCAGAATGGTAAGAACAAAGGAAGAAGAAGTGGAAGAAGAAATGAACTTAGAAAAGGGTGGTGAAATCATTACCTCTTCTTCGGGTTCTTCCTTTTGATTTGATCAAAAGGGCTCCTTAGGTTGGCTTTCTGATCAAACTAAGGCCTCTAGGTTGTATTGAGGGATGTTGGGAGAGTATTTGGGCAGAGTTTGGCCGAACCAAAAGGCTTTGAAGGTGTGAAGAAATGAGAAGGAGGAGTGCCCTTTTATAAGAGGGGTGAGGGGCACCTTTGGAAAAGCTAGAAATATTAATTTATAATAAATTCATATTCGGTTTCTAAAGGCTCCAAAGTTGACTATTCAAAGGATGAGGTGGGGATAGGTCGAAAACAACTCATCCAATAGAATTTAGACAGGTTTGGGTACTTATATTAACCTTATCTTTAAGTATTAACTCTAAGTTAATTAGTTTCACTTTTACAATGTCTCTTTGTATTTTATATATTATGGTTAATAAACTTACTATATACATCCAAGCGACCCCCAAGTGGTCTATTAATGATTAACCTATCATAATATAAGTCTCTTGGCCGAACCATAGATTTTTAGGAATTTAATATCAATTAATAATATAATATTTGTTTTAAGAACTCTTTTATGTCAATTTTGACACTATTCAATAGTTGATTTTTGTGAAACTCATAACAGATTGATTACTTCGAAAAAAGTCCATTAAATCAATCCTAATATATCATATTAGCCTAGAAAATTAGTTTAATTCATTAAAAGTTTCATATTATATTTATTTGGGTATTTATAATATCAATTATTTTAATTTTTCACTATTATATTAATTACTGCATCATCATTGTGTCATAAATAAAATAACTTATTTAATGTCTAAAAATTATAAATAAAATATCATTATGTAGGAAATCTTTTTATCTTTCTAATGAATATTTATAATCGAAAATCCAACATGTATAACCCTATGTAAAAATTGTTGTTCTAAAGGATATATGCTTGTGTCATTTTTATTTTTATTTTGACTTTATTAATATAATGTGTCATTATCACTTACAAGTGGATCCATGGGGTCCCAAAATAGACACAAAGATGCCCATGGTCGACCATGTATCAACCAATAGGGTTAAGACACGTTTTAGGGTAATTTAGTATTATTATAATATTATTTATTTAACCCTTATTTACCGGATTTACCCTTAACCATGGTAAATAAAATATTTACCGCAGTAATTATTCAAAATGTCTAAAAATAAAAGTTACCTATTTACACAATTTGAACATCCTGATTCCAAATATGGAATCCATTTTCCTAAATTCAAAACACAGAAGTGGCAGAAATTAATTTAAAATTAATTCCCGCTGTCAAAACAAAAAGTGTGTTTTTAAGAGATAATAACTATCAAAAGATTGACACTTGTTTATGTTCGGTTTAATTGTAAAATTATGTCCAATGACCAACATTATATTAAATAGTAAAAATATATTCTAAATATACTTTAAAACCACTCAAATTCATAATTTATCACTATTAATTATTTTGATTAAAAAGGTTGTTTTTAATTAAAATTTAGTAATTTTCACTATTCATCAAAATATGAAAGTTATCCGAAAAGTACCAAAATTTCACCTTAGGCTAAATTTGATATTCCGAATCCAAAAATGAAGTCCATTTTAAAATATAAAATATATATAACTTCAAAAAGTAGGTATTACTATTCATAACAGCTAGTTTGATTGGTTACGGTGTGTTAGAACTCGAAGTTGCGTACAACACACGCTACTGTTTTATTCAAAGGAAAGCGTACCGTGGAAGCTTGGGATGTTTCATTTTAAATTTTTTGATGTCTCCATTTAGTCAAAAAGTTTAAAATATTTTATTTAAAAAGGTTTCACTATCAAAAGTTGATAAAAGTGCAATACTGAAAATGAATCTGTTCTTGCATTATGACTAAGAAACTCATAATATGGATTCTAAAATTATAAGGATTATATAAAGTTTAAAATTTAGTTAATACTATTCATGACCTCTTTTAATGGATTTTTTTTTTGGTAAGTCATGGTGCAATTGAACTCAGTGTTGCGTGTAGTGCAAGTTATTGAATTATTTTGAAGAAATAACACACTATGAAATATTGGGGTGTTACACATCTCAACTGCCAAAACCCCTCAAAATCACATATTCAGAATTGGTTATATTGTGAAACTATCTACCACCTCAACACAAGACCACATCACACTCACTCATTTTTTTCATCCTCTAGGGTACCGATGGGGGTCCCTTAGGTTAATACACATGATAGGTAAATTTTACAGGATCCTATAAGTCATCATATTAGTTGAGGAATATTTATTAAATTTTTTTTGTTCATCTCATATGATGAATCATCACATTTGGGATCCTAATAATCTATACATAGATATATGAAATCCCTCTTTGGAACCTCTAAAATAGAATGTATGTAGATATTTGTTGGAGAAAGGATATTATTTTCATGAAATGGAGTTTGATTTGTGTTTATTGGTAATACAAACTAAGTTGATCAAAGAGTTTTTAAGACAAGTGATCATATAATATAGGCTGAAAATAGTGTTAAAGGTGGGGTCATTTCAAAATGTTTTCCAAATTTTGTTTCTCAAAATAAGGAGGAAGGTATAAAATCAAATAAGGGTGTAATATATATTCAACTCTTCATAAATATGTTAATTCCATGGGTTTTTAAATACTATGTTTCAAAATGGTGAATTTATCATGTTTGTGGACAGTTGATGGTGTTTCTCATGAATACGGGAATTAGATCATTATGAGTCAGTGATGGTTTGATGGATATCTTCATGAAAATGATAAATAGAAATGAATATTCAAGAATGGTGGAACACCATTAAGATGTTCTTAAATGATCTGAAAAAATGTGCTGAGGTGGTGAAGAACTATGAACGGAAGAGCCTATAAATATAAGGCCACCCCCACTTCATCTGATATGAAATTATTCTTGTAAAATCTACAATCTCATTGATTTCACAAAGCTAGGGGAGCTTCGTGAATCTGGATTTCTATGTGAGCATGAGTATGACGAAATAGATAGTTAAGTATTGAATGATTCTATTTATTTTGAGTAATTGGTGATTCATTTAGACTGGGTATTCGACGATGACACAATGAGATCTATGAAGGTAGTTTTATTTTCTAAGGAGTGAGCATTGAAAAGAAACATTATAAAAGGTAGTTTTGAATTTTTTTTTAAGTGAAAATAGATTTAAAATTAAATCAACATCAGTATACGGTGAAATAAAAGTCTTGTTATATTCTGGGAAAATTATTTAAAGCTAATCTACTGAAAATTCTTTCATGTCGATAAACTGAGTAAGACTTCAACCAAGGAAGTGAGCAAGGGGGATTCTATGGAAGTGTTCTGTGGAATGTAGAGTAACTTCCATAAATTATAGAAATTGTTGTGTTCATGAAATATAAGTACTATTTATTAACTTCTATATTCCACGACTAGTGAACGTTAGTGGATTAAGGTATGACATCACACTGTCGTTGTATTCTCTTTGGACTAGCCATTTGTATAGACCCATGTAAAATTATTATGTTGTCTCTTTTCATGTGATTTTTTATTTTATAAAAATTCACATCCAATTGGATTATAATGTTAATGTGGGAACAATATATTTCACTTTAGAAGAAAAAATTGACACCTTGATTCACCCCTCCCCTCTCAGGGTGTTGCAAGGTCCTTTAATATCCTTAAGAAAAAAAATCATGATCTTGAGTTTACACCCGATTCACTAGGACATAACATTCCATGAAATCATTAATATGGTAGTATGTATTTTCTAGATTCCCATGGTATTTCCACTATGGAAATGATAAACATATGTGGCATGAAACATCTTATTACCCAAGGTCACTTTGTAATGGTATACTCTCTGAAACTTATCCCGGTCTCCCTAAGGTGTATCAACCTAGGTATAAACAAGGTATGACATGCCTAAATGTTTTCAAAATCACATATATTGTGTTCTATAGACAACTAAATGTCTTAAGGGTCTCAATATTGGAAATTAGGGGACCATTATTGATGCTAGAACACATGGATTTTTAACAGCCTCGGGAATCCATCCATAATAATTAAAAAAAATTATATTATATATTTTTAAAAAAATAAAATACTCTTGGGAGGCATCCTGAAGAATTAACCTAATCATTAATATTCTCCCATACACTAGAATGAGTACTATATGTTCGGTATGGAATAACACCTACCTAAAAAATATTTCCAAAAAATTTACAACATCTTACATTAGCTACCAAGTATACTTATAAAAGAATAATTTCCATAACCTCACTAGCTAATCCGTTAGAAATAGTTCCAATATCAAATTCTCTCTAAAAACTGAAAACACAACCTCAACAATGAGCCAGGATTAACCCATAATATTATTTTTAAATATTATCATCCAATATATTTAGATTAATAATTAATGATTTGGAAAATTACAATGGTTGAATAACTCAATGAAATTTCAAAACATTATGGGTAGATGACCTCCCAGGTTACCATCATGGAAGGAAGAGAAAAATCACCATCAACGATATCCAAAAACACCATGATATGGTTAAATAAAAAATAAAAAACCTAACCATGGAAACTAAAATTAGAAAATGATGATGGACGAGGAATGATACATGACCAAAATAGAGTTCAATGTGCCATAAATCATTGAAGGAATGAACCAAGAACGCCCTAAATTAATGTGTTATGAAAGGAGAAAGAGGTGATGGATTCCTAGGTTTTGTGTGAGATATGGTGGAAGAAATTATAGATATACTATCCAATAATATATATTGGGTAAGAATGTTAAATTCCCTCATTTAATGGGCCATGTGGTTTGGGCAAATATGTTTCCAAACCCTGCATAATTTAGGTGGTCCATCCTACCTCTAAACCGTTAAACTTACATGGTTATGTTGTACAGTTTATCAACCCATTGGAAAACTATGTGAAATTTTTATTAATAAATACAAACATTTTTATGGTTTACCATCTCATTCATCTATATGATCTAAGTCACAGAGTTATGCCTCAAGGTTTTCAATAAACATGAATCATTGGATTCACTTTTCCAAAACCACCACCCTATATTTGAAACCCCATGGGTGATCATAAAACTGTTAAGATAAATTATTATCCACCATACATATCGATAAAATTTCATTAGGACATTCTTACTCATGGAATTCTATTCCAAATCTATGATTAAAATTTAACTCATCTAGTAATTTAAAATGAAAATTCCTCATGAAAATTTTAATGTGTATAGATGAATAATCTTAATAACGGCCCTTAATATTGTTTCTTGTCCCCAAGAAGTATTTTTGGGAATCCAAAAGAATAAAAAAAAATTATATTTGGGAACTTATGCTCAAATTGTTTTGTTTCATTTCCAAAACCCCAACCCACATCACAAAACAACATTATTGAAATAGTGTTTTACCCACTAGAATGAGAGTTAATACTCATTACTTCAATCTAATCCTTGAGATGGATCTTACCATGATACCATCTAACCCAAAACATTACCATGTTTTTTCTCACTCAATAATTATAACATTCTAATACCCACCAAATGGTCATTATTTCAAAAAACAATTTGAAATTTTGGTACTCCCCCCATCAAAATTTCATTTCGAAACAATCCCACTATATCAAAATGATGCTCTTGATAAATTTCTTAACTCACTGTACTTGATGAAACAGAAGAGGATATGTCCTTTAGACAATTATTTTAACTAATTTGTCCAATTAAATTCAACCAATGTCTAGCTGGTTATGTTTGATTTTCCAAGAAAAACCCCAACTAACCCTTAAACAGCACCCACCTCAACCAAATAGTGTGCACGATACTATTTAATCACTGACCACATCCAAATATATGAGTGAACCCATGTTAAACCACTTTCAAATAAATATTAAGTAAAATTATTGGCTTCCCCCTTAAAAAATTACCAAAAACTGATCCTAGTTCCAATATCTTAAAGAGGATCAATATAATTTTTATAATGGTCAATGAAGCCCATAATCAACTCTATTTACATTTCCATACTAAATTATACCATATAATTTTCTATTTCCATGACACTACATAAATTTATTTATATTCTCGATCCAATACTCTTGGATATTCACTAGTTATACATGTCCTAACATCTATTTCAGAATCCACCCATGTATGTATTAAAAACTACACATAACATTAAAACAGAAATCTACAATTACTAGGTTCCCTTAATCCAAAGGAATCTCAAATCCAAAGGACCGAAAAATGACTAGTGTCATCCTCACATAACCATTTTTCATATGAGGTTCACCAACTAGAGAAAAAAACCCCACTCTCACATTATGAGAATCACTTTAGTCTCTCCTCAAAATGAGATCTCGATCATAGTATCACATGCCCCATCAATTTCAAGATATAATGATAGAAGGAATAAAAACCTTCACATTTCTGAGAACCATTGTAAATGTCACAAGGAATCCATCCACGAATCCATGGGAAAATAATCCATACAATTTTCAGAGTTTTAATTCCAAAATGCATGAATACCCTCAAGTCGATCCTTATATGACTATACAGTTGAATGTTTTATACTCCTACTGAGCCATATAGACAAAAAACATAACTATACTTTCCTTTATCCATCCCAGACATCATGTCTCTATATAATGCATGTCAATGTCCACTATCAAGTCAACCATCTCATTGTACCCATATTATTTCCATGATATCCCTAATCGTTGGGAAATTATATTTTCCCGGAAAGCATTTGGTCACCACAACAGCCATTATCACAGTCAAACCCATCAATCCTCTTCCTACAACTAGAAACTCAATGACCTTACATTTTAAATAGTTATCATACACAACATATGTGAACTAGGATCCCCATAAAAAGTGGGTGTTCAACTCTATACAACCCAATACACCACCCAAGTCATACTACCGTTAGTCATATATAATATAGAGTGGATGATCATGCTCCATAAATCATGGTTCTCAATACACCGGGAGATCCTTCGGAATAACAATATAAAATACATACCCTCACTTATGAAATGATTTATTCCACGAACACTAATCAAACCAATATAGAAAATCACCATATATTTCCATAATTACTTATAATAATATCAACCTCATCTATATTCTTAGGTGTCTGCTAACACCATTTTGGTCAGAATAATCCACCCACCCACTAACAATGTTTTCAAATCCACTGACACTAGTAAATAGGGTTAGACACCAGAATATTATATCCCATTAAATTCATTCTTGAAATATAAACACCCAAGGTGATTCCCTATAAACCAATGTTACAATCATGTCCAGGTCACATACCCGGTAACACTTCATTTTCACCAACCTCTTCATGAGTGTTCCATCAATATCCCTTCTTAAAATCCATCCATAAATTTTGGTGAAACCAAATAATAGGTATACCTCTATCAAACAAAATGATGAATCTCTAGGTTCTTAATCAAAATAAGGGACTCTATATCGCCATCATTGATTAAACAATCATTTATTTATATAGTTCACTTGGTTCAACAACCTAACCAATAGGCCTCTACCACATATATATTATAATCAATTTTAATCACAAAAGATTAAAACAATCATGTTCCTTCCTTGACTATTACATGAAATATAGAGTTCCTGTAAACTTTCTATAAATGGTATAAAAAATAAAATTGATAAGGTAATCATCAAATTATATGGGTCAAAACCTATCTACGTGGATTAAATTTCATAGTTTTGTAATTCCATGTTATGTTGGAGAACACCCATTATGTTGTAACTGGGAACCCATTTAAATTATATCTAGTGATAAATCTAGAAAGATTCAAATTTTGTAAACACTTAATGCATCGCCATGGCCCATATCCTCATTCAGAATACTCGTAGGTGTGTTCACCCTAGAGGTTCATGGGGTCAATAATAAAGAAGATAATGACCTATTTCTCACCATGAAGACATATACAGTATTACCTCCTTGAGGATTCATATTACTATAAATGTTTAGGTACTTATCGAAATTGCACTATATGATCTGTCTACAAAACCATAAACTAAGGTTGGATAAGTAAATCATCATATCAAGATTGATGGAAGAAACCCTTTGGGTTATTAATATTAATTGGTTAACCATTCAAGAATAGGATACAACCATTAGGGGCCAACATGAATCAAATTATCTTCCAATGTCAACATAGATCACATAACTTTTCCAATATAAGTCCTCAAATGCCCCAATCTACCTATAAGAATTTATAATGTTATTTTTATTAATTACTCTAACCAACTATGGGTTGCTCAACCTCATGTGAATAATAATGTATCATTATCATCATTGAACATTTTTATACTCCCTTAGTCTAAATATCCTATCATAAATGATGTAAACAAGGTACTCCAACTGAGTATAATTATGCTGATAAAATATATGGGAAAAAACATTCATGTTATTTTCAACACATTAAATAATAATTCTCATCCATTAGAAAAATCACACAATATAAGGCCCATTTCATTTGAAATTTACATGCCAAATATGATGGGTGAAAAATACATCTTTTGTATACTATCCTAGAGTCAAAATCAAGTCATTGGATTATTATCAACAATATAAGATCGATAAATTTTATAAAATTCATAAAATAAAAGAAAAAAATACATCTCTCAAATCAAAAATCGAATAAAATTTTATCAACACAATTCCAAAATACTGATCCCATATCAAGGGACCATATACTTCTTACCTGAATAAGTGTTCTCGATGCATCAATCCAATATCCTTCGCAAGTTACGACACATTCCTAATACTCATATGTACCATATACAAAATAATAAAGCAATAATAATGTAATCAAAAGAGTATAAATAACTAATCATCATTCATAAAAATAAAAAATCATATTTAATAATAAATAAATATAAACTAGGATGTAATTATGAATAAAATACGTCAAAGGCCCAAATAACCATGTCATTCATACAAAAAATATCTTCCAATGGGTAACGACATATATAAGAATATTTAAATGAATAATAATAAAATTGAAATGATACACTACCAATAATAATCCATAAAACATCATATGCTTTATTTAAAAATATATTTCATCCTTTTGGATCAATAATAAACAACATTCCATCCTATAAAAGCAATAAAGTGGACATCTTCTCTGGTACTGTTGTGAAATGGTGGATCATGTAGGTTGTGGGGGAAAACTCAGTATGTAACAACCAACACAATACCATAATTTTTTTTATAAATGACGTGTATAAATATGTGATCTACTCAATTGTTCAATAATGTAAATAAAAGCTGTATAAAATGATTAAATAACTAATGTTTTACCTCATGTATAATGACTACCCAGGTCCTACATTAGCTAATTTTTCTAATGTCGGTATGTATTTGAGTAATATACATCACTATTGGGGGACACATGTCCTATACCTATTGATCATCCTTGATCTCCAACACTAAACCTGAAATAGAATTTATTTAGCGGTTATAAATTTCATAAATACGGAAATGGGGAGGATCTAAGGCATCTTATGCATAATTACAAATCTGTGAGTAACCAGTGGAAGACAGAAAATGTGTCAAAATTCTAATATTTGGTTCGATGTAAGATTCAAAGTTTCCAACCTGTATAAATTATTGACACAAAAATATTGATGAATTTTTAGTGGGGATCACCATTTTGTAAATACATAATTAGTATCGTCTTGATGCAAGATAATAATATAGAATCCACAATCACTGGATCAAAAGACTATTCCAACATTTCTTTGGGAAATATAATCATTGTACATTCACTCTATTATTTGAAGTATCCTAACAATAAATTGAGGATATAATCAAAAATAATTAGAGATATAAAAAGACTCAAGAAACCAAAGTAAATATGGACACATGATAACCTCTATAACAACCTAGATCATATAAATCTTGGAATCCTTGGTGACACAATAACTACGATGGATTTCAGAGGTATACTCAAAAACAACTTTTATTTTCCTCTTCAAATGAATAAACCGAATGGAACTATGATTTATAATAAGGTATCACTAAATTAAATATATATGATAAGATAGATCACATGATATACCCATACGTATACATACCACGATATCTAATCACATTATGAACATAGGTCTACTTCTAGGAAATACATCTGGCATTTATATCTACAAAAAAAGTTAACTTAATGAAATCATAATTAAAATAGTATGACTATATAAATTCATAAAACTATCTATTTTCTGACATGACCTTGGATTCATATGTTCATTGGTGTTTCATAGGTGAAACATGAAACCATCACTAACCAAGAGAATAATTAACTCACTCAGGGTTTTCCACCCATAGAGGCACACACTAGGGATCCTAGGTTAATACAATGGAGATGTATGCAGTGTGGGATACACATTATATACACATAAGTGGATAAATCCCTCTTGGTATCCTATAAGTTTGATACGCATTATAGTAATCTCTTTTGGGATATTTAGAATCTATACATAGGTATAGGTATTCCTCATTGGACCCTTAAAAATATAATGAAAGAATAGTAATCCCACATTTGTTACTCTAGGATAGATTTATGGTCTTAGGACATATCATGATGCACCTGGATGTACTTGTCCCATGACGTAATGAATATGGTAGACTTCCCTTACTATAAACACATGGGACTTCCTTTATGAAAACTTTTAGTAGATGGTTCATGACCCATCTCATTGTCCAATACCATTCTAGGATGGTCTAATCAACCAAACTTGTTCTCATAGGAGTAATGCTTATCACCCTTAGTCTACATAAGGGCTGAAATACCACACAAGGTCCCAATTAGCTTTATAAGTGGTCTATGGAATACATGGTGTATTGAATATCTTGATCTCATCCATTAGGGGTCAATGCATGAAGCTAGTTCATATGGGTTATTTATAACCCCGAACATCCATCCATTATAAATAAATTAATTACTTTTATTAAAGTAGTATTTAAAATAAACTAATCTAGGTCATTATAATCATGATTACGACCAAGTACTCACATTCCACCATACACATGCAAAACTTACATATTATAGGTATGACAGACAACCTTTATTAAAAGAAACATTATTCAAAAAAATTCATATGGATTTCAGTAGTTGATAAGGCTCTTTCATTTTCATCTGAGACATGATAAGTCATGTTTCATTATATCACCACCATAAATTAATTTATTATAATTAAATTATAATTAATTAATTAATTCCAAAAATTTAAAACAAATCAAATAATATTATTTGAAATGAATACTTCCCAAAATAGCATTAGAATCATAAGAAAATGCTCACTGATAAACTACTAAATATATTAATCCTTGAAGAAAGATTATTAACTATAAAAAAATTTATAAATGATCATGTCAGAAATTTAATTAAAGAATTAAATATTATAATAATTTCCTTGATGAAATACCATAATAAAATGGAAAGATCTGAATTTAATATAGAATCATTTATTACACTTTTTCTAGTTAGAGAAAAATCCCCATCATTGGTATCCAATTCCACCATTCTATGATGGAATCAATAATAATAAATCTATGAATGGAAACTGATATCCGGAATGAAAAACAAATAAGTAGAGAGGAGACCAATATTTTACTAATCCGATCTTAAATAACCAAGGGAATCCACCCAGAATACCCTAAATCGGTAGGGATTAAAATAAGGAAGAGTAGTAGGTTTACAGGGTATCTCAATGGTGTACGAGGAATAAATGAGGGGGATATCCACTTAAATTCCATTGGGGAAAATGTTAAATTACCTCTTATAATGGGATACACAGTTTAGGCACACCAGTTTCTAAAATGTGTGCCATTTGTGTAGTTGGATCCAACTCCAATCCATCCTATTCGCATGGTTATAGTGCATGGATTATATTACTATAGAGTAAACAAGAAACATGTATTAAATTAACTAATTACAAATTCTTGGTTTCTCGGGTCATGTTCAATAGTTTCCCAACCAGTGAACCAATGTGATATGGTTCACACTGCATGGTCATACAGTTATCCTTAACTGTTCAACTAGGAGGAACATTTTCAAAACCTCGATTATAGGCCTTGATCCATGGGATGATACAAAAACCTTTGAGATACATTCTTAGCCTCTTTTTACATCTAAAGGCGTTACAATATGGTGTTAAAACCCTCAAAATTCTATTCCAGATCTCTAATAAAATTTCAAACTATCTAGAAGTTGAAAACTAAAATTACATATGAAACATATAAACTCTAAACATATGGAATCATAGAATTAATATAAATATATTAAATATATTAAATATAATATTGGTATTATACACATATAAACACAAATAGTTTCATAACATAAACCATATCAGAACGAAACAATATCGACATGAGTATAACATACTACTCTTATAATATCTAAAGAAAAACCTAACTTAATATAACCACATAACAAAATTTAAAAATATACATTATATTTAAAATAATAATAAAATAAATTCATTTTATATTTAAAAAACACAAAATAGACAAGTGTTGAATATGGAACATGTCTCTTAGAAGTAAAACTTGGAAGATAATCCCTTACCTTTGGTCTTGTAATTATTTATATGCACTCTTAAATACCTATATAATAAAAGTTTGTTTATTAAAACAAATATTATAAAAACATATTCATACATTTTATACTAGATATGATTAATTTTTAACTTCTATTTACTTTGCTTTACAATTCACCCCTAAAATCATTATTTTTGGCACTTGTTATTAAGTTTTTCATTTATGCTTTGTTTTAGTTGTTTCGATCGATGAATCCTATAAATGGTTTCATCATAACAGGATTAAAAAAATTTAAACAATTATCATATTTATACTTTATGTATTATTTTATGACCAATAATAATTTATTTTGATAAATAATTAATTAAAAAATCATTAGGTTGGTAGTCCACATGTACACACTTGTAAAATTTTCACTAATTGATTAATGAAATAAAAGAAAGATAAATAGTAATTTATTACCAATAAACAAAATTATATCAAATATATAATATATATATATATATATACATATATATTCATTAAATATATAATTATTTACACCCATATAAACACGAAATTGAAAATTAATCACATCGCCTCATGAAGGTGGTAGTCTGCATGTAAGCATAAGTGATGTTATCATCATAAAAAATATGGGAGGATCATATGAAATATACTATTTTATCTTTAAGGAATCAAAGTAATTTAATAAATATAATATATAATTTCTAATTCCATATATATTATCGAGCAAGAGAGGAAGTGGTGAAAAATACAGTACGGCTATTGGGGAGATGGAAGTCAATATGCATTCATGATAATGTTTTCTTTTTTGATTGGGTTGGATAATAAATTGATAATGTTTAATTTATTATTATAATAAAAATTTTAAAAGATATTTTTATTGGTGTTCCTATTTTAATATTTCTGTATAATTTTTGGAGGATGTAGAATAAGATATAAACTTTCAAAAATTCAGAGAAGATGATTACATATACTTTGATAACCCTCCATTGAATCTATTTTTGAGGACTGTTATGTTGGTATTTTTTGATGTCCAATACATATATAAATGGATATAAATTTTTTGAAATGTTTCTGTCAGGGTTTTGTAGATCTATGTGGTTTGAGTAGGTGTGATGAAGAGGTGATAATAGGTTAATTTTAATAAGTGATGTGTTTGGATGTCATGTGAATAAAAAAATATTAATAAATAACATGTGAATTTATCATGTCAAAAGGATTCAAAGAAAAATTTATTCCAAAATAAGTTGTATAATTTTTGAACCTTATCTCTTAGTTTAACCCCATTGTTTTCCTTTTTAACCACGACCATGGTAAAAAATATATTCAATCTCTATGTGTCACAAAATTAATTCTAAAAACTATTAATCATTCAATAATAAATAATTCTTGATATTATTTAAATTTCACACTAAAATGACTTAATATAGGTTTTCTAATATTATATAATGAATGTAAAATATTTTTTTATCATTAAATAATATATTATTTCATTTTCATTACTATTCAATAATCTTGAGTATAAAAGAATCAAGATCACAATTGAATTAAAATGTAAACACCTTTATAATCACATATACATCTTATATATCCATTTCAATTATGGAAAACTATAATTAAAGTAAAAACTGTTAAATTTTATATCTTAGAATTGGTTTACTTTATTTTTATATTTGACAAGCACTAATCAGTGTTGCGTGATTATTCTTGTTAATTGTACCATCACTAAAAACAAAAAAATTTACTATCAAAAAAATAATTTATTAATATTCCATATAATAATTTATTAGCATTCATAAATTTATTTTAATTCCTGGAAAACATATTAGATATATTAAAATAATTAGAGTTACATATTTAATTATCCATTAGTCTTAATAATATAAAGTATATAACCAGACCAAAGTGGCACAAAAATTCCAAAATTTTTACACTAAGATATTGATGGAATAAATCCACCCATCCAATAAAATATTTTAACATGATGGATTTCTATTAATACCATATCCCATTTTTTAACCATGTTTAACTCATTTAACCCTTTACTATGGTGAGAAACCATTAACATGGTTACTAATAAATATTACTAAAAATAAAATGAAACATATTACCGAATTTGACTATTATTAATACAAATATGAAAAAAAAAATATTAAATTTTAGGTGGTGTTAAAACCTTATTTTAATATATGTGGGGGAATCGTAATGAACGATAGTTCATAAAAATTATGTGTTTTAAGAAAATAAATGTATTTTTTCAAAAAATAATGTATAATGTTTATTCCCTAAGCATTTGTGGAAACATTTTATCAAAATTATACTTAATTTAGTTTTATAAAAAATTCAAATATATGGAATTTTTAAATTTATTTGATAAAATTATAATAGATGATCATTTTTAAAATATCATTATTTTTAATTCTACACCCTAAAATAAAAAATTTCATGAAAATACAAATAGTTATCATAAGATTATTTTGACATGCTTATTTAAAAATTTATGTTTATATTATTAACTATAATTTCTAAAATGGTATAATTATTGATAATAATCGCACTCAAACTACAATAGAACCCTTTTTTAGAGAAATTTATGTTTTTTCTATAAAATAAATTTTTTCTCATAACCTATAAAGTGACCAAAATGTGAGTAATGTTAATTATTTTTATTAAAATTATTATTGAAAAATATCATTAAAAGTGTACAGCTATAGTGATTAAAATATTTTATAATGAAAATAAATTGTGCACATAAATCATTTTTTCTGAAAAATATCACATGTTTTCTTATATGTATTTTTTAAAAAATGATTACTTAATTATTAGTAACTAATCAATACTATTTAATATATAAACATTTCAACTTTTTTAAAATTTTATTTATTCTTATTCACTCTAGCCAAACCAACAACTAGGTTATAATAATCATATTTAAATAATAATGAATCAATTATATATGACACTGTATGTGACCATGGTTTAATGTGGAACATGCTATAATGTATGTTCTAAACTCCTTGAGAGATATATATTTAAAAATTTAAACTTAATTTTATTAGAATTTTGCTCGATGTTTGTTTTGATTTTCATAACTAATTATTTTTATTTTAGAGTCATCCCCCTTAAAATGTTTATAAAATATCAAGGGGGTTTTGAGTGGTTTACCTCATATAGGCCATGTTATTCATATAGATCTATCTCTGTTGATCATTCCATTTTTTTGGTTCTAGGGATTTCATATATTCTTGTTTTATTTTTATATATGGTTTTTATTATGGAGTTACATAGTTAGAATCCTCTTCAATTCTAGGGGTATCCAGTCTCTCTAGAAGCGTGGTAATTGTAATTGTTTGTCAAAGTGGTATTTTTATTGATTTTTCTTCATGAGACTCCTAATCATAAATTCATGAACATTATTATAGTGGGTTGAGTTAGAAGTCGTTGAATTCCATTACTGATATGAAATCATATAATAACCAATATGTGGATGTAATTAGGGAATACAGTTTTGAATAGTACTATATCATTGTGTTCAATATACCAATATATATGGAATTATAAGTTCTCGTGCAATGAAGCTCATTTTTATTATCATATTTGTTTAAAAATTATAATGTTTATTCATGACTTCCAGTCTTGTATTTTTAAAATTCACTCTAATATTAGTATTTATGAAGATTTCATTGACCACATCTCCTATCAATTATGTTGTTGTGTGTTATTGGAACTATAAAAAGTTGGAATCACAAACCAACTAAATAAATTATAGTTTTAATGGGATTTTAAAATGTTTAATGCATCCTCAGTTCCAATAGGTAGTTCAAGATGATCCAGTAGAAGAAAGGGGATGCGAGAAAACTCATACCATGTCAGTGGAATTATCAAAATAATACAATTCATTTATTTATCAAATCCTTCTTAAATTAATCCCATTATGTTCAAATAGTTTTAGAATCAACGTCCTAATAATACTTCATGTCAGCATTCTACTTAGAACTATCATATTTTTGGCTAAATGAGACACAAGTAGAGGTTCTTCAAGGGAATCACTCACAAGAGAGGTGGCTCAAGATTTACACCTAAATATGATTCCCATGTTTTACCAGCCAAATATAGTTTTGATAAATTTATAATTTATGGTATTCCTTGTTTTTTTATATCTTCCATTTATTATCTTATTAAATTTGTATTATTTTATAAGATTCCTCCTGTGGAACTACCAGAGTATGTTAATGTTTGGAATGTATTCGGTCAAATATAAATCATCATAATGGCATGATTTATTTTATTAAGGTGCCAATTTTTTATGTCCATGTTTATCATTGAGTCATATAAAATATTATAATTATAAAGTTTGATAATGGGAGAGAGTTATTAATATTTTATGGTGGCCAATATATAAATAATATCCAGGTGAAAGGATGTACTTCATAGAATTATTTGTTATAATCTTGTATTTTCTATATAGGATGTTGGTTAATTTACCCCAATTATTCCCCCTGTTTGAATTAGAATTTTTATGGTGTTTAGTTTCCTGGTAGTTACCTTATCTTGAAAAAAACCCATTCCTTATAATTTTCTGGATATTTTAATTTTATATTGTGTAAAGGGTGATCGTGGGGATTTCATGAAAACCGTAAGAAAAATCTCGTTTTTCGTGATCTAGTTAGAGTGATCCTTTGTTTTTATTATTTATATAAGTAGTTTTCCATATTATCTAAACAATTATATATTTTTATCTTTTTCTATGTTGATATCTATATTATTAGTCTTTGGGTAAAATATATTATCGGATGTTTGGTACACTATATATGCCTAATTCTCTTTTTGATGGTCATCTTTTCGGTATTTACTAGTACCCTCCATTGGTTTCCCACATTGATTCTCTTGATTCATACTTTTAATGGAAATATAAAATAGAATACATATTCCAAGACCATCCAAGTCTTATTGAACTTTTAGAGAACCAAAACTGTTATAGTGGAATGAATTGTCACACCCTAAACAAGAATTTCCTTATTATTTATTTATCTCTTATTTTATTTTTTTATCATTGAATTTCATTATCCTTAATTGTATTTGTTTTTGAAAAAATAATGATTACACCTGTTTCAGGTTTTGGACATGATTGAATTAAAATTTTCAACAACCTTACTTTTGAGTTGGTTGTTTTTATGATTTTTTTTCATGGATAGTGTATTTTTTACAAATACACAGTAAACCACAGAATAATTCCCAATATGAACAAGTAATTATATAATTATTGATACTTATGTTTCCAAAACATGCATCTAATACATTGAAAGTGTTTAAAATAATAAAAATTATAATTTACCATTTTAATCATTAGGGAATTTACCATCAAATATCAACTTCTCATCCTTCATTCAAAACCTAGATATGGGATCATACTTATCCTTTCTTTACCATTCCTTATCTAAAGCATATGTGGTATTTTTTTGTGATTTAAGATAGATTTGTAAAGCATATATCATATTCTTCCACCTCCTTTTTCTTTCCTTCTTTATTTCTAATTTTATATCCCTATTGAGGTTATAGTTTCCTAGAGGTTTGTTAAAATTGATTTTTAGTTAGGTATTAGCAGTTTTTTTTGCTTATTTATCCCTTATCTTAGACATTATTAAGAAGGATTCACATGACTAGTATAGAGGAGGGACGATTAATGGTAGGTTTCACCATGTATAAGATTTAAAATTATAATTACAATCCATTATATTGTTTTAATTGGTGTTGATGGTATTTCGAGAATGCGGCTAAGTATATTTAATGATTCTTGAATATTATTGACAGTTATACTATAAATTAAATCGTAAATTGAATCATTTCCTTCTATAATAAATTTTACAAACCAATTTTGAGATAATACGAAATCCATTATTTTGATCTATTGTCTTTTTGAATATTTTATGAAAATTACTTCTTTTAAAAAATGTTTTTAGTCTCAGAATAAAATTTTACATAAAATTTATATCAGGTTTATGTATGTGAATGACCATTCAAATATGCACTTTATCATTTTTAGATGTCAAGATTTCATGGTTTTTAACTGGTTTATATTTAAAAAGTTATTTACATAAATGTTTCTATTAAAAAATGTTATGTACAATTTTTCAATTTTAAAATTAGTTTTCCTGGAATATTGATGATCAATACATTTGGAAGTTTTTTTAATGGTAAATTTGGAATATTTATTTGTTGATGTCATCCTAGTTTGGGGATGTTAGGATTAATTTTACTGTACGAGGATAATGGGGTTGTTTATGTGTAGGGTGTCTAATGGTGTGGGTGAGTTATTCAAGGAATAACATAAATGAGATATTATTATTATTACAATGTGATAGTTTATATTGAAAATTCATTTTTATATTAATTTAAATCCCTACGTAACTGTGATGTAAATCATGCAATAATTACTATACAAGATTATTATCCCACTCCCACTAATATTCATCATTTATATTATACTCTACTTATGTTATTCTCCCGTGATTATTAAAGTTAGGGAAACACAAGGTTCTATGTAAGGTTCTCTTGTATCAAGCACTCATCATTCCTCATTAATATTATGTATTCATTGTTCCAGATTTTTCTGAGTATCTGGTGTTCCCCTGAAAATGTTGCGATTTTATATATATGTATATACACTTTTTTGTTTATGAAATTGAACTGTGTTTACTATTTTTTATGATGTTTTTGGTTCCTCGATGAATAATTTTTATAGTTCTTTATATCTATCTTCAAATTTTATTTCTATAAATTAATTAATAATGGGTATATATGGAATAAACCAAGGTTTTATTATTAGAAGTGGTATTCAAATGAAATATTTTTTCAAATTATTCTAAATAAAAATATTAAAATAATAAATTCCATCATTTATTTTAATGTATCATTCAATTTATTTCATTTTTAAAGGAAATTCTTGAGGTTTGGGTATGATAAAAATAATACATTTTAAGTTTGAGTCTATTATAATGCCCTGATAATTATATATATATATATATATATATATATATATATATATTACCCTAAACTATAATTTGTTTAATATCATACTCTATATGTGACTCCAAACCATAACATACCACTAAAAATTTATTAAATATATATTGACCATTGTAATTTAGTTATTAAATAAGGTGGTATAAACCATTGTAACCATATTATCGAATAAAGGATTCTTTTAATTCAACATCAACTAGTGTGGATAAATATATATTAAAATATTTTTATATATAAACATTATTTTTAAAATGGATATATTTCATGAATGATATGTTTTTATATAAATTATATATTGTCCATAATTTGAGAGTTAAATTTCATGTACCAAATAGTTGATTTCTTATAAAAATAACGGATGTTTCCTCTATTGTTTAAAATTTTATTAAAAATTTAAATTTATAAATAGTAGAATTTGTATTTTAAAAAAAATATTTTTTATACATATGATGAAAATATTAGATTATGAATTGTTTTTTTTTTCAGGAGATACTTATTTTAATATGTGTATTGAAAATTACTATTTTTTCAAAAAAAAAACTTTTTCAAAATTATTATTATATAAGATTGAATATGAAATTAATGATCATCATTTCTTGTGAAAATGTTTATTTTATAAGTTAATTTATAATATATAAGTATTGAATCAAATTTTTATTCATTATTTGACATTTTAGATCGTATGATTGTTTTTTCAATAATTATTTTAATACATTATAGAATTGTGGTTTTCAATATTATTTTCATTATTTTTTTAAAAAAATAATATATTAAAATGGATTTTAATAATGTATTCATATTTTCCAAATTATTTAATAATGTATTTTTTATTTTAGTGTATAATAGATATGTTACCTTGATAAAAAAGTCATTTACTATATTAGAAATCAAAATTTGTATAAGGTGGTAACATAGTGAGTAAAATAAATATCATGTGAAAAATTGGTTTCACATTTTTTATTTGATGTATGGATAGGGAAAACATATATCCATTCACTTATTTGTAACTTTTTGAGCTACTATACATGTTTAATAAATGATCCCTTTATATATACTTATTATAATTATAGAAATTTCATTCTCACCTCTCATAAAAGGGGCCTCTCAGCACTCATTTAAGAACACTCAAATAATTTTTTTGCATATGAAAATATTTAAATTTTCCATACCTATATTTAATTTTACATTTTCTATAATTCTTTTTTCATAATATATTTTCCAATGAACTCCATTTTCGATGAGTCTTATATAGAAAATCCCTCATACATAACTTATGTACTTAATTTTTTTAATTATTTTCATTAATTTATTACATTCCTAGATAAAATATTTTAATTATTATATAATTAAATTACTATTTCTGGTGTAACTAATTTTATTATTATAATTATTTTAATATTCACCTCCTTTTACCTTTTTCATTATGATAAACTAAACCCCCATTCAGGCATACTGTGGACTACTACCTCTATAAAGCAATGACTTCTATTTTTCAGAATTGAAGATAATCACTAACTATAAGGGTAAAATTAAATAATAAATGTCACATATATGATATAACTATTATTATGAATATAAAATTTTAATTCCAACTTATTTCTCTCTCATTCGTTGAGAAATGAAAACATTGACAATAAATTGTGCGTAATACAACCTCCACGATGTAACTAATCTCATGTTTCATCTAGTTTAATTATTATTTATGAAAAATATATTAAAATAAGATGAACCCTGTAAAAACATAAAAATATTTACATTATTATTCGGTAAACAATATTTTATCCCAAAAAACCTATTTCATATTTATAACCTTCCATTAATTAAAGTATGTTCTTGTTTAGTTCGGTCTAACCACTTACATGGACAATTATATAAAATAATATCATGGTTAAATATCAAAACAAAATTATTAATAATATATTATAGGAATAATTATCTACTTAATTTTTTGGTTTTATATTTTTATATTTATCTATTATAACATTATCTATGATATCAATATCGGGTTTTCAAAAATCCTCAGAAAATGTTATTCACCAATTTCAACTATAAGAATCAAAATTGAAACGGTCATGGAATGAATTTATTAATTTATAAATAGTTTTAAACCATAAATTCTGGTATATTTTATGTTTTATTAGTGATTTAATATGGGATAATAATGAATAACAACGCCACTATTACAAAACTAGTTCAAAACAATCATGATTACTTATCATGGATATTGAAAATGGATAACAATTACTGAAATACATGTAGTAAATTATTATAAATTATGTTTAAAAATGTTTATATATATGAATAATTTTCTAAAATGGTAATTAATGATCTTATCTTCACGATACATGAGGTTTTATAACATTTTAGTAAATCAAGATTAAAGGTAAGGGATTTGGAAAATCCAATGGATTATTTTCAGTTATAGAGTTTATTCTTGAAATATATTTCCTTTATATTGATGTAATTTATTTATTTTCCATTTAAATTTATTTTACCTCTTCAATATTTAAGGAAAAAGATTTTTTAATTCTAATCGACATGCATGATTAGTTTTTTTCATTTTTTTAAAAGGGTGTGTTTTAAAAAAAGAAACTTGCAACAATGGATTTGACATCAATGATTATAAAATGTTTTCAAATAAATTTTTTTTTAGTTTTCTGATTAAATCTTAATGAATGTGTTTTGAAAATATTTTTCTCCAATGGATTTAAATTTCATGTTTCACCCTCTATTTTCTTTTAATTTTGTATTATTTTTGGATGATCATGTTTTTTGTGTCAATCAATTTAATTCATGTTCTTACATTATATGATTTGGAAATAATATGGAACACATTTTTATTTAAATTAGTTATGAAAACTGAATGATTTTAAGGTAAATGTATAATGAATCCAATTTTTATTTTAATTTATTCTTTATGATATTAAAGGATAAGGATTTTAAATTGAAAGATTATTAATCCCATTTAGATTTCAATAGGGTATTTTTGAAAAGTGTGTGATTATCATTAAAAATAATTATGAAACCCATTTTATTTCCTTGGGTAATTTATGATGTGAAAATTGAATTATATTCGAGTTGAATTATTATGTTTGTATGAATGATGGATACCGTCCATTATCTCCATCCAATTTTTTAGTTATAAGTTTGTATCTCAGGATAAAAATATTAATCTGTTCGTTTTAGTTATTGATAAGCATAGACACTTGCTATGTGGTTCATGAAATAAATAATCCCTGTAATATTTTATGTCAAATTTGGAAGAGGTTCTATATTCATATCTTACTCTATTAGGATTAATATTTTTTTTAAATATATTTAATACATGTAATATCTATTGTGGTTCAATGTTGATCTTTTATGGCCTTATATCCTCATGTCATGTCCTTTGATCCTAAATTATGACTTATGATTATCACTAATGTTGATATGATATTTCTCCCAGGATTAGGTTGTCTCATATTTATATGATCTTGTCCATGATGACATTTTGATAGGTTTATTTTTTCCATTACTGAGCATTTGACCTCAAATCTCTCTCTTTTTCCATTCCCCATGATTTTAAGATGGGTGTCAGATGTGACATATTTAGAATTGGGTTTAGATTTTAATTTTTATGAAGAAATTTTGTTGATTATTGAAAACGGTGTTTCTTATATAGTAAATCCTTTAAGACACAAAATATCTTTCTCTCTAGCTTATGAATTTTTTTAAGAGGAATGTTTATTCATGTAAAAAAATACAAATGTGTTTATATATCATGGGTCATTTTAGATATCTTAGTAATGGATTATATCTGGTACCACATAGATATAAAAGTGATTTGTGGGTCATATTTCATGTTTGATGAATGCATAAAGGGTACATGGTTTTCTTACTATTAGAAATAGGCAATTGTAGACTATTCTCGTCCTTCCATTTCAGTATTTTTGATGTATTGGCCCATTCTGTCTCTTTGTATATTGATTGAGTTTTGTGTATTTTATTCCTTATGTAACTGATTTTGTTTTATTATTATTATTATTTTAAATTTTTATCATTCTATTGAACTGTTCTATTTTCATGGTATTTTATAACTATCTAATTATTTATATAACATTTGAATGTACATAATAGTATTTATCTACTATCTCGTAGGATTTTCAATTCATTGACATATTTTTTGTATAAATATTTCAAAATATGTACAATTTTAGGGAACACAACTGTTTTCATCACTTTGGGATGGTGAATTCACTTTGAGACATGTTGGGTGCTACCATAGGGACCTTGATCGAGGATATCTTTAGTTGGTACTTAAAATAGTAGAGTCCAGATAATTTATAAAATGATTTTAAATAATTAATACTAATTAAACCCTATATATGTAACCCATATCTCCCCATAATGAATTCCTAAGAGTCAGGTGTGCAATTTTGTTACATTCAAGGGGTTGTTTAGGTAATATTTTTTTGATAGATATTTATACAAACATGAACTTCTCTGATAGATGATTCCACTTGAACCCCAATTTTCGGTGTTTATCTTGGTCAAGGTCGATAGAGATCCCTAGAGATTCTAACTCATTATAAATAACTAACAAATTTGTTGATTCATGTATTTACCGACTATGTAATTTCATTTTTTTTCTTCAATTGGCTTGAATTAACACTCAAAATTACCCATAGTGTACACTAATTAAAATGGTAAAATTCTAATAGTTATATTAAAAAATAATGATTTGTAAAGGTCATAATTATAAATGGTCATAATTTCTAATGGTTATCAAATGATAATATATAATTTCCACAAATATAATCAAAATAACCTCACACATAAATTATTCCATTATCTATTTCCTTTAATATCTTAAATTATTTGGTTTTATTCTTCTTTTTGTGTACTATTTATTTGGGATATTAATTAGATAATATTAACCACAATACATTTATCTTATATTTATATTATTTATTTATATTCATTTTATAAGTATTTTTTATATAGGTCTTAGAATATATTAACCAGGTATTTTCAATACATATCTTATAATAAAAATATTTTTATCTATTAATACAATTTCTTGAGTATTAGAACTTTTCATTCAAATAGGTAATTTAGAACTTGGATTCCAAATGAACAATGATTGAACATTAATTTAATTATTCTAATTCAATCATGGGACCATTTTTCATTACTTCATCATATATGGGTTCAAATACCATCATAGTTTTGCTGTAACCGAAAACAATATCTAAAATATACCCAAACACGCTAGATTATCCATAATCAAGGGTTAAAGAGGAAATTAATTAGTGTACAATGGTATTAATGCTTCGTGTCTCACTAGCCTCAGGTAATGGAGATTAAAAATAAGAATACAGCACTAAATTATATCAAGTATCGCATAATATTCCATTTGATATACATTGGGTAAATATTTCAAATAATAAGTATCAAATTATTACCTTGTGAGTATATTAAATGTATTATATATACAAAACATTGTAATAAGTATATGATTTTACCCAGAAAATTCATCACATATCATTAGAATCAATAATACTTCTCACAATAATTAATTATAGAAAACTAGAAATCATTATCTAAGGGGATATTATCATTTTAATGTTCTTTTAAAAAAAATTATTCATATTTAAATTAATGAATATTTTTACATCATTTATTATAAAATTTAAATTCATTTTAAAAACAATACCTTAAATATCAAATAAAAAAATATTATCATGAACCTTATTATTTTGGAATGATAATATTTTTATTAATTAATCTATTTCATTCCCCTTTTTACCCACCCATTGAATCATTACATATTTTGTATCAATAATATCTGAAAAGAGGGGATTTTTTAAGATGATGATTTTTGGTTCCTTGTTGAGATTAGAGTTTTTCGGCTAGAAGAAAAGATTTATTTTTTTTCAATATAAATATATATTTCTACATCAATTTTACTAACCACTCCATGTTTATAAATTTTGATAATAATAAAAAAAATATTTTTTTTCATTTTATCTAATGTAGTGATGAAAGATTCCTCTATTATTGACTCTTCTATGTTGAATTATTGGGAAAATATTTAACAAATAGCTATATCATTTGGTAAGAAAAAAAATATTGAGATGTTATATTCTATGTTATAGTATGGAAACTGAAAATAATGTAACCCTTTATATTGGGCTCATCCTATCATCTTGTAAAAAATAACATATCCTTACAACATATTAAGTACATTATAATGTATTTAAAAGAATTCTATGGTATCTCACATGAATTGGAATATTATCTAATTGTCATTATAAATGAATAAGAAATATTATGAAGATTTAAAAACATTACAAATATATTAATTTTTATAGTGAAAATATATAGATTCCAATTCATCCATTAAAAAATTTTAGAATATTCATTAATATTCTTAGTAATTGTGCTATTAAACACTTATAAAGATCCATTTTTGCAGTTATTCATTCTAAAACACTCTATCACAATGCTTATAGATGTGTTTTAAATATAATCAAGTAACCTCTTAGATATATCTCTGTAAGTCTCCATACCCAATATATACGATTCAACAACCATGTATTTAATAATGAATAAATATCTCAACCCCATTTTTAAAATGTGTAGAATTTCAATATCATTTTCCATGATAAATATATCTTTCACATAAAATATCAAAAATACTACCACACACCGACTAATCCATTTATATAAAAAAATCACTTACATTATTGATTAAATTATTCATTCTCATTATGTCATTGGTATAGATATTCAAACTCTTAAATAATTGATTCCAACCTTAAATAGATCTTTGAAACATGAAAAATATAGTAGAATAATTTGGAATCTTAAAACTTTGTGTTGTATCATATTCTTGTAATTGACTAATTTCTCATTTTGAAAAAGGTTTTAGAGATCCATTTGATAAATCTCTCAATCAAAATGATTTCCAAACGAATAGAATATTAGTAATGATCTTATCTCCATAATAGTGGAAAAGTTATCTTTACATTCAATAACATGAATTTTGTTTTACACTTTGAAACCATTCTATATTTTAGGAAGAAACTTTTCTATCAATATTACAATTCATGTATAAAACCCACTTTCTCCCTATAAGCTACACCATATCTATTTCATCCAATATGTTTCAAACATGGTTAGTATAAATTAACTCTATTTTATATTTTCTATATTTTAAATATATCATATAGTAAATCCCCCTAATAGAATCTTGGTAGTTTGTTGGTTCATCACCTATGATCACTACATCATAAAATATTTCAATGATAAATCCATATTTATTTGGATCATGATTAATCATACCCAACCTGTGAGGTTCTTTTGTATCGTGATTCTGTTATTCTTCCATAACTATTTATGGAGTTATAAAATCATTTATCTCATTAATCTTTAACATTGTTGATATTGAACATATAAAAGTTAAAATTTTCAAACACTAAATAAATGAATTATATGTTATTTCAAAAGGAATATAATGTTTAATACGATAAAAACATTTTTATTACTAGGAATATAGAAATAATAAACCATTGGATCCTTAGGAAAGAAAAACAAATATCACTTGACATAATTAGGTTCAGGTTTATCAAAATAAAAATAATGTTTATATGATTGGGGGCACCAAATATTAACAAAATTCATATTGAGATGATTTGATTTCCATATATGATATTGTGTCTTTATAAAAAAATTAGATGTATCAATATTTGGAAAGAATATAATATATTTAAGATTATATACTCATAATGAAATTAGAATGTCAATCTAACTCATCTATTAGAGAACAATTTCCAATAGTGTATGGTCCTTATACTACGATACATCGTTCCATAGTGTTGTTCTAAGAGGAGTAGAATATGGAAAAATCCATCAATATTTTAGACGATCCTGGAACACATGGAACACGAATTAGCCTAGTGATCCGATCGATGAGTCTTAATACCTTTTTCTAGTTAACTCTACAGTCCTTTACAATACTTCATAATCAATCCATAGGTTTTATATGTTTTCTGTCTAATAAATGTATAACCACACTGTGTAATTTCATTGGTAAATGATAAAATATACCCAATATAAAAAATTTCTACTATACTCATTAGTTTACATACAAACATATGTATATGATCAACTATTTTTCAATCCCATTGATAATTTACCCTATAAATATTTTTTCTTTTTTCTATTAAATTAAATTCATCGTAATTAAATTACTCATATTATTATTAACTAATAAATCTATCAATGTGGAATCATTGAATATATTTATAACATATATGTGAGAGGATACAATTCCAATTATATGTGGTGTTAGAATAAACCATTACCTTATAATTATGAATTTGTTATTAGAC
Source organism: Viscum album (assembly GCA_963277665.1). NCBI lineage: Eukaryota > Viridiplantae > Streptophyta > Magnoliopsida > Santalales > Viscaceae > Viscum > Viscum album. The sequence goes on from OY728146.1 coordinate 993,324,446, forward strand.
ATTATGAATATACAAATGTGTAATCAGTTTAATATATTTTCAATTTTATAAACAAATTCATTCATAAATATAGAACCATTATTTTTTAAAAATATTTAATTAAAATCCTATATATATATAAAATATACTGAAATTGAATTTCTATTTATAGTATGAATATAATAACAGATATATATTTATAAAACATATTATCAAGGTAGACTTATATTATAAGTGATGAATTCAATTGTAGGAATTCTTTCTCAATTACCTACTCAAATAACTACATCACTTTTTTTAAATTCCATTTGTTCTTTGAGATTATTTTTATCAGAAAAAATTGTGATGAACACCCCATAACTAAAACCCATTGGTTAGAATTTTATAAAAAATTTTCCATATCATCAAAATTTAATTCCTTATAATAGTTCACTATCAGAACACATCCCGACCATAGATAAAAATACAGGAAAGTTTTATATGTGTTACCTATATGTGATTTTCAAATGATAAACATTACATATTATGTATCACATAAAGCATACATATATAAGGGTGTGTGTATTGTTTTTTATCCTTTCAAAAATAAAATTTCATTAATGTATTCCATCAAATAAATGATGAACCCATAAATTATATCAATTTAGTGATACAATGTAACTATTTTAATAGGTAATGATTTTCCATCTATACTTCAGCCATCACATTATTATTTTTGTAGGGAATCTTCTCAATCATATCATATATGAATTGTAGATAGTTTGGCAGATAAATCTTTATCCAAATATGTCATCTATTTATACTCAAATATATTCCTATGGTAACCTAATATTACTAGTTTATCCCAGAGATATATAACATAAAAAAATATATAAAATGGAACATAATAATATTAAGTAAACTCATTACTTTTTTTCTTAACATAAGATAATATACTAAAATCAAGATTTAACATTCCAAACTTTTTCAGATGATTGAGGTAATAATATGTGACACATAAGATGGAATATGAAACTTATTATTTGATGGGGTTCCAATTAATATCCCACCAAATATAAATATACATCACGTTAATATTATGTTCATGAATATTATATTTTAATCATTTTTTATTATCTAGTGTTTTATTACATTATGTATGCAAGATTCTAATGATTTTGTTCTAGAATCCCTATTCCATAAACCTAATAATTATATTCAAACCATATTACTGTGTAACTCTTTACACATATGTATTTTTTATTACATGTTAATAGGTAGAACAAAAACACCACATTATAAAATGAATCATTTTCATCAGTTATATAAACCATTCATATAAATGTTTATAAATTTATATAAATAGTATTCTCTGTATAAGTATGAATAAAACCACGTCTAGTAGACTAAAATTTCTATAATATTTCATAAGTCATAAATATTTTGTGAATTCCATCCCTAACTCAAACTACCTATGGATAATTTATAAAGGTGGATTCCATTTCACCATAACTATAATACCTAATATTTATAAAACATAATCAATTACTAATTTCAAGAAAACTACATTACTTATAATATAAAAAGAATTAAGATGAAAATTAAATCTTATATCATCATACGAAACATATAATCCATGTTATGTAATTTATATAATAAGAAATTTCTGACAGAAATTAATAATTCACACAATTATAATTTAATAAAAATGTATATTAAATAAATTCTAATAAATATACAATATATTTTTTATAGTCATGTGATTTAAATATAATAATTTAATTTTTATATTAGGGTTTTAAATATCCTATATGTAATTATATATGCATTAAATTTATTCTTAATTTATAAGTAATAATCATTTTTAGAAATATATTAATGTTTTCTTAATTCATATTTTATTATTTATACGGGGAATGTGAATCATAGACAATGATTTGAATTTAGTAGTACCCATGGGCATAAGTTTCATTTAAAATTAAATTTTTTTAGTGGAATAACCCTTTTGGATGTTACAGTTACATTTCTATACCATGTAAAATAAAAATTTCTAGTAGCATAACTGTTATCCATAGAATAAATGACTCATAACTATAGGAGTAGATACCCATATATATGGGATAGTAACCAATTTGTTTTTTCTAAGATAAAAATTATATCTAGTGGTTACTCAAAAGGAACAAATAAGGGTTACTTGTAACATGAAAGATACATATAGGGTACCTTCCATGGTGTCACAAAGACCCAATTATGAAAATTCAAATGTCATTCTCAATTATATAATACATATCTTTATTATGTTTTTTTAATATTTATTTACCCATATATATTTTTACTCATATACTATCAAATAATATTTTATTACATAAAATAATGAACAAATAAATGTGTTGCAATGTGTAATACCTTATGATATACACCTTTTATACACTATATATTTCATAGAAAATTAATATATACTATATCATACTGATGTAGGAATATAATGTTATATAATTTTTTATATGAACATTAATTAAGATATTTAATCAATGATTACTATTATTATGATATATCTTATGAGTTTTGTTCGATCATAAAGTCATCATGGTAGAGAAAAACTCATATAATATATTGATCTATCATTAATAAAGAGAAATAATTTATATAGAACATAAAATATAATGACGTTTACCTATAATACTATAATGTATATAACCATTGGACATGATGCAGTTTACATGATCATGATCACAAAATGAAAACCAACACATTTTCTCTTCCATAGGGATATCACCAACCAATAGAATCCTTATTCATAAAGAGAGGAAAATGAGATATACAATGGTGACAAAGAAACATATCTATGAAGAAAAAATGACAAAAATAAGATTATATTATTTGTAATGGGGTTGGGGAATAATAAATCAAAACGATTAGGGTTTCCACACTATATATATGGTCCCCTTACTCAATTAATTAGGTTAGACAAGAGATTCAAACTAATATTAATATAAATGAGAAAAAATAGGAAACAATTGGGGATATGATTATTTAGATATATTATATAATCATGTATCTTAAAATGAAACTTATTAATTATTTTCTACAATATAAACCCAATTTAGATTATGTGACATAATCTATTCATGTGAGGTAAAATATTTCATGTTTCACACACTAGGATACAAATAATTTTTTATTTTATGATATAAACATATGAATTTTCATATCAATAGTTATGACTAAGATTATGTCACAAAATATGGTAAACAAATTTTAGTTCATTTCTGGGAAACTAAAAATGTTCATTGAGGAATAAACCCATCCCTTTGTATGTATACGTGAATTGACCTTCCCCCATATGGAAACTCTCATTGGTATAGTGATAGACAGATTGCCCCCCCCCCCTCTACTTCCTATGGGACCTAGGTTAATAATGATATCCAAGGGTATAACACATAAAATGGATGGAATTTTCCTCATATACACCAGGAACATACTATGAAATCTAACAATAAAAAATAATATAAAATAAAATAAACTATTCTACAATAAAACACAATATATGATATATCATGTAAATATAAATCTCTAAAATAATGTTCCAAAAATAAACTTATAGCTTATAACAATGACAACAACCCAATGCTCAAAGCTAGTATAGTCCATCTCAATCACCAAATCCCTCTTATATTTATATAAAACATATTAATATATATATATATATATATGGGTGAGAATACATGTATAAAAATATATATGCTCCTAAATATCTCTTAAAAATATGGGAAAATCAAATTACAACATTAATGAATAAATAAAATAACCAAAAAGAACATACCTAGGAAAATATAACCCATGCTCACCAATGATTACTCAAATAAAAAACACAAATTTATAATAACAAAATATTGATTGATTATAGAAACAAGGGTACCCTAAAACATATATTGACTGAATTTTTTCCACTCCCCAACATCAAATTTCTTACTTCTCCCATCCCATATACTACTATTTTATAACCCACAGTACCAATATCATTACAAATAATGAGAATATAGTTAAAACCATAACATTCCCGGCTCATATAGACTCAACAAATCTCATTGAAATTAGTATCATTCATACTATAACAATAACCAAACCCAAAACCATAAATCACATATTTACATCTCTACTATTCATTACAACATAATCACATATATGTTTTAGTTTTGTATCATGACCATGATGCATATCAACATCATTCTATTATCTTGAAGTGTGTGGCCCCTCCATTTGTCATCACCCCATACTTATAACTAATATACTATGGTCCATCATAGGCCATAAAAAACATTTAAGGGAGTCCAATGAAGATGAATTATTTTTATAGTATTTCCCTCTCATAGATAGAAGTTTTAGAAAACACCTAAACCATAATAAAATTGTTCAAATGTAATTTTATCCAACATGGGTTTTGTGAGTAAGGAATTCCAAATAAAAATAATCATAATAAAACCATAGAAAATCCAAACCAAGTAGATTCAGAATAAAAAAAATTATCATATCCCATAATCATCACAACATCCTCACTGAAACACTTTCTATTACTTCCAACTATATACCCATATATTGGAACTATTATACACAAAACAACCACCACAACCATGTAACAGTTTCAAATTAATCACATTAGTTTCAATATTATACTGTTACAAATACAAAACATATTAAATTTTTATTCCATTCATTTTAATTTTAAATGAAAATAAATTTTCAACCATCATCAATCATTAATTAAAACATTACGCATTCATTTGAACTAATAAAAAATCATTTATATCCCATATTTATTAAATTAAAACTAATAAAATTAACCATTTCATTTATACCAATCACATTAAATAACTACCATGAAATTTTCTAATGTCCCCACATGAACCCACAAACCTCTACAAAACTTTTCTGCATATCATTCCTATTAACTCCTTAATAACCACATGTCACTTGTACTTACTACATAATAATCCTTTACCACGAAGATCCAGGGTCCAAGCAAGCCAACCCTATATTTATTAAACAAAAAGTAAGGTACAAGATATTAGGCATTACATGGGGTAGTACAAGAATGAGAATAATTCACGCCCTGCATATCATCATCCAACATGCTAACGTTGGAATCAGGGATCCTGAATGACCACATGGTGCTCAGTCCCACAATAGTCTCCTTCGAGAGGGCATCAGCAATTTGATTTTCCTCCCTGTAAACATGAGATATGGAGATCTGAAGGCTATTGGCCTGGTTGAGATAGGCAATCCAATGAGGAAGGAGTCGTCAAGGCACATCCTTAGTGTGTGTTCCAAAAGCCTTCACAGCAAGTTGAGAGTTCGATTCAATCCAAAGAGGTGACCAGTTGTAATAGACAGCATATTTGATAGCATGGATCCCATCCCAAAGTTCAGCTTCAAATGCAGTACTTTGGCCAATAAAGTGGTGGAAGCAACCTTTGACAAAATCATGGTAAGTATGGAACACACATCCACATCCTGAGGGTCCAGGGGAGCTAGAAGAAGCACCATCAATGTTGAATTTAATTCCCGGAGGGATCGGTAGAATCCATTTGACAAACTTAAATTCAAGAGGCTGCTTCGGCTTTCCTGCAACACCAAGCAGCCACAGAGTCCGCTGATCCTCGAAAGAATTATGCATTGTGCCTGATTGCACAAAGTAACCACCAAAAATTCTAAAAAATACACATATCGTACAAAATTATTCCAATAATAAATTTCAAAATTTCATAAATAAACACTTAAACAATCTTACTTTTCAAAACATTGCACTAAATTCATTTAAAATATCATTCATGGGTGATAAAATGTCAATAAAAAATTTGCAACCATTTCATTATGGTATTTATGAAGATAACCTTATGTGGAAATTGGTTACTTTATTAATATCATAGTAATAATGAAATTCATATATATATCATAATTTTTTTTCAATGTATTAAATATTTTAAAGAACATATATGAAATTAATAGAAATAAGAAAAATGACATTCATCTCCCCTACCTGTCAAATTTCTTCTTTTCATCTTTTTATCAATATTATGAAATTTTATACCATCTACCCAAAAAATGCCTAAACATTCTATATTTAACACAAAAATAGAGAGACTTATTGAATCCAATACCTCTACCAAAGAATTAATAACACTACACTACAGAAAAAAAGAAATAGACCCTTATAATTCCCCAAGAGAATAAGTTAAATCCCAGAAACCTATTTTATAGTGATTCCAATCACATCTATTGTCAAGTTAAAAAAGATAATATATGATCGAAACATTCCTAATAAGATAATAGGAAGGGAACTCAATATATAATGAAGGTAAACTCACCTCAAATCATGAACATGTAATCTTCAATAGACTTGTATCTGGGATAGTTATGGATATTGAAGGGTCTTCCAAGAACAATATTATGATCTCTACATATAGAGAGAAATAATTTAAAAATTATGTGATTTGTGTGAGATGGAAAATTTAATCATGGGATAAGAAACTATATGTCTTTATATGACACTCAACTATCATTCCATTAATGTGATATTTAAAAATACCCTTAGAATATCATGATGTTTATCATTATAACTATCTAATTTTAAACTCGTCCATTATGAAAAATATTTTATAATTAGGGAAGGTCCATTCCAAATCTAAGGAATTATATAATGTAGTAACCCAAGATATATCAACTGAAAATAAGCCTTTATGTTCTCATTTTTTCATAGAGTAAGTCTCACTGTTATGGTGAAAATAAAAGAAGTTCTAAATTCATCCTCAAAATAACATAATACATTAAGAAAGTATCATTATAAAAATGTTCTCGATATAAAACATAACTAAATACCTTGTATTATCATTTCAAAAACAAAAACATCATGATGTGAATATGAAGTCAATAGTGGGTAGTTTATAGGGTTCATGGGAACTTTTTATTCTTTTTATCATAGATTATAAGGTTCCAAAGGTTACCAAAATCCCCTTCAAAACACCACCTGAAAAAAATATCAATTTCTTTCAATGAATCATCACTTGGTGAATTATCATCTACAATATCTCGGTATCTAACACAATAAACCAAATGTATGTGCCATGAATTTGTTCTCTCATCAGATATATCATCTCTAATAACACATATTATTCTACAAACACCTCCGAACAACTGCAACACATAAATCATAAAATATAGTGGAATATGAAGGCTCTATAAATTAGATAATATACCTAAAAAACAATTATAATCCTTAAGAATAAAAAAAATTAACCCAAAAAATAAAAAACATATCCTCAAAGTCCATATAATTCAAGAAAATACCTCTTAAGAATAATAGAACTACTACTAATAAAAAAACAATTCATGAGAATTAATATTTTATAAAAATATATAAATAAAAATTCAATCATATCCATATAAATTCATACATAAAAATTATTAAATAAAAATAGATCATAAAATAACTCGAGGTACCGAGCATGCATCTGTAATTGTAATTCCCATATGCTATCCATTAGGCCACACTAACTCCACATCACATTATCCATGTGAATAACTCATTCTTATAGAAACTTCACTCACTGATCTAGGATCTTTGAAGAAAAATCCAGGAATATCTTGTCTTCTAATATATATAACTCCCCACAATCAATTATATGAGTGTAAATGTTGAGATATTGAAAAACCTAGGACACATGAATGAAATCAATCACTATTCCAATACTGCACAACACCTCTAAGGTATTGGTAAAATGGGGTGAAATATTACTCCCATGATCAAACCTATTTTCTCCAAGCAGAGGGGAAACCCTCAACAACACATGATCACTGATCTCAATCTCTAGACGTATTATAAAATTAGTAGTATAAGACTTTCGATGGTCCCCCAGCACCTTCATTAGATCTAAAATCATATGATATTTCCCTGTTATTATCTATACAACATTTTTTAATAGAACTAATGAATTCACAATCTCAATCTGTCAAATATATGAGGTGTAACGTTTCCCATAAAATCCCTCAGTAAAAGAAATAAAAATAGAATATTAAGATTTTATTTTAGTTAAACTCAACCAATGTTAGGTACTTCACCCATCATACACCAAAATCTAGAACACTGGCTCATAGAATATCTTTAATATTTTCAATAGTCTAATATAACAACCCGTCTATTAGATGGTGGAATACTATTCTAAAGATTATATTCTCTCCAAAATCAACATATATTCCTCTTATAACATATGAGGTAAACCATGTATCCCAGTTAAAGAAGATGGCCCTCAGTACCCCATGAATTATCAATATCACCATTATAAACATCGAATCCATGAAATCCACAACACTTTACTCACAGATCCCCATGGAATGAGCCACCGTTGAAAATTGATATTTTATCATTGAAATTACATAATTATAATGCCAGTAACTAGGATACAAACATAATAAAATAAATTATATTTCTTTCTAATTCTTATTGGGGACATCCTATATCTAGAATAAACCACCTATAATATGATTCCTTATCATTACCTATCAATATTACAATCATTATGATATAAGATCTTATATTATCTTCTTAATCAAGTGAAATAATGAACCCTTGGGGTATAATATAAACTATAAATACAATTATATACTACTAAATATTATTTATAAAATTATAGGAGATTATACTTGCACATCATAGATAAAATAATTAATCTTATTTAAAACTACATATGTTTTTCATCATCTTCCAACCATCTACAATGTGTTTTACCATAAAAGATGAGATCTACAATCACAACTACCTCTGAGTCACCCCCTGAGACAACTCCACAAGATTACTCAAAGAATACTAAAATATAATTTGGTAATGTTTACCCCTATCGATAGTATCTCCCATGTAATGTCTCATAATTTCTTTGAATTATTTTTAAATATTATATAGAATCATTATAAGACCAGACTTTTCTATGGTATGTGATTCTGAGGGCTTGTGATTTTGGAATGGTAGTATGAACTTTTTTAAAGTTAAGTGAGTTGGCAAGCGGCAAGGTTGTGAAAATTTCCAAAAGGATTCCTGGATTAAAAATATGTGGGCACCATTGCATTAGGGATGATGAATTTACCTAAGAATGGTCCTAACCTTGACTGGCGATGGAAAAAGTTAATTTGGAATGTTTTTTAGTAAAATAAAATAAAATAAAATAAAATAATAAAGAGTTTATTTTATTTTATTTGGAAACATTCATGGTCATACAATGATAGGGAAGCTATTTTAAAAATAAATCCATGCCATAATGACTTATAAACAGCAATGCTAACTCGTTAATGTCCTAGCGTGACAAAACGCTGAAATGCGTTCCCTCCTTTTAATGTGTCAATAAAATGTTATACATGGGGAGAATATGAGTGGAACTCTGGATAAATACTGAAGCTTGGTATGAAAACCCATTGGTGAATGACACTGACGTGATTGATCGATGCATCTCGGATTCAACGAACATCGCCAAAGAATGCGATGCAGCGATCATTATTCAACCGAATCGAGATAGGGGTTGTTATTTCAATTATTATTCCATGTTCTTGGATTAAATGTCGAAATTGGATCAACCCAAAAACAGGTTGATCCATGGATCTTTCATTTTAACAGGAGGGTTTTTATTGGGTTGATTTTGGGGATCAATCCACAATGTTAAAATCCATTTTTTGATTCGGTATGTTTAATCCTTATAACGGGAGTGAATCGACACCGTGATGAATGAAGATAGAGGTGCATTCCTCTTTTGATTATTGATTTTTCTTCCACATATTAACCATGATTTCTTCACAAGGATATGAACATAGGATAGTTTTATTTCCATTTCCCAATGAAATGATCCCAAATTAAAGATCTGACATCAAAACGACTCAACGGATGTGCAATGGAAATGGCGGCAGACGAATCGACCTGATTTTGGAGAATTCGTTCTTCGATCATTCTTCGTGTGAATGATCAAAATGAGTATTTGGGTTGATCGAATTCCTGAAACCTCCTGAAACATAAATGGCATGGTAGGGTGACCTTAGATCTAGTGTTTCGTTGCTATTGGATGGGCATATCAAAGATCAGAGGAGTACCCGAGGTGCGGTAGAGCAGTTTGCAATTCTGAAAATTTCTAGAACACATTGTGTGTATCCTAATGAACACAGCATGTGGACTGGAAATGGAAGCTAGGGTTTTCACACTGCATGCGATGAAGAAAACAACGTGCCTCTAGGGAGACACAGCTTGTGAACCCCACCCAGCGGCGGCTAGAGTACCAGGTGATAGGAAGTGTGGACACAACGTGTGACAGCTATGACATGCCATGTGTGTCCATACATGGGGCTCAGAATTAATCTCAGATGATACACATACACGGGGTGGATTACACGCCATATAATCCACCACACATCCATACTTGGCCAGTAACATAGGTCATCCAATGTTCCAATTACACAGGTTGGCATACATGGGTTGAGGCCGTGTATGGGCACATGGCCATCGTACATGGAGTGGACTCCAGATACCTTGACACAGTGTGTGATACATCCTACATGTTGTGCATTTTCTTTTTACATGACAAGCCTTACGACACGGGCCATTGTACACGGGCAGTACCCGAGGTCAGAAGACATGATGTGTGACACTTCTACACATTGTGTACTTCTCAATACATGACTTGAAATTCTTGTCCATTGTCTCTTGGATAGGTTATGTTTGGGTTAGTTCCCATTTTACTCATTCCTATGAAGGTTGGTTATCTAATTACATCCATAAGAGTATGGTCCCTTCATTAGAACTTTATGAGATAGAGTCAGGAATCCCTCTGAGAGGCCCAACGCGAGATCCTCTATCTATTATTAACCCTAGGTAGAGTCAAGTATTGACTTGACTGTTCCCAAATGATGTTGATCCTCTACTTAGCAGGTGAATCTGGATGAGTCAGGGTATCTTCCAAGGCCCTAGAAAGGACCCTCATCTATTTATCATGATCTTTTCCCATATAGGAGTGTATTCTCTCTAAATGAGTGTATCTATCTATCGTAACTTTTCACAACAAATAGTACTTATCAGATGGATGTCATCCAGGCCATTAGACTCGTGGAGTGAGTTCTTCGAGATGAGTGCTTTTTGGAACCTTCGAACTGAATCCCTAGCAGCGGTATACAATTGTGTGACTTGTCTCTAGACTATGGGTCTGAGTTTTGATTATATCTATATTTTTTCTCTTATAATATGTTCAGTAGACATACACTATGTAAAGATGACTGTACCATTCTTTTTTGTATTGATTTGTGGTCTTCAGGGTCCTCTAATGAGTATTTTTATACTCACTCTTGTATGTTCTTTGCCCGCACGTGTTGTGTCTTTTGCGGACGAGTGGCCTTTTGATGGTGTCCGAGGAAGACTAGGACCGGACTGGGCTTTATGAGTTCCCTACCGGTAGAGGTGTTCCTACAGCTATGAGCAGCAGTCATAGTACATCTTTGTGTTTATAGGTTGGACTTGTAGTTTGCAGGCTCGCTTGTTTTTGGCGGTCTTTTATTCTGGACCATTTTTACATTATACACTTTACATTCCTTTTACTTTGTTTTTTGGGTTTAGTTGTATGCATTCATTTTGTTCCTTAGTGTTTTTTTACCTTTCAGATTTTGTGGGCCTGGATTTGTATGAATGTGTACAGGTACATTGGTAATGCCTCTCATGTTAGTAATATGCCTACTTGGTGCTAGTCACCATACCATGGCCTATTGGAGGTGTTCATTGGGAGTCTTGGTACGGCTACCACTAGGATCGGTCGCAATAGAGTGGTATCAAAGGTCTGGTCGGTTCTACCATAGGACCAATAGTTTGTGATATCGGTCTGGGGAAACAATTTTTAGTGTTTTGAGCTCAGTTTTCTGACTTGGGACTTCAGTGTTGTTGCAGGCGACCGACGTATCCATACACCAGGTTTCGGATAACCTTCTTTTCGACTCGGTACATGAAAACACTAGTTGCGGGGAAGTAAACGAATGGTACATGCATCTTATAAAAATGTTTTCTGTTTTTCATGACCCTTGTGTCAGCTATCCAGATATAATCATTGACCATGGTACATCTTGTTTCCATATAGGATTCCTCTGTGATGCATACCCACTAGGATTTAGTAGCGTGATCATGAGGATAACCCCCCAGTGACGAGTCGTTGATACATGGGAAAGTCCCCCGGGCATTACCTCTAGGTGGTCACCTACTATACCACCACTAGTGGAGTAGCTCGTGGTACTTGAAGTACCATATGACGAGGGGTGCATCCTGAGTGCACTCTATTAGTTCTAGCGACATAGACCCCTCAGGTTCTAAGGCGAGCCCAACCATTAGGTAGAAGAGGACTTCCTTGAGGTGGTGACCAAAGTATTCCATCTAGTGAGGACACCAGCAGACCAGATGGTGATCTTGGGAGCGAGCCTTCTTTAGGGTTCAATGGGATGATGGTGGATTCTGACCACACAGACTCATGATGACGAGGCTCTTTCGTGGAAGTATTTTGAGAAACTCTTTGGGAGTATTTATCTCCATTTATGGTGAGATCAGTGCATATCCAGGAGCTTCTTCAGCTCCAGTAGGGTAGTTTAATGGTGGTTAGGTATTCATCAAGGTTCACCAACCTCTCCAGGTACTCGATGGATATGATCAGGGATCAGTACTTCAAAGCACAGACCTTCTAGAAAAGTCTAATATGGGATATCCAATCTAGTATCGTGCCTCTATGCATTTCAACTTATGCAGGAGTGCTCGAGCGAGCATTGGTGATCGAGAGATTCTTGGAAGTGCAAAGGAAGCTAACGACAGTAAGAAGTAGGCGGAAAAGTGCAAAGACCTCGAAATTAGGGATCCGACGTTAGGCACAGGGATCAGGAAATGGGAGACGTCATAGGAGGACCCAAGATAGGGAGTCGACGGTCCACAACTCTCATGCTGGATCCAGCCATTTTAAGGGGAGGCGATGTTACTCGTGAAACAGTAGGGGACATCTCACTAGAGACTATCTGACCCGTCGAGGTGATGACAGGTAGGCAGTGGATGGACCGCCGAGGAAGAGGTAGAGAGTGGAGTAGCCAGACCCATCAGGCAGCGGACGTGGAAGAGGATAAGGGAGAGCTGCAGGTGGTGGAAGACGCTTCGATCTTCTTCCACCACCACCCAATAGGTCCACACCATGGTCAGGGAGATGGGGGACATGGGTGGTGAAATCTTCATGTGATTGAGGAATATGACCCAGGTAATCCAATGATGATCCATGGTACGATCTTTGTTTTTTCTACCTTATCTTTAGTACTTATAGACATAGGTTCCAGTCATTCCTTCCTTAAAACATTTCTTGTGTGAAACCTTGATATTATGGTAGATCCATTGACTCGACCCTTATGCTTGGAGACACCTACGAGAAGAGACTTGATGATCATGCACCTTGGAATATAGTGTGATCTTACCCTGGGAGGTGAGATTTTCAATTGGAACCTCTTGGTGGCAGTGTCTAGTCCTCACGACATCATTCTCGATATGGATTGTCTATCTTCAGTCCATGTATAGATTGACTGCTTTAGGTGAAGAGTGCGGTGTGACCACAGTGATGGGACGACGTTTTCAATTGTCAGTGAAAAAGAGACCTTGGTAGAACATATTGGGATCATGCATAGGGGGATTCAGCTGATCACCCATGAGTTGGATATCCTTACCCTTGGAGCGACAGATGTCGTGAAATTCTAGTTCCCAACAGTAGTGGCGGAGTACGAGGATGTCATTCTTGATGATGTTCCAGGATTACCTCCTCTCCAAGAGATCAAATTTTTCATCGACTTTCATCCTAGGAAAGCACTGATATCCTCAAAAACATATTGAATGGATCCCATAGAGCTGTGTGAGCAGAAGGTGCAACTTGAGGATTTGTAGAGAAGTGTGTTCGTGAGACCCAAAATTTCTCCCTGGGCAGCCCCAGTTTTGTTTTCCGAGAAGGAAGATGGGAGTTTGAGGTTTTGTATGGATTACCAATTCCTTAACCAGGTGATAATGAAGAACAAGTATCCAATGTCGAGGATCGATGACCTCTTCGATCGGCTAAGAGGGGCACAATGGTTTTCAAAGGTTGACCTTTGGTCAGGTTACCATAGGTTACGAGTATGAGATGAGGATATATTGAAGACAGTATTTAGATTCCACTAAGGTAACTATGAGTACATGGTGATGGATTTTGGCATGACGGATTCCCCTGTACTGTTCATGGGTCTTATGATCTAGCTCTTCCAGCAGTACATGGACCGGATCGTAGTTGTCATCAATGATGACATCCTTGTGTACTCGGCATCAGAGGAGGAACATGTGAGACACTTGAGGATTGTTCTAGACATAATCCAAGAGAACCAGGATTATAGGAAGTTTTCAAAGTGCCCGTTCTGGCTTTAGGAGGTCAACTATCTCGGACATTTCATCTCAGTAGATGGAGTAGTTGTGGACCCAGTCATGGTGGAGGCAGTGTTAGCATGGGAGTCACCTCGGATCCTGATGGTGGTGTGGAGATTCCATGGGTTGAAAGGATATTAGCCAATATTCATTCCTTATTTCTCCTAGATATCAAAATTGATGATAGTCTTAACTAGGATAGGGCAACCATTCGTGTGGATAGGAAAGTGCCATCAAGATTTTGAGTAGATGAGACAATGTTTGAAGAGCGTCCTGATTTTGAGATTTCCGGAGGCGTGTGTCAAATACATTGTATCCTTCAAATCATTTGGGACTCGTCTTGGAAATGTCCTAATTTAGAAAGATGCATTGATTTCTTAGGGTCCGTGCTATCTTAGGCTACATTAGCAGAACTATGCAACCCATGATCTCGAGTTGGTGGTGGTAGTCTTCGCATTGAATATGTGGCGACAATACCTGTAACAACCCGAGATTTTTTGAGAATTTTTCCTTTTAATTTCATTTATGTCTTGTGTTTTAAGCTACACGAAAATTAGCTTGGGCTATACGTAACACCATATTAGCTTGCAGTATACGCAACACTAATCTTGCCTCGTGTTACACACAATTTCAAGTTTGTTTTGTATAAATTATACTATGAAACATTAAGTATAGATTTGGTTTAATTTATAAATGAAATATGTTTTGATTTTTTTATGCGCAACAACAAAGGGAGATTTCACTAAATTCGGCCTTGATTTGGCTTGCATTACACGCAATTGCGACCGTCCTTGATAGCGTGTGTAGTAAGCAATACCGAGTTTTACTAAACAATGATATATTGTTATAATATTATTATGAACTATCCTTTATGAATATTATTAACTACATTTTGAATATTATATTATTATTATTCATCTTACACATTTTCTAGACCATCGTGTGAGAACAAAATGAATTTTTTGAGTAAAATAAGTATTTTTCAAAAAATGCAGTTTTGCCGCCTTATGATGGCACACCAACTTTAAATCTACTTTTTGTCATGTTTATAAGTTTAATTTGACAAAAAAAATTATTTGGAATCAGGATATAAAAAATGACTTTGGATAAATATTTCATATTATTCTGATAACTTTCATATTTTAATGAATAGTAAAAACACGTTATATTTTAATTAAAAACTATTTTTTTCATTGTAATAATTTATATGGTTAAATTATAATATTTAATGGTTTTAAAGTATAAATTGAATATATTTTCCCCATTTAATATAATTTAAGTCATTAGCATCGATTTTACATTGAATTCATTGGTAAAATCATTTCAATCTTTTGCAATATTATAACTTTTAAAACTCATTTTATTAACAATGGGATTAATTTTAAATTAATTTTTGCAACTTCTGTGATTTGAATTTGGAAAAATTAATTCCATATTTATAATCAGTATGTCCAAATTATATTAATAAGCTACTTTTTATTTTTAGTCATTATGAATAGTAACTACGGTAAATTTTATTTAACATAGTTAAAGGTAAATGGAGGAAATTAAGGGTAAATATAATATTATAAAATTACTCTAACACTTGTCCTAATATAATTGGATGATTATATTTTACCCTAAATAATACTTGGGTCGAAATTGAATCTAATGGAACCCACTTGTATTTGATTAAGACCTTTTATTTAGTTTATTTAAAGGAAAGTGAAATGTCTCACTCAAAATTTAATAATTACATTATTTTTAATATACAGTTATACAGAATATAAATTCGATTATAAATACTCATTTGAAATATAAAATGTTTTTATTTATAATGGTAATTTATTTGTAATTTTTCATAAATATTTTATTACCTTAAAATCTTATAAATTAATGAAGGAGAAATTATTTATTTAGTTAAAAATCTATAATAATGTTTTTATTAAAATAATAATACCTATCAAAAGGAACAGAAACTTGCCCAAAATTTATTGGTAGAGTATATCTATATCCTAGTCATCTAAGGGTAGAGTTTTGGACCATTTAGAGCCTTATAAAACCGATTAGGACATTTATATTATTGTATTTTAAATGATGTCAAAGATGTCACCTTCATAATTTAATAAATATAACAATTTACCTGTTGTGATTTTAATATTATAAATTAGAGTAAAAATATTATTAAAAATGGTATTATATTTATCTTCATCATAGGATTTTATTTTTAATTTTTATGCAACTAATATATATATTAAATGATTATACAAAAATGATATAGTAATTGTTTAATTAAGAGAAATATCAATTAAATGGTCTTATAAATATTAAAATAAACATTATATGAAATAATAAATGTTATCCACAAATTTTATAGATTACTATGAAATGTTTGGAATCTATTACACATTTTGGTTCGAATATATCCTCTGTGTGGATTTTATTTAAATTCAAATTAATTAATAGTGTCAAAATTAACACTCTTGTTATTTTATAAAAATAACATATTATTAAAATTATTAAAAATCACAAAAATATTTAAAATTTTAAAATTTAAATTTATATGGTCAAAAATGTCATAAAGTACCCAATTATGGATAATTCACAACATATAGTAATTATTTATAACAATTTAATATTTAGATTATTATTACATCAAATAAGATTAAATAAATAAAATAAGGATAAATCAAATTGATAAAGTATAAAATAAATTTCCAAAATGTCTAAATTTTATTGGAAGATGTTATTACAACCCTATATCATCTCATATTCGGATTTAAGTCATTTTTGGAGGTTTTTAAGTGGGTTTTGAATTTATTATAAATTAATATTTCTTATGTTTCGAAAGATGCCCCTCTCCTCCCTTAAAAAAGGGCTCCTCCTCCATCCCCACTTTACACAATTTTGAGCCTTCAAGCTCGGCCAACCCCTACCAATTTCTCTTCTCTACTTCCCTAGAAGAATTCTGGAGGTTATGGTCTTCTCAAAAGACCAACTCTAGTGCCTTAAGAGGAAGCTTAAAAGAGGTGTGTCGAAGAAGAGGTAATCTATTCTACTGATTCTTTCTAGTTTATTTCTTCTTCAACATCTTCTTATTTAGTTGTTTCCTTATAAAGTAATAACATAAGTATCACTAATATACGTATATGTCATTATAAATATTAAACAACCCCATTTCACCTTCTATCCATCCAACGGAAAACAAAATCACCGTGCGTGCGTACGTACGGAATATCGTCTCCATGTCGTGGTGTAATCTGTTTTTCCACCACCACCTTACTTGGATGGGTATAATGGTGTAATAATAACTACATATGGTTATTATAACAACATACTGATTCTGATATATTATATCATCCATTCCAATTCTATTCAATAATTATGGGTATAATATCTTCGCTCATATGTACGTACGGACAACAGTCTCCACGAACGCGATTAGATTAATTTTCCATGATTAAAAATTCAAGTATAATTATAAAGTATATATAATAATTAATCATGAAATATATAACATAATAATGATACTGGATTTATGTACATATATGTTTCATTTACTTAATTCCATTCAATTCAATAAAGAAATGAAAACAGTGTTCATGTGTACGTACGTCCTACTGTCTCCAAGAATGGTGTATTTCATTCCATTTATCGATCTTTTATATATATTTATATTATTAATATATATTATATATAAATCATATTTTACCTTATGTAATTAAGTAAATCAGGATATAATTAATAATATCAAGAACCACAAATTGAAACACGGACGCTAAATGAAACGATTTTACCCAAAATGCTACTTCAACAATAATTTACAAAAGAATGGGTAATATAAAGTCATAAGTGTACCATATATGATATCATAACAATGAATATGATTCTGTATTAAGTCAATGACATTATTTAAATCATTCTACTGGAGGTTCAGAAACATACTAAGCATATCGGACAAAATGTAAGGGATAACTTTTCCATTCTCATTTTTATCTGAGATTGTTTATTCATAAGTATTTACTAGGGTTATATTTATCATCCATGTCCCCGTTTTCTAAAAATGGTTTCATGTAGGTTTAAAGTCATTTTTAACCATTTTTGGACATTTACTACATGGTATGTAAGGAATCTTACTTTTTTTACATACGAGGTACTTTTTGACTTTTCCTACAAAAGTACGAGAAGAATGTTTTTTAACTTATACTACATGAACGGGTATTTACAGTTTCATAAAGACTAATTTTCATGAAGATTACTCCACAATATTTCCTGATTATTTTCAACAAAATCCTTTTATTTTAATATTAAATGGAATTTTATGAAAAGAAAATGATTTTGGAAATGAAAGGATATTTTCCTCAAGAATTCAATTCAAGTGTTTCTTCGAAACTATTTTCCATCTAAGATGAAATTATTTATTATGATTATCTTTCAATTACAATGCTTCTATGATTTACATGGTTTCACTTTTTTGATGATGAAATGATATCCATTTGTTTTATATGGATTATGTTATGATGTGATGATCTTTATGAAACCCATTTTATTCTTTGGGTTATGATGAATGATTTATGTTTTTGTTGTGGCACAAGTAAGAATGATTTCATCATGAGAAGGGTGAGACCTATATCTCCCTCCAATGCATTGGGTAATGATTTATATCTCATGAGATAGACATGGCTAGAACGGAAAGTTAATCTGGTTCAGTGATACATGATTGGAATGAGGAGTGAACTCGATTCAGTAAGGGACTTTTTCCACTAAGATAGTCTTGGCAGCAATGCCTTGGCTACTATGGAAATTATATCATGTGATTAATGGTTTTCCACAATTACATGTTTTATTCCTATGATATTTTATCATGATTGATGTTCCATTATGATCTATGCCTTATATAATTCCATGTCTTATGTCATTTCTCAAGATTTTGATGTTTAAACATTAGGGTCATGTTTATAAGTTCAAATATATATGGTTTGTTTTATTTTCTCCATGCTTACCCTTACTGAGTGTTTGCGCTCAGCCTTTATATTTTTTCTTTTCCCTAGGATATAAAGAAAGGTTTTAGGTTAGAAAAAAATGGGGAAGATCTTTATGGGAGATGTTTAAGATCATTCACCATGATTAGAAGATTATATTCTGAGTTTCTAAAGAAACTAACCTATTACGGTCCTTTTGTGTCTGTTTTTGTTATGTATTAAGTATTACACAAAAGTAATGTAATGTCCATGTACATCACGATTTGGGTCTCTACAGTTGGTATCAGAGAAAAGGTTTAGTTAACCTTTGTAAACTAGGATGAGAAAACATTAGTGAGATCCCTAGAGATATTTCAATGGTATGTCTAGGGATGTCCCTAAGTTTATGTATAAGTATAAGTTATAGTCCTAGAATTATGATAACGATATTAGAGTTAAACCTAAGATGTAAGATATTGAAGGTACTCCCCCTTTATTATGTTTTTTTCCCTAGCATGATTGTTTCCTCTCACAGTATTCTTTTTGTGTTTTAGATGATGGATGGAACCCAAAGGAACCGTGTTGAACAATGTAATGGACAATGCAATGATTTTCCTTCTAAACAAACCAATGTTATTGGAGATAGAGTGAAGAATCTTATTGCTATACTTACACAAGCTATTAATCATTCTGGACTTGCAAATAAGAAGAGAAAGGAACAATATTCTATTCAGTCCTTCATGAGGCAACTTCCACCTTCTTTCAGTGGGTCTTCTAATCCACTTGTTTCTGAACAATGGATCAGTACCATTGAAAATATATTTTCTATACATCTCTATTCAGAACATGAAAAATTAATTCTGGATATTTACCATTTAGAATTTTAAGAAGTCTAATGGTGGACTCTAATTAAGAATACGAGGCCCTGAGATGAAATTGAATCCATGGAATGGGATGAGTTCAAGAACTTATTTTCCAATAAGTAATTCTCTTGTATTCTTAGAACAACGATCTAAAATGAGTTCATTGAGCTTAAACAAATTGATGATGAATATGTTGGTATATACGAAGTGAATTTTACAAGGCTTTCAAGGTATGAATCTGGATTTATCATCCAACCTGAAAGTAATGTTGATCGATTATTCAGTGGCTTAAAACCAAGTCTTCGAAGGGCATTAGCTATAAGAGACATCAGTAGCTATGAAGAAATTGTGTGTTGTGATATAAAGTTAGAACTGGAAGTTGATGTTACATATCCATCTCATGGTTTTGACAAGAAATGAAAAATGGAGTTTAAGGAAAAATCTCAGAACAATGGTGAATAGAAGATGAATGTTACTTTATTTTCAAATTGTGGAAAGAATCATGGTGGAGATTGCTTATAAGGTACTAGAAAATGTTTTATGTTTGGAAAATAAGGTCATCAAGCAGTTGAGTGTTGATGTAATGGTAAAAAAGTAGCTAATGATGTGAATAGAGAAAATACTACAAAGAATGCTCCACCAACACTTCAATGCTTCAAGTGCAAGGAAATGAAGCATTATGCTAATCAATGCCCTAATCCAAGGGTTAATGATGATCGACGTGAGAAACCTCTTAAGGTAAAGGATAAATGGTAGTCGCATGCGATCCCTATTTGTGATGTCGAGTATGAAAATGATGTTGTGGAATGATTAGGTGTTTATGTAATTAGATTTCAAAATAGTATCATGGAATCTCATTTATGGTATCGTTGAATTTTGGAATATCTATGTATTGGTTTTCAATAATTATATGGTACCGGTACCCATGAAAAGTGGTTGAAATATTTTTGTAAAGAAGATGATATGCACATAATGAAGCGATAAAGAGAAAATGAAATTTCCTCATGACTGATATAAGGACAATGTTATATCATGGTTTGAGTAGATAGAAATTTTGGTATTTTGGTATGTGGAAAGAGTTAACTTTTGAAAGCATTCATGTTTTCACTAAGGTTCAATGGGTATTAATGTTTCAAAAGAATGCATGATTAAGGTATTCACATGTTCGGAATGTGACCACAAGATATATCGTATGATATATGGGAGATAAATGATCATATTCACATGCTCGGCAGATGAAATTTCTAGTAATAGTTGTATTTATACATTGAGCTTGGACAAATGTATTTTAGATAATCCTAAAGATTGGAATGAATTAAGTTAGACATAATTTAGTTTTGTTTAAAGTTATAACTTTTTTCGATATTATTAGAGGAATGTTATAATAATGTAGTTTTAGAAAGAGGGACAACCTACAGGACAGGCAACAACCCGTCACGTCGGGCAAGGTTGTGGGAATCAAACCCACAACCGATGTGTGACAGGCCTTTATCGCCTACCACTGGCCTACAGGAAGTCCATGGTTAGTAGAAACTAGTTCTATTTTTTTAAGCAGTATGATAGATGAAGTATAAGTCCATTTTAGGAACCATATACGATTAATCTCACCATAGAAGTACTTATGTATATAACTTTTTCTAATCTTATGTTTGAGATAGATGGAATGACCTATCATTCTATCGCATGATCTGTTAACACTTCACGAAAGAAAAATTCAACTTCATTTCTTTAAGAGATGAAGTGGAAATTGTTCAAGGCACAAACAACAGTGATATTGTACCAAAATCAAGTAATCATTTCTGCTAATTCAAAATGATCAACTTTAGGGAAAGTATATTGAAAACCAAAAATGTTGTCCTAGTGCTCTTATATCTGATGAATCAGATGGTACCTTAGATCATCACAAATTTATGGCTTTGTGATTGTTGGATTTTTCATAGCCATGTTATCTACCACTCTCCATCAGAACTTGATGGTTATATTTCTCTTCCATATCCATATTTTTACCTATGTTGTCCTACGTTGAAACCCAGTGATTAGTTAATTTGGGTAACCGTTATGTTTCATACATCACTTTTTAAAATTAAGTTTTAGTATTCCTTTTTACGATGTGGGTTTCTATGAACAAAACATTCAAGTAGTAAACCATTTATAACCCCGATGAATTTCGAGGGAAAAATTCATTTTAAGGAGTGTAGAATGTAACAACTCGAGATTTTATGAGAATTATTTTTTTAAATTTCATTGACGTCTCTTGTTGTATGCTACACCAAAATTATCTTGTTCTATAAGCAACATCGTATTAGCTTGCAGTATACGCAACACAATTCTTGCCTCGTGTTACACACAATTTCAAGTTTTTTTGTAGAAATTATTCTACGCCACAATAAGTAGAGATTTTATTTAATTTTATAAATGAAATATGTTTTTATTATGTTATATGCAACAACAAAGGGAGATTTCACTACATGCAGCCTTGACTTGGCTTACATTACAAGCAATCATGACATTCATTGATAGCGTGTGTAGTACGCAATACTGGGTTTCACTAAACAATGATATATTGTTATAATTTTATTATGAACTAGCCGTTATGAATATTATTAACTAAATTTTGAATGTTGTTAAATTATTATTCATCTTACACACTTTCTATAACATCATGTGAGAACAAAATAAATTTTTCGAGTAAAATAAGTATTTTTCAAAAAATGCAGTTTTGCGGCCTTTTGATGGTGAACCCACATTAAATCTAGTTTTTTAAATGATTATAAGTTCAATTTGAAAAAATAAAATTCTTCTTTGGAATCGGGATATAAAAATTCACTTTGGATAAAATTTTCATATTATTCTGAAAACATTCATATTTTAATGAATTTTAAAAACACGCTATATTTTAATTAATAACAACTTTTTTCATCATAATAATTTATATTGTTAAATTATAATATTGAATGTTTTTAAAGTATAAATATAATATATTTTTACCATTTAAAATAATTTAAGTCATTAGCATCAATTTGACATTGAATTTATAGGTAAAATCATTTCAATCTCTTTGCAATATTTTAACTTTTAAAACTCATTTTTATAAAAATGGGATTAATTTTAAATTAATTTATAAAACTTCTGTGATTTGAATTTGGAAAAAATGGATTCTATATTTGGAATCACTGGGTCCAAGTTATATTAATAAGCTACTTTTTTTATTCATTATGAATAGTAAGTACGGTAAATTTTATTTACAATAGTTAAAGGTAAATCGAGGTAATTAAGGGTAAATATAATATTATAAAATTACCCTAACACTTGTCCTAATATAATTGGATGATTATATTTTACCCTAAATCATACTTGGGTTAAAATTTAATCAAATGGAACCCACTTGTATTTGATTAAGACCTTTTATTTAGTTTATTTAATTGAAATTGAAATGTCTCACTCAAACTTTAATAATTAGATTATTTTTAATATATAGTTATACAGAATATAAATTCGATTATAAATACTCATTAAAAGATAAAAAAAATTATTTATGATGCTAATTTATTTGTAATTTTTAATAAATATTTTATTACCTTAAAATCTTATTCATTAATGATGTAGAAATTATTTATTTAGTGAAAAATCATTAATATGGTTTTTATTAAAATAATAATACCTCTCGAAAGGACATGAAACTTGACCAAAATTAATTTTTTGAGTCTATATAAACCCTAATAAACCAAGGGTCGATTTGGGGACAACTTGGAGCCTTATAAAACCAATTAGGACATTTATATTATATTTTTGAAAATGATGTTAAAGATGTCACCATCATAATTTTTTAAATATAACAATTTAAATGTTGTGATTTTAAGATTATAAATTCAAGTAAAAATATTATTACAAAAGGTATTATATTTATCTTCATAATAGGATTTTATTTTTAATTTTTATGGAACTAATATGTATATTAAATGATTTTAAAAAAATTATGTAGTAATTGATTTATTAAAAGAAATATCAATTAAATGGGTTTATAAATATTAAAATAAAAATTATACGAACTAATTATTGTTATCCAAAAATTTTCTAGAAGACTATGACATGTTAAGAATCTATTTAACATTTTAGTTAGAATATATCCTCTGTGTGGATTTTATTTAATTTCAAATAATGAATAGTGTAAAAATTAACACTATTGTTATTTTATAAAAATAACATATTATTAAATTGTTTAAAAATCACATAAATATTTAAAAATTATAAATTGAAATTTATATTGTCTAAAATTTCATAAAGTACCCAATTATGGATAATTCACTGCACATAAGTAATTATTTATACAAATTTAAAATTTAGAATATTATTACCACAAATAAGATTAAATAAATTAAATAAGGATAAATCAAATTGATAAGGTTTAAAATAAATTACCAACATGTATAAATTTTCTTGGATGATGATATTACAACACTATCTTATCTCATATTCGGAGTTAAGTCGTTTATTGAGGGTTTTAAGTGGATTTTGAATTTATTATAAATTAATATTTCTTATGTTTCCAAAGGTGCCCCTCTCCTCCCTTAAAAAAGGGCACCTCCTCCCTCCCCTCTTTACACAATTTTGAGCCTTCAATCTCAGACAATTCCGGCCCATTTCTCTTCTCCACTTCCCTAGAAACATTCTGGAGTTTATAGACTTTTCAAAAAGATGAATCTTAAAAGAGGTGTGTCGAATAAGAGGTAATATCTTCTACCTATTTTTTCAATTTTCTTTCTTCATTAACATATTATTCTTTATTTGTTTAATTATAAAGTAATAACAGAAGTTTCACTAATATATATATGTCATTATAAATATGAAACAACCCCATTACACCTTCTATCCATCCTACGGAAAATAAAATCATCGTGCGTGCGTACGTACAGTATATCATCTCCATGTGGTGGTGTAATCTGTTTTTCCACCACCACCTTACTTGGATGGGTATAATGGTGTAAATAATAACTATATATGGTTATTATAACATCATACTGATTCTGAGATATTATATCATCTACTCCAATTTTATTCAATAATTATGGGAATGATATCATCACTTGGGTGTACGTACGGACAACCGTCTCCACAAACACGGTGAGATTCATTTTCCTTGATTAACCATTAAAGTATGATTATAAAGTATATATAATAAATAATCATGAAAGATATTAAATAATAATGATACTGTATTTATGTACATATATGTTTCATTTACTTAATTCCATTCAATTCAATAAGGAAACAAAAACAGCGTTCATGCGTACGTACGTCTTACCATCTCCATGAATGGTGTATTTCATTCCATTTATTGATCTATCATATATATTTATATTCTAAATATATATTATATAAAAATCATATTTTACCTTCTATAATTAAGTAAATTAGGATATAATTTATAATATCAATAACCACAAATTGAAACATGGACGATAAATGAAACGATTTTACCAAAAACGCTACTTTAACAAGAATTTACAAAAGAACAGGTACTATAAAGTCATAAGTGAACCATATATGATATCATAACAATGAATATGATTCTGTAATAAGTCAATGACATTATATAAATCATTATACAGGAGATTCAGAAACATACGAAGCATATCAGACATAAGGTTAGGGATACGTTTTCCAATCTCATTTTTATCCGAGATTGTTTATTCGTAAATATTTACTAAGGTTATATTTATCATCCATGTCACTATTTTCTAAAAATGGTTTCATGAATTTTAAATTCCTTTTTAACCATTTTTGGACATTTACTACATGGTATATAAGGAATATTTCTTTCGTTTACATACGAGGCACTTTTTGACTTTTTCGGAAAAAGTACGAGAAGAATATTTTTATAACCTATACGGCATGAACTGATTTTTACTGTTTCATAAATCCTTAATTTTATGAACCTTCCTCCACAATATTTCTTTATTATTTCCAACAAAATCATTTTATTTTAAAATTGAAGGGAATTTTTTGAAAATAAAATGATTTTGAAAAAGAAAGGATATTTTCCTCAAGAATTCATTTCAAGTGTTTTGTCAAAACTATTTTCCATCTAAGAAGACATTATTTAATATGATTATGTTTAATGTATAATTTCTCTATGATTTACATGGTTTCACTTTTTTTATGATGAAATGATATCCATTTGTTTTATATGGATTATGTTATGAAGGGATTATGTTTATGAAACCCATTTTATTCTTTGGGTTATGATGAATTATTTATGTTTATGTTGTTGAACAAGTAATAATGATTTCATTATGAGATGTATGGGACCTATATATCCCTCTAATGCATTGGGTAAAGATTTATATCTCATGAGATATACATGGCTGGAATGGAAAGTTAATCTGGTTCAGTGATACGGGACTGGAACGAGGAGTGAACTCGATTCAGTAAAGGACTTAGTCCACTAAAATGGTCTTGGGAGAAATGCCTTGGCTACTATGTAAATCATATCATGTGATTAATGGTTTTCCACAATTACATGTTTTATTCCTATGCTATTTTATCATGATTGATGTTCCATTTTTATCTAAGCCTTATGTACTTCCATGTCTTATGCCATTTCTCAATATTTTGATGCTTAAACATTATGGTCATGTTTTTATGTTCAAGTGTATATGGTTTATTTTATTTTCTCCATGCTTACCCTTACTGAGCATTTGCGATCACCCTTTATATGTTTTCTTTTCCCCGGGATATAAAGAAAGGTTTTTGGTAAGAAAAAAAAGGGAATATCTTTATGGGAGATGTTGAAGATCTTTCACCATGATTATAAGATTATGTTTCGAGTTTCCAAAGACACTAAACTATTACGGCCCTTGTGTGTCTGTTTTTTGTTATGTATTTAGTATTCCGCAAATGTAATGTAATGTCCATGTGCGTCAAGCTTTGGGTCTCTACAATACCTTATTGGTGAGTGGTGCATCTTCCACTATGATCACAAGAACAAAAAATACATCTTCTCATAGAAGGATATGAATCTAAAACAAAGGTACTGGCTAGATTTCCTTTAGGACGATGATTTCAAGATCATTTATACTCTTGTGATGGGGAAACATTTGGCAGATTCTCTTAGCAGGATATTGATCTCGCTTCTATTTAGTGAGGTGATTGAATAGTTGGCCTCATTACACTTATCCTTTATGGATAGATAAGATGCAACTTACTTTCAGTTGATGGTTGTCACCGCTCAACTCATACAATGAGTTAGGGAGGAAGATCTAGGAGATGTCGAATATGAGGATTTATGTGCTCAGTTATCCATAGAACATGCTCTTGATGGATATTTTCAAGGTGGGGAGAATTTTTATCTCTCCATAGGAAACATTTTTGTACCAGTGGTGTTGCGGGAGGAGGTCTACAAGGAGTTTCATACATCCCCCTTAGAGATAAACCATGGCATGGAGAAGATGTTCCATGATCTTTGACGATAGTTCTGGTGGTCAGGAATGAAAATGGAAGTAGCGAAGTTTGTTTCTTGGTTCCTTACATACCAGCAAGCGAAGGGTGAGCACCAGCTTCTAGCGGGGTTACCTCACCCCCTAGAAGATCCAAAGTGGAAGTGGTGTGGGATATCAATGGACTTAGTGACAGTATTACCATGGATGTGCAAGGGGCATTATTCCATATGTGTGATCAAAGACTAGCTCACAATGACTTCCCACTTCAGAGATATCAAAGTGAAGAGCTCCAAAGATGGCATGGGACGCCTCTACATTCAGGAGATTGTTTAGCTTCATCGTGTCCCTTCGACAATAGTCTTGGATTGAGACACCTACTTCACATCTCGGTTGGGGAAGGGACTGCATGAGGCTTTCGGGACTCAGCTACACTTGAGCACAATATTCAATCCCCAAATATATGGTCAAACAGAGAGGAGCATTCAGTTTCTAGAGGATATGTTGCGAGGCCTATATCTTGGACTTTGGTCGCAATTGGGAGGAACACCTACCACAGGTGGAGTTTGCATACAATAATAGATATCACTCCACCCTTGGTATGGAACTATTTGACGCTTTATATGGGAGACCCTGCCAATTACAATTTTGTTGGTTCGACCCCAGAGAGTCATCACTCATGGGACCAGAGTTGGTGCGACCGACCCCTAAGAAGTTACAGATCATAGATGAGCAGATGAAGACTGAATAGAGACAGTATAAGTCTTATAATTAAAAGCGATGGAGACCTCTGGAGTTTGAGGAGGGAGACGATGTCTTTCTTCGGGTCTCACCTCGATGTGGGTTATGGATATTTGGTCGGGGCGACATATTTTCTCTGAGGATCATCAGACCATTCCAGATACAATGTAGAGTTGGAGAGGTCGAGTACTTCATAACTCTACAACCTAAGATGCACCATGTACATGATGTCTTCCACATGTTGTAGCTGAAAAGGTACGTTCATGACCCATCACAAGTCGTCAACTGGGATGAGCTAGACATCACGGATAGAGAAAACTTTGTTGGGTACTCGATAAATATCAAGGATCATAAAGAGTGTATTCTTCATGGGTGATAGATTCACTTGGTGTGCATCCGGTAGAAGCACATGAATCTTCAGGAGAGAACGTGGGAGCAAGAGGCCCAGATCTATACCCAGTACCCACTTCTTTTGGAGTATCTCGTGTTTTGGATTTTTGAGGTTGCAAATCCCTAAGGTCGGGAGAATGTAATTTCTCAGAATTTCTATCTATTACTTTTAAAAATAATATGTAATTATTATGAGACCATACATTTTGATGGCATGTGATTTCAAGGCCCAGTGTTCCAAAAATGGTAGATTGATATATTTTTAAGTTATGTGAGTTGGAGGGTGTGCTCAGTTAGGTCAGTTTCGAAAAGTATTCCCAGATTAAAAATACGAGGGCACCGTTGTGTCTGGAATGTTGAATTTACCTAAAAATGTTCCTAACCTTGACCAGTGCAGGTCAAGGGAAAGATCTAATTTTCGGATGTTTTTTAGTAAAATAAAATAATGAATAATTTATTTTATTTTATTTGTAATCATTCAATGCAGCGCAATAATGCGGTTATTGTTTCAAAAATTAATTCCATGCCATAATGACTTTGAAATAGAAACGCTAACTCATTAATGTCGTAGTGTAATGAAACAATAAAACATGTTCCCTATTTTTAATGGGTTAATCAAATGTTATATGTGGGGAGAATTTTAGAGGAACTCTAGATAATTCTTGGAACTTTGGAGGAGAACCCGTTGGCGGATGACGATGACGCGATCGATCGATGAATCACAAATTCGACAAACCTCACCAATGAATAAGACACGATGATGTTTCTTTGACCTAAGTGAGGTAGGGGTTGTTATTATGATTCTTCCTTCCCCAATTCTTGGATTAAACATCGAACATGGATCAACCCACTGAAAATTTGATCAACATATCATGTGTTCTTGCGGGAGGGTTTTTACTGGGTTGATTTTTGGGATTATTCAATGATGTTAAAATCCGTGTTTTGTTTTTATCTATATTATAAATCTAATGAGTGTTAATATAATCCAAGAATAATGAAGGAGGAGGTGAATTCCCCTTTTGTTTATTGATTTTTTTCCTCCTTTTAATCCTGTGTTCTTCACATTCTTCATGGGGTTATGAACATCAGATCATTGAATGACTATTTCGCAACAAATAAATCCCAAATTGGAGATCCGACGTTGCGATGACTCAATGGAGGTGCGGCAGTAATGGCAGAAGATGAATTGACACAATTCAGGAGAAATCGTTCTTCGACTGTTCTTCATGTGGATGATCGACACGAGTTTTCGGGGCTGATCGAATGCCCAAAACCTCCCAAAACGTTCATGGCATGGAAGGGAAGTCTTGGATTTGGAATTTTTTTTCCATCGGATGGGCGGATCGAAGAGCTGAGGAGTACCCAAGGTTCGGTAGAGTATGTCCACGATTGTGGACATTTCTAGAACACATGGCGTGTATCCCGATGAACACACCATGTGGACCGGCAGTAGAGATTAGGGTTTGAGCACTCCACGTAGTGAAGAACATGATGTGCCTCCAATGATACATGGCATGTGGACCCCACCGAGAAGAGGCTGGAGTCTCTAGTGATAGAAAGCATAGATATGATGTGTGACAACTTTCATACGGCGTGTGGGTCCTTACATGGGGCTCTTTGTGTATCTCGGATGATACACGAACGTGGGGTGAAGTACACACCATAAACTCCACCACACAGCCATACGAGGCCAGTAATGTGGGTCACCCCATGCACCAATTACTCGGTTTGGCATACATGGGTTGAGGCCGTGTACGGGTACATTGACAGCGTACACGGAGTGGACCCCAGATACCTTATCATAGTGTTTGATCCTTCTTACATGCTGTGTAGTTGCGTTTTACATGAAAATCTTTATGACATTGGCTATTGTACATAGGTAGTACCTGGGGTCAAAACACATGACATGTGACACTTATATAGGTCATGTACTTTTTAGTATATGGCTTGATCTTCTTGTTCATCATTTCTTGGACAGGTTATGTTCGGTATAGTGCCCATTTTTCTTATTCCAATGAAGGTCAGGTATCGTTTTCCATCCACATTAGAATGATCCCTTCAGTAGGAATTTCTGAGATAGAGTCAGGAATCCCTCTAAGAGGCCCTGAGGGAGATCCACTATCCATTCTTGACCCTAGGTAGAGTCAGGTATGGACGTGACTACCCCCACAAGATGTCGATCCTCTACTTAGCAGGTGAATAAGGATGAGTGGTGGTATTTTCCAAGGCCCTGAAAATGATCCTCATCTGAGTATCATTATTTTTTCCCACTCAGATGTGTCTTCTCTAAGAATTAGTGTATCTATATCTCATGACATTTCTTGAAATAAAGTACATCTTGAATGGACGACATCAGGACCATTAGACTCGGGGAGTGAGTTCTCCCAGACAAATGCTTTGTGGAGCCTTCAAACTTAATCCCTAGTCATGGTATGGGGTTGTGGGACTTTTCTCTAGACTATAGGTCTGCGTTTTGAGTATATTTTTATTTTTTCTATTTTTACATGTTTAGTAGACATACACTATTTAGTGAAGATTGTACCTTTATTTTGTGTATTTCATTGTGTTTTTTGGGGTTACCTATACAGTATTGTTATACTCACCCCTGCAAAATATTTTCCCGCACGTATCATATATTGTGAAAAAGAGAAGCCTTCTAATGATTTCCAAGGCGGACCAGGACTAGGCCAGGCTTTTCGAGTTCCCTACAGGATGAGGTGTTCCTATGGCTATAAGAAGTAGTCCCAGAACCCCGTTGGGTTTACAGGTTGGACTTTTATTTTGCAGACTATCTTGTTTTTGTAGGGATTATATTCTAGCCCAATATTACTTCTTGCACTTTACATCCACTATACTATATTGGTTGGGTTTAGTTGTATACATGCATTTTGTTCCTTAGTGTTTTTACATTTCATATTTTGTGGTCTTGGTGATGTGTGTGTTTTTGTGTTTAAAATTACATAAGCAATGACTCCCATGTTAATAATATACATACTCGGTGCTAGTCACCAGCCCCAGGCCTATTAGAGGTGGTCTTGGGGAGTTGCGCCACTGCCCCCACTGAGACAAGTCATGACATCCCATAATAAGATACATCGATTCATGATACTCTTTAAGAATCAAATAATATCACGAATCCTAAACAACATCTAATATAAACATATCATATAGTGCATCAACACCCATATTCCTTTTTCTTAGGGAATAGGTGATCATAATGCCATTGTATTATAAGAACTCTGGACACCGTTATTTGTACAAATTCAGACTACATTAAGAGAAAAAAATCCTAATTTTTTTTGAGGTTTGAGCACTAAATAATTCTCATAAATGAGTTAACGTTGCTACAAATCCAAAAGAATAATATAATACGATTAACATGGGATCATGGGTGGAATAATTACACTCATAGGGACATAGAAATAATGAATCATATAATATCATTTCCTTTTAATAAATAAATTCTAAACCTTAACTAGGATGGGTAACAATACAAAAATTACTCATAAATCTCTCCCTCCTGATGTTAATGAATGATGGTGGGCACTAATCAATATCATCTTTAGGTACTCAAAAAACACTGAACACTAATTATTCCATACAAATTCCTATTCCTTAGTCATCATGGAAATAAATGGGGGCCAAATCCAAGAGAATTCATTCATAATAATATAATAATTTCCAAAAAATATATGAAAAATAAAAAATTCTACAGTATTGTTGGGTGGAATCCAATGAAAAACTTCCTCAATATTCAAGGGATCAAATTTCAACCACACCTAAGAAACAACGTGATTGATGGAATGAAACAATCACATCTAAAATATTATTAGGGACATTATTCCATAGATCTTGTGGTGCTAAATGAATTGTAAAATATTCCTAAGATATTAAACAAATTCCTCATTGAACAATGATTATATTAATACATTTTCACTGAATGATACCATGAAAATGATCCATTAATTTATGAAACATGGTCTTTATGTGTCATATGAACTTATATGGGGTTTTTACTCCTAATTCCATAACTATAAAATAAATTTTTATATAAATACACCTAAATTCATTTTTAAAGATATCCTTTTATTTCACCCTCATATGATGTTGTCTGGACAACAAATCGATATTTAAAAACTGGTCAGGCCACATAAAAAAGGTCACCAAAATCCTTAATCCTCATAATAATATAACGTATTATGATCTTTATCTAATTTAAAAAGGTAATCTATATACATCATTTGATCAAAATTTGAATTCTTATTATATAAAATCTTATCACACCCCAATAGATCACTACTCCATATTAGAACCTAAAACTTCATTTCATTAATTATAATACGTAGATTCTATAGATCAAAAGTTGACACAAAATAATGATCCCCCAAAGTATGAGAGACAACAAGCTAATAAACTATCCATAACTCATTTTTACTTCAAAACTATATCGTTAATTATCACTGGGGAAGACATACAAATAATCATCGATGAATCTAAAAAAACCACATAATCCTCAACTAGATCCACTATTTTTTCTAACAGCTCGATAAAAGTTTCCCTGAATGAGTATGACCCATATGCCAATCCAACTATCTAATGAATACTACATTAATCCCTCTCCATCATAAAACATAAATTTCCAAAAAAAAATATGATCAATTCACACATAGAATGCTGCCAGTCAATTCCATGAATCACATCATATTGTAATATATAATGTAGAATGAACTCATTTATTGATTGATACAAAATCACTGTTAGCAGAAAACCATGGAAAAGGTAAATCTAAATAACCATAACTCTAACTAGTGTTGTTAAAACTAAGGTAACCGAAAGGCTTTATAGAGATGATATTTTTAAAACATTTCTATTAAATTTAAATTATTTAATCTATAACATTATATTGTTTTTAAATAAATATATTGTTTTTTTTATTTTTTTTTATTTTTATGTATTATATTTAAAGTGGCTTTATTATGGTTTTTTATGTGTTTTTATCAATATAAGATATTATTTAAATAACCATACATTTAATTATAATTCAATCATTTCTTTGGAAAAGTAAATTTTTTAACATGAAATAGATGTAATTTCTGAGGAGTCTGTTTATGTATGAATTTTCCATGAATTTTATAATTTATTTGTGGAATCTCATGGAAAATTACGTTTCATATATATTTCATTGAATTTTGTATGAATTTTTAAATTTATTTTAAATTTCGTAGATTTCTCGTAAGGATTTTCCAATTCATAATACTATGGAATTAATATTTTTTTCTTTTCCCTTTAAGAAGGATTGTCTTATTCTTTCATGCAACAATTATTTCTATCTTATAGAATATTGTTTTGAATTACGTTAGAAATTTTCCACTTTTATGACTTTCAACATAAAATCAAATGATTTCAAAAGTGTTATAACACTCTCTTAAGTATTAATATGACTTCAATTCCCAATATTCTTTGACTTTTTCATCCCTTATGACTTCAAAATTTTTATAGAATAAATTCATTTGATAATGTTGGGACATGAAAGAATATTCCTTTTTAAAATATTTATATATCAAGGTAATTAATCATTTTACAACAATTTGATCATTTTTTCAACGATAGAAACATTTTAAAACATCAAATACACATCCATTATAGAATATCTTCAACCATAAGGATATTTTTTACACTGTGGATGATGAATTAGACAAACAGATAATTCAATAGCACCTATTATTCTAAGAAGAATCATGTAGAAAATCAGGAGATATATTTCATTGAAACAAATACCATTTTCATATGATATCAATGATTGAAATTTGAAAATAAAGTGGACAATGGGAGACACCATGGTGATTAAAATATTGACGCACATGATAATTTAATATTTTTGACATACTCATTCAAATAATTGGGAGAAAAAATAATTAATACTAGCAAAAGGAATCTATTGAAGGTTTATCCATGTGTAAAATTGTTAAACATACTATTTTTGGATGAAATCTCCAATTCAAATATTTTTTACTTACTATCCTGAAGGATATAATTTCCCTTAAATAACCTAAAGAAAGGATTTGATTTGACTGGAGGGAGAATTTTCATAAATTTTTAGTGTTTTCAGTAGTTGATAAAAAGGGGATATAAGAAGAAAATGGATAATTATCTTTCCATTCAGATATAAAATCTTATGAGACTCTGGAGAGTGGATAACCAAGAAAATTTTTCTTCAATGTCTTCCATTTTTTGTTTTATAATTGTCAATTTTTCTAGAAACTATTTTCATGAATGAAGATGGATTTTTTTTATTCATGAATTTACATTATTCTGATTTAATTTAAATTGTTTTCAAATATTGGCAGTAAATTAATTTATCTCTAAATATAAATTTCATAGATGACGGATTTCCCTTGTGCATAGTGATTTAAATATGGTTTTATTTCTTGGTGTTCATCATGTAGTTAAATCATTTATATAATAGAAATATGATTCTAATTAAGTTCTGAGTATGAAATTCATTTATACTTAGAAAATTACCTATCGTTTTTTGGCATAAAATAGAGAAATTGAACAATGTAATATTCAAATATATGAGAGAAGAGAGTTATTAAAGGGTTAAAACACATCTACAGTTATTGTTTCTTATTCTAATTTCACACTTCCTTTGAATATATAATTCCATTTAAATCAATGAAACTAAAACTATTAAATTTTAAATTGATTTTTTTTATTTTTAATCATTTCATCATAATAGTGAAAATATGAATTATATATTATTTTTAAACAAATAAAACAAAGTGATAGTGTTGAAACATTTTTCTACAACATTCAATAGAAAATATCATCAAGGATACTATGTTTTATTTTCATATTTATAGAATCATAAAATGGGAATCATGAAACCCACCTTATTTAAACTATATCTTTTTATGGTAGGTTGATTAATTTAATAAATTTTTTAAATGTTGTGAAATTAAAATCCTGAATTAGTGACTTCTGGCCATGAAATTTATAGGCTATATCACTATAGATCTATTAGTATTATAATTTCCACTCCTTTTAGTTATAAATATACCAACTAACAAAGGATAAACGTTTTTGGTACTAAATTAATAATGTTATAAAATCAAACAACAAAATAATTGGCTTCATATTATAAAAAAACAACAATTATCCTTTAGAATACCTAGTTTCAACTTCTATCTGTGACATTAAATTTGTGTTAATTCACCAACATATAAACTTTAATGGACTACTTGGTGAATACCCACAAGATAAAAACAATGAATTAAATTATAATTGTACTAATAATAATGAAAAATGTAATATATGGAGATGAAATAAAAGATATTTATTTTCCATTGTATTAATATGGGGATTCTATAGAATTTTTTCTCTAATAACATTTATCTTTGATAATAGAATTTGTGGTATTTTTACAAGAATTTTTTTTAGAAAATTCTCCAAAATATAAACTTAAAACAAAAAAGAAAAGAAATTTTTAGGAATGAGAAAACACAACATAGTACCCTTTATAATAATTCAAAGAGATTTAGGAGATGATGTTTCTGTTCCCCAACCGTCCAATCAGTGAACAAATCTTGATTCAACATTTATATAAGGGAATTTACCATACTAATAGAAGTATGATATATATATCGAGATATAGGAGGGGAATTATTTGAAAAGAAAACTAGCTTGTAGAACATTAAATTTAAATAATTTCCCAAAATATCAACAATTTTAAACAAGAGAAATTTAATATGAATTTTTTTCTGAATATATTCCCAATTATACTTTTGAATAGAGAATTATTATGATTCAACCTAGTGATCCTACTATTCGGTGAGGTAAATAATGTTTTATAGTACATCCCAAACCTAACTCAAACCTAAACTTGTTATCATTTACATGTTTATTATAGAATTTAGGCACCCAATGATCATTTAATCATCAATATTTTCCAATTAAAGAACTTTTTGAAAATTTCAATGATATTTTTTCTGGGAAACCAATCCACTCAAACAAAAAAACTATTTAAATAAAAAAATTAAAAAAAATATGGAGATATCAGTTAATTGGTAGATTTATATATCATATCCAACAAAACTTTTTTTATTGAAACATTCATAATACACTACCAATATACCTCAATAGTCATTCAAATTCTTAATATGGGAAAAAAATTCATTGACCACATCCCAATGAAAAATCTGAAAAAAAAATAGCGGGGAATTGTTATAAAATAAAATAACTATGATGAAAATATTAATGAAATATTGGTATAACTATCCACTAATTTTGGTAGCATATGTAATCTTTTTAGTAGACAATTACATTTAATCCCACAATTGAATTCCAAAGAATATGGGAATGAAGATTATACTTCAATACAATGTAAGAATGATAATAATTTAAACCACCACCCCAATATTGATTATTACAAAACTAATTGAAATATGTAACATGAATAATATAATTCCAAATCAATTACACTTGAGAAATATTCTCTTATTTAAGGACCGATAGTTTTTGAACAAAATAGAAATTAAAAAACTATTATAAAATAATTCTTATTATTAGAAGAATAATAATTACTTATGAGTAAGAAGAAATATTTAAAAAGGAATATATTGGATTATGTTTCAAAAAATGTTCTAAACATGATCATGAAGTGATAAACCATTAATCTGATACACTAAGAGCACCCCACTATGAAAAAGAGTTTTGAGAATGATTAGAACAAAAAAGTTTTTTGAAATATTTTGGAATGATAAATTCAATACACCTTAGATTATTTTTATGAAATAGGCTCCATGGTATTCCATATTTCTATTAAAATATTGTTCTCATAAAATGTGTCATTGAATTCAAGAAAAATTATAAAATAAAAACGAAAATAGGTTTGGGGTAACTTAAATTTGATAATAAACATTTAATGTTTATACATATAGTAATCTATGGTTAAAAAACTTCTTATAGCATATATGAGTTATTGATTTATGTTATCATAGTTTTTTCCTTTTAATGGGAAGTGATTTCATTATAGAGTTTATTATATTAAGACCTATCTTCCCAAGAATACTAAAAAGATTAAATTCTGCGTATTATTATACTTTTTTAATAATTATGATGATTTTGATAAGAATATTGATAAATTTATATATTATTATTTGATCTATATATGAGTGATTATTTTGATAAAAATTATAACACCATAAAATTGATCAATATAGTTAAAGTCTTATTTATAATGAGAATTACTAATAATAATTAATTTTTTAGATGATATTAATGAAAAATAAATTATGTATGTTACATGAGATAAACTGTTCTAAAAGATATTTTCTAATAAAAAAATTCATTAAATTTATATATATTATTCAGATCATGTTATTAATATTTTATAATGATATATTATGAAATAAATTTGTAATAAATTAATTTTGGAATGATTAATGATTTAAATAGGTAATGATAACATATATTTTTATATAAAATATTAATTGATTTAAATAAAAGTTTTAATTTTATATTATGTTAATAAATTATTATTTTTATAGAAAAACTAGATAATATCCATGAATTAAATACTAAGGTAAATTGATTAGTAAAAAAAATATTTATTAATGTTCATGGGTGATTCCCGACATGTGAAATAAAAATATGGTTCACTATGATAATTAAATTTGAAGAAAAAAAGGTGATATGTAATAATATATAATGTGTTTAGATCGTAAAATGATTATACATTTTTTTTAAATAGATGATTCTTATTTAATATAAATATATTTTTTTATAAAAATTAATTAATGAATTTCTTGAATTGGAATATATGTTTAGTTACAAATTTCTGTTTGGAAAATCAGGTTTGATGCATGAATTTGCGCGGTTTTTTAAAATAATGTTATGTGTTAATTTTAAAATATTTGATATTGAAATTAATGTGACATTGATATCATAATAAATGATATTATTTGTGGTTATATTATTTAATTGTTATTTTTTAAGATAGGAATGAATTTAAAATTTAATAAAACATATTGTAGATAGTTTAAAATTTAAATAAATTTCAGTAATAAATTACAATTAATGTATATATAGTTATATTTTTTTGTCCTATAATTTTAAAAAATCTAAGAAAGTTTGGAATTTAGACTCTTTTTTATCTAAAAATACCTATAAGAATTTAATAATAAATTAATATGTTGATCATTGGTGAATTACCGAATCAGTACATAGGGGGACTATTTAATGACATTTTATATATCAAATGAAATAAAAATACGAATCTATTGTTGAAACGGAAAAATATTTCCATATTACTAATGGATTAATACTAGTTCAAATTTGTAAAAGTAATATCACATTGTATTTAATTTTTTTTATTCATGGTTGTGATGTTTATTCATTACCATTGTGTTATAATAACATATCGAAGAATAGTGTTCTTCACCTCTTCTAGATGAGTTGTTTAAATAAAAATATATTTCCAGTGTCATGTGTAGTGTTACAAGGTAATGTTAAATAATTGTTTAGATGATATATCATGATTTAACATAGGATATGGTTATATATATATAAATTCAATATGTGATATTTTAATAAACAAGGATTCCATCAGCGAGTCCCATGAATATTTTCAAAAACATGACAATCATTTTTGTTTTGTTAAATTTATCAGTAGTTAATTAAATTTGATATATTTTTCTTAAGTGTCTTAATGATCACCAAAAGCTGTTTTCAATGAATATTATAATATTTTATTTATAATGGAAAAATTATCTATTTACAATCATCAGGATTACATATTGGAAAAATAATAATAAACTTTTTTCAAGAATGATATGTTTATCGTATAGAGATTGTTTTATATTTTTCTTGTGATTTTGAATATTTCCACTTATAAAGTCTATCATTATTTTAATTGTTTATTCACAATATATAAAATAAAAAAAATTTGAAGCCACATAAAGTTATCATCTTATATTAATATTTTAAGGGGTATAAAGTAGGAGGATGTTGTCTTTGTCTTTAGAGGCTCACTAAAGAATATATGATCCATCCTAGAGTTAAAATAATGATCATATTATAATAATAAAGGTAATCTTATTTGGAATATTTTATAACATTTACTCTACTCAATATTCCTCTCCCATTCATGATGCAAATTAGAAAAATCTTTGTAAAATTTCAGTGTATTATTTTTATAATCATGATCAATATAATATACCGTGTCTTCTCAAAATATAACGGAAAAAATTTGGTGTAATTATTAAAAGAATATTATCTTATAAATTTTTTTCTCTTAAATTCAAATTCTTAAAACTAAGAATCATGATTTTAGATTCTATTATGTGAGTCATCATATCAAATAGAATTTAACATACTGAGTTTTGATAGTTTAAGATATTTACTTTTAGAGATATTACTTAAAAATATTTTCATATGATTTTTGGACCTTTATATGATCTAAAATTATCTATAACAAATCATCAAGAAATACAAATATTCATAAGAAGATATTTTCAACAAAAATTTAATGTAGGTATTTTTAATATTACTTAATGAATAATATATAATATATATTACACATATTTTCTCTATATTCTATAGTTTTTTCTAGTTTTTCTACTTAGATAAAATATCTACCTTCCAATTATTATTTTTTCTGGCCCACATGGTGAGATAAATGTTCTATTAAAAATTAGTGAATATAAATATTATTATTGAAATGGGATTTCCATTTATAGAATAACAATATTATCAAAGGATGATGGAATTCAAAGGGGAACATGGGTTGTCTAATATTATATCAGAATAAAACTATCATAGTATATAAGAATACACCGTATTTTTATGTTTGAAAATGGGAATCATAGGCTATCTAATCCATCAAATCATGTATTAGTTAATGTACAATTTTAGCTCTAGATGAGGGAGACACACTTTCTACATAAATAGGCCACAAAAATTGGATCTTGCTAATAAAACACCCATTGATGTTGTAAAATTCAGTCCCCAAGATTAAATTTAATCATTAGAGGTGATCCAATAGAATATAAGAAAGGAAACTGACATAATAATCTAGGCTGGAGAACTTTGGTGGTTCCTCTTAGATCCTCATAGATGGAATGATATTTGAGTTGTATGTGTTATTCTATTTTTTTGGGAAATGTGTTGAGAATAGTTCTATTTGAATCCTATCATTGTTTCAGTACCATTGTAACTATATTAAGGTGATTTAGAGATAGTTTTACTTGTCAATTAATTAAATTATATGGTAATTATTTTGGAAAATATTATTTTAAATGTTATAATTACTTATGTTTAAAATAAGACAATTATGTGTTGTATTATCCCTAAATACTATGTGTTACATTATGTAATAAATAATATCATAAATATAAGTTATTTTATGTAATTATAATGATATTTAATTATTCCAACCAAGTAATGTATTTTTATTTGATAATAATAAAATTTAAAATTATTTTATTATAAATAAGAATTAAATATTGAATAAATATGTTAAATGAATTTCTTATCATTGAAGGTATGTTTTGTTCATGTTTGATAAATAAATGGTGTGATAAATTTATTATCTATATTGAAAAAAATAAATTATTAATCATTTAATAATTAAAATTATAAATAAAAAAATCATGGATAACATTTATGGAATCATTGAAATTCATTTTAGAATAATAGATTCATTATATGATTAAATGGATTTATATTGATGTGTATAGTTACTGGACATACAAGGTTAATGTAATGTTTAATGGAAAAAATTAATTTTAATAATATCCCAAAAAATGTTGAGTTTTGTATGGATATTTTAGTTAACTATTTAGATGAAAGTATTGTTATGCAGATCTAGTGATCAAAGTGTATGTGTTCTAAAAAATGATAAATTTTTAAATATAACTAAATACTAATAAAGGTAATATAATATATAAATTCATAGAATAATATTTAATAGAATAGTGAATCTTATATGAGTAACGGAATGTGGATGTGGGATTCCAATATACACTTTAGGGTATATAAATTTGTAATTTTTATAACAATGAATTTTACAAAAAGGATATTATTAGAGAAATTAGTGAAGTATTTTTTGTTACATTTGATAACAAAGGGTTTTATTTAAATAATATTACTAATATAATTTTATTTATTATAATTAATTTAGGATAATTCAATAATAAAATCTATATTTTATTAAATTATTATAAACGTCATTTTGTTTTTGGAAGTAGTATTCACTATGGATGATGTAGGAGATGGATTTCAATGCATTGTGTCTTTTATGAAAAATAGTTGGATCCACCGATTATGAAAATGATTATTTCTATGTGAAGAAATACATTGAGTTATTATGCACCATGTTACTAATGGATATGGATGGTGATTAGATTCAATGACGTATCTCAATAAAACTATACCTCTATCTTGTGTTACAGTTAGATGGTAATAACTACACCCTTCCTTGACCACTAATTTCTTTATAGGAATACACTACTATAAAATTTCATATTTATATATAACAGAATCATTTCAATAGTCCCATATTCCAATACTATAGCCTACGGTCATAGCCCAAAATATAATAGCTAATATATCTATCAGAAATGTCAACACCTATGATCCTGGTATACTATGGTCAGAGGGTGGCTTTGAAAACATTCTATTTCTCTTCCCATATGATCATTATACCTATGGTCATAGGAAGTGGTCATAGGGTTCCAAAATTCATGGTTTGATTCCATTGGTGTGTACCATTTATTTATTTATTTTCAAAACATCCAGCTCAAATGGTTTTATCCCTCAGCCTCTATTATTTTAATATCACATTGAAATATTTAATTATGAAACACATTGTGTATTTATATATGTAAAAATATGTATTTTTAATTTAATATATATTTATATTCATATTTCATTTTAATTTATGATATATTTTTTTTTAAAATATAGTAGTTCATTGTGGCCCTATGACCACTGTCTATGTGGACTATCATTATTGGGGTTTGAATTTACACCAATTTCTATAGACCACATTTTTTATTTATATGGGTTTTTTAATAGATATTTATGGCTGTAATATATTTTTATTGGTGACCCAATCCATTCATATGGGAACAATCAATATAGACTAGGTCCATGGGTGTCTATTCCAATACCATTTACCAATGGGGATAGTAGATATATCACTATTTTATGGACAAGGTCAACATGGATAGTGTATATATTCCAAATATATTACAATAATCATACCACTTATTAATTTTGAACCATGTATATTAGCCCATTATCTA
Organism: Viscum album; assembly: GCA_963277665.1. Taxonomy (NCBI): domain Eukaryota; kingdom Viridiplantae; phylum Streptophyta; class Magnoliopsida; order Santalales; family Viscaceae; genus Viscum; species Viscum album. Next base: position 993,367,553 of record OY728146.1, read on the forward strand.
GTTTTGTGATTATGACATGTAAAAGAATATATTACTATTATCTTGTTGATATATAATGAGATTGGTTGAATATCTCCAGAGGATAGTTTGGGATGATTAATTCATTCAACAACTATTTTTGGGAGTTGATGGATATTGTAATGAATATTGTGTCTCCAATCTAGAAACTCGATAGATGATATGGGTGGATATGTATAGTTCATCCATAATCCTTGGAATATCAATTTGATGGTGGTAATTCACTTATGTAGTGAATCACTTTCTTTACCATAATAAATATAACAGGGTGGAAGATGATGCATCTATATTACCTCTCCTCCCACCCACACCACTATTACATGTGATGACTATATATAGATCTAAACATATACTGATGTGATTTATGATTCTTTTATAAAGAAATATACTTATACAACTTTATTTCATCAAAAAAATTTCCATGTATACATTGATTTATATAGAAATATTTATTTCAACCAATAGGATATATGTATTTCATTCAACACTTCAAATATATTTTGATTTTCTTGCTTCCATAAAGAATTTTTTGATAGGTTGTGTTTTTTATTTCCCCAACATTTATTTTTTGTGCATATTGAGTGAAATATTAGTGTGGGATACTATGATAAAATGTCTAATTAGTTACTATTGACTCATAGACTATATATGTATGAATTTATATTGATAATGTTCTATAGAATTGTGCTATGAGGTCCATTATAATATTTGTTAATGATTCCTATTCTATTGAGAATGGAATTGATGATGCTTGATGTATACTACATGTTACTATTTTTTTGAAATTGATGTTAGTTTTTTAGATCGATAGTTTCATGGATTAATTATACTATGTACTATTATACTCGCACTATAATGAACACATGAATATTTTTCTCCACATAACCTTAATGATCTATCTGTGTCAAGGATGGATTCCAATATGTAATAGATATAGTTGTAACTATAGATCACTATATATATTGCCAACAAATAAGCTATAATATTGATTACACCTATCAATATGTGGTATTTTATTTAGTGTCATTAGTTGTAGATAATAATTAAAATGTATTATTTCTCATTGTAATTTGGTGGTTTCGATTATATTGGTTCCATTATATCATTATTTTATTTTATGTATTGTAATTTTTATTATTATATATATATTTAATGCATATAATGGTTGATAGTAATTTGATAGAATAGGTTATAGGAATATTTAGTGGAATTTATTTCACTGGTTTTATGAATATATCCATGCGAGTTGATAGCCACTATCATATAGAGGCAGTCTCTAGGGGTTTCCAAATCAATGATTTTTGACCAGATACACTGGTATCCAACCTATATAGTTGTCTTTTGAGTAAAAAACATATGAGGATGGTTTGGGATAGATTAAAAAAGTCATACTACAGATCCCTAGTTCTTGTATTCAAGATAAAGTAATTTTAAATTTCATAGTGGCCAATATATTCATTAGATAGAGTGTTATTGTACATAGATGACTGAGACCATAGTTTCTGAACTAGTGTTTTTAATGGGGGATTATACAGCACAAATATCTTAAAATTTATTTAGAAACATCATTCTTTACATGATTGGATCCATATATAGTTTACATGGGTTTGGCTAGGGAATGAGTTCATCACAATCTCATCATTTACAATGATACAAGGTTGAGATAATTTTTACATTGAAATAGGAAAATTTATAGTGTTTAAGATATTTAAGTTTGTATATGTTGTTTTGATAATGTTATTAGATAGGAAAAAATAATATAAAATGTCATATAGATTTAAATAATAATTTCATATGACCCTTTTAGTATCTTATAATTTCATAGATTTCTGGGAATATTATTTCCTTAATGAATTACTTACAAAAAACTATATATTTTTTGAATTTCACTTAGATTTTTTGTGAAATGATTAAAATTTTTGATACCTTAATTCTTGGTATTTTTACACAATAAAAATATAATGGATTTCAATTGATATACAACTATTTTTAAATTAAACATTTCCCACTAGTTGGTGTTTTATATTTTGAGAATATATCATTATAGTAGCATTAAAAATGATAATTAAATTTTAGAGATATTTTCCTGAGGAAAAAATTTATAGGTAATTCATACAATGTCATGAATATTGACTAAAAAAAATTTATAATTCTCTAAAAATAGAACGTGATAATTTTCCCTATATTTTAAGGTGGGGGGACTCTATGTTGGGATGTATTTTGATTCTTATCATTCAATACATTATATAATTTTTTTTGGGATTTGTGAAAATATTGAGACATTACAATGGAGATTAGTGTAGGGATTAAAAAATATCGATGTTGCAAAATTCCATTTAATCTTCAATGTAACACAATTCTTACTATATTATATTCTATAGTTTAATGAATTTTTTTCATGTATTTTATAATTTATACTATCATATGTTAGTATCAAATAGGTTATTTGAATCAGAATCACTAATATGGTAGTTTGATTTTCATCATCATGTGTTGCTGACAAGTTAGTGAAGAAGAATGGTGTTTTTTATGTTAACATTTAAGGAAATAAAAAAATTTAGTATGATCATATTCCAATTGAACCATTAAATTATGATGAACTCAAGGAATACATTTCTATAATGAGTATTTCCTACATATTTTATAATTATGTTTTTATTAGTAGATAGAGGTGATTTCCAGGGAGAGGATAGGGTCCGGGTGTGATTAGATAATTGGTACATAAAAACAATTTTTCATGGTAGAGGGTGCATGTTTAATTAATCTTATGATTAAGTATATCTATTTTCCTTTCAATGATGAGATCCTCGAATTTTCTAAAAGAAAATGGGTGAAGGGTAAAAACATCAAGTATGTGATTAAATCATTAATCATTACTATGTTGTATTGAATTTTTTTTTAAGTTTTTTTGGGTTATTGATCTTCACATTCATCATGAAATGTAAAATATTATTATTTCCTTCCAGTTTGACCATGGGGAACCCATTGATACCAATTTAAATTGGTTTTTATAGGATGTTGAATGTTTTATGTGATTCTTTAATATAATTTTAATATAATATTTACCACTTCTTAAGAACATTTGAGAATTCAATTAATGGACATCAGATTTATTAGAATATAAAATGCTTGTGGTATTTTTGATTGGGTTATGAGACTTAATGTGGTAGATATTTTTTCTGTCATTATGAAATTTATCACAAATTATCATAGATCCATATATTCTATGATTCTGGATAAAAAGTGATTGAGGGACATGTTATTTGTGATCTGGTTTATTTTTTGAATTATGTGCGGGCCTTCTTTAAAATGTGGGGATCTTGAAACTCTTTCTAGGATAGTATGGTAAATATTTTCAAGGTTAAAAAGAAGGTGTTAACTTATGTTTTCTATTAGGAATGATGATAACATCAATATATATCCTGATTATTGAGAATATTTATAATTGTGTAATATTATTCATTCATGTGGGAGTATCGATGTTGTTGGTATAGGTGATAAAGATGAATATTTAAAGGAATTTTTTTAAAAAATGTGGTTATCATTTCATTTTCAATTTACTAACTAAACATATTTTTGAAGGAAATACATGACCTAGTTAAAAGTTGTTCAAGTTGAGTACAAAGATTTTTAGGACATGAACCAATCAAGTCCACCAACATAGCAGTTACCTAAGTTGTAAAACCTCAAACATCCTCTAATAGGAATGGGGTTGGAGAACATAACCGAATAGTAATATCCGTCACATGGGAGGAATTATCATTAATACCCATATACATACAGAAATATTCAATCCCATAAAATGATGAAAATTAAAACAAAAAACTAAGGAAAATGAATTTATAAATTTAAATCCATCAAAGTACCATATAGTTTGGAATTAAAAGGGGTAAAAGTACAAGACCACCAAAAATAGAAATGGAGTTGAACCTTATCTAATAGAGCGTAATTATATCATATAAAACAATGGTAAGAACCATAGTCTCTCTAGCCCAAAACTAATCTTCATTTACTCCCAATCCTCCCACACCGTCAAAATTATTATCATCTGCATAATACACGACATGTGTTTATAGATCCCATATAGTTGTGTGTGTAAGAATACCCATTAGGAAAACATGAAATCAATATTAATAAATAATCAAGAGTATTTTACTCATCAATCCATAGGTATGTAAATCGATATTTAAAAAAATGTGATAAAAATATAAACTCGTATAAACTCATAACAGACCCCAAATTTCAATAGGAATCGACTATACAATTATCCACAAGATTCTTATAGAGGATTATAGTTAATTCTTGTATAGGATAATTCATTAAATGTAGTATGCTATTACAAATGATGTTCATTCAATATGTCATGATCTATAGGTATTTTTCGATAAGTTATAACTACATCTTTTATATTATCAAGACATTCATAAGGGATCACATCCAAGACCCCTGTGGGATTCAAAAAAAAACCTAATGAATCCATATAATAGACATGGGATATATTCCATATACATGGTGGTCATGTGGATACCATGAAATTAACCTATTAATCTTGTTATAGTGGATTCCCACCCCATGCCTCACAATGTGATACCAAAAAACTATTAGAAATAGAACATATAGAGGGGATCGCAATCCCTTGTTGAGGAAATAATGCAACTCTTTACCATCATATGAATTGAAAATGGGATCATATTCACATGAATATGGTCAATACTGAAGATCCTAAGGGCCTCAAACTAACCTAGAAATTATAAATGGCATGTACTATCAGTATAGTATTTGTCTTATCTTACAAATTTCTTCCCAAGAACCATGCCTCATTCCTTTGAAACCCTAGACATGACCTTGTACCTAGCCTTATCTAGATCCTCTAGTTGTATTTGAGTTCTTGGTTTTGGCCTTGTATTTTTCTAATGAATTTTTTCCTAACCTTTTTCTTGAAACTATAATACTAGGGTACATTTAGAGCCCCTATCGCTGGGTCAAATGATGTGTGATGTTTTTCTTTTCATTTAAACCATAAAATCATATCCAAGTCCCCAACAAATAGTTGGTTCTTTGTGGTATATTCCATGTAATGTTGTATTTTCATGAATCTGTATGTTCCATCAAGCATAATCTATTTTTCCACTTTCACCATCAATCAAACAAATAATAATGCTGATGAATTTTGACTTCTCATAATTCTACCCTATTTTTTCACTACTCATCATAATCCTGTCATCGATCCACTCAAAAATGCATGATTATGCACCATGAAATCCCTACATTCCAATTTGGGAAACATAACTCCTCAATATGATCCTGATGGACAACCTTCCATCCACTTTAATTCCCTCACCTTAATCACACCATCAATCATGAACACATACATGTAGTAGTGATATGTTTTTCCAAATAGTGGCCACAGAACATTCAAATACATGGTATCCACCAAAAATTTTGAAAAGAAATTTTAATTGCTAATTTTATGAATAAAAATATGTGAAACTCAAAAATCATAAAATGAGGAAGAAACATTGGTCATTATTTAGAATGGAATTGATTAATTTAGTATTAAAACAATAATTAATTATAATGATAAATAAAATTATAAATTCCAATAGATCCCTTATAAATTAACCTTCACCCTCAATATGATCAACCCAGAAATCAATCTATTTCTTGATTAGATTTTTTTCATTATGGGATAATAAAATGAGGATATAAATCACATGAAAAACTCAGTGCCTCTGGTTATGGTCAATCTCTGAAAAATAATAATTCCGAATTTACATTATTATTGATATCCACGAGCTCTAATTGATAGAATGGTCTCGAATCTTTGATTCACCATTATACGTTTGAGACACCTCCAACAACATTCCACCAATGAAACATCTTAATTAATAGGCGCATGAAGATAACCCTTTGGAATGAACATTGTTATATTTTTATAATGATAGGGATAGGTCATTATGTTACAATAAATAAATAAATTTATTTATTTAGTTATTTTATTATTCGTGACCATGATAACACTACATCAAAAAGCCTAATGCAAAAAACAATTATGTTCTACTGATGTTAAATCCAAAAAAATTGGACATAAGGGAGTTCTCAAATTTCTTATCTGATTCCCAATTTAGGAGTTATTCCTCTATTTTTAGAAAATTGTGTGTACATGATAGAATATATATTTATTATTACTATTATATCATTACTAGGATCACTAGCCCTCAGATATTTATGTTTCCTCACCAATTAGAAAATGAAGTATTATTTGAAATATTTCAAAAATTTACTTGTAATAAATACTAGTATTACATTATATTAACCAAAAGGATTTCAATCCAGAAAATTGAAAAAATAAAAAAAACATATGGGTAATGAGATTGCATTTGCGACTCTTTCTCTAAGGTGATCTCTTAAGGATTGTAGTTTTTCCCCAGTCCCACACCAGTGGAATAACTCACCCATGAGGGATATTCTCGTACAAATCCTTGACCTCCATCAAGTACTTAGTATAGTTATATTCAACCTTGATGAACAACTTTCCCCATTCAATAACTTGTAATGGTACATCCACATGCATCCTCATCTATGACACGTAGAATACATCATGTAGCAGATCTAACTTTGTCAATAGGGCCAAGTGGTATTCCACATCAATAAAAAAAATTCCATAAGGGGCCGATAAAAATTTGATATATCCTTCCAAAATGTAGAAATTACTGAAATTCACATCATGGTGATACCTTTAGTAATACATGGTATCTATCCTAAAAATAAAAATTCCTCCTTCACCAGTCCAAAAAAGACATCTGATGGCTCTTGATAGACTTCATCCTCTCCCAGGTTATCTAAACATCCTATATCAATTCCTGTACCTTTTTTCCCACATATGCTGACTCACCTTGATTAGTCCATCATATTTGTGACGTACATGTACTCCCATACAATTTCTTTATTGCTTCCATATTGATGTTCTAATTGTATTTTTTTTACAAAAACTATACAATGGGTAAGTAATTCTCCCAACTAAGGCCAAATACCAACAATAAATCTTGAAGCATGTCTCCAAAAACCTAAATGGTCCACTTATTATAGCCATCAGTCATGGGGTGAAACATAGAGATAAAAAAAATTAATTTCACAAGAGCCTCCAAAATCCTCTCTATAATCATGATGTGAAGCGAGAATCATTGTATAAAATGATATTCAAGAGAAATCTAGGGATCCATACTATCTTCTTGAACATTTAACATTCACAAATTATCTACAAAACTATTCTATTAGATATCTAGTTAGTGATATGGGATGAAAATTTATTATATGATCCCCAAGATGGAATTATAGCCTCTTGATTTCCATAGTATCCCCCATCATAAATTCTAGAGATACAGTATAATTATTCCACTATAACACCTCAAGGGGTTGAGCTAAACCCATTGGAATCTGGTTCTTATATATAACTTTATGACAATTGAGGCATCAATAAAAAACATTTTCTAAACACTGCTACATTCATGGACACTATAATAGATATTGAAGATATTTTGCATATTCACCTCAAATAGATGTACCAAAAATGTGGACTTATAAAACTCCCTATGAAACACCTCAGGAAATGTCACTAGTACCATTTTTGGAGTCTCAAAAAGATGAAATGATGTCTACATTCAAAAAATAAATCACGAGCACATCTTGTAGATAGAAGATAAAGTAACATATAATGGTTTGGTATCTCCATAAAGAGCCTCTATAACATATTGTTTAAGTGGTATGGTATCAACTATCAATAGGAGGAGAATTGGACTATCCTCATCCACAAAGGATGACTCTAATGAGGACAATTGTTCTGACACAATGCCCAAAAAACATAGAATATCTCATACTAAGATCATGTCCACCCCATCTCCATCATAAGAGTATATAAAATATCATATGCATTGTACTTGTGAAACTCTATCCATTTCCACATTCTAAAGTTATGATCCTTCTACGAGACTATATACTTGAGAATAATATAGATATAATATATTATAAACCACTCATCAATAAGGTTGTGTCAAAAAATATTCTAGGTAAAGATTGCCACTATAAAATCTAAATTATTTATCACATATTTCTACTCATGTGGTCAAAATTTTTATGACCTAGAGGAAATTACCTCCTTTCTCAATATTAAGAAAAAACTAATTGTATACCTAATCCATCAGAGGAGACTACGTACTCAGCACCCTCCTCTATAATCATCATAATATGGGTCGTCAACAATCTCTCCACTACTCTCGAAGTTCCTACTAGAACATCTCTATCTACATGAATGGATTCTGCTTTTAGGTTTAGTAATTCGATGGTGTTGATATCCTTTTGAAATAGGGAACTATCCCCTTATAGTAGCCTACCATCTAAAGGAATATATGTACCTTCATATAAATCTTGAGTGGATATCAAGATAGAACTACCTCAATACTCATTGGTTCTACTACTACACCCTGTTATAAGATGATATATCCATTAAATTGGATTTATTGAATCAATAATTGTCACTTTGAGAGTTTCATAAAAATTTGTTCACTCATAGTATGTTTGTGGTCATCCATATGTTCCACTCATTATCCTCCTAAAATTAGGACTACTCTAAGATATCATCAATGAAAACAAAAAAATATAGTCTAATATAGGATGAATTATATGGTTCACGGGTCTCATGAAAAATAATTTTTTATTATTCATAATAAAAAGAATCACTGATAACTCATAATTACCATGGTGATATCATAATTACATATTCAATATATCAACATCACATACTTGATGTTTTTGTTAGCCTGACCTGAGGAAAATATTTAAGAGCAATTATGCCAATGTAAAATTTTTAAAGAGGGAATTGATCATCAGTAGTGAATACTCATTCTTCATGGTCACCTAATATTGGCGTAGTAATCCACACCCAAACACAAACTTTTGTTCGCCTTCCTAGCAAAAAACACTAATGCTACCCATGGGGAAACACTAAGCCATAAAAAGACCTTCCTCTATAATTCATCTAATATCACATTCATCACACGAAGCTCTATGAGTTCTATCTTCTATTCTAAAATAGATATTAGTGCATTCCTTTTTTGAAATTCTATACAGAATTATATCTATTGGTGGTGATATAACCCCAACATATCATCAGGAAAGATATCCTCCTACTCTGCCACCACTGAAGGATATTTAAATAACATTTAATCAAATGATCACTGTTAAATACTATAAAATTGATGATTAATTGGATAAAACCTTTTATATTTCATCACATCCTAATATTAAAAGGATTCCTTCTCACTTTTGAAAGAAAAATTCCTTCCATCAAAGCAGACACACAACATCCTCTGCCAGAAATGGTATTTCTTGGAATGAACTATGTATATCCAATAAATATCTTAGAAGATTTTTTTATGAGAAACTATTGGAAGAATGTTTTTCTCACTATTTCACCTTTTGTAGGAGTCTCCAAGCACAATGGTTCAGCCAAGTTCTCTAGAGGAATCTATATTTATCAAACTGGATAAGTAGAAAGAAAAGATCAAATCAAATCTATGTAAATCAGTACGTGTTCTAATGTACATAATAAAAACATAAAATCTCAAATTATCCCTAGATCCATGATATTTTTGTCTTCCAAAACATATATTTTTATTCATCCCTAAACACTAACTCCCTAAGCTAATATTGAACCACCAAGGGGTGGTGGTAGTAATATTCCAACCTGTCAACATCCTCCCACTTCAATACCCACTTACCAACTATGTCTGCCACACTATAGACCTTAGTTCTCCTTCTACATTATCATTATTTGTAGTCTATCAATAATCTATATGTCAGATATATTATGGGTTATAAAATCTTAGGAGTGAATTCTATCACTATCATAAGAGAAACACTTTATCTTTATCTACTAACTATACCCATCCTGAGAGCCATGAAATGTTGATCCAATGTCCAATGAAATTATCTGAAATCATCTTACATTCCAAGATCCCTATGATTTGAATTGTATACAAGTTTAGAAGGTCTCTTCTACTCGATATCCTTTACAGACACCTTCAACTGTTGTTTGGTCTTCCATTAAAATCTCTACTACTAAATCTCACAAAAACACTACATCGTAGGTGGAAATGAAAAGAGATATCACTCCATCCCAGTTATAGCAGAATAAACCCTTCATAAAGGATCATTCTCGGAACAATGGGCCCCTAAATATATCCAGTGTGTTTAATGAATTGTCAGGGAACCTCACTGAATAGTCTTCCATAGTCATTCTTCTCTTCTCCAGATACATAATCTCCTAGATGTGCACCAATCACAATATGGATAAATAGAACTCAACCATGAAGATAAAATCAAATTATAACTAGAAAATTATTTTCTTGTCATGTGATAGAGTCCCTAGACTCCTACATTACCAAATATATGACAATATAAGTGTCGTTGATAGAAACTCTAACTAGTCTATTGATGTTATTAAAAGTAATAAAACTTAGGTAACCACCTCATGCAAGTCCTCAACGGCCTGTGAATCTAGATCATCCCAAAAATATGGATTTTGGTACATGTGAGACTCATATGGAACCCTAATCCTATAGAAACCCATATCCCATAAGGCTAGAACAATCTACTACTAAATGGGTGGTGGAACAACTAGACCACCACCATGAGGTACTACTGATTGTACATTCCACTATATAGAAACATAATCAGTCAAGAGATGATTCAAAGGATCAGATAGTAGAATCCTGGCTAGATGTCTTCCCATGGGTATACTTAAATTTGAATGGTGCACCCTAATTAATGATAATATCTAGGGATCTAAACCTATAATGATATGAATATGAAAACTCATTTATATATAATTAATGTTCCAATGTTTTACTAGTAAATAGTTCCAAAATGTACCGAGTAAACAACAATGTTATCAGAATCCTGGTAATGGATATGTCATCTTACACAAAAACACTAGATACCTTGTCCTAAAAGTCATACTTGAAAAACTATTTCCATAAATATGAAACCAATACCATATCTGGAAAATTAGTAAGTTCTTGTATTAATATATGAATTCCTATTGTATCACTCTTTCATGAACTAAACAATAAGTTATCACATGGATACTAGTTGTAGAGTATGATAATCCCAAGACCACGTACAATAGGCTAGGGGATAGAGAACATCAAAGAGTTGGAAATTATCAAATATAGGAGATATTAACCATTGTACCTATATAAACACACATCTCCAATCCCATACAATATTGATAAGTAATGAAATTAAAAATGGAAAAATGTATGCATTCTTTTATATACCTTCATCAATGTACCACATAGTAATGAAAGTGATAAAGGAAAAAATAAAATAAAATCAAAATCTAGAAAATTATCCAACCTACTCAAAAGGAGATGAAAAATTTCAAATAAAACAACATTTAGAACCTCTATATATCTATAATTAAACTAATCTCTCACTTATCCCTATTCATCTATGAATAATTAATAAGTATATTCTTTTTCATAGGAGATTAAATGTGTGAAAATATCCCATATAGGTGTGACTATAACAATACCAAGTAACACACCCCAAAATTACTAAACGTAAGGAAACAATAGTAGTTTTCTCTTCAATTCATAGTAATGTAAATCAATATATGAGATAATAAATAATTAAAAATAAACCCATATATACTCATAAAGGAATCCATGTCCCAATAAGTCACACCAATGCTCCCATCCACAAGATTATACTTGAGGATTCAATATAATACTTATCTAGGAGAATCAACCACATGGTCCTTGTCTACAACGATGATCATCTGAGAGTTCATGATAGTCTAGCCTCACCCAATATATAATCTCTAGGACCCAAATATTCTAAAAATATATATAAGGGATCACACCAAATAAAATTAGTGGATTCCCCAAACCCTACTCAATCAACATTCGTGTTATGTTATTGACACCTTTTGCATGATTGTCACTCCAATACCACAAACCCTACATAGGAATGATATGATAGAGGATTCCAACCGAAAGCCTCATAGTGGGATTACACAAACTCTATCTAAAATATATTTGTATTAGAGTCAAAATCCTATATTAAGGACATAATTTCACACTCTACCCTCTTAAATATGGTCCAATGGATCACACATAATTGAACTTATTCTACACTAAATAGACATAGGGTCCCATAGTACCCTAGAAGTGGTATACATCATGTATTTTCACTACACGGTTTGAAACGTATACCCTAAGTGTGTTACTGTATCATGGCTTGTGACCATGTAATTTTATTCATTTTTATGTACCTATCAATGTCTCGGTCCTATAATTGTGTTCAACAACATAGTTATACCATAGTATTATGCCCAATCTTGTGTGTCTGTCTAGGTTTGTACATGTGTATCCCGAGGGTACATGCTAAGACACAAGTCTAAGGTCACCTAGAATGAGAAATTCTTCAAATAAAATGTCATGTTTTCCTTCACATGTAAATCCTATATTTATAGAAAGGTCCCCACATGGCATGTGTTCTTGTGGGTACATGATGTATAATGTGTAATTTTCCAAAATATGTGGGTTCCATCATGTGTCATCTGAAATAACCACAAAAACCAATAATATAAAAATAAAACACACTAGAAAACAATAATATATGGTCATTTTAACCCTTCAATCACCTCTCTCTAGAATCCATTCTATGATCCACTCGAAAAAAGACCACCAATGCACCATGTCATCACTACATGCTAATCTATAAATGGCAAACACTCGATCCAACTCAAATCCACTAATGGTCTTCCAATATCATCATCACACCTCTATTTTACCCTCAATAGTGAATGTGTACCCATGGAATCGATTATTTTCACTGAATAATGGCCAGGAAATGATAGAATATTAGGTATTTATTAAACCGCATATCAAAGAAAATGTTGGTGATGAACATCTAAGAAAATGGGGAGAAATTAACCAATAAAAATATAGAATTATAATAAATAATTTTTTAGGTTTCTCATGACTCGTTGTAGTTAAAATGAAAAAACGATCATGAAAAACAAAAATTACAATTTTCCTAAAATCCTAGGTGATATGAGCACACCTACAACACTATCGACACACAAATCAATACGTTGGATGATTTGACAAAATTTCATCATGGGATAATAAAATTGTGAATTCAATCATTGAAAAAATCCATCCATGGGATAGGATTGAATCTTGATGAATAATGGTCATGTTCATCATCATTATTGAGTTCCAAAATCTCTGATTAGCACATTGGTCACCAATCCTTGGTCAGTCATTATTTTATCAATAATCCACTATGAATTTTCCACCAGTGGATCCTCTAAATCCCTAAAGCTATGAATCTCACCCTAGGTTTGGGCCATAACACTATTTTTATACAATCATAGTTTATTTTTTTAATTATAAATAATAAATAAATACATAAATAAATAAATTTAAACATTTTATTAATTTCCATATGAAAAAACATCATCAAAATGATTGAAGCTAATAAAGATTATGTTGTGCCTCAGGTAAACCCATATTTTGAACCCAATAGTGGTCTCAGATTTCCAATCCAAGTCCTCACTTGGTTTTTATTCTTCTATTTTAGGAAATCTATTCATGCATGATATAATATATATTTAATATTTTAATTATATTGTTTCAGGGATTATTTATCATTAGAATATCTCACCATCTCAATGCCTCACTATGGAATTATTATTTGATATATTTAAAATATTTATATGGAAAAAATATTTATATTACATACATTCTATTTTTTCCTGCTATGAGTTAAAAAATTTTATATTATTTCTTATTCTGGGATGAGGGCCTTATTAATGTACAAATCATGTTATTATTTTCTATTTCTCTTTTATAATGAAAAAATTTTATGATGGGGAGGATACAAAAATTAGGATTCCATCATAGAAAACCTTTTTACATGATATGAGCATGGAACTTGTTTTTTTAATGAATGTATGAGAACACATTTATATTTTAATGATTTTCATATGTTGTATAATTTATAACCATAATACATTTTCGTTGAAATTATTATTTATTTATTAAAAATTTAAAATATCATAATTCATATTAATTGCCATGTTGTATTGGAAAATAGATGGTTCAATAAATCTAGCATTTGGAATTTATATCATGGCCTGACCCACTAGGGCCCACCAAACCATTGACAAGAAATGTGTGAGACCCTTAAACCAACTCTATTAGGCCAGGTTTTGGTGACCAGTGTTGAGTACGAATATCTCAAACATGGAGTGACTTTGTATGAGGTACTGATATTTTCACGACCCATCCACCAAGGCACGTGTCATGACTACCCCAAGCTCTCATCTTGATGGACAGGGGTTTGAGACTAGCAGTGAAGGCATCAACCTATAATGAGAGGCATTTTCCTAAGTAATTTTAAGCACACACACAACCAACCACATCCCAACACACTGGAAAAGGGAAAAACAAGTACCACTAAAACAAAGTTGTGTGCACGTACCACTAAAAGTATATGGGACAGAATAAAAACCCAATAATGACTGATAACAACAAGTACAAGTAGGAATCACTGATGGTCGTCGGTAGAAAACCCCACCTAATCGGGACTATAGTGAAGTAATTAAAAGATGATGTAGTATATCATGTCCTCCCAGTCCAACTGGACCCCACCTGGTCCTAGGCCACCAAGTCCACTGTCATAGCAACTGTCAATCCCGTCTTCTTGAGAACCCCTATCATAATGTCGGTCATCTACACTAGACCCAACACATGCAGGTGAAGCCCATTTAGGGTTTACTAACACAATACTCAGTAGGGACCTGAAAACAAAAAGAAAAGAACACACATAAATTCCTCATAGTAAAGCTGAAAAACAAGATTGATCACAATAGATGTATTCCATGGTAGTAACAGTAGAATCGTTATTCACAACGTCGAACACCTTGACTATTGAAGAACTCATCCTATATCGAGTACATTGGGCCAGCCAAGTCCTGAAGAGGTGCTTCCCACTATCCTTGGACTGGTTAGGTATTCCTCCACCATCGTGTGTCGTGGGCCTACAAAGTCACATAGAGGTGCTTCCAACTAGTCATGGCCTATTGAGGTACTAATCCTTATCATTTATTGTGGGTCTGTCAAGTCACAGAGAGGTGCTTCCCACTGTGGGTCTTCCCAATCACGAAGAGGTTATTTCCACTAGGGAAAAAGTCAGCAGTCGTCAGGTATGATCCAGTATTAGGGTTCTGTACATAGTTCCCTTTGGATAACCACACCTCAAGCCCTTTGTATAATCCTAAATATCACGGAAGTCAGCATAGAGAATCCCCAAATACCTACTTCATCAAGAGGGTCCCAACACCACAAACAGCTCATTAATCAGGTGCACAGTAAGCAAGATGTGGTCATTTCAGTAACTAGGGGTCAGTTGCGACGGGGCTAGGTCTGACAAAGTCAGACTGACCTGACCAACTTGGACCGGGGGTCCCAAATACCATTATTCATTTAGACAAACTCGACCCAACATGGCACGGGTCAAGGACGATCTGGTCTAGCTAGGCCAGCGGGCTAGACCCAACTATACTCACTTAACCCAGCTGGGTTGGCTAAGGGTCGAGCCCGCCGGGTTGCTCGGCGACCCGGTCTAGTACTAGCTGACCCAAAGATGGTGCGGGTTCAGCCTACCGATGCGGGTATGGCCCACTGGGTGAGTGTCCAGGCCACCAGAATGGTCCAGCCAGCTGGGCTTGAGTTTGTCCCACAAGGCAGAAGGATCTTCCCGACCAAGTATGTTGTGGGTCCGACCAGCGGTAGGGGTCCGACCCGTGGTTCGGGTTCGGCCCACTGGACGAATCATGCCTCACCCGTTTTGTAAGAGGTGGAATGGTCCGCCTCGCTGGATGCAGCCAGGAGCCCCTTCTATTCTCCTCCATTTCCATGTGGGGAACCTCCTCCGCCATAGTCAAAAGACAGCAGCACATCACATGGGACGCGGCTCAGTGTCGTGTCTGCTGCCTCCAGCCACTGGCTCGGCCAGCGGATTCCCCTACTGCACCGCAGCCCGATCCAATCATGTCCTTTCCTTTAGAATGCTGTTTTGGTAGGCCGCCACCCACCCTCATACCCCACCACCCGCTGCCACATGCCCGCGACCACCACTAACGCCAGCGCGTCGGTGGATTCTTCCACGGACCACCTAGTCCATCCTGGTGGTTGGTTCTCTATGTCACTTGTGCCTACATTCACCGGTGAACATCTTCTCTACCACAAATGTTTCATGTTTATCATTTCATCGATTCAAGAGGTTGTCCATGAATAGCACCAATAGCGGAGGGGCTCAGCCCTTGTTTGTGTTGGCATGTTCCCCCCGTGTTAGAAGTTTACAAACAAAAAGGAGATCTGGGGATTTTAATTTGAATAATAAAGATAACTAGATCCTAGATAAAGAAACCCTCAAAGAATTCACCCTCCAAAAAGAATGCATGTTCCACAGATTAATATGCTCATGGGTTAATCTGCGTTCATCGTTTTAAAATAAGAATGGGGAAACATTAAAATCAAACAACGCCTACCTCTTATGATTCCTGATGTGGAAGCGTATGTCCTTGAGGGGTTAAGACGTTGACGTCGCTTCTCGACTCCAGTATTTGAAAGGCATTGAAGGGAGTCAATATCCACTGGAATTCATCATTCATCTCTGTGGTGAAATTTTGTCAAAGGTTCACCAGAGAATAATCCCAATTTCTAATCCATATTTCCCCATCGCATCGTACTATAAATAGGATCATTTCATAGCGTTTTCATTAAGTTACAACGTCACATCGTTACAATGTTTTATTTAAGAAACAGTGTCACTGTTACAAATCATTAAAGAATAGTTATGCTGCAAGTTTAATGATCCATTAATGAGCCACATTGATGTGCATAGTCACCTCCAGGTTGTTGTCTCACTGCATCATCTTCCACCACTCGAATATGATATTGAAAATAAAGTAATCCATTTAAATTATTTTATTATTTTTCTTGAATGTTCAAAAAAATAAATTTTCCGCTCTGCCCTTGTTGGACGAAGTTAAGTCATTTCTAGGTGAATCTTGGTGTTTTGAATACAATGGTTCCCTTATCTTTTGGATCTATGTAATAGTTCAAAATATAGAAAAACCCACTCTCACATTTATGGAACGTACCTTAAAAAAAGTTCAAGATTTCATTCCGAGTTCTCTGATCATCGAAATAATGTTCCATTAAATTTTTCGGTCTTGATATAATTCTATATAAATAAAAAAATTACACAAAATTTATGAGACGTTACATTCTCCCCAACTTAGGGATTTATATCCCCAAAAACCCAAAAAAAATAACTAAATAGAAATATGGGGGGTACTAAGCACGAATCTGGGCCTCCCACTCCCATATGATATTCTAGAGATTTTTTTGATTCCATCGGATGTGTACTAGAGGAATCAGATATCCACATAGGACCCACTATAGTTGGCCACCTATCAATATTCAAAACTCCAAAAACATCGCCCAATCGTCAATGTTCATCTCTCCCAAGTTGATGATGTGCAATGGATCATGCACGTACCTCCTCGGTTGTGACACATGGAATTCATCATGCCCCTGGTGCGTCTGTGGGGGGACAGCTAAGCGGTACACCAAGTCCCAAACTCTACCCAGGATCTGAAAAGTTACGATGAACCTCGTAGATAGCTTGCTGCCCCAGCCAAATCTCTGCAATCCTTGTTGAAATGAGATCCAAAGGAACACATGATGTCCCTCCTCAAACTCCAATGGTCTCTATCTTCTATCGGTATATAACCTCTTCCTGCTATATGTTTTCATCATCCTCTCCCGGATGATCTTCACCTTCTTAGTGGTAGGCCATACCAACTCTAGAACCATGAGTTCCAACTCCCCTAGCTATGTCCTGTAAATGGGTGATATTAAAGGTCATTCGTACAAGGCCTAAAATAGTTACATGCCAGTGGTGTAGTGGTATTTGTTGCTGGGTGAAAACTCTACGTGTGGCATGTGGTCCTACAAACTATGACCAAAGTCTAGGAAGTAAGCACAAAGCATGTCCTCCAAGGTCTGCATAGTCTGTTCTATCAGACCATCCCAATTGGGATGAAAAGCTGTGCTCAAGCTTAGTTGTGTCCCAAATTCCTCTTGTAATCTCTTCCAAAACCAGGACGTAATGTGGGCATCGCAATCTGAGACAATTGTTGAAGGAACCTAATGAATCTTAACTGTCTCGTGGATGTATAGGCTTCCCAATCCCACTATCAGTCCCTACTCCCAGATGGGTAGGATGTGGGCTGAATTGGTGAGTCAATTAGTGATCACCCAAATAGAGTCATGACCTCTAGATATATGTGGTAACCCCATCAAGATTTCCGTCATGATACCATCCCATTTCCACTCTGGTAACTCTAGTGTTTGAGTCATGCCTGTTGGAACCTCGTGCTCGGACATCACTTGCTGACAATTGAGGAATCGAAAAACGAACCAAGACACTACTTTCTTCATCCATGGCCACCAGTACAGACACTGTAGGTCCTAGTACATATTCGCCACTCCATGATGTACCATCAGAGGGTAATTATAGAACTCCCTCTCCACCTCCTCTCATAAAGTCACTAGAACTAAAGAACACCTCTGAAAAGGATGACATGCTACCCATCTATCGAAAATCCATCAGGTGCTCCTCCTGAGGATAACTGAGCACATCGTGCCTCAAAGTCAAAATCCACTAGTTTTGCCTCCCTGACTTGCTGTAAGAGTGGGGGATTTATATTCATCAACTTAAGGTAAGATCCTGCATCATCATACACATATTATATTTGCATCGTGGATAACAGCTATGTCGCCTAACTCAATAGATGCAACCATGTCCCCCTACCAAGTGTTTCTTCCACCAATTTCTCCTTTCCATGAGTATAGATTATCTCAAAATCATAGTCATGGAAGAACTCTATCCATCACCACTGTCTCAGGTTCAGGTATTTCTAAGATAAGATATACCTCAGACTCTTATGGTCATAGTAAATGGTAAACCACTCACCCATAAAGTAGTGTTGACACATCATCAAGGCGAAGACCACTACTAATAACTCCAGGTCATGGGTCACGTATTTCTTATCATGTTGTCTCAAATTCCATGATCCATAGGAAATCACTGCTTTCTCCTGCATCAAGAAATAACGGAGACCATTCCCTAATGCGTCGCAATAAACTACACACCCAACGCCCTCCTCTGGTCGTCTCAAGATGGGGGAACTAGTCAGTCTCCACCATAGCTTCTGAAAAATCTGCTGGCATTTCTTCTTCCACACGAAGGTTTGTTTCTTCTATGTCAAGTTCAATAAGGTTGATTCTACCCTCGAAAAGTTGGGCATGAATCATCGATAGTAAATATCCAAACCCAAGAAACATTGTACCTCAGTCACGCTTCTAGGGGATCCCAAGCAAGCACCGCCAATATCTTTTCTTGATCTACTTCAACTCCAGTGTATAAGATTACTTTTCCTATGAAATGGACCTAATGAATCTAAAAATGACACTTTGTTCTATTACCATAATATTGGTGCTCTCAGAGTGTATCAAGGAATATCCACAGGTGTACAACGTGCACCTCCTCCAGCGCTATGTACACAACGATTCCATTGATTATGTCCATGAAAAATTGGTTGAGGTACGACTGTAATATCCTATTCATGAGGCTCATGAACACTAATAGGGAATTTGATACCCCTAAATGCATCACCATGAACTCATAGTGGCCATATCATCACTTGATGGCTATCTTCGGTACATCCACGTCCCATACCCGAAGGTGGTGATAGCCTGATCTAAGGTCTATCTTTGAGATCCACTTCACAACCTTAAACCTGTCGAAGAGGTAATAAATTATTGATAGTGGATAATTATTCTTCATGGTCTCTTGGTTCAAGCATCAGATGTCCACGCACAACCTCAAACTCCCTTCTTCTTTATTGGAAAAAAATAAATGAGGCTACCCATGCTGAAGCGTTGGGATTTCTAAAATTCCTCTAGTTGTACCCTCAACTCTCGAAGCTCTATGAGATCCATTCGATATGTCGGTGTGGATATCGATGTATTCTCAAGGTACTGTTTGATACAAGAGTCAACATCTCTACGAGGAGGTATCCATAGAACCTCATCAAGAAAAACATCCCCATCCTCATCCACAACTACAAGAATGCTTGGAATCCACTCCTCTACTAAACCGAGGGTGAGGCTAGCAAACTGGTTAGTGATCATCTACACTCGCCTCTAAGATAATTTGTCCTTCACTGCAAGGGATTCCTTCTCGCCACTGATGGAAAACCTGGTCCCATCTCCATAGACACACCCCACTGTACACCTATAATTGTTGATTTGATCATGGACTGTGGATAACCAATCCATACAAATGATGATTTTGTAAGGCCCCAATACAACTAATAGGTTATCCCAAACAATTCTATCACCTCTTTGAGTAAGATCACACTACTGGAACCAATGGTTAATCATTGAATCCCCTACCTTAAGAGTCTTTATATGTAATGATCGAGCCTATGGCACACCAGATTCGTTGAGCTCCGAATGAGAGCTGTGGAAGGAATGGAGTGACTAGAACATGTGTCTATAAGTACTGATGTGAGGGTCTAAAAGACATAGATCGTACCTTGGATCATCTATGGATCTCTATTGTAATAAGCCTCTACTACCTGGAGTTGAGCTCCCCCATATCTTCATACTCCCTAGGGTTGGGGTAGACCACCTGGGGGTGTTGGCGGTAACACCTCAAACTATCGCCCACTGCCTGCCTCTCGTCTAGCTTAACTACCACATATTCTTCCATGTGGAACTCCCCACTTGAACTGTTGACAGTACCTCAATACCCTCTCAATTTTCTATTTCTCATCTATACTATGGGTCGGTTAGTCATGTTCTATGCGTACCTACCCGCTACAGAAGTAAAATATTCTGGCCCCCATCCGACTCCCTATGGCATGAGAGCCTTGAACTTCCAACCCTGAGTCCTAGTGTTAGCCTCTAAAAGACCTGTCCAACTTGGTCCCACGCATCTTTTGTCTGTTTCCTACTGAAGACTCTAATTCCTAGGGTATGTTAGCAGCTCTAGTATTGGGCGCATGCTCCGCTAATAATCTCTCCATCTGAAGGGCTTGTTCCTGCACCTTGTCCTGGGTAGGAATGCTGAGAGACACCACTGTAGACCTGATCTCCCACCTGAGTCCCTGCTTAAGGGATCGATCCATAAAAAACGGGTCTCTCACTCTATCTATATAGTTGCGGGAAATCCCCATGAACCTTTCCCAGTACTTAGCCACTATCGTGTTGTCCTACTGTAGGTGAAGCTGCCCTTGGATGCGCACAGAGCGCAATGTCATGGGAAAAACTCCTCCCAGAAAAGCCTCTCGAATTCAACCCAAGTGTGGGTTGCCTCATCATGAGTCTGGATGGTAAAACTCCACCACCTCCCTACTGAGCCCTGTAGAAGGCTCTCTACCAAGATCTCCATCTAGTCAGGACTTATCCTCACTAAGCGGAAGAACCACATCCCAGCCTCCAGCCAGTCCATAGAAACCTGAGGATCCATATCTCCCATGAACCTTGGAGGTCTCTATCTCTGAAACTCATGTAGGGAACTGAGACTAAAGACATCCCCTACAAGAACCACAGACCATATATGTTGACCATCAGGTGGTGGTAGCACTGGTGATCCACTCAGTGTGGTCATCTCTAGAACTGGTCTCAGAATGAACACCTCGTCGCTAGGTGGGCTTTCCTCACGACCGCACATCAAATTCCTATATGGTCGTCTTCCTGGAGGCATCATGAGATAGATAAATATGTACCATGTTTAGATGGCCATACCTAGCGAGCTGATTCTTATTCAATATAAGGAGACACTTATGAAACCAGTGTTTTAATCTATTGAGATGAAAATAGAATTCAAGATTCTGGTGTATGGATACATCGTCCGCCACACAAACACTGGACTCCCCAAATATGAAAGTCTAACTCACAACCCTTAACATTATTTCCCCAAAACAAAACACAGAATATTGGTCTTTGAGGGAGAACCTACCACCCTCGGATAAAAAATTTTCATGACCCATCCCCTAGGACTGGTGTCATGACTACCCCAAGACCACCTCCCAAAGGCCAGGGTCATGCAACTAGCAATGAATGCATCCACATGAAAGTGGGAGGCATTTTCCTGAGTATCTGTACGGACACACATACCCAAACAACCACATACCAACACATTATAAAATGGGAAGCAAGTACCACAAAATAATCTTAGTGAATGTACAACTGATTGTTTGTGGGCTAGAATACAAACCCAATAAAGACTTAAAACCACAAGTACAAAAAGGAAACTTTGATGGCCATCTCCCGAAAACCCCAACCCGATTGGGAGTGTAGTGAAGATAATGGAAGCTGAAATAGTACGTCATGTCTGCCCGGTCCTAATGGGCCTTGCCTTGTCCTATGCCACCAAGTCCACTATCAGAGCGTCTGTCAGTCCCGTCTGCCTGAGCACCCCTATCGTAACGTCGGTCATCTATACAGGACACAACATGTGATGGCAAAGCCCGAACAAGGGTGATTAACACAGTACTCAGTAGGGACCCCAAAAAAAATAAGTACAGAACACACAAGAAATTCCTCAAATTAAATCATGAAACAAAAAATATCTCACATTAGGTAAATTTTGGGGTAGTGACAGTTGAATCATCATTCACAACATCGAACACCACGACTGCTGGTGAACTCCTCTAGCGAGTACAGTGGTCCAAAGAAGTCTCGAAGAGGTTATTCCCCCAAACCATAGACTACATAGGTACTCCTCCCAAATCGAGTAATATTGTCCTAGAATGTCAGAAATAGGTGCTTCCCACTGTGGTCCTTCCAAGCCATGAATAGGTTCTTCCCATTAGGCCAAAAGTTAGAAGTCGTTAGGTCTCAGCCAGTTCTAGGGTGATGTATGTGGTGCGCTTAGGGTAACCTCTTATCATGAATTTGGTCTCATCCTAACTAGCACTAATGTCACCACAGATCATTCCAAAAGATCATCTTCATCGAGAAGGTCCCAACGCCATGAAAGACTCGTCAATCAGATGCGTTGTTTGCAAGAAACATGTGTTTTAGTAACCAGGGGACCGATTGCGATAGGGACCAGTCTGACACGACCAGACAGACCCGACCAACCTGGCCCGGGGGTACCAAATAACCTGTTTCATTTAGAAGGACTTGACCCAACCTGGTGAGGGTCAAGGTCAGTCTTTTCCGGCCTGTCTAGTAGGCCATTCCCAACGTGCCACGCTAGACCCGGCCAGTTGGCTGAGGGTCCAGCCCACTAGGTCGTCTGGAGACCTAGTCTTGACTGTCCAGACCCGAAATGGGCGTGGTTTCATCCCGCCGGAATGGGTCTAGCACTCCAGCATGGTCCGAACCACTACGTTCAGGGCAGGCCCATGGTGCGGGTCCAGCCCGTTGGGAGTTTTGCGCCCCACCTGGTCTGCAAGAGGCAGACCAGTCCACCTCACTAGACGTGACAGAGAGTCATGTCCGTCTAACACCATCGCCCCATGGGTCACCACGGGGCGCCTCCTATACTGTGGTCCAAAGACCACTGCCCATTGCGTGGGACAGAGCTCGGTGCTGTGTCCACCACCTCAAGCCACTGTCTTGGCCAGCGGCTTCCCCTACTACGATGCGACCATGTCCGACTATAGCCTTTCCTTCAGCACGCTATTGTGGCACGCATCCACCCACCCCTGGTCGTCGCCGCAGGCCACTACCAAAAGTCGTCAGTGCCTCCTCCATCACCAGCACACTGGTGGATTATTCCGCAGACCACTGGATCTGCAATGATGGTATGTTATTCGTTCCACTTGCACCTGCATTCACCAAGGAACAAATTCTCTTTCGAAAAGTTCTAAAGTCTATCATGTCGTCTATTTAAGAGGTTTTCCATGAAGATCACCCATGGTGAAGGGGCTGAGGTCTTGTTTGTGTAGTCCAGTTCCCTCTTCATTATAAGATTACAAAAAATGGGGGTCCAAAAATTTTAATTCGAACAACTGATATAATTAAATCTCAGATAAAGAAACCCCCAAAGCACTCATCCTCCCACAATAATGCACAATATTCTGATTAACCTGTTTTTGGGTTAATCCACTTTTTCATTATGAAATAAAAAATGGGAAACTTTAAAATCAAACAACCCATACCTCTAACGCTATCTGATATCGTGGAGTTTGTCCTTGAGGGGTTAAGATGTTGACGTTGCTTCTTGGCTCCAGTCTTCGACATGCATCAAAGGTGGTGATGATCTGCCAGCGTTCTTCGTTCATCGCAGGGGTGGAAGTCCCTTATAGGTTCACTTGAGAATCGTCTAAATTTATAATCCATATTTCCCCAACGTGTCGAACTATAAATAGGGTCATGTCGCAACGTTTCCAATATGAGGAGACATTGTATCATTACACTATTTTACTTAATAAAAATTGTTGTTGTTATGCATCATTAAAGAGTCATTACGCTATGAGTTTAACAAGACATTATTGGGGCTCATTGATGTGCATTGTCGCTTCTAGGTTGTTTCCCTGCAGTGTCGTTGTCTGATACTCAAAAGTGAAACAAAAAATAAAAAAATTCATTTAAATTATTTTAATTATTTTTCATGAAAAGTCTGAAAAAATAACTTTTCTGTTCAGCCCTTTCTAGGTGAAGTTAAGTAATTTCTTGGAAAATCTTGGTGTTCTGAATTCAATGGTGCCCTTATAATTTTGATTCGAGCAAATTTTTAAAAGATATAAAAACATGCTCGCATGTTTACTGAATATACCTTACAAAAGTTCAAAATTCCATTACAGGCTCTCGGGACATCGGAATCATGTGCTGTCGAATTTTTCGATCTCGAAATAATTCCATATAAATAAATAAATAAATAAATTTTACACAAAAATTCCAAGATGTTACAAATATACCTGCAAATATCTCCCTAATACCCATAAAATGATGAATAGTCACACAAAATTGATTCTATAGTGATTTCATCACATCAATCCTACATAAATGTATGAAAATATATTATAAAAAATAAAATGGACATATACAGGTTCATTAAAATATATTAAAGTCTCCATCTTGCAATTTAGTAGGGGAAGGCTGTCAAAGGAAACCCATGAACCAACCATAGTCATCCTGAATCGATATACTCTACCTACTTCACGTCCTCCTAGAAATTCATAAAATTTATTATCATCCATATAGAAAATGAAATATGTAGATAGATACCATGCCTATATAAGTATAGAAATACCTACTAGGACACCCCAAGAATACCAAAAATAAATCAACAAGAGAAGATATATCACATCATCACAATTGTATGGAAATTATGATATGAGACATAAAATTATGAATAATAACCTAGATATACTCATTATATACTTTATGTATCAAAGAGGTCTCAACCGTACTACCACCTAGAGGATATTACCCGAGGCATCAAGGTAACTCTTGTTAGAGAGAAAAAACTCCATGAGCTCTTCTTTTATTAATTGTAATCATCTATGAGGTTGTTCTCCATAGGCCTCACCAAATATGTACTGATTAAATATTCATAGAGTTAGGTACAGAAATAGGGGATCACACTAAGGATCATAGGGGTAACTTCATACCTAATATAGAATAAACCACTATATAGGGGATCATATTACTATTTAAGTTGGTCATGATGATTCCTCATACCCCACATATAGATGTTTATATGATAGAGGATCCCATCAAGGACCCCTTTGTGGGATTCATGAAACTATATCACAGAAAAAACCATATATGTGGTCATAATCCCATTTTGAGGACATAATAGCACACTTTGACCTCATAGGTATGGACTAAGGAACCACACCCAACTACCACTAGTCTAAACATACGATATGAAGGTCCCAACATTCCCTAGTTAAAGAATAAGGAATGTACATGGAGTACAAATCTTGTGTCTATATGTTTGGCACTACCCATATCTCATTTTACCACATCGGATGTTCCTATCCACATACACTACATATCCTTTTATGATATATGGTGTATATTGGTTAGGACAAAACTCATAATTCTTCCATCCCATGCTTGTGTACATTTGGTCATCCCATTTTTCTTTAGGTCATGCACATGTACTATTGTCATGCCCTTGTACTTAGCCATGTCTAAGACCCAAACCATGCCCTTATACTCTAGTATTCCCTTTTTGTTTGGTCTTGTCTATTCATGATTACCTGTAGGGTACATTCAGATCATCTAGCATAGGGTCCCATGACATATGGCGTGTGTCACATGGTTCGTGATTTTTTTCACTATGCGTAAATCATTTTAATATAGAAGGGGAAATACATTTCATGTTTTATTCTGAATAAATTTCATGTAGATATAATTTATTTAGAACACATGTTTTCTTTAACTGGTTCCACTCACACCTCCACTAATTCAATGTACTCCCTAATCACACCTAGAAATCATGGATCTATTTGACCAATCCTCATCATCACAGGTGTATATATTCAAGTCATCCCATTAAATCATGAATTAAATTGAATCACATCATTCCAAACACCACAAGACAATACCCAATCGAATAATATCGATCAAATCCTAATCTACCCTTGATATACCACCATTATTGTTTCACCTTGATTACTCCATTCTTCCATGTATGAACCCATGGTATCAATCCAATGTACCAAATAATGTTCTTATAATGATCGATTACAAGGTACTGATTAAAACATTGCTCAATGTAATAAAGGTGATGTGAATTCATGGAATATGGAAAGAAATAAATATGAAAACAAGATGAAAAACATTAGTAGAAGTATAGATTTTCTTAAATTCATTTTCATTAGTATGCTGAATGAAGACCTAAAATCAAATAATTTTTTTCCCCAAAACCTATTAAGATAAACTTGTGACAGTAAAGCATGATCATCCAACAAATCAAAAACCTAGTGGAATTATTTTTTTATGTTAAAATTAATGTGTAAAATTATCCAATGGAAAAAATTCCCTACATAATCATTGGATCAATCAATGACAATGAATGATCACATGTCATATTCATCGGTGAGATCCAAAAGATTAATTTGTGATCAATCTCTAATTCATGATCCATTGTTAATATTTTGATAATATTCTTCCAAGGTATACTTATCAATTTAGAGTATTATAAGGCTATCCATAGGTATTTTCTCTATATATTTTTGTATAGGTGAATATTTTTTTATCTTTTAATAAAAAATAAAATATATTTTTCTTGTTCCCCTTATGATGGAGCTCAAGAAAAACACTAGGCACAATAAAATATTACTCCATTCCTAGTGTAGAAAACATTATATATTCAATGTTAGTCTTGGATTTCCCATCTTAGACTCCACTCAGTAATTATTCTATTATTTCAGAAAAACAATGCATGTGTGATATTATTCTAATTACACCTACATAGAGGCTCATTGGGCCCTGGAATATCATTTCATCTCTGATTATCACTCCAAATACATTACTTAAAATGTTTTATAAAGTATTTCAAGAAAAAAATATTGAAATTAAATTCTCTCCACTATATATATTTTTGTCTCAAAAATAAATAAATAAACCTACTCTAAAATATGATTATACTATAATGGTATATGGTTCTCCTACTCCAATGTGATTTGATGAAGATACTCATGCTACATTCAGACCGTCAAAAAGAGAATCGATCACCCACAAAGGATCTTCTCTTTCATGTCCTTAACTCTTATCGGGTTGTCCATAAGGTTAGTTTTATCCATGATGTCCAACTCATCTGAGTACATAACATGTGTTGGGTTGCTCACATATCTCATTAGCTTCAACAAATGGAATAAATCATATAGCACATCTAAAAGCATCATTAGGTCTAATTTTTATGCCACCTCACCTTCCCTATGATGTATCTTTAAATGGTTAATGATCCGCAAAAATAAATTTCTTCCCTATCCAAATTTTGGTAATACATGCTAAGGTGACACAATAATTAACACATGGCCTCCCTCCTTAAACTCCAAAGGACTCAGCAATTTATCAAAATAAGCCTTATAATTTCTCTAGGAAGTAATCATATGCACTAGGAAGATCTTCATAATCTATTTCATCAGTAATAATAACTCTAAGACCATGACTACTAAATCGCCTCAATCAGTCCAACATCATGAAGGCCTTTAGTATATCTCATACTTGGAATCTAATGGCATCATAAATGGAGAAATGGTATATTGTTTATATGAAATCACCACTAAGGGTTTTTATCCTCTAAACAATGACTAAAGTATGAAATCAAATATGGTAACATTTCCTTCAGAACATGAATAGTCTACCAAAGATGGTCATAAGTCTAGTGGTCAGATAACATGCTCAAATTAAATTGAGTAACAATGTCCAAAAATTATTCTCTTCATAATTATGACATGAATTTATAAACATTGTCAAAAATGATTGATGAGGGAACTCCATGATGCTAGAATATATCTCTTACATAAAAGAATCTAAATCTATCTACTAAACTATGCTATCTGAGATATTAGAAGTGGTCCAACATGGTGAGTCAATTTATGAGTTCCTAGATAAAATTATATCATCTAATATTTCATTGTATCCTGATAATTATCTCCATATATATACCATACAACAGTCACTCTAGAACCATAAATTTTTGTTAAAATCTCATAGGATCCTAGTACTCACTCTTCATCTACAGACATGTTAGGCATTGAGATAGAAACTCCACTAAACAATTTCTAATTATCAGCCACCAAAATAGAAACTAATGGCCTTAAAACATCATTTCCACCCACGGATGTATGACTAAGGGGAATGTGTGAAACTCCCTCAAAACCCACATAGACAAAGTCACTAGAACCATCTTCCACCCTCAGAAAAGTATAATGTTCTCATCATCCACATAGAATACATAAGTTGAATATCTAGTGTATATAATAATATAAAGGTATCACAGTCAGTATCTCCATGTTGAGACTCCCTAACATGATGTACAAGTACTAGGTTAATAACCATTGACCAAAGAGATGATTCACCATACTCACCCACTAAAAATATATATACTGAGGCCAACTTGACCGATGCCTCACTCAACAATTGTGAACTAGATCTTCTAATTATAACATATGACACAACATTCTGATTCCTAAGACTGTAAAATATCGTTTGAAACTACTGAATTTTACCTTATAAATTGTTTTATTCTTATATGAGAATATATATTCTAAATTCTTTTAGTAAAAATAGACAATAAACTACTCTCCCATAATATAGAAACACCCTATATCAAGGTGTATGACTATGATTTCCAGCTCTTGATCATGGGTCTCATAGATGTATTCATGAGTGATAAGATTCCATGACCCATAGTCAATCAGTAACTTCATCTACAATATGGAACAACTAATCATAGTCCCAAAGGTTTAATTGAATAGTACATACTCTACAGCCTCCTCTGACAGTCTCAAAATGGGTGATCTCTTCAACTTCTTTTGAAAATCCTAAAAATCATATTCGAAACTCTCCATGTAAATGAAATTATACCCCTTTCTTTCCAATGCTTATGTGATATTGATTTTTTTATATACTATAATTACTTAACTTAGGTTACCATAATGAATATCAATCCATATCTTTTACTCGGAGCTAATCATATCTGGATCTATGGTGAATCCTCGAGAACCATAATTCCCCTATCAATTATTCGATGTATTAGATCCTTAGTAGTGCATACATATTCAATATGATCACATAATTCAAGTAATACTAATCTAAATAATTAATCAATCTCCCATACATATTCATGGTGGACAAGAATAGGTTTTCCCTATAGGAATCACCAGATTTAGAAAATCCATTCCTCTAAAAATCCATTAATTGAACCTTTATTTCTGTAATCATTATGGGAGGAATTTGATATAGTATAAAATATATTATATTTTTTCCTATATGTATGTATATAAAGATGTTTATAACTTTAGGGTGGTAATATCGAAAAGTCCTCATGAAATATTTCCTCAAACTCTGACACCACTTCATGAAGTTGAATTTATGTTGTAGACACTCCTCTTAGGGTAATACTAGAAAACTGATGAGTAGTCATTTTTATCCTCCTATAAATTATTTCACATATTGAATTTTAATTTAATTGATATACAATTTATTTATTTTTTATTTTTATCATCATTGGTTTTTGGTTGAGTTCCATTTTGAAAATATTGAGTTTGGGATATTTCTATGGGTTCATGGATCTTTGCATGATATGTGTCCATAGGTTAGAGTAAAAATATTAAGTACCTTAATCAAAGGGGTATATTAAGTTTAAATCCTTATTTCATAGTTTTTAATTGATGGTATGTAGATAGTTCTACACAAACTGTGTGGGACATAGTGGTAACCATTCAACATTCATAGGGGTGTTTGGGGACTGGCAAATGACTTGGACACAATTGGGGGAAACCATATGAGAAACATGTAGGATTTTCTATAGTTTATAATGAATCTTTTTTCATGGTTATTACATGGTTTACCAGACTGTGCGAATAGTAAATACAAGGTTTTATGTCTTTCTATGAGGGTGTACATAAGAGTTGAAAGATTTGGTATACCATATCACCTAACTATGAAACTTTCCACAAATCCCTAAGAATTGATTTCCCAAATTTTAACCTACCAAAATAAAATCTGAAATCAACTCCCATACAACCCACATAATTCACGAAATCCCTTGGGAGACTAGGTTGACCTTTTACTTCCCTCTTTGGGGATTTTGGGTTCTTCTCTCCTTAATTCAAGGTGGATTCTTCCTCGGGAAGTTCTTTTTCTCCCTATCATTTATTCCTTCTCTTTCTTATCCCTTCACATATGGAATGGTTCTCTATTAGATGAACCCTATATGTTGAGAGATGATGTTGGATTATGTTTTCATTGATTTGAGGCCTGATATTTCGTTATTGGGTTCACCATGTCCCATTTTGGGAGTTTCATTGCATTCTAACAACACTATGGTAGGTGTCTCTTTCCATTTTATTTTAGTAACATTTCATGTGATGTTTGAGATTTTATAAATCAAATTATGATGTGTTCTTAATTATTCTTATTTTATGGATTGAATTTTAATGTCTTTCAATGATTATGGTTTCATTAAAAATTGGTTTCAAATTATTTCCATGGTCACAACTATATTTAGTTGTGGTACTTGTATGCTCGGTGATTAAAAAAATTACAAGTGGAATATCAAATTAATTAAAGTGCCTTAATTAATTATTTTTCCTTATTGTGGTTTGATATAATTGGGTGAAAATTGGGTTGCTTATTGTAAAGGTATTTATCCTAAATACAGATTTCATTTTTTTACTGCTTATTGTTCTGTATTATGACTCTCCAATAATTTAATTAATTGATCATCTAACATTCATATATATGTACATATATAATATTGTGTGATATTTTCATATATATATATATATATATCTGAGTGTGTGAGTGTACTTGTATAAGTGGTAATGTATATAAATGGTAGATTATATATAAAATCTTAATTCAAAAAAAATAAAAAATTGTTCTATTGGTTTCTAAATTCATTCAAATAAGAGTTTTAAGTATTCATTGTAATTATTTATTTAGAGGACAATTTGAATCTTCAGAAATTATTTGATTACCAAATCTTGATTCAAAGACCCATTTGGACATTTGAGAGTCTATTTGGATCCTTCTATGGCATTTTTGGATGGTGACATTGGTTTTGGGAAATATTTGGTTGAATGGTTTTCCCCCCTAAAATTTGTTCTAGTTTTAAAATGTTAAGGACCATTTTGTATAGTATGTATTTCATGGAAATGGTTTTTATGTACCAATATTCTCAATCGTGGTTATAAATTAAGATTTTTTTTTATTTGATGAGATCCCCTATGGTTGTACACCAGTTATATAGGGTCTTCAAAAAGATAATGTCAAGGAGTAATTAAGGAATGTAAATTTTAATATGAGTGTTTTTGTTAAAGTCAAGAATATAGTGACCTCATCACATTACCTTATATCATCATTCTGTGATCCAAAAAATCATTTATATGGTTGATGGATGGTTATAATCTTGTCCTTAATGATATTGAATATACAACCATTTGTTAGAAAATTTCCATTATTGTAGTGCAACTTGTGTTAGGATAGTAGAGTACCCTGGTAGGTGATAGACCGTGGGACACATCATATTCTGATAGATAGATCCAAATTTAGTTCATCTAGGGTTAAATATAGTTATGTTGAATACATACCCATTTATGTGAATAGAATATGTTCTGGTACTGTTTTCTGTAACCCTATTATCTTATCCCATTTACATTCACCTTATTATACTTGTGTTTAGTCTCTTTTAATTCAGAATTTACCTATTTATACATCAGGTTGATTAATATTAGCTTGGGTTTCCTTTCTAATGAATTTAATTAAATCATGGTTCTATTAGTGGATTTTTCTTTAGAAATTGGTCATTCTAAATGGAAATACATTTTAAAATAAATCTATGTATTTTTTTAGAAAGTGGATTTTGTGAAAGTTATGTATGGTTATATGAAATATAAAACCTATATTCTAACTCTATTTTTAAAACACATGTTATGTTTATATTTTGGGAATGGAAATATATTGATTTTTTGTGGTTACATTTGGATCTTTTGTATGCTCTCACCATACCTGTACCACTCATTATAGATATACTCAAGCCCATTTTTGATTTACATTGTGTTCTAGTTCACATGTGGATCAGGATAGTGTTACAAATGGTGTTAACCAATATTTCACACAAATATTGTTTTAGATTTAGTTTGGGATGTTGTTTTTTATAGTATATGTATCTGGATATTACATTTGTTAAAATGTATTTAATTTATATTTGTTAAATAATATATGTCTCCAGTTTATGTTGAGTTCCTTTTTTATCTTTTTTAAATGATTATTGGGAGAAATCATTATGAAAAGATTATATATTTATTCCGTGATGTTTTTAATTACCCCATAAGTATCAGGGATTCCCTTTGATCCTTACCATAAGTGAGTTTGGGAGTCAGGTTTAGGGATGAATGAAAAAATAGTATTAGATTATCCCTATGTTATTTTGGGTTACTAGTATACTAGATATAGGATCTTCTGGGCTCAACTATTAAGTCATGGGTTTGTACTAGATCACCACTGCCCGTGAAGAAACCTATGTTTCTAGAGATAATGGGGTTTTGAGTATTTAATATTGAATTTTTTTATTCTATTGGTGATTTATCTCATTTGTTGAATTTATTTTTTTCAGGGATGAAAATGGAAGCGATTTTGTGTCACAAAGAGACCATTCATGGAATAGGGAACTATGTGGAGACTAAGTACCTAGACCATTAATCTTATAGTGCATTGTTATTTCATAGTACAAGGTCTTCTAAACTATTTTTCCAAGTTATGCATGAGAATTAGTTACATGTTTCCATGGTTCTAGTATTAGTTCTATTATTGGTGTGATGTCGGATTGTGTGAGAGTATTTTGGGATTAAAATTACTTCTAGAAATTTTTATTATTCAAAAAGTACATCCATTTTAATTGGGGGTGAGGTTTCAAAGGAAAAGTGGAAGATGTTTTCTCAGATTTAACTATGCGTAAACTAGAATGGTTTTCTACAAGAGGAACCGAAATGGGAACATGTATTCGGAAACAAATTTGGAATTTGAGATGCCACATAGTGAATTGGATTTAAATTCAAAATGGTATTGTGTGGAATTTCGTAAATGAATTTTGGATTTTTTTTGAGTATTGTGTAATTTTTCATGGTTTTATCATGGTTATGGTTTGGTGGTTTTTTGGTTCGATGTTGATCTAACTTTTTCATTCATTTTATTTAAATTATTATTAACTTAATGTTTTTAATGGGTTATAAATATTCTCTTCCCACTATTTACTCTACCTATATTCCTAGTGGAGTGGTGGATTCAAGTTATTCTCATCTGTTATCTATTTTCAATGGTGATCATGGTATACTAGTGTCTATAGTGTGGATTGAGGAAAATTTAGAGTGTCTTCAGGTCCATAAAAATTCATGGATCCTTAAGGGTGTTAATTGTTTTTTGGTTATATAAGGGAACTATTTTTCGATTAGAATAAATTTTTTTCTCCACCCTCCTTATGGAAATTGATATCCACGAAAATCAACAAGAACACTTTCATTCAATGGTTTTTTCATGATGAATTTAATGTAAAGAAATTCAGGTAGCTTACGGGTATTCATAATGTATAATAGTTAGTGATGGTTTTTATTGAAAAATTCAATGAGATGGTTCATATTTCATCGAAAATGGAATCATTCAATTAATTTGAATCTTATCTTTTTGTGTGGGTCCTTCTTCCAGAGATCAATGATCTAGTTATTCCATCCAGGAAAGTCTAGTTTGAAAAGTTAGGGGATGAGTTTTTTTAGATGAGTTGGATTCTAGAGGATATATTATAAAATTTGTAATCTAGGAATCTCTTGGTTCTTTAAATGGTTAAACATCCTATGAGGAGTGTAATGTGGGGAAACATGTTTTAGTGCAGTCTTCCTTTTCAGTTTTTTCTATTAATGAAAAATACTACTCACTCATGTGCTTTTGGTGTTGTTGGATTTGGAAATGTAAGTGGTATTTAAATAATTCCTCAAAGACCATCAATTAATTTTTTCAGATAAGAAGTCATTATAAATTCTATAAATTCGTACCTCAATAGAAGAAAAAGATTTCCATGCTAGTTTTGGATCCTACTATCCATTCCACTATGATATTTTTAAGTAAATTAGTTTTTCCCATTAATTTTATCATTATTATTCCATCCTACTTCATTTTATTATTATTTTCTATTACTTATTACGATTTTTATGTTCTTATGGGTTATTAGTTATGTAATGATGTTTTAGAGATTAATGTATCTTATTGAATTTGGAATGGTGGTTCGTTCTGGTTGAGATTCCTTAGTTGAGTCCTTTTCTGGATTAATTTTAGTGTCATGTAGTTGGTTCATAAATTTTTGGGTGATCGATAATGGTATTCATCATTATTAACTATTGTTCAAAATAGGTTTGATATATGGGGTGTGGATTCACACTATTATTGAGTGTTTTGTTCAGTTTTGTGTTTGGTTTGGACAATTTGTTTTTTATAGGTTCTTCTTGTTTTTTTCCCACTTATGGTTTTTTCATCATATTTGATTAGGTGAAATTCTATTGGTATAATATTTTTATGGTTTAAATAATTGTCACACCCCAAACGTGGATTTTGTTTTCTTATTTAATCTTCAACTTGTTATCAGGTTGACTTTGGCGTTTAAATTCTTAGGTTTTTGGGGTTTTCATTTTTTTTCAATGTGTAGTTAGTGTATATGGCATGAAGGGAAACCATGTGAAATTTTTTATCATCGGTATTTTTTTATATCAAATCATCAATGCATAACTTTTTTCATGGTATGTGCATGGTATGAAAAACCTCTGTAAGAAATAGACTAACAATGTGAACTTTATAGTGTGTCACGAACCATGTCCACAACTATCACATGATTAGAGAAACTATGTGGAAATAATATGGGTTTTTCTAAAATATTAGTAGAGGAATTTTTCATTTTTGGGTCATGGTTTACCAAACTTTGTGGCTAGACTGTATATGGGTGTTATATATTTAATGTAGGTTGTGCATAGTTGGAACATGGTGTGGTAAACAGTGCAGCCTATCCTTTCATGTTTCTCATAATCCCTAATCGTTAATTCTAAAATTTTACCTTTCTTTTATAAAACAAAAAAAATTACTCCCTTCCTCGAAAATTCATTTCAGTATCCCCATTGGATCCCATGGTGACCTATTCCTCACATATTGTTGGATTTTCGGTACTTACCACATTGATTCAAAGTGGATTCTTCATTTCATAAGTATTCTTCTCCATATCCTTCCATACTTATCTTGTTTTTATCACCTCTTATTTCTTGGTTATCACTTGTAAAAACAATAGGGTATTATGGTCAATAATGTATTTTTATTTCCTTGATCATGGAAGTACAATTTGGTTCTTGGGAAATCAGTGTCCCATGCTTGGAGTTTTATTGTGTCTTAAACCCATTTAGATGGGGTTCTCTATAAATTTTAATTTTGAATCATTCCTTATTATTCTTGAACATAATTAGATCAATTTTTATTTGATTTATCAGGATTTAGGTTTTATAGAATTAAATTTTATGGATTTCTATTTTGGTGGATTGATTGAAAAAAAAATAAAGTATTCCTATGGTTATGTTTATATGTATGTGCTTTAAATTTATTCATGGTGTTTAATAAAATGAAAAGTCAACCTTAAAATGTATTTTTTATCATTAAAATTTATTTTTACTTTTTAGGGTTTCATAAAAAGGGGTAACATTTGGATTGTTATTGATATGGTTTTTTTCCTCCATATGGATTTGGGGCTTATGTGATACTTCTCGGGTTTCACTCTGTGATTTATTTCATTATTAAATTTAACCATAGGAATTATTACAGATTTAAATATATATACCGATGAAATAGTTTCATATAAATTTGTTCATGGGGATTATATATATGTTTTTGTGTCAACATATAAATGTAATATTCCATAGAAATCCATCTTTCTAAAACACATATGTCGTCAAATGTTTTCTTTGTCTCTAAAATCTTTCAAATAGGGTTTTTAGTTGTTCCTTATAATGTATTCTTAGGAGTCCTGTTTTAAACATTGGAAATTATATGATTTCTAAATCCTGAATAAAAGACCCATTTGACACTTTAGGATGACCATTTAGAACCTTAGATGTAGTGTTTGGATGGTCACTATGGCTTCTAAAATGTTTTGTATGAAAACTATTTTCCCTTGAAAATAATTTGGATTTGAAATTCCATGTCCTAATTGGAACATTATGTATTTCATGTAAAATAGGTTTGTCCTCTGATGTTTCTTAGGCCTAGTTGTAACATGTTGAATGCTCTCTCTCGGAAATTCAATCCCATGGTTATCCTCTAGTTAGAGAGGTCTCTTCATGGTTGGTCTCAGATAGTTGAAATGGAATGAAAGATGGCATCAGAGGGAAATAATAATTGTCTGTTGTGTGATAAAATCACAACTTTCCCCAAGAAAATATTCTAGGGATCTAATATTTTATCTAGTGGACCGAGATATGGTAACCATATTTTTTCCAATGACACATAATAAATCCACCACGGCAGGAAGATGGCCACATTGGGAGTACCACTAGTGTTAGGCTAGTAGAACAACAAGTTTTCCGAGTCTATGGACTGTATCATACTCCATCAAGTGTCTCTAAACTGGGAACGTCTTTATTATACTCTAGGTATGTTTATTAAGTTCCCATTAATATGTAAATTGTATATTCTAGATTTCATTTTTGTCACCCTATCTTATTATATTGTTTACATGTACCTACTTATACATTTTTAGATTCTATTTTCTTTTGGTGTTGCTCTTTTGATTCACCTTACTACTTATTCTCATTTATATTCCCCTTTATTATAGATTAATATGATTTGTGGTTTTATTCATGGTGTTGTATTTGAACACTACTTTTTAAAGTCGATTTTTTTAAAATAATGAAATGTTTTTTTAAAAGGGGATTATGATAAAGTTGTGTTTATTTTATTTAAAATATAAAGTGCATTTTTTATCATTATTTTTGAATCTTGTGTTCTTGAAATTTTTTGAGAAATTATATGTATGGGTTATTTAGTTCCTATATACTATGATTTGGTATTCTCTTACCCTACATGGGACACTTCACATTGGTAGAGCTGAGATATTTGACAAGTTTAGAATCTTCTTTAGTTCTATTATTGAGTGAGATGATCTTGATGATAGTTCTGACCAAGAGGTCACATGGAGATCATATTAGGTTCCAATTTTTCTTTATTTTTTTATATAATTTGAATATGAATGTTTATTTAGATCTACTACTATTGATTTATTTATGTTTAGTGATTTATGTATCCTGGTTGTGTTGTGTGCTCTATTTTTTAATTTTTTAAGGATTATTGGGTAAAATAAACATAAATTTTTTTACCTTTGATGATCTAATGAATATCATGTCCCATGGGGATCAAGGATTAGATTTTTCATTTTCTATATCTTCGTTCAGGTTTTCGGTTTGGGTAAGACCTGAGATGGTTCATTAAAAAGGACATCATCATACTTTTCCAAGGAATCTTTCTAATCGATGAAGAAAATCATCATCTTATAACTATGAACACACTACATAATCCTCTCAAAATATATCATTTGGTCATAAAATTTGGATAGTATATCCATACAAAATATGGTTTCATAAGGCCTCGTCATTACTATAATGATATACCATATTAATCTATCCCCATCAATAGTTTATTCAAATTATCAGCATTAGTGTATGATCACCAAATCCTTTTTAGTTGAAGTATCCAAGCACAAAGGTCATGCCATGGGATCCACTGGAATCCTTAGTTATTTAAATAGAGAAGTAAAAAAAGAGTAACTCAACCCCTTTTGTATTATTGGATTAGATAAAGAACAGATAACACATATCAATGCTCTAATAATTATAGGATCTTCTTGGTTGTTGTCTACCATGCCCTGCAACTTCCCTCATCCTAGACCAACAGTTCCATGAGCCTGGTGTTGTCCACCTATGGGTTGTTTCGAGAATGAGTCAAAATTTCATACACCTCCATCTACTCACTCCAATCCTCATCCATATCCACTACACCATATAACACTATGTTTATGACACTATCTCTTCATTAGAGGTCTATCAACTATATTTTTTTAGTTTCACAGCAGGTTAGACAATCCCATGCAAGATACCATTTCCTTCCAAAGAGAAACATCACCTGCCTATATGATGACTTTAACCATCCTGATGGACCTGAACTATATACCCTATATCCTAAGAACATATCCTAAATAATATCACACATGAAAATCCATGTTTCTACCATCAACTACCATATTATGATGTAATGACTTATGTGTTCCCACTACCAAAACCAACTATCAATGTCTGCTCGGCCATAAACATCTCCATAACTAAATCTTTCTCAAGAATTAAAACATAGATAAGAATTCATAAAGAAATCTCTCTATCTTAGATATCTCAGAGTAGGAACTACATGAAATATAATTATTGGAAGAGTAGATCATGAATTATATCTAGAGAGAATTGTGAGAGGTTAGTGAACCTCATCAAATACTCTACCTTGGTCATGCTTCTCTACTGGTGCAATATAAGTTCTTAGATATGCGCCTCGCACAATGTGACTATATAGATCTCATCATTGATGAAAAAATATAACTATGACCATGATATAGCTATCACATACCATGGTTTAGTCACCAGACTCCACTATCACCCTAAAAATCATAAAAAATGACTCATTACTTGGACCACTAACCCTCCTATCATATGGATGTAAAAAAAGGAAATTTAGTTTCATAATTAAAAAAAGAGGATATTCAAGGTTATTTCAATTAAGGATTTTCACATTCAACCAATCCTTAATTCTAATTCAACTAAAATACTTCATTTTTTATGAAAATTATGGTTTTTGGATTTAATAATGGAAATGATGTGGAATATTATAAATACATAAATGAAATGAAGATGAAAAATTGAATGAATTTCGATTAGAATAGTATTATTTTTAATGGTTTTTTACTCGGGTTCCTTTATTAATATCACTCTAAAGATCCAGACCTTAATATATATGGATTTATAACCAATACCTTTGAATTAGAAAATTTTCATTCCTAGGAAGTCTCTCCATCACACCGAACACCACCTCTTTTAATAGCCAAGTACGACAAAAACCTACAACCGAGATTGAACTTCCTAATAAATTTGCTCTATTGGGTTCCATTTCATTCCTCAAGCACCACCAATTATATTGGATGAATATTTCACATATCGTAAGGGAGAAAATTAAGATTTCATATAGTATAGAAGAATGTTTGAAATTCATTTTTGGGTTGAATATCACAATTATTGTAAAATTACATCCCAATCAATGAAAATTAAATTTAATAATTTAAATAATATAAATCAAAATAATTTGTAACTCCATGAAATCTCCCCCAATTCTATGTCTCATGTCATCCACATTGCATTGTAAAGTGAATGAGATCATAGTGGAATACAGGAAGACAAAATGAATTTAAAAGTAAGAGAAATAGAGAGACAGAGGGGTGGATATTAAAGGTTATAGGATTTTAATATGAATGTTTAAAAATTAATTAAAATATTATCATTTATTAAATTGAATCAAATTTGAGTAAAAGAACAAAAATTAAAACCAAAAGTAGTAATATTCATAAACCCCAACATAGTAAATGATTATCAAGAACAAATTCTCTCTTCCATCCCCTATGGCCACTTATTTATTATCTTAAATGATTCTCTAGTATTGATTAATTTATTTCATGAATTCATTAAAAAATCATTACTATAAAATACTAAGGGTTCTGGGGAATTGAAAGTATGTTTTGGGCCATAAATTCATCATAAATCCAAATTTATAGGCTTCATTGAAGATTTTAAACCATATATATTGTGAATATTGTGAATATTATGGGTCAATTTCATTATAAATAAATTTCAGTGTAAAATGGTTTCCATAATAATGTTTTGGATTCTTCCCAAAAGGACACATGTGTTCATTCTCATGATTTCTATTTTTCACCACGACATTCCTCAAACTCACTTTTATAAAGTATTTTACATTATGAATGACTAATTTACAATTTGAATCATAAATTTCAATTATTTTAATCATTTATTCAGATTAATTATTGATTTTGAGCTACAGGGTCCAACCTTGACCTACCGTAGGTCACTAAACATCATCATCGTCATGAATTATACACTTTTTTTAAATTTTTTCATCATTTCATCAAACCCTAAATATGATATAAAATTATTTATATAATGGAATTATTAGCCATTTATTGTTCATAAAAAATAATTTTTATATTAAAATAACATGAAAATATTAAATCTTTCAATTCCCCCACACACTGAACATGATTTTCCTTAAGAATATATACTAACCAATAATTCAAAAGATATTCAATTTACCAATATTTATATTTCAAAACCAACAGAAATCAAATTTATCAATGGAAAATAAGATTTAAAATTTCACAAAAAAAGTAATCCCTCCAACTCTTCACATTTCAAAAACCCAAAATAGTCCATTAATTTTAATTTTACTCTTTATAAATAAAAATATATATCCTTCCTTCAACATTTCTTTCATAATTCATAACTACTATGTGTGCCACATTCCTATTTACCTCACATTGAATTATTTTTAATCATCTATAAAGGTAATAAAAGAAAATATAATTATTATAATACCTTCAGTACATGTCACATACCATTGCCTCATAAGGTATCTAAAATTTCATCCATATAAATACTGAAATAGAAATTAATCATGTGGATTTTATATTATGGGGAAAACACCTCTTAGTATTATGTTTGGAGGGTAATGAAAGAAAATAAATTCAAATAAGACCTTTTATTGTTTATCATATTACATGATATAAAAAGATATCCATAATGAAAAAATCTTAAAAAATGTCCTCTTCCAGACCCAATGCTCAATGTGCGTACATGATACAAGTAATCATGATAAATTAATCACACTATATTTATTATTGAATTTTTTCTAAGGTTGTGATTAAAAAGAATTCACATCCACTAGATAATTCCATACGATCAAAATATAATCATTATAGTGATGGTGATTTATAATCCTCCCAAGACACAACCCTTTTATCATTTTTTGTATTTAGAAAGATAATTGAATAATAAATTACAATAAATGATTTCATGTACTATATGAAAATATCATGAAATATTCCAAATATAATCTTATTATTGTAGTACATCCCCAAAAAACTAGAAAAACCCTCCCCCCACATAGCCTTTTGAATATCATGAAATATAATATTAGTTGGGTAGGAATTGATATAATGGGTGTTTAACATAGATTATTTCCTAACATGGTCATTCATAGATTATATGGGGC
The DNA here is from genome assembly GCA_963277665.1 of Viscum album. NCBI lineage: Eukaryota > Viridiplantae > Streptophyta > Magnoliopsida > Santalales > Viscaceae > Viscum > Viscum album. The sequence goes on from OY728146.1 coordinate 993,409,819, forward strand.
AAAGTATGATTAATATCATGGTGGGTTCAAGGATACAGGTTATGAACAATAAAATTCCATTTATAATGTTAAGTTTGCTTCTATACCATTATAAATTCAATAATATTCAATGGATATTCTAGAAGAGTACTGTCCTATGTCGCTCAAAAAATATATTATAGAAAGAAATGTGAAATATTTCTATTATAAATTTTATTAAGAATGAGAAAAAATGTTGTTGGAAAACTACACTTTACTTGCACAAAAACTAATCTAAAAAATATAAATTTCATAAATCAAACAATATCAAATCTAGAAAGGATTTCCTTTAAAAAATTATTATATCCACAAAAATAATCATTTTCTAAAATCATCCCATAATGGTTAAGTTACTCATTAATTTTACTATTTCACTAATCTAATCATGTCAATAGTGAAAACTAAAAATTGTAGTAATGTGTATTCTAGTAATATAATGTCTTCTAAATTAATACTATTGTATAATCGTTTAAGTGGGGCTTGAAATTTTCTTTTAAATACCAAAAATAATTAAAATAATGGGGATATGATAAAGCTTAAAATTTCATAATACCCTTTTTAATAATTCTCAAAATTAGGTTTTGCATAATTTTTTTGGAATAGTTTTGTTACACTATTTTTATGACATTAGTTCTCCTTTTATGATCCAAATTACCTTTTTACATTGTAAGATCCATTTTACGACGTTAACTACCTTTTATAGTGCTAACTGGGTGAAAATTACCAAAAATAAATTCATCATCTTCATCCTTAGACCATAAGTATTATGGAACTATAAAAATAAATTATCCATGTGTAAATAACATAGCAATAAATTTAAAAAAAATAGAGGAATACAGTTACATCCAAATTTATTCATAAAACTAATTATTGAAAAATAAGATCAAAAATTAAATTTATTAAAATAAAGTAAATTAGAGGAATGATGATTCTTATGTTTTCCCCCAAGTGGTCCCTAGGTATTGGAAACCTATAGACTGGTAGTACTAGTTGTGATCCATAATATAATGGTGGGTATTGCATCATAGATTTGAACTTCCACACATTGTTATTTCCTTCTACCATTTATTCTCCTAGGTTGTATAGGACTCCCTAAGTATAAAACACCAAATATCTATAATACCCATATCCTTTTACACATATGATTAGATGTTTTTAATAATAATTAAACAAAAAATTCTACCAAGGATCGTAAAAAATAATATTTTTGGAAGATTAGGTAAATAAAACTAAAAAAATAGAACATAAAACCATATTTTACTTAATATTCATAATTAGCTCGTATATTTCTTTTATCCCTTACATATTCATTGAATAACGTGGGGAATTAATGAGAAATGTTTTGATAAATAAATCCAAGTAATTATATAAAAATAGAAATAAAATATACCACAAGGGTTAGAATGCATAACATGATGATATAAAAATCAATTGAACACGAATAAACATATGGAATAATAATAAATAGAATATCAGATCAGGTAATCATGGAATCATATAAATGTAGAAACAACATAGAACATGAAATAATAATAAGTCAAGGAAAAATTCCAAGTCCATTTCACATGAACTAGTATGAGTCAAGGCTGACCACCAATACCATTTCTCATGATGGATTATTTATCAAGGCTACACAATAGGGTTGTTTCATATGACATATCATGAGAATAAACATTTAGCAATTCATTGGACTACTATCTAAAAGAAAATAATATCATGATCATGAATATTTTTTCCATGTGAAGAATCAATCACAAATATAACGGTTAACTATAGAACCAAATGGGTATCATAATTAGGTCATGGAGAATATCAAATGGGCATATCATAAAAGTATCCATGTAGTAACAGATTTTAATAATACATGGATAAAAATTAGGTAATATAAGAATATATTTGGATAAATTATTTCCAATATAAGTGGATATATGTAAAAGGAGTGTTTAATAAACATTATAAATGAAAAATTATGGAGTGTTTTAAGGAAAATATTATAGAGAATTTAAAGTGAAAAAACAGATTTGTTTTCATAATAGTAAAAATGAACAGAGAATTATTTTCATGATAAAATATATGATTTGGTGAAAATAATGGTGGATAAAAATATATTGTAGATTGAACATGAAAATGGGAAAGAAAATAGGATGTTCCCTTCAATCGGAATTGCTTATTGGGAAAATTTGAGAAGCTAACCTCTTTAAAAAATGTATTTAAATATTAAATAAGGATGAATTGATCTGGATACATGAGTTAGGCACATATAAATAGAATCTATAATAATTACAAAAAATTAAAGGATAATTAAATTGGGTTTATGATATTGAAAATGTAACCCAAAAAAAAATAGACGTTCAAACATAATCTCTTACCTTAAGTTTGAAAGTGTTCTACACATGAACTGAATATCCTGGATGTAACACCCTGAGATTTTATGAAAAATATTCTTTTTAATTTCATTAATGTTATGTGTTGTACGCTACACCAAAATGAGCTTGCAAAACATGCATCCTTGACTTTCCTTGCATTACACGTAATCACCACCTTCCTCGATAGCATGTGTAGTACGCAATACCGAGTTTCACTGAACAACGATATGCTATTAAAATATAGTTGTTATGAATAGTAATAACCACTTTTTAAAATTTTGTAAATTTTATTTTTCAAAATGGACTTCATTTCTGGATTCGGAATATCGAAATTAGCTTAGGGTGAAATTTTGGTACTTTTCGGATAACTTTCATTTTTTGATGAATAGTGAAAATTACTAAATTTTAATTAAAAACAACCTTTTTAATCGAAATAATTAATAGTGATAAATTATTAATTTGAGTGGTTTTAAAGTATATTTAGAATATATTTTTACAATTTAATATATTGTTGGTCATTGGATGTAATTTCACATTTAAACTAGACATAAACAAGTGTCAATCTTTTGATGGTTATTATCTCTTAAGAACACGTTATTTGTTTAGACGACAGGAATTAATTTTTAAATTAAGTAATGAAACTGATATGTTTTGAATTTGGTAAAATAGACATCATTTTTCAGTTCATAATATCAAATATAGCTTAGGCCTAATTTTTGTTATTTTTCTGGAAACATTCATTTTTTTGATGAATAGTGAAACCACTAAGTGGTAGTTAAAAAATGATTTTTTCATAAAACTTTATTTTACCGCTTATGTGAGTGTAATTTAAAAAATACGAGAGACACGATTTATGTCAGTAAGTAAAATGTGGTTCAATGAGATGAAAATATTTTTTGGTGAATTTTAACTTTTTACTTTTTTTACCACGGTTAAAAGTATATAGGGTAATTAAGGGTAAAAATGATATTATTATTACCCTAACACATGTCCTAATTCTATTGGATAAGTGTAATTCGACCAAAAACAACCTTAGGAATAAAATATGACCATTTAGGCCCACATGGATTATATTAGGACATTTATTATTAATTTATTTAAAGAAGGGTTAAAATAGTTCAAATCAACGTTGAATAAGTAAATCACTTTTAATATAGGGTTATACATAAGATAAATTCAACTATAAATATTAATTAGAAAGATAAAAATATTTCCTACATAATTATATTTAATTTTTAATTTTTAGACATTAAATAATTTAATTTATTTTTGACACAATGATGATACAATAATTATTTTATTAATTAAATATTGACATAAGTGATGTCATAAATACCCAAATAAATGTAATTTGAGACTTTTTATGAATTTGACTAATTTTATAGGTTAATAGGACATGTTATTATTGATTTAATTAACCTTTTTCGAACTAATAATTCTGTTATAATTTTCACAAAAATCAATTACTAAATAGTGTCAAAATTGGCATAAAATAGTTTTTAAAACGAATATTATATTATTAAATGTTATTTTATTCATAAAAATCTAAAGTTCGGCCAAATGATTTATATAAGGTTATATATATTAATAATAAACAACTTGGGGTTCGTTTAGATGGTTATAGTAAGTTTAATAACCTTATAGTGTAAGAACACAAAAAGACATGGTAAAAGTAAAATTATCTAACTTAAAGTTATATATAAATGATAAGTTTAAAATAGGAACCTAAAATTGTCTAAATTCTATTGGATGAGGTTATCTAGACCCATACCCACTTTATCTTCGAAATAAATCAATTTGGAGCTATTTAAAACTGAATTTGACTTTATAATAAAATAATATTTTTAGTTATTCCAAAGGTGCCCCTCTCCTGCCTTATAAAAGGGAACCTCCTCCCTCTCTTCCTCACACCACTTTGGGCCTTAAATCTCGGCCAACCCCTACCAAATTCTCTTCTCCACTTCCCTATAAACATCCTAGAGGTTCTGTTCTTCCTCAAAGACCAATTTCAGTGCCCTAAAAGGAGATCTCAAAGAGGTGCTTCAAAGAAGAGGTAATATCCGTTACCGATTATTTCAACTTTATTTCTTCTTCCACTTCTTCTTATTAGGTTGTTTCATTATGAAGTAATAACATAAGTATCACTCATATACTGATATTTTATTATAAGTATTAAACAACCCTATTTCACCATCTATCCATCCTATGGAAAACGAAATCATCGCGCGTACGTACGTACGGAATACCATCTCCACGCCATGGTGTAATCTATTTTCCACCACCTTACTTAGATGGGTATAATGGTGTACATAATAGCTATATATGATTATTGTAAATTGATATTGATTCTGAAATAGTATACATACACTCCAATACAATTCCACGATCATTATAATGATATCATCGTTCGTGCGTACGTACGGACTACCGTCTCCACGACGCGATGAGATTCATTCTCCACATTAACCATTCATGAAAGATTATAAAGTATATATAATAAGTAATCATGAAATATATTACATTATAATGATACTGGATTTATGTGTATATATATGTATGTTTTCTACTTAATTCCATTCAACTCAATAAGGAAACGAAAACAGCGTTCATGCGTACGTACGACCTACCGTCTCCATGAACGGTGTATTTCTTTCCATTTACTGATCTATTATATATATGTATATTCTGAATATGTATTACATATAAATCACGTTTTATATTCTAGAATTAAGTAATCATTATATAAGTAATCATATGAATAATTACAAGTCAAAACCCGGATGACAAATGAAATGATTTTACCCAAACGCTCTTTAACATGGAATTTACAAAGGAACGGGTAATATAAAGTCATAAGTGAACCATATATGATATCATAACAATGAGTATGATTTTGGAATAAGTCAATGACATTATTTAAATCATTATACAGGAGGTTCTGACACTTACGAAGAAAATCGGACCTAAGGTAAGGGATAATTTTGCAAATCTCATTTTTATCAGAGATTTCTTATTTGTAAGTATTTACTGGGGTTATTTCTAACATCCATGTCCATGTTTTATAAAAGTTTATTCATGTATGTTTAAAGTTATTTTTACCCATTTTTGACTTTTTGACTTTTACCCCATGGTATGGAAGGAATCTTTCTTTTATTTACCCTACAAGGTACTTTTTGTCTTTTCCAGCAAAAGTACGAGAAGAATGTTTTTTTTAACTTATACGGCACGAACGAATTTTTACTGTTTTATAAAGACTTATTTTCATAAATCTTCCTACAAAATAATTCATGACTATTTTCAAAAAAATCCATTTCTTTTAAAATTTCATAACATTTTGTGAAATGAAAATGATTTTGAAGAAGAAAGGATATTTTCCTCAAGAATTCATTTCAAGTGTTTTATCAAATCCATTTTCATCTAAGATTACATTATTTCATATGTTTATATTTCAAGTATCTTGTATCTATGATTTAAATGGTTTCACTTTTCTTATGATGAAATGATATCCATTTCTTATATATGGATTATGTGATGATGGGATGATTTTTATGAAACCCATTTTATTTATTGGGTTATTATGAATGATGTATGTTTATTTTGTGGAACAAGTAAGAATGATTTATTTATGAGATGGGTGGGACCTATATCTCCCTACAATACATTGGGTAAATATTTATATCTCATGATATAGAAATGTCTGGAACGGAAAGTTAAACTGGTTCAGTAATACAGGACTGGAACGAGGAGTGAACTCGATTCCGAAAGGGACTTTTTCCACTAAGATGGTCTTGGCAGCAATTCCTTGGCTACTATGGAAATCATATCATGTGCTTAATGGTTTCCACAATTACATGTTTTATTCCCATGCTTTTTTATCATTATTAATGTTTCATTATGATCTATGTCTTGCATAATTCCATGTTTTATGTCATTGCTGAAGCTTTTGATGTTTAAACATTATGTTCAAATGTATATGGTATGTTTTATTTTATCCATCCTTACCCTTACTGAGCATTTGAGCTCACCCTTTTTATGTTTTCTTTTACCCAGGATATAAAGAATGGTTTTAGGTAAGAAAAAAAGGGGAAGATCTTTATGGGAGATGTTGAAGATCTTTCACCACGATTAGAAGATTACGTTTCAAGTTTACGACGACACTAAACTATTACGGTCCTTTTGTGTCTGTTTTTGTTCTGTATTAAGTATTCTTCTAAAGTAATGTAATGTACATGTACGTTAAGCTTCGGGTCTCTATAGTTGGTATCAGAGGAATGGTTTAGTCGACCTTTGGAAACTAGGATGCGAGAACATTAGTGAGATCCCTAGAGATATTTCTAAGGTATGTCTAGGGATTTCCCTAAGGTTAAGTATAAGTATAGGTTATAGTGCTAGAATTACGGTAACCTAAGATGTTAGATATTTAAGTTACTCCCCCTTTATTATGTTGTTTCCCCTAGCGTGATTTTTGCCTCTCACACTATTCTTTTTGGGTTTTAGACGATGGCTGGAACCTAAATGAACTGTGTTGATCAATGTAATGGACAATGCAATGATTGTCCTCCTGAACAAACAAATGTTATGGGAGATGGAGTGAAAAATCTTATTGCTATACTTACACAAGATATGAATCATTTTGGACTTCCAAATGAGCAGAGAAGCGAACAATATTCTATTGAGTCCTTCATGAGGAAACGCCCACCTTCTTTCAGTGGGTTTTCTGATCCACTTGTTGCTGAACAATGCGTCATTACCACTGAAAAGATATTTTCAGTTCTTCAATGTTCTGAACCTGATAAAGTCATCTTAGCAGTATATCGTTTGGAAGGTGATGCTGATCAATGGTGTAATCTTATCAAGAATACGAGGCCAAGAGATGAAATTGAGTCCATGGAATGGGACGAGTTCAAGAACTTATTTTTCGATAAGTACTTCCCTCGTATTCATCGAACAAATATGGAGAAGGAGTTTCTTGAACTAAAGAAAAAGGATGATGAATCTGTTGATATATAAGAACCAAATTTTACAAGGCTTACAAGGTATGCATCTGGATTTATCGTCCAACCTGAAAGTAAAGTTGATCGATTCTTCAGTGGCTTAAAACCAAATCTTCGAAGGGAAATAGCTATAAGAGACTTTAGTAGCTGTGAAGAAATTATGTGTTGTGCTATCAAGGTAGAAATGGAAGTTGGTGTTACTTATCCATCTCATAGTTTTGACAAGAAACGAAATATGGAGTTCAAGGAGAAATCTTAGAATAATGGTGAAAAGAATATGAATGTTTCCTTATGATCAAAGTGTGGAAAGAAGAATGGTGGAGATTGTCTTAAAGGGACTAGAAAATGTTTTAAGTGTGGAAAAGAAGGTCATCGAGCAGCTGAGTGTCAAAGTAATGGAAAAAGGGTTTCTAATGATGTGAATGAAGAAAAGACTGTAGAGAACGCACCACCAACACTTCAATGCTTCAAGTGCAAGGAAATGGGGCATTATGCTAATAAATGCCCTAATCCAAGGGTTAGTGATGATCGACATGAGCAACCGCTTAAGGAAAAGGAAAAAGGGAAGTCACAAGCGATCACTATTGGAGATGTTAAATATGAAAACGATGTGGTGGAATGATTAAGTGTTTATGTAATGGGATTCCAAAATAATGTTGTATATAGTATCATGGAATATTGGAATATTTATGTATTGGTATATTGTGGTATTCAATAATTTTATGGTATCAGTAACCATGGAAAGTGATTGAGATATTTTTGGAAATAAGATGATCTGCGCATAATGATGGGAAAACGAGAAAATGAAATGTTTAACAGTATTCATGAGCTCATGATTTATACAGAGAGTAAGTGATATCATGGTTTGATTATAAGGAATTTTGAGGATTTTGATTTGTGGAAAGTGTTAACTTTTAACTGCATTCATGTTTTCACTATGGTTCAATGGGTATTCATTATTCAAGAGAATACATGATTAAGGTATTCACATGTTTGTAATTTGACCAAAAAGATATATCTTATGATATATGGGGATAAATTATGGCATTCACGAGATTGTTATGTGATATTTCAAGCTTGGACCAAAGTATTTTAGATAAGCCTAAAGATTGGAATGGATTATGTTGGACATAAGTTAGGATAGAACTTTTTTCGATATTATTGATGGGATGTTATAGTAATATAGCTTTAGAAAAAGGACAACCTATAGGATGGGCGACAGCCCATCGCATTGGACAAGGCTATGGGAATCAAACCCACAACCGAAGTGCGACTGGCCTTTATCGCCTACCACTGGCCTACAGGAAGTCCATGTTTAGTAGAAATTAGTTTTATTATATTAAGTAGTATGATATATGAATTATAAGTCTATTTTAGGAACCATATATGATTAATCTCACTATATATGGACTGATGTTTTTTTTGATAACTTTTCTAACCTTTTGTTTGAGACAGATGGAATGACCCATCATTCTATCACATGATCTGCTAACACATCACGAATGAGAAATTCAACTTCATTTCGTTAAGAGATGAAGTGGATATTGTCCAAAGAACTGTCAATGGTTAGACTATACCAAAATCACGAAAGTATTTCTTCTAATTCCAATTTCATCAACTTTAGGGATATGATCTTGAAAACCAAAAATGTTGTCCTAGTGCTCTTATATCTGATGAATCAGATGGTACCTTAGATCGTCACAAATTTATGGCTTTGTGATTGCTGGCTTTTCCATATCCATGTTCTCTACCACTCTCCATCAGAACATGATGGTTAGATTTCTCTTCCATATCCATATTTTCACCTATGTGCAAACCAAGTGATTAGTTTATTTGGGTAACCGTTACGTTTCATACTTTTGTTTTTAAAGATTAGTTTTGGTATTCCTTTTTATGATGTGGGTTTCTATTAAAGAAACTTTTGAGTAGTAAACCATTTATAACCCCGACGAATTTCGAGGGCGAAATTCATTTTAAGGGGGGTAGAATGTAACACCCCGGGATTTTATGAAAAATATTCTTTTTAATTTCATTAATGTCTTGTGTTATACGCTACACCAAAATGAGCTTGCATAACATGCATCCTTGACTTTCCTTGAATTACACGCAATCACGACCTTCCTCGATAGCGTGTGTAGTACACAATATCGAGTTTCACTAAACAACGATATGCTATTAAAATATAGTTGTTATGAATAGTAATAACCAATTTTTGAATTTTTGTAAATTTTATTTTTCAAAATGGATCTCATTTTTGGATTCGGAATATCGAAATTAGCCTTAGGGTGAAATTTTGGTACTTTTCGGATAACATTCATTTTCTGAAGAATAGTGAAAATTACTAAATTTTAATTAAAAACAACCTTTTTAATGGAAATAATTAATAGTGAAAAATTTTAAATTTGAGTGGTTTTAAAGTATATTTAGAATATATTTCTAAAATTTAATAGAATGTTGGTCATTGGATGTAATTTCACATTTAAACCAGACATAAACAAGTGTCAATCTTTTGATGGTTATTATCTCTTAAGAACACGCTATTTGTTTTGACGACAGGAATTAATTTTTAAATTAAGTAATTCAACTGATATGTTTTGAATTTGGTAAAATGGACATCATTTTTCAGTTCATGATATCAAATATAGCTTAGGCCTAATTTTTGGTATTTTTCTGAAAACATTCATTTTTTGATGAATAGTGAAACCACTAAGTGGTAGTTAAAAAAATGAATTTTTCATAAAACATAATTTTACCGCTTCTGTGAGTGGAATTTCAAAAATCAGAGAGACATGGTTGATTTCAGTAAGTAAAATGTGGTTCAATGAGAGGAAAATAATTTTTTGTGAATAGTAACTTTTTACTTTTTTTTACCACGGTTAAAAGTAAATAGGGTAATTAATGGTAAAAATGATATTATTATTACCCTAACACATGTCCTAATTCTGTTGGATAAGTGTAATTCGACCAAAAACAACCTTAGGAATAAAATATGACCATTTAGGCCTACATGGATTAGATTAGGAGATTTATTATTAATTTATTTAAAGAAGAGTTAAAAGAGTTAAAATCAAAGTTGAATAAGTAAATCATTTTTAATATAGGGTAATACATAAGATAAAGTCGACTGTAAATATTAATTAGAAAGATAAAAATATTTCTTACATAATGATATTTAATTTTTAATTTTTAGACATTAAATAATTGAATTTATTTATGACACAATGATGATACAGTAATTATTTTATTAATAAAATATTGACATAATTGATGTTATAAATACCCAAATAAATGTAATTTTATAATTTTTATGAATTCCACTAATTTTATTGGTTAATATGACATGTTAGTATTGATATAATTAACTTTTTTAGAACTAATAATTCTATTATGATTTTCACAAAAATCAATTACTAAATAGTTTCAAAATTGACATAAAATAGTTTTTAAAACAAATATTCTATTATTAATTGTTATTTTATTTTTAAAAATCTAAGGTTTGTCCAAATGATTTAGATAAGGTTATATATATTAATAATAAACCACTTGGGATTCGTTTGTCTTGTTATAGTATGTTTATTAACCTTATAGTGTAAGAACACAAAAAGACACGGTAAAAGTAAAATTATCTAACTTAAAGTTAAATATAAATGATAAGGTTAAAATAGGAACCTAAACATGTCTAAATTCTATTGGATGAGAGTATTTCGACCCATCCCCACCTTATCTTCAAAATAAATCATTTTGGAGCTATTGAGAACCGAATTTGACTTTATAATAAAATAATATTTTTAGTTATTCCAAAGGTGCCCCTCTCCTCCATTATAAAAGGGAACCTCCTCCCTCTCTTCCTCACACCACTTTGAGACTTAAAGCTCGGCCAAACTCTGAAATATTATCTTCTCCACTTCCCTAGAAACATCCTAGAGGTTATCTTCTTCCTCAAAGACCAATTTTAGTGCCCTAAAAGGAGATCTCAAAGAGGTTCTTCAAAGAAGAGGTAATGCCCATTACCGATTCTTTCAACTTTATTTCTTCTTCCACTTCTTCTTCTTAGGTTGTTTCATTATGAATTAATAACATCAGTGTCACTCATATACTTATATGTTATTATAATTATGAAACAACCCTATTTCACCATCTATCCATCCTATGGAAAACGAAATCACCGCACGTGCGTATGTACGGAATACCGTCTCCACGACGTGGTGTAATCTATTTTCCACCACCACCTTACTTGGATGGGTATAATGGTGTAAATAATAACTATATATGATTATTGTAAAGTGATACTTATTCTTAAATAGTATACATACACTCTAATACAATTCCACGATCATGATAATGATATCATCGCTCGTGCTTACGTACGGACTACCGTCTCCACGACGCGATGAGATTCATTTTCCACATTAACCATTCATGAATGATTATAAAGTATATATAATAATTAATCATGAAATATATGACATAATAATGATACTGGATTTATGTGTATATATATGTATTTCATCTACTTAATTCCATTCAACTCAATAAGGAAACGAAAACAGCGTTCATGCGTACGTACAACCTACCATCTCCATGAACTGTGTATTTCTTTCCATTTACTGATCTATTATATATATGTATATTATGAATATATATTATATATAAATCATGTTTTATATTCTGGAATTAAGTAATCATGATCTAGTTAATCATATGAATAATTACAAGTCAAAACACGGACGACAAATGAAACGATTTTACCCAAAACGCTCTTTAACAAGGAATTTACAAAGGAATGGGTAATATAAAGTCATAAGTGAACCATATATGATATCATAACAATGAGTATGATTATGGAATAAGTAAACGACATTATTTAAGTCATTATAAATGACGTTCAGACACTTACGAAGCAAATCAGGCCTAAGGTAAGGGATAATTTTTCAAATCTCATTTTATCCGAGATTGCTTATTCGTAAGTATTTACTGGGGTTATTTCTATCATCCATGTCCATGTTTTATAAAAGTGTTTTCATGTATGTTTAAATTCCTTTTTACCCATTTTTGACTTTTTGACTTTTACCCCATGGTATGGAAGGAATCTTTCTTTTATTTACCCTATAAGGTACTTTTTGACTTTTCCAGCAAAAGTACGAGAAGAATGTTTTTTTTAACTTATACGGCACAAACGAATTTTTACGGTTTTATAAAGGCTTATTTTCATAAAGCTTCCTACAAAATATTTCATGACTATTTTCAACAAAATCCTTTTCTTTTAAAATTTCATGGAATTTTGTGAAAAGAAAATGATTTTGAAGAAGAAAGGATATTTTCCTCAAGAATTCATTTCAAGTGTTTTATCAAAACCATTTTTCATCTAAGATGACATTATTTCATATGTGTATAATTCAAGTATCATGTATCTATGATTTACATGGTTTCAGTTTTCTTATGATGAAATGATATCCATTTTTTATATATGGATTATGTGATGATGGGATGATGTTTATGAAACCCATTTTATTTATTGCCTTATTATGAATGATGTATGTTTATTTTGTGGCACAAGTAAGAATTATTTAATTATGAGATGGGTGGGACCTATATCTCCCTCCAATGCATTGGGTAAATATTTATATCTCATGATATAGACATTTCTGGAACGACAAGTTAAATCGGTTCAGTAATACAGGACTGGAACGAGGAGCGAACTCGATTCAGAAAGGGACTTTGTCCACTAAGATGGTCTTGGAAGAAATGCCTTGGCTATTATGGAAATCATATCATGTACTTAATGGTTGCGACAATTTCATGTTTTATTCCCATGCTATTTTATCATTCTTAATGTTTCATTATGATCTATGTCTTGCGTACTTCCATGTTTTATGTCATTGCTCAAGCTTTTGATGTTTAAACATTATGTTCAAATGTATATGGTATGTTTTATTTTATCTATGATTACCCTTACTGAGCATATGATCTCACCCTTTTTATGTTTTATTTTCCCTAGGATATAATGAAAGGTTTTAGGTAAGAAAAAAAGGAGATGTTCTTTATGGGAGATGTTGAAGATTTTTCACCACGATTAAAATATTACGTTCAATGTTTCCAAAGACACTAAACTATTATGGTCCTTGTGTGTCTGTTTTTGTTATGTATTAAGTATTCTGCTAAAGTAATGTAATGTCCATGTACGTTAAGCTTCAGGTCTCTATATTGGATAGTAAAATTAAATTAATTAATTAAATTAATTCATAAAATTTTATAATTTTTTTTATTTATTATAGTTTTACTAAGTACATTTATGTTCTTATTAATTAGTAATAATATATAATTGCTTCTTTTGGGAGTGTTTGTTCCCTTGGGTTTCATAATCAGTTCACTTTTATACGTGTATGGAAGATCATGTAAAAATATAATAGTTGTCCAGAATTGGGATTGTATCTTATAATTGACCATAAATAATATTAAATGGTCTTATATATTATTTTTTCTAGATTTTAGGATGATTCATTATATAATATGTTAATGATAACCTTTTAGATTATATTGATTTTTTTCTATCATCATATACTAGTTCTGTTTTATTAAATAATATTCTATTTATATACTAGTTCCAAAACATTAAATAAGTTCAAATACATATATTATAATATTTTTTAATCATAAAAATGATTTTATGACCAGACTTGAAGGATGTAATGGAAAATGAAAACCTGTCATCCTTGAATGTGATACATCAACACATCACAGATGATGTTTTCATTTTTAGAAAAAAAGGAGAGGGGATGAAAAATAAGGATGTGTTTTTACAATAAAGAATAACATTATATAATATAAAAGATACTGGATTTATAATGTAACCTTGATAAGGATAGGTGTGTGGCATAAAGTAAAAGAAAAGAGATTGAAATGAAATTAAACAAAAAAGAAAGAGGTTTTTACCTCCTGAATTCTTCTCCTTCAAAACATCCTTAGGAGAATTGGGTTTGATATTTTGTTGAAACCAAATTATCTTGTTTTTGGGGAGGATTCGTGGAAAGTTTATTTTTTCAGAATTAGGGGAGGCTTCAAGGCCTATGAGGTGTCAGGATAAGGGGTGGTGATGCGTGGTATTTATAGTGTAGGAGAGGGGTGGTTTTTATTATTTTATTAATTTGATGACTATTTTGGATAAATAATTTGAATAGTGTAAATATTATAAATAAATATATTAAATAATTAATTATTTTAAGATATTATGGGCTTAAATAATACATTCCTCATCTTGGACTAAATAAATTTTGTATTTGTTAAATAACGTAAATTATAATATTTCACTATTCACAAAAAGATCAACTATTTCAGAAAAATATAAATAAAAAATCAAATTAACCATTTTTTAAAATTTATAATTTATAAATGGGATCCATTTAATGAAAATAATTTTCTAAATATGAGAAATTTAATTTAAAAAATAATCATTTACTAGAAATGTTCCAATTTTAAAATTATAACAGATTCTATAACTCTTTGAGAAATTAATTAAAGTCTCATATAATTATCTTATAAATATAAGACCAAAAAAATTTAATTTATGAATTAACATTATGAAAATTGTTTTTATTTAAAATCATTTAATTAATAATAAAATTATAATTAAATATTTAGGTTTTATAAAAATACCAACACTTATTTATCATTTTCAAAAAATATTATTCACTTATACTATAATATAATTATATAATATTTTTATTTATAAGATGAATAAATTGTATATATACCTCAATATGTGAAGTTAATATTCTATTTTTCAGTTTACTACACATAATGGTCACATTACTATTCCAAAGATAGGGTAAATATCTCATCAGTTTTGGTATCTTAATTTCTATAAGTACTTCTTATTTTATTCATTTTTAATTGATAATGTTTTTATTGTTCTCTGTAACTAATTTTATGTGATTTATACTATATGGAATAATTATAATAAGAGAAATTTCATTGATAGAATTCTATGTCATTACATTCTTCCCCCATTTGAATTTCACCCTAGAAATTTCATTTTACAAACTAAGAGGAAAATAGGTGAGGGTACTTCTCCTTCATCACTTACCAAAGTTCCCATGTTTTCTATTCCTAGTTCTGGTTCAACAATATTACTTATACCAGGTGAGTGGTCTTATTTCATATAGTATTATCTCTATGATTCAAGATCCTCCCTAGTTTATCTTTATAAGTGTGATCATTCTCCAATTATGACACCTCTAAATTCAGTATATGTGAGGGATCTAGTATGTAATTACCCAAGATTGATATGTGCAATACATCATGTACTATATACATGGAATTTGTAAGTTCTGGTTGATATTTAGTAACTCTGACATGATCAAGAATCTCATAAGGGCCAATGTACATTGGAGTTACTTTTCATTTATTCCCAAATCTAATGATATATTTCCATGGAGTTATGAGGAGTAATAACCTATCTCCAAACATAAAATACATGTCTCATTGACTATTGTATTTATAGATATTCTATTCTCATTCAAGTACCTTGATTTTCTACAGAATGGGTTTCACCTTTTACAACATTTCTTCAACCATTTGTGGCCCTAGAAGAATATATTCACTAACTTCATCCCAGCAAGTCAATGTTCTATATCTTTTCCCATAGAGGGATTCATATGTACCCATTTGGATGATAGAGTCGAAAATATTATTGTATAAGACCTTTTCCAGAGGTAGATGTCAGTCCCATCATCCCTTTATGTCCATAGATCTTGCTCTCAATATTTTTTACAAATTCTGAATAGTCCACTCAATTTTTAAATTCTTTTAGGATGATAGGAATTACTGAATCTCAACTAAGTGTTTAGAGAAAGATGGTGATTTTTCTAAAACATGGAGGTAAATCTTGGATCTTGATCAGATACAATAGTGGTACATTATAAATCCTCTCCACTTCTCCAAACTATATCCAGTAAAGTTGATCCAGTAATAAGACCTCTTATATTGTAAAAAACTAATCATTCATTATAATATGATCCACAACACCCTATATATCATTGTTTCCTCTTAATTTCTACAGATGTCTGATGAAAAAAAATACAAGGTGATGTTATCCCATTTCATTGTTGGTATGGGTGATGGTTTCATTATCCCCTTAGAGTTTTTTATATCATCTTTAAGTTTCTGACATACTAGGAAAATTTATGTATATTCATTGATCTCCTTCTTTATATTGTCCCACTAATAGTACTCTCGTATATCTCGATACATACTTGGGATCCTTGGGTGAATAGAGATGGTTGATTTATGTGTTTCATTTAGAAGATATTTCTTTATCATTGGATTATATTGTACACATATTCATGACCCAAGTATCAAAAATCATTCCTCATCAATAATAAAGTCAAAAAATTTCAAATTTCTGATGCTTCAACCCTTTTCTGAATTTCATCTCCATTTCATTGAAAATCCATTATTTTCTACATAAGGGATGGAAGAGAAATAATCAGAGAAAGTATTGATGATTTTCCTTCCTTAATGATTTCTATGTTCTTCCATTGTAGTTCTAAGAAGATTAGATCCTTCTCAATTCTCATCATGGTTAAAGATATAGGATCCTTTCTACTTAGAGAATCTTCCAAAAATCCCTCTTTTACCCGACCTTCTTCTCCTATTTCCACAAATATTTCTTTACCCTAAATCCCCTGATTTGTTCAATGGTATCCCCAACCTTCCTATTTCTACTGTGGAATTCAACAGATCCCTACTAGTCCTCTTCAGATGTTCTTACGACTTCTATATGAAGCAAAACTCGCTAGATGTGGCAACATGGGTTATCTTTCCCAAGCTTCCTTTATCATTTCATAATTCGTCGATCAATAGAGTGACAGGTAACCTTGTTGGTAGATTTTTATGTTCTGATAGTAGAACTCATTCTTTCTATCACCCTATTAATCCGAGAATCTGTGTGTAAATTGATGCATCAAGAGTGCCTGGTGAGTATGTTTTGATTTCAGTGGGTGATGAATTTCGTTGCAGATAGCCTGTTGTTTATGAATCATGGGTTGATTTTTGTTCTCAGTATAAGAAATTGCGACACATAGTGGAAACCTGTAGGGAAGGGTCAAAGGACCTCAAGACGCAGAAGAGTGTGTATGTAGGATGCAAGGGCAAGGGCTCTGGGTTTAAAGGCGACAGTTCTTTTCTAGACAGAATGATCTGGAGAACAGGGCCCCGAGTGGTTTTCTTGGTGAGTGTAGTAAGACTATTAATATGTTTGATGAGGGATCTGTTGATGGTTTTGAAACATCCAGTCAATTCACTGGAATGATGGTTGGAACTGTAGGTTCGGGTGATACAGTGCAGCCAAAGCAAGTTTGGATAGTACCTCCTGAGCTGAGTGCTTCAGGTATTTTTAACAGGATAAGGAAAGATTTGGAAAGTCCCCCTGGTGCAATTTCTAGGGGGTCTCAATACAGTACAATGGTTACAGTAACTCTGGATACGCACAAACATGATGCTAAAGCTCTAGGTGAAACTGTTGGAGCAGATATCTAAAATACTAAGGGAGATGTGAGCCAAATTTATTGTACCTATGCTTTGACGGTGCATGCCAGCTGTTATAACATCACTGAAAGGGTGATACATCTGACTAGTGAGGGAAATCCTATGGATGGTCAGGAGTGTGAGCAGCCAACACATGGGGAAACCAGGAAGCTGAATTCCAAATAGGGAACAGATATGAGGTGAACCATGGCATATCTCATCTTAAACAACCATTTTTAATAGTCTGAGTATCGATGAAGGGATAAAGGAAAACACCATTTGTCCCTCTGAAGTTGATTCCGAGGGCGAAGGACAACTCTCAAATGACAATAATATTGGGGGATCCAGTAAAGGCCAACATGGTCCATGGTGGAAGAAAGGAATTAAAAAAAACTGGGATCTGGGGATCTGCATTGTTATCAAGAAGCAGAAATAAAAAGGCCCAAACATTACTCATATCTACCTTGGCCTATGGAGACAAAGTCATCCAAAAAAGAGGTTAAATCAAAGGCACTTGAGACTAGGACAATGGAATGTGGGGTGGGTCAGCGAGTAGGAGACATTGTGCCCCTAGATATTGACAAGGAGGTTGAAATGACAAAGGGCCTGGAAGGATTGGTGACCCCCCCCCCCCCATAAGGATGGTGAAAAGATGTTAGAGGATATGCAAAGGAAGACAGCTTTGCATTCATAGGATGGGGTGCTGGGAAAGGAGGATGCTCCCCCTCATGGCCAGCAGTGCAAGATAGAACAACAGGAATATGATTCTATGCATGAGCATCCTTTAGAAATTCTTATGATCTCAGAAGAGGTAATGGTTGAATCTGTCCTAACAATTAATTCTCCTAATGCAGAGGCTGAAAGAATGATGGAAAGGGCCTTAAGGGTTCCTCCCACTGAGGAGAAAAGCAATTGGATTGATAATAAGGACTAGATTCTAATTCGAGGCTTCAACAAAGGGATGAAAAGTATAGAGGAGTATATCCATTCCTGGGACAAGCTAGCTTCAGAGTTCAAAGCTGTTCTAATGGAGGAACCAAAAACTCAGGTAAACACCATCTCGAGGAAACTTTTTATGGAAATTAAATCTGGTAGGCTTAAGTTTCTTTTTAATGACTTGGTAACCTCTTTTTATGAATGAACATTTGGTTTCTCACTTTTTTCCTTAAAATTTTTTGATAATAAAAAATTTAATTTTGATTGATAAGTATATATCTCACACATCTCCCCATAGAGATAATGATGCCAGATTGTTAGCACAATGATAACATATTCCAACTCCAGATCATGTGTGGGATAGTTTTGATCACTAATTTTAAACTACCTTGAGGTGCATGAAATCAATTTATCATTTTTCATCAATACACAACCTAATACCTTTTTTGATGCATCAATGTAAACTAGAAAATATCTCCACTTGTTGGTAGTGTGAGTACAGGTGCAGCGATAAGCCTCTTCTACAACTCATTGAAGCATTCTCCACATTCACTGGTCTAGATAAACTATTATTCTTTCTGAGTCAAAATGGTTAATTTGTTTGAAAAACATGATAATTTCATTAAAAAAATATCTGTAATACCTAGATTTTACAAGGAAAATACAGATATCATTTAAATATTTTTTTCTTGGGTCACTCCTAGATTCTGTTTTTCTTGTAAGGGTCCACAAATATTGCTTCACTAGTGATTACATGCCCCAGGAATGACACTTCCTTCATTTATAAGTCACATTTATTATAAAGTTCATATATTTTATCACTTTGAAATATCTTTGAATCATTATAAAAGTAATCTTTTTGTTCCTTCATTTCTCTTCAAGATATTTGAATATCATCAATAAGTACAGACACAAATTTGTCGAGGTAATATCTAAAGACTATATTAATTAAATACATGAAATTGTCTCATGCATTATTGATTCATAAGGCCATCACTAAGACCTCATATTATCCATGCCTCATTTTAAATTCATTCTTGTGAATATTTTCCTTCCTCTCCTTTATTTAGTTATATCCCAACCAAAGGTCCACCTTAGAGTAATACATTCCCCCTCATAGTTGATCGATCAATTCATCTATCTGTGGTTCATGATACTTGTTCTTAATCGTTATTTTTTTGATCTTGTAATAATAAATGTAGATCCACATTGACCCATCATTAATTTTGATTAAGAGGACTGGTTCACCCCACAAAAAAGAACATGAGAGTATAAAACCTTTGTCTGTATTCTCATGTAACCCCTTATTCAATTATGCCATCTCAATAGTGGATATTTTGTAAGGTGTTATTGAAATAGGTATAGGTCTATGAATTTTATCAATTGAGAACACAACTTCTCATCTAGGAGGAAGGCTAGAAATGTATTCAGGAAAAACATCACTATAGTCCCTCACAATGGGCATGTATTCGAGAATCATCATGTCCTTTGTATCAATCAAATGAACTTGATATGATTTATCATAAGGAAGTAATATTAAAAATTGACAAAATTATTCTAATGGATATTTATCCTCCTCATTACACATTTACAAAATTGTAAGAAACTTTGGGATGTGAATATTCATCTACCTTTCTCGATAGTTGATGTTGGATTTGTATAAGGATATCCAATCCCTAACCAATATTGCATCAAACTACACCAGAGAAAGTAAGAAAATATTTTCAAGGAGGTTCAGTCTACAAACCTTAACAAGGTTGGAGTTATATTCTTTGGATCCAATAATTCTCGTATTTAAATTTCTCAAAAATAACTCGACCTCCATAATTTTATATGACCTTTGAATATTTCTACAAAACGCATAAGATTTGAAATAATTTATATAACCAGATTCAAATAGTTCTCTCTATTAAATATTGAATAACTAACATACCTTTCACCATATCATTTTTTAGCTCCACCCCTGCAGTATTGATAACATACTCCCTTCCATGATACCATGGAGTTTTTTTTATTTCCTCCAACAACCCTTGCTGTGGAGAGTAGTTTTCATAATTACCATGTTCATTGCAGTTGAAACACTGCACAATAAGCTGGATTTTTAACTGAACTATCCCTTATTCTTCCACATTAGGGGGATTTTTCATATACCATTAGTAGTTATTAACTAAGTTTTTCATTATTATAAAATTTAATCATCTACCAGTTCCCTATAGACTACACCTAGAAGCTTCTTCCCCCAATTTTGACATGTGGGATGTTGGGTTTTCTTTCAATGATTGGGTTTATCTTCTGATCCTCCCATATTAAACTTTGTTCTATGATTTTTATCTCTTGCCTAATAAGACCATATATATTCTCCAATATC
Source organism: Viscum album (assembly GCA_963277665.1). Taxonomy (NCBI): domain Eukaryota; kingdom Viridiplantae; phylum Streptophyta; class Magnoliopsida; order Santalales; family Viscaceae; genus Viscum; species Viscum album. The sequence continues at coordinate 993,431,025 of OY728146.1, forward strand.
TATCTCAATATTAATGGAATAATGGAAAATATCCTCATAGCTATGACAATCTTTAATGGAAAAATACTTTCATTGACTCAGATTCAATAGTCTAAATAAGTGATACACCTAGCCTTTGGTGTTCATGACCATGCTCGAGGCATATCATGCAAACCTTGTACGTTTTTCCTCATACACCCGAATAGACTTGTCTTCCATCAGCACTAGTCTGAGGAACTCCCCTTCTAGCTTAATACATTGGGTATGAGGAAAATAATTAATGAAATAATTTTATTGAATTCCTTCCAATTCATGGAATCAATTTCCTTGTTGGGATTCATGTTATTGATCTTTTTTCACCACTAATTATCCTATCCATCAAACTAATATAAATCTATCACAACATTCTCTTATTTTAATTACTGGAGTTTATATAATATCTTCCCAATGGTTCTAATCCATTGTTCCTTGAGGTGGGGATCATAAGATCCACTAAACATGGGATTCATTTTTCTCATAAAGGGTTCGACCTCAACATTCAATTTCATAGGAGATGGAGGGTATTCCACAAGATTAAAGGTATTATTCATTACTTGGGAAAATTGAAAAAATACCTTCATGATATTTTGACCACCAATTCACATTTGATTTGGAATTTTATTAGGGAAATAATCACATTTCATATCAAATTAATGGTCGTCATGAGTTCTCTTATTTACATACATTAACAATGAAAAATAAATTACAAATAGGGGGATTTAATACTTAGTCAGTGTAACAACCTAAGATTTTATGAGAATTATTATTTTTAATTTCATTGATGTCTTCTGTTGTATGCTACACCAAAATTATCTTGTGTTATACGCAACACTATATTAGCATGCAGTATACGCAACACTATTCTTTCCTCGTGTTACACACAATTTCATGTTTGTTTTGTTGAAATTATTCTATGAAACATTAAGTATAGATTTTGTTTAATGTATAAATTATATATATTTTTATTATGTTATACACAACAAAAAATTGATCTTGCACTACATGCAGCCTTGACTTGGCTTGCATTACACACAATCGTGACTTTCCTTGATAGCGTGTGTAGTACGCAATACCAGGTTTCACTAAACAATGATATATTGTTATAATATAATTATGAACTAACATTTATGAATAGTATAAACTACATTTTGAATGTTATAACATTATTATTCATCTTACACATTTTATAGAACATCATGTGAGAACAATATAAATATTTCGAGTAAAATAAGTATTTTTCAAAAAATGCAGTTTTGTCACCTTTTGATGGCTCACCAAATTTAAATCTAGATTTTGACATGTTTATAAGTTAAATTTGATAAAATAAAATTCTTCTTTGGAATCAAGATATAAAACTTTACTTTGGATAAATTATTCATATTATTCTGATAACGTTCATATTTTAATTAATAGTAAAAACACGCTATATTTTAATTAAAAATAACTTTTTTCATCGTAAAAATTTATATGGATAAATTATAATATTGAATTGTTTTAAAGTATAAATAGAATATATTTTTACCATTTAATATAATGTAAGTCATTAGCATCGATTTTACATTGAATTCATAGGTAAAATCATTTCAATCTTTTGAAATATTTTAACTTTTAAAACTTGTTTTCTTAACAACGAGATTAATTTTAAATTAATTTCTGCATCTTCTATGATTTGAATAAGGAAAAATGGATTCCATATTTGGAATCATTAGGTCCAAATTGTATTAATAAGCTACTTTTTTTATCATTATGAATAGTAACTATGGTAAATTTTATTTAACATAGTTAAAGGTCAATCGAGGTAATTAAGGGTAAATATAATATTATAAAATTACCCTAAAACTTTTTATAATATAATTGGATGATTATATTTTACACTGAATCATACTTGGGTTGAAATTGAATCTAATGGAACCCAATTTTATTAGATTAAGACCTTTTATTAAGTTTATTTATAAAGGAAGGTGAAATGTCTCACTCAAACATTAATAATGAGATTATTTTAAATATATAGTTATACAGAATATAAATTAAATTATAAATACTAATTTGAAAGATAAAATGTTATTATTTATCATGGTAATTTATTTTTAATTTTTAATAAATATTTTATTACCTTAAAATCTTATACGTTAATGATGAAATAATTTATTTAGTGAATAATCTAAAATATAGTTTTTATTAAAATAATAATACCTCTTAAAAGGACCATAAACGTGACTAAACTTTATTGGTCGAGTATATCTATACCCTAATCACCCAAGCGTATATTTGTGGACAATTTGGATCCTAATAAAACCGATTAGGACATTTATATTTTTTATTTGAAATGATGTCTAAGATTTCACCTTCATAATTTAATAAATATAAAAATTTACATGTTGTGATTTTAAGATTATAAATTCTGGTAAAAATATTATTATGAAATATATTATAGTTATCTTCATTATAGGATCTTATTTTTAATTTCTATGTAAATAATAATTATATTAAATGACTATACAAAAGTGATGTAGTAATTGTTTTATTAAGATAAATATCAATTAAATTGTTTTATAAATATTAAAATAAACATTATATGAACTAATTAATGTTATCCAAAAAATTTCAAGATGAATAGGACATGTTAGGAATCTATTAAAAAATTTGGTTCGAATATATCCTCTGTGTAGATTTTATTTAAATTCAAATAAATGAATAGTGTCAAAATTAACATTATTGTTATTTATAAAAATAACATATTATTAAATTTCTTAAAAATCACATAAATATTTAAAAATTATAAATTGAAATTTATATTGTCTAAAATTTTATAAATTACACATTTATGGATAATTCACAACACATAAGTAATTATATATAACAATTTAAAATTTAGAATTTTTTTAACACAAATAAGATTAAATAAATTAAATAAGGATAAATCAAATTGATAAGGTTTAAAATAAATTCCCAGTATGTCTAAATTTTGATGGTTGATGATATTAAAACACTATATCATCTAATATTTGTATTTGAGTTATTTTTGAAGGTTTTTAATTGGGGTTGGAATTTATTATAAATTAATATTTCTTATAATTCCAAAGATGCCCCTCTCCTCCCTTATAAAAGGGCACCTCCTCCCTCTCCTCTTCACACCACTTTGATCCTTCAAGATCAGCCATCCCCTGCCATTTTCTCATCTCAACATACTTATAAACATACTAGAGGTCCTGGTCTTCTTAAAATACCAAATTTAGTGCCCTAAGAGTAGGTTAAGAATAGGCGCGTCAAAGAAGAGGTAATATCCTTTACCGATTCTTTCCATTTTATTTCTTCTTCTACTTATTCTTCTCTATTTTTTCATCATAAACTAATAACATAAGTATAACTCATATACTAATATGTTATTATAAATATTAAACAACCCAATTTAACCATCTATCCATCCTACGGAAAACAGAATCACTGCGTGTGCGTACGTACGAAATACCGTTTCCATGCCGTGGTGAAATCTTTTTTTCCACCACCACCTTACTTTGTATGGGTATAATTGTGTAAATAATAACAATATATTTTTATTATAACATCATAAGTATTATGAGATATTATATCATCTACTCGAATTCTATTCAATAATTATGGGAACGATATCATCGCTCGTGTGTACGTACGGACTACCGTCTCCATGAACGCGATGAGATTCATTTTCCATGATTAACCATTCAAGTATGATTATAAAGTATATATAATAAATAATCATGAATGATATTACATAATAATTATACTTTATTTATGTACATATATGTTTAATTTACTTAATTCTATTCAATTCAATAAGGAAACAAAAACAACACTCATGCATACGTACGACCTACCATATCCATGAATGGTGTATTTCATTCAATTTATCGATCTATCATATATACTGATATTCTGAATATATATTATATATAAATCATATTTTACCTTCTAGAATTAAGTAAATCATGATATAGGTATAAATATCAAGAACCACAAATCGAAACACGGATGATAAATGAAACGATTTTACCCAAACCGCTACTTTCACAAGAATTTACAAAAGAATGGGTAATATAAAGTCATAAGTGAACCATATATGATATCATAACAATTAATATGATTCTATAATAAGTCAATGACATTATTTAAATCATTATACATGAGTTTTGGAAACATTCTAAGCCTATCAGACATAAGGTAAGGGATAACTTTTCCAATCTCGGTTTTATCCGAAATTGTTTATTCGTAAGTATTTACTGGGGTTATATTTTTCATTCATGTCCATGTTTTATAAAAATGGTTTAATGTATTTTTAAGTTCCTTTTTAACCATTTTTGGACTTTTACTACATGGTATGTAAGGAATCTGTCTTTTGATTACATACGAGGTACTTTTTGACTTTTCCGGCAAAAGTTCGAGAAGAATGATTTTTTAACTTATACGGCATGAAAGAATTTTTACGGTTTCATAAAGCCTTATTTTCATTAAGCTTCCTCCACAATATTTCATGAATATTTACAAAAAAAATCCTTTTATTTTAAAATTGAATGGAATTTTTTGAAATGAAAATGATTTTGAAAAAGAAAGGATATTTTCCTCAAGAATTCATTTCAAGTGTTTTGTCAAAACTATTTTCCATCTAAGATGACATTATTTAGTATGATTGTGTTTCATGTATAATGTCTCTATGATTTACATGGTTACACATTTTTTATGAAATGAAATCCATTTGTTTTATATGGATTATGTTATAATGGTATGATGTTTATGAAGCCCATTTTATTCTTTGGGTTATGATGAATGATTTGAGTTTATGTTATGGAACAAGTAAGAATTATTTCATTTTGAGATGGGTGGGACCTATATCTCCCTCCAATACGTTGGTTAAATATTTATATCTCATGAGATATACATGGCTGGAATGAAAAGTTAATCTGGTTCAGTGATACAGGACTGGAACGAGGAGTGAACTCGATTCAGTAAGAGACTTTGTCCACTAAGATGGTCTTGGAAACAATGCCTTGGATACTATAGAAATCATATCATGTGTTTAATGGTTTCCCACAATTACATGTTTTATTCCTATTCTATTTTATCATGGTTGATGTTCTATTATGATCTATGCCTTATGTACTTCCATCTTTTATGTCATTTCTCTAGATTTTGATGTTTAGACATTATGGTCATGTTTTTAAGTTCAAATGTATATGGTTTGTTTTATTTTTCTCCATGATTACCCTTACTGAGATTTTGAGATCACCCATTATATGTTTTCTTTTCCACAGGATATAAAGAATGGTTTTAGGTAATAAAAAAAGGTAAGATCTTTATGGGAGATGTGGAAGATCTTTCACCATGATTAGAAGATTATGTTCTGAGTTTCCAAAGACACTACACTATTATGGTTCTTGCGTGTCTATTTTTTTTATGTATTAAGTATTCTGAAAAAGTAATGTAATGTCCATGTACGTCAAGCTTTGGGTCTCTACAGTTGGTATCAGTGGAAAGGTTTAGTTAACCGTTGGAAGCTAGGATGTGAAAAATTTAGTGAGATCCCTATAGATATTTCTAAGGTATGTCTAGGGATGTCCTTAAGGTTATGTATAAGTATAGGTTATAGTCCTAGATTTACGGTAACGATATTAGAGTTAAACCTAAGATTTCAAATATTAAAGGTACACCCCCTTTATTATGTTGTTTTCCCTAGCATGAATTTTGCCTCTTACACTATTCTTTTTGGGTTTTAGACGATGGATGGTACCTGAAAGAACCATGTTGATCAATGTAATGGACAATGCAATGATTTTCCTCTTGAACAATCTAATGTTATGGAATATGGAGTTCAGAATCTTATTGTTATACTTACACAAGCTATGAATCATTCTCGACTTCCAAATGAGCAGATAAAGGAATAATATTCTATTGAGTCCTTCATGAGACAATTCCCACCTTATTTCAGTGGGTCTTCTAATCCACATGTTGCTGAACAATGGATCAGTACCATTGAAAATATATTTTTCATACTTCATTGTTCGGAACATGAAAAATTCATTCTTTCTATTTATCATTTGGATGGTGAAGCAGACCAATGCTAGACTCTAATTAAGAATACAAGGCCCCGAGATGACATTGAATCCATAGAATGGGATGGGTTCAAGTACTTATTTTTTAATAAGTACTTCCCTTGTATTCTTCGAACAAAGGTCGAAAAGGAGTTCCTTGAGCTTAAGTAAAAGGATGATAAATCTGTTGGTATATACGAAGAGAATTTTACAAGTCTTGCAAGGTATGCATCTGGCTTTATCACCCAACCTGAAAGTAAAGTTGATCGATTCTTCAGTGGCTTAAAACCAAGGCTTTGAAGGGAATTATCTATAAGAGACTTTAGTAGCTTTGAAGAAATTGTGCGTTGTGTTATCAAGGTAGAACTGGAAGTTGGTGTCACCTATCCATCTCATGGTTTTGACATGACACAAAAGATGGAGTTCAAGGAAAAATCCCAGATCAATGGTGAAAATAAGATGAATGTTACTTTATGCTCAAAGTGTGGAAAGAAGCATGGTGGAGATTGCCTAAAAGGTACTAGAAAATGTTTTAAGTGTGGAAAAGAAGATCATCAAGCAGTTGAGTGTCTATGTAATGGGAAAAAGGTAGATAATGATTTGAATAGAGAAAAGACTACAAATAATTCTCCACTAACACTTCAATGCTTCAAGTGCAAGGAAATGGGGAATTATGCTAATCAATGCCCTAATCCAAGGGTTAATGATGATTGATGTGAGAAACCTCTTATGGAAAAGGATAAAGGGAAGTCGCATGCGATCACTATTTGTGATGTTTAGAATAAAAATGATGTTGTGGAATGACTAAGTGTTTTTGTAATTGTATTTCAAAATAGTATCATGGAATCTCATTTATGGTATTGTGGAATTTTGGAATATCTATGTATTGGTTTTCAATAATTCTATGGTACTGGTAACCATGAAAAGAGATTGAAATATTTTTGGAAATAATATGATCTATTCATAATGAAGGGATAAAGTGAAAATGAAATGAGCTCATGACTGATATAAGGACAAAGTTATATCATGGTTTGAGTATATAGAAATTTTGGAATTTTGGTATTTGAAAGAGTTAACATTTGACAGAATTCATGTACTCACTAAGGTTCAATGGGTATTTATTTTTCAAGATAATACATGATTATGGTATTCACATGTTTGGATTGTGACAAACAAGATATATCGTATGATATATGGGGGATAAATGATGGTATTCACACGCTCTGTAGATGAAATTTCTAGTAATTTTTTTCTTTATATTATGAGCTTGGATAGATGTATTTTGGATAAGCCTAAAGATTGGAATGAATTAAGTGAGACATAAGATAGTGTTATTTAAGGCTAGAACTTTTTTCGATATTATTATATGAATGTTATAATAATGTAGTTTTAGAAAAGGGGTCAACCTGTAGGACATGCGTCAACCCGTCGCGTCAGACAAGGCTATGGGAATCGAACCCACAACCAAAGTGTGACATGCCTTTATCGCCTACCACTGGACTACAGGAAGTCCCTGGTTAGTAGAATCTAGTTCTATTTTATTAAGCCGTATGATAGATGATGTATAAGTCCATTTTAGGAACCATATACGATTAATCTCACCATAGATGGACTTATGTATATAACTTTTGCTAACCTTATGTTTGAGACAGATGGAATGACCTATCATTCTATCGCAAGATCTGCTATCACTTCAAAGAAGACAAATTCAACTTCATTTCTTTAAGAGATGAAGTAGAAATTGTTCAAGGCACAAAAAATAGTGATATTTTACCAATATCAAGTAATCATTACTTCTAATTATAAATTTTCAACTTTAGGGAAAGGATATTGAAAACCAAAAATGTTGTCTTGGTGCTCTTATATATGATGATTCAGACCTTACCTTAGATAATAACAAATTTATGGCTTTTGGATTTTGGGAATTTTCATAGCCATGTTCTCTACAACTCTCCATCATAACTTGATGGTTAGATTTCTCTTCCATATCCATATTTCCACCTATGTTATAAAATATGGAAACCTAGTGACGAGTTAATTTGGGTAACCATTATATTTCATACTTCACTTTTTAAAATTATGTTTTAGTATTATTTTTTATGATGTGGGATTCTATGAAAGAAACTTTCAAGGAGTAAACCATTTATAACCGCGACAAATTTTGAGGGAGAAATTCATTTTAAGGGGGGTAGAATGTAACAACCTGAGATTTTATGAGAATTATTCTATTTAATTTCACTGATATATTTTGTTGTATGCAACACAAAAATTATCTTGTGCTATACGCAACACCGTATTGTCTTGCAGTATACGCAACACTATTCTTGCCTCGTGTTACACACAATTTCAAGTTTTTTTTTAGAAATTGTTCTACGCAACATTAAGTATAGATTTCGTTTAATGTATAAATTAAATATGTTTTGATTATGTTATACGCAATAACATAGGGAGATTTCACTACATGCTTCCTTGACTTGGCTTGCATTACACGCAATTGCGACCGTCCTTGATATCGTGTGTAGTACTCAATACCGGGTTTCACTAAAAAACGATATATTGTTATAATATTATTATGAACTAGACATTATGAATAGTAATAACTAAATTTTGAATGTTATGACATTATTATTCATCTTACGCATTTTCTAGAACATCATGTGATAACAAAATAAATTTTTCGAGTGAAATAAGTATTTTTTTTAAATGCAGTTTTGCCGCCTTTTGATGGCGCACCCACTTTAAATATATTTTTCGACATTTTTATATATTCAATTTGAAAAAATAAAATTCATATTTGGAATGAGAATATAAAAATTTACTTTGGATAAAATTTTCATATTATTCTTATAACTTTCATATTTTAATTAATAGTAAAAACACGCTATATTTTAACTAAAACAACTTTTTTCATCATTATAATTTATATGGTTAAATTATAATATTGAATCATTTTAAACTATAAATAGAATATATTTTTACCATTTAATATAATGTAAGTTATTATCATTGATTTTACATTGAATTCATAGGTAAAATCATTTCAATCTTTTTCAATATTTTAACTTTTAAAACTCGTTTTCTTAACAATGGGATTAATTTTAAATTAATTTCTGCAACATATGTGATTTGAATTTGGAAAAATGGATTCCATATTTGGAATCAGTAGGTCCAAATTATATTAATAAGAAACTTTTTATTTTTAGTCATTATGAATAGTAACTATGGTAAATTTTATTTACCATAGTTAAAGGTAAATCGAGGTAATTAAGGTTAAATATAATATTATAAAATTACCCTAACACTTGTACTAATATAATTAGATGATTATATTTTACCCTAAATAATACTTGGGTCGAAATTTAATCTAATGGAACCCACTTGTATTTGATTAAGACCTTTTATTTAGTTTATTTAAAGGATAGTGAAATGTCTCACTCAAACATTAATAATTAAAATATTTTTAATATATAGATATACAGAATAGAATTTCTATTATAAATACTCATTTTAAATCTAAAATGTTTTTCTTTTATCATGGAAATTTATTTTTAATTTTTAATAAATATCTTATTACCTTAAAATCTTATACATTAATGATGTAGAAATAATTTATTTATTGAAAAATCAATAATATAGTTATTATTAAAATAATAATACCTCTCAAAAGGACCATAAACTTGACCAAAAATTATTGGTCGAGTATATATATACCCTAATCATCAAGGGGTCTATTTTTGGCCATTTGGAGCCTTATAAAACCGATTAGGACATTTATATTATTTTATTTTAAATGATGTCAAAGATGTCACCTTCATAATTTAATAAATACAACAATTTACATGTTGTGATTTTAAGATTATAAATTTGCGTAAAAATATTATTATGAAAGGTATTATATTTATCTTAATCATAAGATTTTATTTTTAATTTTTATGGAACTAATAAGTGTATTAAATTATTATACAAAAATGATGTAGTAATTGTTTTATTAAGAGAAATATCAATTAAATGGTTTTATAAATATTAAAATAAACATTATATGATCTAATTAATGTTATAAACAAATTTTATGGATGAATATGACATGTTAGAAATATATTAAACATTTTTTTTTGAATATATCCTCTTTTTGTATTTTATTTAAATTCAAATAAATGAATAGTGTCAAAATTAACACTATTGTTATTTTATAAAAATATCATATTATTAAATTTTTTTAAAATTACAAAAATGTTTAAAAATTACAAATTGAAATTTATATGGTCTAAAATTTGATAAAGTACCCAATTATGGATAATTAACAACACATAAGTAATTATTTATAACAATTTAAAATTTATAATATTATTAACACAAATAAGATTAAATAAATTAAATAAGGATAAATCAAATTGATAAGGTTTAAAATAAATTTCCAACATGTCTAAATTTTATTTATTGATGAGATTACAACAACATATCATCTAATATTAGTATTTGAGTAATTTTTGGAGGTTTTTAAAGTGGGGTTGGAATTTATTATAAATTAATATTTCTTATAATTCCAAAGGTGCCCATCTCCTCCCTTATAAAAGGGCACCTCCTCCCTCTCCTCATCACACCACTTTGTGCCTTAAAGATCAGCCAACCCCTTCAAATTTATCTTCTCAACTTCCCTAGAAAAATACTGGAGGCCCTGGTCTTCTTCAAAGAGAAACTTTAGTGCCCTAAGAGGAGGTTAAGAAGAGGCGCGTCAAAGAAGAGGTAATATCCTTTACAGATTCTTTCCATTTTATTTATTCTTATACTTCTTCTTAATTATTTGTTTAATCATAAATTAATAACATCAGTATCACTAATATACTTATATGTTATTATAAATATGAACCAACACTATTTAACCTTCTATCCATCCTACGGAAAACAAAATCACCGTGCGTGCGTACGTACGTAATACTGTCTCCATGTCGTGGTGTAATCTGTTTTTCCACCACCACCTTACATGGATGGGTATAATGCAGTAAATAATAACTATATATGGTTATTATTACATCATACTGATTCTGAGATACTATATTGTCCACTCCAATTCTATTCAATAATTATGGTAACAATATCATAGCTCATGTGTACGTACGGACTACCGTCTCCATGAACGCGATGAGATTCATTTTCCATGATTAACCATTAAAGTATGATTATAAAGTATATATAATTAATTATCATGAAATATATTACAAAATAATGATACTATATTTATGTAAAAATGTGTTTCATTTACTTAATTCCATTCAATTTAATAAGTAAACGAAAACGGCGTCCAAGCGTACGTACGACCAACCATCACTATAAATGGGGTATTTCATTCCATTTATCGATATTTCATATATATTTATATTTGGAATATATATTATATATAAATCATATTTTACCTTATGGAATTAAGTAAATCATGATATAAGTAATAATATCAAGAACCACAAATCGAAACAACGACGATAAATGAAACGATTTTACCCAAAATGATACTTTAACAATAATTTAAAAAATAACGGGTAATATAAATTTATAAGTGAACCATATATGATATCATAACAATGAATATGATTCTGTAATAAGTCAATGACATTATTTAAATCATTATACAGGAGGTTCAAAAACATACAAAGCCTATCGGACATAAGGTAAGGGATAACTTTTCCAATCTCGTTTTTATCTGAGATTGTTTATCCGTAATTATTTACTGGGGTTATATTTATCATCAATGTCCCTGTTTTCTAAAAATGGTTTCATGTATGTTTAAATTCCTTTTTACTCATTTTTGGACTTTTACTACATGGTATGTAAGGAAACTTTCTTTTGTTTACATATGAAGTACGTTTTGACTTTTCCAGCAAAAGTACGAGAAGAATGTTTTTTTAACTTATATGGAATAAACATATTTTTATGGTTTCATAAAGCCTTATTTTCATGAAACATCTTCCACTAGATTTCATGATTATTTTCAAAAAAGTCCTTTTATTTTAATATTGAATGGCATTTTCTGAAAAGATAATTATTTTAAAAAAGAAAGGATATTTTCCTCAAAAATTCATTTCAAGTGTTTTGTCAAAACTAGTTTCTATATAAGATGAAATTATTTAGTATGATTATGTTTCAAGTATAATGTATCAATGATTTACATGGTTTCACTTTTTTTATGACGAAATGATATCCATTTGTTTTATATGGATTATGTTATGATGGGATGATGTTTATGGAACCCATTTTATTCTTTGGGTTATGGTGAATGATTTATGTTTATGTTGTGGAACAAGTAAGAATGATTTCATTATTATATGGGTGGGACCTATATATTTCCCTCTAATTCATTGGGTAAAGATTTATATCTTGTGAGATAGATATATCTGGAACAGTAAGTTAATTCAGTTCAATGATACAGGACTTGAACGAGGAGTGAACTCGATTCAGTAAGGGACATTGTCCACTAAGATGGTCTTGGTAGCAGTGCCTTTGCTACTATGGAAATAATATCATGTGGTTAATGGTTTTCCACAATTACATGTTTTATTACTGTGCTATTTTATCATGATTGATGTTCCATTATAATCTATGCCTTATGTACTTCCATGTTTTATGTCATTTCTCAAGATTTTGATGTTTAAACATTATGGTCATGTTTTTAAGTTCAAATGTATATGGTTTGTTTTATTTTCTCCATGCTTACCCTTACTGACCGTTTGAGATCACCCTTTATTTGTTTTCTTTTCCCTAGGATATAGAAAAAGGTTTTAGGTAAGAAAACAAAAGGGGAAGATCTTTATGGGAGATATTGAAGATATTTCACCATGATTAGAAGATTATGTTCAGAGTTTCCAAAGGCACTAAACTATTACGGTCATTATGTGTCTATTTTTGTTATGTATTAATTATTCCACAAAAGTAATGTAATGTACATGTACGTCAAGATTTGGGTCTCTAAAGTCACAAGCATGTAAAAATTAAAATTTTGCAATAAAAATGATAAAGTCTAAAATAAAATGTATATCCTTCTTGTGATTCCCAATTATTTAATCTAGGTTATCCATAGTGATAGAATTATCCTTAGGGTTCTTACTAAAATTATCTATCCCTAATCTCTAAAAATAAACAACCATCATATAATACCATATATAATGTCCCTTTACTTCCAAATATATTATTATCTGAATTTAATCACAATTAATTATCAAATACAACTAATGTTCATAAATTCTATTTTCTTTGACAGATTAGGTATAGAAAACTGAAATCATGGAACCAAAATAAAAACATACATTATTTAATATTCATAATGAAATAACATCATTTTATCCCTCACATATATAAATGATAACCTATGTATTAAATGAACAATATAAAGATCTAAAAATCCCAGTAATGGAAAAACATATAAATAAAGCATAGAAAAAGGGTTAGAATGAATAACATGCAGACATAAAAAGTCATGGAACATGAATAAATATATAGAATAATAACATATAAAACATGGAATCATTTAATTATAGAAACATTTAATTGAGTAATAAAATACAATATGATATAATAATTATTCAAGGCTAACTACCATGGCCATTTTCCATGGAGGGTGATGAGTTAAGGCTAACAACCAAAACCATTCCATATAAAGGGGCATGGGTCAGTTCTGACCACCAAGACCATTGCACATGACATCTAAGAAGACTAAACATTATCAGATGTAATAGAGAAATATTTGGGTTCATAAATCATTACATTTTCATTCATCTGTTTACCACATAAACAATCACACATAAACTTAATGGTTACCCATGGAAAGAAATGGGTATCGTAATCATGTCATGGATCATAAAAAATCATAATACCATAAAATTGTCCATGAAATAATGGATTTAAACCATACATAGGCATTCATAATTAAATATACGCATAAATCTTGATAAATAATGTCCATTCGAAATGCAAGTAAGTAAAAATATTGCTTAAGAAAAATTAGAAATGAATCATTTTAGTGTGGTTTTAGGAAACTATTAAAAATTATTTAAAGATGTAAAAGTAATATTTGTATCTATAATACAAGAAATTAAATGATATAGTTTTTTCTTGTAAAATTAGTTATTTAAGAAAATAAATTTGGCTAAAAATAGATTATGGTGTCTAATTGAAAATGGATAAGAAATCAAGAAATTCCCTTTAATCAGGTTTTCTTATTGAAAGGATTTTGAGAAGGGAACCTTTTTAAAACATGTATTTACCTATAAAATATGGATAAACTAATCTGAGTACTTGAGATTTTAACTTATAAATAAAATTTTGAAGAATTATATAAAAATAAATAATAATTAAATTTAATTAAATAGATAGAAATCTTAACTCGAGTAAATAATGGAGGTTCAAATAAAATTCCATACCTTAGTTATGAAAGTGTTATGCACTTGAACATAATTTCATAAATATTAAAATGAAATCTATTAATTAATTAATTTATAACCTATTATGAATATATTTTATTTTTTTATTATGTTCATTTATAGCCTTTATATGAGTTATATGATACAATTTCATCATCCGGGAGAGTTTGTTTTTCTGGGTTTTCATGATCAGTTCACACGTATACGTGTGTGGAAGATCATGTAAAACTAGAATAATTTAACAGAATTCAAATTATATGTTATTTATGAAAATAAAGATTATTCAATGGTATTATATATAATTTATCTTGATGTGTGGATTATTTATTAGGTAAACGTTAATGATATTCGTTATGATTATTTTGATGTTTTTTCATTCATCTTGAACAGGTTTTTTATTAATTATTGTTATGTATATATACTGGTTAGAGAATATTAAGTATTTTTAACACATATATTAAAAAAAATTAATCATAAATTTTTTTGTGACATCATTCAAGGTGTTAATGAAAATTGAAATTTTGTCATCCTTGATTGAGATAATTCAATACATCACAGACAATGTTATCATTTGAAGAACGAAATGAGAGGGGAAGAGAAATGGAGATCAGTTGTTCAATTAACACATCAACATTACATTATATATAATATACTGGATTTATTATGACAAATTGATAATGGGATGTTAGGGTTTTAAAATAAAGTAAATTATATTTAAATGAAATTAAAACAAAAAGATAGATGAATTTACATCTGAAATTCTTCTCCCTGAGAACCATCTTAGGGGGATTAGGTTTGGTATTTTGTTGAGAAAAGTGATCATGAATGTGGAGGATAGATGTGGGAATAATATTTCAATGAATTCTGAAGGGTATCAAGGGTTTTTAGGTATGAGGAGAAGAGGAGGTGAGGGGTGTTGTTTATAGTATAAGAGAGGGGTGTTTTTTGATTATTTGTTTTAAAGGTTGGGGAAGAAGCCACATTTTATTATTAAAGCAAAGAAAACACCTATTTTAACTGGGTAGAGGGAGGCCCATTACATAGCCTGAAGGCCCAGTGGGCTTGTAGCCCATTAAATAGCCCGTAGACCCAAATTTTTGGCCGAATGACCATTCTGTGAATAGTAACATGCCTGCTACAGTACCGCATAGTCCCGCTATAGTGCCCTGCGGCCGCTACAGTACCCGCCGATCTACAGCACTGTTGTTTCTACATTACTGCTACAGTACCACTACAGTATCCTACGCCCAATGGGTTTTGAACCCCAATTTTTATGTAGGATTACGAGGTTCTTACCACTAAGCCAAACCGCAACTACAGTTTTTTGATTATTTTATTCATGTATTTTTTGTTTTTTATCAAAACTATGAATATTTAAACCTTAACACTAATTTTATTAAATAATGATGGATATATTTAGATTATTTTCTTACACCATCCATATATCATCAATGACTCAATAATTTATGTATTTGTTAAATACCATAAATTATCAGATTTAAATATTCACTAAAACTTCAACTATTTTAGAAAAATACAAAAAATTCACCATGAATCTTTTTTTGAATTTATAATTAAAAAATGGACTCCATTTTATGAAAATAGTTTTCTACAAATGATAAAATTAATTTCTAAATGAAATCAATATTTACACAAAAAAATACCAATTTTATAAATATAACTGATTAATTACACTTTGAAAAATAAATTAAGGTCATTTAAAATTTAGTAATAATCATAATACAAAAAAAAATTAATTTATGAATATATATTAGGAAACTAAATTTTCATTTAAATGTTTATATTAATTAAAAAATTTAAATAAATGTTTATGTTTTATAAAAATATCGACACATACTTTATCATTTTAAAAATATTTATTTAAATATAAAATGATGTAGTTATATCATATTTTCATTTATAATATGAATAAATTTCATATATACTTTCATCGGTGGAGTTATTATTTTGTTGGTCGGTTTACTATTCATAATGGTGACATTAATATTCCAAAGGTCACGTTACTCTTTTATTGGTTTAGGATTCCTAATTTCTATAAATACTTTTTATTTCATTCAATATTAATTTATAATGTTTGTATTGTGTTATCTAATTGATTTTATGTGATTTATAATATATTAAGTAATTATAATAATGCAAATTTCACTGATTGAATTTTGGGTTGTAACAATATCCCCACTTCTTAATAAGGTGAAACATGCATGGAGGGGGTAAGATGATGTATGTATCCTCCAATTCATTTGTTTCAACTAGTGAAAATACATATAAAATATTAGTGGGTTTCTTAATGAATAATTCATTAATTAATAGTTAGAGAAAAATATTTAATTTAATTTAGTTAATAAAATATAAGTTTTATAAATTAATAGTTTAACACTCTTTTTTGTGTAGGAATCATTTTTATATTGTTTTTTAGGTATATCCACTTTGATATATTTATGTGATTCATCCAGTAAATGTATAATATGTTTATAGTGCTCAATGTTTTCCTCTATAGGTTCCTCAACATCTTCAGCATCTTTCTACTAAGTAGAATAATATTTATTTGAATCTGTAATATATATAAAAGGGGAGTTAATACCCAATTCACCTTTAGAAAAATTAAATGAACTATATTTCAAGAAATTATTATCTATTTGGGTTAGTTGTGCTTCAATTACTGATTTAGTTGAAATCACATATTAAGGTTTATTCTCACATGAAGGGGGAAAAATTTAAGAAGATCTAGTATTTCTTCAAATTCCGCTACTTGGTTGGTTTATTATTTTTCTTCCATGGATATTGTCATGTATAGAGGTTATGATTATTATACCATTTATAGAGGAAAATCATATTAAATTTTATTATTTTCTCATTCATTCCAACATTTATCTATGGATTGTTTATCTCCCAAATGTTTATCAACCAATGTTTCTTCATATTCACTCTCTGAATCTTCATGGTAGGATTCTATTTGGATCTCCATATGGTTGTGTTATTGATGGACATAAAGTAAAATCCCAAGCTCTTTGTCCTATTTAGAAAAACTAGTCAGAACTAATGGTTTTATGTTATTTGACTCATTTTATAGTTCGTGATTCTCCATGGATAAATTTACATATTTTATTAGCCATTACATTTTTTTCCCAAAGACATCCAATGTGCTTCTCGTCTATTGAACCCGGTCATTTAAATCATCTTCTAACACTTCTTATTCTTGAGTTTAAACCATAGTAGTCACGCCATTTATTATAATAATTTTTAAAATATATAATGAATATATATATATATATATATATTTGGTTTTTAATAAATCAATAAAATGAAAGCAAAATATTTAGAAAATTATAAATATTTAAATAACAATAGAAATACTACAAAGATTCTCGGTAAAGATATAGTTTTAATGCACCAATAATAAGGAAGTACAAGAGAGAATTTATCTTCCTAATAACAAACGGATGACGAATAGGGTAATTTTACTTGAAGATATTTACATTCAATCAATAATTAATTATAATTCAACTAAAATAGTAATTTTTTCTTTAAATTATTTCATAAAAATTATGGTTTTTCATTTTTGATAAAGAAATGAAAAAGAAGAAAATAAAAATCTAAAAAAAATATAGATGAAAAAAGATATTAATTTATGGTCAAATAGCCTTCTACCTAGTGTTTTATTATGTTTGTTCCTTTATTAATAAATTAAATTAGAAAATACTTCCAATTATTCATGGATTTTTACCCTCACCTTTTGAGATTAAAATTTTTCAATCCTTGTAAATATCATCAGAGCAAAAAATGAAATCTCTTATAATATTTAATTGTGTTAATCAACTCATTAATGAGTGATATTCTTAAAATAAATAGATAAATTGGATAAAATTTCATCCATCAATAACCCTGACCACCATTGGATAAAGTGGTTACTCGATCGAATTGAGGGAAGGATGGTTTTGTAGAGAATAAAACTAATTTTGAAAGTTTTATTGTGGTAGAGTATCGTCATCCCTATACATTTACATGATGCTCACTAAAAACCAAATTATATAAATTAAATAATTTAGAGGGAAATAATTTATAATTCCATGAAACCTATCCAATAACCAAAATTTAGGTTTGTCATATTCCATCCCAAATTGTAATAGATCAAGGAAGAAGATGGTAAAGAGAAAATGATATTAAAATGAAGATAGAGAGTGAGAGTGAGAATAAAAATTTGGTATTTGACAATAGAATTGGAATACATAATTAAAATATGAAGAATTTTTAAACTATAAAGAAACTAAAAAAACTAAAAACTAAAAACGAAATCAGTAGTATCCATATTCCATGGAACAATTTAAGATCATCGGGAACTGATTTTGACTTCCATTCAAACTCTCATATTAGTTATATTCCCATATAATTTTCTTGTTTTCATATATGGTCTCTATAAATTAATCAAAAAGTCACTCGCAATCAATCTTGGATGTTCCCAAGACATTAAAGAAAAATCTGTGTCTTAAATTAATTATAAATCATTGTCTTTGGGATTCTTCAAAACTTTTATACAATAAGTAGTATTTTATGGTGTGAATATTTTTGGCCATGAAAATTGGGAATGATATACTGCCTAATATTTCTTCCATAAAAATATCAGGGATGCGTCCCTACATTAAGAAGATGTGTCACATAGTGACACATATGTTCATGCTTCATATTCAATATTTTTGTCTCAAATTTCATCCTCCTTATCCTTAAAAGTATTCTATGTCATGAATGACTAATATTTAAACTGAATAAAAAATTTATTAAAATTTATTCTCCATTTCATCCAAATTTTTCATTTTTGGGTATGAATATTAGTCTATAGAAAAATGTATGTCATAGATATTAATCTTCATAATTAATTCAATAATTTATGCTACTTTTTTATCATTTATTATATCCAATAAAAATTAAAAATATCATTACATTACACAGGATTAAAATTTATATTTTAAAAATAATATGTTTTATATCAAAATAAATATGAAAAATATGACTATGTTAACCAGCACCTCATCTAGAGGTTTCCTCAAATGGCATAAAAAATAGTAACTACCTCTTGCATGTCCTCATCTTCCTGGGGGATCAAATAACCACAAAATCTAGGAGTTATCTACTTTTGGAACTCATGGAGTGAACTAATTCTCCACACATCCTTGGACCTTCCTTTGTGAACAACATGAATGTCAATGGTTGGTAGTAATATAGGAAAACCATTTGCAGATACCACCTCTTAATGGATGACCATATATTTAAGACTCATCACGTAGTATATAATATTCATGATCTAGTTGTTGAATGATCAAGGGAAATCACCACACATAAATCCTATTATAAAATCAAGACAGACAATAATCAATTAGTATATCTATGAAGGTGAATGAATATGTTTATAGAAATCACAACCCATTACTAAATGATTGATGCATTAATTATTTCCCAACAACCAATGCCTAAATGTACTAAGTCATTGACTAGTTTATCAAAATCTTGGTGAAAGGATGTGTTAGCTTTCACACCAACCCAGGGGTCCTTATCCTGAGAGACAATCTCAAAATACCGTAACTCTACTTCCATAGTTTCCAAATGAAGTCTCATTACATGGATATTAAATAACTCAACTCCTAATATCTAACTTTCTATAATAACCCTATATCAAGAATAGGCCTTCTAGGTCTGGTATATATAGTTAAAATAGAAGTGTGACACCTCATTCCAACCTCTAGTAGGACAATAGTTGGAACTATTGGAAAATGTGACTATCTCCATGCATCTATATGCATGATTTTCAGAAACCGTGGGTATATAGTGGTTGGAATCAGTCTATATCATTGATATATTTAAAAATTTTCTATAGACAAGATATACCAATAGTTTTTTAAAAACATTTATATATCCTCATATCATATCCCTTATCTTCCCACCATCCCCCTTCACTCGTGATCCCTGTTATCACCTCACTCAAGTGACGACTGATTTTTTACTCCTACTGCATTCTCCCCAAAATAATGAACTTTTTTATTCATATCTTCTTTGACATCATATTACTATGTCATGAATCCTTATTCTCTTCTTCTAATTTTTTTCATTTTTATCTATGAATGAAAAACTCTCCAAGTAGTAGTTTGTTCATGATTCATTGGGATTATTTTAATATATCTTTCATTTAAATTATTTCTGTTATAATATTTCATCCTAAATGTGGTATTAATAAATATATTTCTTATTTTAATTTAGTTATTCCCTAATTTTTTATAAATACATTATATTTTTTTATAAATATCCACTGATTATGTAATTAATTAATTAATTAATTTGTTTGTTTATTATTATTTTTAATTTTTTTATTTCCTATTATTATATAGAATTATCCCTAAGATACCTTTATATAGAAATATAAACCCTTTTATAGCCTTAAATTATTCAATATTACCATTACATAGGTCAGTGTACTCTTACTCAGGTTAGAAAGGTATTCCCACCATTACATAGGTGTTTCAGATCCTTAATGACCCTTACATAGAATCTTCAATGGACTGTACCAACCCTTACACATGGGTGAGGAACATACGACTTAAAGATCAAGTTAAAACCACTATAAATCCATTTCTTTTAATTTTTCTATAAATAATTATTATTTCAAATGATTATTTGCATATTTTATGAGCCAATATTTATCTCCCCTGTATTGTTTACACCTCATGACACCAATTGATGAAACCACTTTGTATAAAGAATTATTTTATAATATAGCTTTCGAGTATCCTGAAAAAACACTCATATGATACCAATATGTTTTTTTATAATAAATCACATGAAATGATTTCCAAATATCCTAACATCATTAGTAATACTAAAACTCTTATTTGAAACCTGAATCACTCAAAAATACCTCCAATGGCCTGAAGGCCATCATTTTATATTGATTTTTGATAATCCGCCTTTCAAGGGGTGAGGTGGAACCCTTACAAGGACCGTAGGCATAAGTATTACATGGACCGTAGGCCTTAGAGAAATTCATTTTCTCGTTGGCTTCAAATATATTACTGCATGTGTTGTCAAATTCACAATATTATACATTTAATTCATGATTTTTAAAATTTCAAAATTATATAGAATTTTTTTTCATCAGGAACTATTGTATTTCTAATACTACTTTTAATGCACACATGTTCAATAACCCCACATATTGTTTCTACTCCATAATCCAATATCAATAAATTTACAACATTTAAAAATTATATAAAATGGCATAGGGGTAATTCTAATATCCTCATGTAAATTATTTCAATTTATCATGATGAACTGACTATTTTCCTCTACTCTTCCTCCAATCATTTCTAGTGTTTTTTTTTTCAAAAACACTTCAGATGATTCTATTTTAGATGTTCACTATGAGATAATATTTGCCACTTTTTTGGGTTCCTTCACCATTATGAGACAAATACTAATAATATTTATCTCTTTTATTAGTCAATTTTTCAATACTATTAATCATGATTCCTATTCAAATAGAGGGACCTTAAACCAATATTTACCTCTTACCTTGTGGATTTATATTTTGGACCATTGATGCATGCCTTTTTTCAATCCTTTTCATTGATATTCATAATAATCACTTCAAACTTATTGTTTCTTTGTGAGTCCTTTTTTAGGGGAACTTCCTACCCTTGTTATACACACTCTATTTTTACATAGACATCATTTACATTTATTTTAGTAATCTAAATATACTATCTGAGTTACTGGATTATCATTCGATATTATTCAAGATTATAGATAAAGACAAGTGGTGAATTTTTTCATTTCAATTAGAGATAAGAAATGTTTTCTAATTTTTTTTAATTTCATAACATATTTCATACAACATTGGGCTTCCATCTATATTTAAAACATTATGGATATATTTATGGTAATTTATAAATCATAATTTCTATGATATAATGATTGGATTATTATTTAAATTTAGATAAATTATAGTATACTTTTGATTATATTATTATATCGTGTTTTTTTGTTTTGATTCTTGGTGACACATATTTTATATTATTGAGTCAACATTTTCAATCATAAATTCAACTATAGTTAATTAGGTTAATATCATATCTAAAAATGGATGTTTTGAAAAAAAAATCCCTAAAAAAAATTTATTTAATAATATTTTTTTAATAGGTGTTTCCCATTCCATTTTGTATACATTTTCTAGTTTATTGTCTGTAAACATCACATAGAATATATGTTGTTTCTCTTATTCATCGGTTTTTTAGGTACCGGTATGAGTTGATTAAATTCTAACTAAAATTGGATGTGTTTATTTTTTTGATTATTATTTACATTTTTTCTATGAATAAAACATATTTCCCATGTAACATAATTAAAATAATCTATATGTATCATACCAATTAGATTTCAACCGAGTTTCAAAATAACTTTTTTTTGGATTTTTCATTTAAAAAGGATTTAGATTGATGTCATGTATGGTTTCCATGTTATAATTGTGTTGGAATACCATAGTTATAACAGGAAGAAGTTAGATATCATATACCAGAAGTATTATTTCAAACAATCTATTATGTTTTATATCACAATGGGGATATTAGATAATTATCTACTATTCATGAACAGAAATAAAGTAATGGTATCGGGAATTTTACATTTGATCAATTTTTATTTGTACATCATCAGGAGAGAGATAATATTTAATTACAAGAAGAAAATGTTATCAATATGCATGAGAAAATTACTGAAGAAGATGATGATGAGAGAGATAAAAAATAATGGATGATTTCAGATGTCTTGTAATTCATGAATGTATTAAAGTGCTAAATATGGAATTTTTAATGTGGTCTATCATGGAAAATTGTTGTGTCGAATTTATAATAATACTATTGATTATATTATTACCTTTTTTAATGAGTTTCAATAAGTTGGAGAAGATATTCCCTGATGGAATTAAAATTTAAGGAAGTTAATTATTCAACATGGATTTTCTACAAATAAAATTCATTCTTATCGAAATATTCCAGTTTATTTTGGAAGGAAACAATAGACCATAATGAATTTAATTAATGTTGTACATGTTTATTAAAGTAAAATGAGGGTGTAACATGATATAGTGTTCCAAATAAGGTTATTTCTCACTTTCCATTGATTTCTGGACATCAAAATATATTTTTGTCTATTGAAATCCCATCCAACATTAGATGTAATGATATTGAGATAATTAAAGATACTGATAAGATGGTTCACTTGATAGATGGAATATCATGGAGTAAATTTGATTCACAACATCATAATTTTTCAACTATGGTATGCAATGTAAGTTTGGGTTTATACTATGATAATTTTTTTACGTTTGGTTATATTTTACTTTAATTGCATGTGGCTTGTTTTTATTCACATTTATAATCATTCTCTATGGATATGTAAAAACAAAAAATTTCATTTTCCTCAGTATACTAATATATGTACCTTATAATATGGGATATTATATATTCATCTACTTTCAACCTCCAATAACAGAGTTAAAGGAGCTTATGGGTATGGCTGTAAGAAATTTGATACTTATTAACAATATATTTCTGATGTGTGCTTCTCTTATATGGACTATATAATAATTTGACGCATATGAATTGATTTATGGTTAGAGAAAAAATAGACACCAATCATGTCCTATTTTAATGAGGAATACATGAACTACAGTACTTAAATATAGCCAAATTATTAGATTTAGTGGAATCAATGATTCATGTCAATTGATCATCAAAACATGAATAATTGGTATAGTTTTGATAATACAAATGAAATTGAAAAACTATGTTAATGTTTTTCAGGAACTGATATACTTAATGAATTGAATGATTTAATTTTATATTAGTGATAGTTCAGATAAAATCTAAATAGTAGATGAATATTGACACTAAACACACATACAATTTGAAAAATAAATTTATATTTTTTGTGATTCCATATTGGTATACCAATATGTTACCTCATTGTTTTGATGTAATTCACATTGAATAAAAAAATATGTTAAATGTTTCATTAAATTAATATAAATATCATGGTGAAAGACAATGATGAACTATGATATCAAGGGGGCTTGTTCAATTGGTTTATTCAACCAGAATGGTATCCCATGAGTATTTGTGAGAAAAATGGAATGTTACTTGTGAGCCATATGTGATGAAGCCTTTAGAGGAAAATAAAATTATTTAATTATTGAAAAAAAGGTTCCTAATGGTTATTCTATAAACATATCTAATCATTTCAATAGAAGGGATTTGAAACAAAAATCCGTAAAACCCCATGATTATATCATCCTTCTAAATGAATTGATTCAAATTGAAATCCAACACTTACTAAACAATAATTTAAGGGTCATGATAATTCACTTAAGTCGTTTTTAGATATATCTATTTGATTAAATATTATCTAGGTAATTCTTGATTAAAATTCAACATTAGGTTCTTTTAATATTGTGTCGTATGGAAAAAACATTCCACAATGATTTGTCCCATGATTGAAAAATTTAACAATTAATCTTCCAAATAATGAAATTATTCAATGAAATATTTCCTTTTGTTGGATGTATCAAACTAAAATAAAAATATGTGCACCGATATATTATGGTTGAAACATGAATCATCCTAATGGATCCACTGTGAGAGGTTATCTTTCTTGAGAATATATTGATTTTTTATCAATGTATTTCTCTGATGTTAGAAGAAAATATAACTTGGTAATGAGAAATAAATATGAGTAGTCTTGGTAAATTTATCCCTCATTTACATATCTTCCCCATGAAGTATAAAATCATGGGATATATAAAATGGAAACATTGATCCTTGAATAGTAGTATATGGTGCTTGTATAGTCTTGTTTACCTATAGTTTGTTTGATAACTATATAAAGTATGCAATATTAATATTTATATCTTATCTCATACTATGTAATTTCTCATATACCTTAAATATTTATTATATTTTTATGAATGATACATAAAAACATGATAAGTATATTTCATCTATCTTATCCTTTGAGAAAAAGATATGCCTTTCAAAGAAAAGTGTTTCATGATTGATTAAAATCCAAGGTATGAACATTACATTAATTAACTTAAAATATTTATAATAATATTATTTTATTATTCATATATATATATCATGTAATAATGTTACCTATTGAATCCATCTCTCATGAGTAGATAATCTTGGAATTTAGTCCCAATCCTTTGGTTTATGAATAAAAATATTTATTAATCAGTGGGTATAAATTTGGTATAGCTGACCGAGAAGTGAAAATCAGAACACATCATGATGGTGTTAAGTTAAATGAACCAACTATATGTTATTCATGTGCATGAGATATTAGGCCTAAGTATGAAATTTTTTTTATTAAGAACTAGTTTGGAAAATATTTTAATCAAATTACTACCCTCATTCATGAGTCACTATGATGAAATGAAAACTGTTTGATTCAATGAAATGACATTATAAATTCATTAAATACTATACATTCATGGTTATTGAAATGATTTTATTTTAAGCTGCCAATGAAGAATATATTTTCAAATCAATTTGAAATAATAGTTTTTGTTGTGAAGAATCATTTGTGACCTTATTGCAGTGTCATTATTGAATAAATCCTATAAAGGCCCAAACCCTCACTTCTACATTCAGTGATAATAACATTCTATGTATTATATTCATAAAATATAACTAAATATTATATATTACATATTACATTCCATGACCTTTCAAGTTCTAGGATTTTGAGAATTAAACAAAACTATTAATTTTATCAGATTTAAAAAAATTACTAATTCGCTTTGTATGTGTTAACTCTATAAAAAATACATCTATTTCAAAACTCTTAAAATTCCTGTGAAAATATTTTCAAAGCATCAGATGAGTATTAAATATCCTAATAAGGGGTTTTAAAAACCCGTGAAAAATATATTAATAAATATTTATTTAAAACTCTTTGAAAGCTTTTATATCATATATATATATATGTATTATAATACATTTCAAACACTTCTTTTAAAAAATGTGTAATTTTGAAATCCTGAAAATACATATCCTTTAAAAATTTCATGGTATTTACCTTAAAATCATATTGAATATAATATTACTTTTATAGATTAAACTGATATACGAAATATCCTATTAAAACCATGTGGAAATAAACAATATCACTTGTAGGATAATGTCTCATGAGGTCATGGTTTCACTCTATAATGATTGAGACATTATATATAATTTTTTTTCTACATAAATATTGTTATATATTATATAATATTATAAAAATATAAAATAAAGAGAAAACAAAAAATTATATATCATTAATAAAGATCATCACAATATTCATATATGAATGTAATTAAAATTATAGATAATAAAATTAGAAAAAAAATGAAATAGTGTATCTAAAATGTGAAAGTATGGATCACCCCAATCTATTACGATAATTGTTCCCAATGAAAACACTATAGAAATATAAGAGGAATATTATTAAAGCAATCAAATATTTATGAAAAATGAAACATTATCCTTATATTAAGTTGGAGTTAATTTTTAGTGAATTAATGAATTTTTATTTATTGAGTATAAATAGAAATGTGACTATTGGTATTTGACCAATATATGACCATTGGTCAATATGTCCACTGGTTAATACGGCCATTTGGAACTATAACATTGGTCGATAATATTACCATTATAATTTTTTTGTATAAATGAAAAATTATAATTGATATAGAAAAAATAATATATGATCTCAACTAGTAGAGTCATTCCATTTGAATTCTTCACTACTATAAAACTAGCCTTTGATAGTGATAGAAATGGACTTTATGAGCGCTAGGAAATCGCTAACTATATGAGTCGTGTTAAAAGCCCTGGATTTTTATGAGAGCTAAAAAATAACTGTTAAAAGGGTACTTTATCAGCGCTAAACAATGCATTAATAAATGGGACCATTATCATCGATTTAAAAAGTGCTGATAAAGGAACAATTTATCAGCACTTTAATTTATCACTGCTAAAGGAACCATTTATCAGTGATTCTATAAGTGATGACAAAGGTTTTTTTATCAGTGCTTATAGAACTAATGAAAAAGGACCTTTTATCATCACTTTAATGAGCCCTAATAAAATATTCCTTTATCAGTACTACTATGATCATTGATAAATTAGAACTTTCTCAGTACTTTTAAAGAGATCTAATAAATGTGGCCTTTATCAGCACTTTTAAATGCACTAATAAAGAGTCATACTACAGTGTGTTTTAATAGCGCACTACAACACTAAAAACACAACATATACCAAAAAATACTATCTCTAATATACTATTTAAATGAAATGAAATTTATAATAAAAACATAATAAAAAATAACTATAATTTAGACATTGCAAACATTAGTCCATACAATTACATATATAAAAATTATTACATACATTAAAAAAATCAATGTTTCTTTAACTTTTAATCTAGACCCAACTCATGATATTGCAGAACAAACCACCCATGTTCAAGAAATAGAATGAACCTGTATAAGAAAAGAATTATTATGTTAGTAAAAATAAATAGAAATAAATTAACAGAGAGTGGTAATTTTACAAAAATTCATGTCAATTTTAAATAGAAAGATGCACTTGAAGTCAAATTGGTAATATCATGCATCATACTGAGGTGTGGCTGAATCCCAAAAATCAAAAATGACATATGGACCGTTATCCTAAATTATCAAAATAATATGAAATTGTTTGTTTAGTTTTTGAGTAGGTTAGTTTTTTTACTAAAATTGATGACAATTTTAAATAAAAATTCACATACAGTCATACAGGTCACACATGGCATCATATTGAGGTTTGGATAATTCCTACACATTCCAAATAACTTATGGATTTATTTCCCAAAGTATCAAAACTATTTGAATTTGTTTTCTTAGTTTTGAGTATGTCACTTTTCTTCTTTACAAAAATGTTATATTACACTTGAAACATGTACTTTTACTCACACAGATCACATATTGTATCAGTTTTACATGATATTGATTCCTACATGTCATAAATGACTTGTGAATAGATTTCCTAAAATATCATGAAAATACAACAACATTTTCTCAGATTTCAATATGTGAAACTTATTAATGTCAAATGTTGTTTTTAAATTGACAACAGACACATTTATCCAATTTCCTTTTTTACTAAAATTACATTCAATTTCCAATAGTAAGAAGTAATTGGATTCATACCAGAAAAATCAAGTGTCAGATGCATGTTTGGTTTATTCCTACACATCCCAAGGTCACAAAAAAAATCTTAACTGTCAATGTTACCAAGATTTCCATTGAGATTATTTATTGAACTACCAAAACTACATGAGCAACTTCAAACAAACCACATAAACTGAAAAAAATGAATCCAGTAGTATAAGAAAAAAATTATTATGAGTAATACTATAAATAAATAAATTAAACATAAATACAAAATAATACAGTAATTCTATGGAAAATGATATTATTGTGTAAATATCAATATTCCCAATATGATTGAGTAGTAGAGGGAACTTGTTGGAAAGTGGTAAATTTCAACACTATAGGGGTGAAACGTTTTTAGGGAGAATGATTTTATAGATGATTTTGTGTATAAAGGCATGAAAGATTGATAAAGCACCCTAGATCGAACAATTGAATCAACTTATATAAGAAAACAATTATTATATGGGTACTACTGAAAAATAAAATTAAAAATAATTATGAAAAAATACATTAATTATATGGAAAATGATTTTACTATGCACACATCAAGATTATCACTATAATTGAGTAGAGGAAGAATCGTTGCTCTTCTTTCAAGGGCTGTAGAGGTAACATGAAATAATGTGAAAATGCACAACTGTAATGGTGAAAAGGTTTTAAGGGGAAATAATTAGTAATTTTGGAAAGAGCACCCCAAATTGAAACAAAGAATCTCCCTATATAAGAATAAACTTATTATGTGAGTAATACTAAAAAATACATTAATCATAAATATAAAACAACACATTAATTCTATGGAAAATTATTTTACTATACAAGCATCAAGATTACCTCTCCTATTGAGGAGAGGTAGCGTCATTGATATTATTGAAAATGATGTAGAGGTAACATGAAAGAAAGTGATAAATGCCCCACTCTAGGGGTGAAATTGTTTTAAATGAGAAGAATAGTGAAAGTTTGACAGATCATCCCCACTCAGACAAACGAATAAACATTTATAAGGAAACTATTATTATGTTTGTAATATAAAAAATAAATAAACTAAACATAAATATGAAAGAATAAATTTATTATTTATACACCCATTTTACTATGAAAGTAACATTATTACCTCAATAATTTAGCTGAGGAAGTTTTGTTGCACTTCCCATAAAGATAGTGGAGGTATCTTGAAATAAATTGATAAATATGTCACTGTATCGGTGAAATTGTTTTAAGGGGGAGAGGCATGAAAGTTGGACAGAGCACCCCATCTGAAAAAAATCAACATGTAAAAGAAAACATTTATTAAGTGAGTAATACTAACAAATAAATTAAACATAAACATGAAATAATACATTAATTCTATGGACAATTTTTTTACTGTGAAGACATCAAGATTACCCTCGTAATTTCGCAGAGGTAGTGTCATTTCTCTTCTATCAGAGGCATGAAACGTGGATATAAATATTATAAAATAATAAAAATATATAAGGAATAATTAAAATTAAATCAACATTTTATTATATAATTTTTCTATAAAATATAGAAAGTATATCATAACATTAACTTTACATATTTCCAAAGGGATTCCTACATTATAGTTTGTTCATCCATCATTTTTAGAAGACATTTTCTGATGAGTAGTAAAATAGTTAATTTATATAATTTTAATGTAGTAGAGAACATATAATATTTTGAGAAAAAATGATAATATATAAAAAAACACTTTTACCTTCTCATTAAACCCACTTTCTTTTTTTCAATGTTTCAAGGAAATGGTTCTTCTATATAGAATAGTAATCCTCTCTTTATGTTCTCATATAACATAAAATACATTTTATACATTGGGACTAACATTAAATGATTGTGATGTCTAAAATAAAGGGTCATCCTCGATTGAATTTTCATCTGAATAAACATTTTTTTAGTATCTAACAAGAAAAGCAACAAATTGTTTTAGACCAGAGATATAAAATACTTTCACTGCTTGTGAAACCATTATGAACATATGGTATTTTTTCCCTTCCACACTAAAATTCACCTTCACAATTCCCATTACATTAAATTTCACTCAATTGGTATTGTTAACCCATTTTCAATGGAAACAAATCACTTGAATTTTTTTATAATAAAACTTGTATGTATGTTCAATAATGCCAAAATATGACATAATTTCATAAACTAGATTTCTATCCTTCAAACTAGACATGTTCATCACTTCATCCATAAGAGTAACACACACTATTTTTAATCATACAGAAGTCATCATTTTCTTTTTTAAAGAATATACAGTCATTGATTACAAAACCTGTGTAATATATAACAATTTCATTTAGTCATATGGATAGACATTGAATTAATTCAGAAATTGAATTCATTTTTTTAGATAAATCCTTATAAATTTGATCTCATAACCATATTATAATCCTTTTATTATGTGTATTTGATATCCATCCTTCAGCCTTGATGGATTAAAATCTCTAAGAATTTCTTCATGGGCATCAATGTATGGATAAACATCTTCACTATTATGTAATATGTAAATATGTTCTTGAACCTGCTCTGTCAAGGTAATTTTTGCAAATTATCTTCCATAAATCCCTTCACCAATAAGACATTCATTGTTATAAGCCTTTTGGAGATTGATGCTTTCAACAACTGATTGGTAATTAGAAAATAATTCAATATCTTCTTCAATAATATATCGGTCTGCCATACAACCTTCTAGCCTACTTCAATTCATGAAATATGCAACATCCCAGGTAAATAAAGAATAAAGAATTTTCATATTTATCAATATTTACGAATTAAATGTTAATTTTATTTTAAAGGGGTTGCTATGTTCGACTGCGTACCCGATACGTAACGATGAGTTTCTTTGAAACTTACGTAGTACACTAGTAATAAAATAATATAATTTTAAATTTTAGTTAACAAGTAGCCGTTGTACTGGTGGGAATGGATAGAAATAACTAAAATATGATTATATATGTTTTTAAATGTTTATACATTTACCCAATAAAAGATAAAGGCTTAAAATACAGAAAGAGTTCAATTTTAGGGCATATATACTATAATTTTCACTAAAGGTTCACTTATCACCTTTTAATGGTGAACCATCATTAAATATAGTTTTGATCACTCTTATACTTTATTTTGGACCAAATATAACACTTCTTTAGAATCGGGACATCAAAATTTACTTTGTGTAAATTTTTGGTACCTTTCTGATAAAGTTCATTTTTTTATGAATAGTGTAAAATGTTGTATTTTAATTCAAAACCTCTTTTTAATCTAATTTATTTATATTATTAGATTATTATTTTAATTGGTTTAAAAGTGAAATTAGAAAATATTTTTACCAGTTAATCCAATGGTGGTCATTGGAATCAATTTCACTTTGAAATTGGACTTAAACTGGTGTCAATCTTTTGATACTTATTGTTTCATAAAAACACGCTATTTGTCATGACAGCGGGAATTAATTATTAAATTAATTAATTTGACTTATATGTTTTGAATTTTGTAAAATGGACTTCATTTTTTAATTCTTAATATCAAATATAGCTTAGGGGGAATATTTGGTAATTTTCTGAAAAACTTCAATTTTTGATGAATAGTGAAACCACTAAGTGGTAATCAAGCAAACTGATTTTTCTGTTAAATGAAAGTTTACCACTAATGTCTATTGATTTTTGAAAATCCGACATACATGGTTGTCATTAAGAAGTAAAATGTGGTTCAATGAGATTAAAATAATTTTTTGGTGAATAGTAACTTTTTTTCATTAATCGCGATTAGTGGTAATTAGTGTAGTTTAAGGTAAAAATGGTATTATAAGAATGTGAAAACACCATGAAACTTGTCCTACACCTATTGGGTGAGTCATGGCCGACCAAGACAAGCCATGGGCCAACTTGGGGACCCCATGGAGCCACTTTAGTTGGAAAATGACATTAATATATTTTTATTTAATGTTAAAGTGAAAATGACACTAACATAAATTGTTTTACTAAAATAATTTTTGAGTGGGGTTATACAAGTCCAAATTTTGATTATAAATAGTCATTGGAAAGATAAAAAGATTTACTACATCATAGTATTTTTTTTATAAATTTTAGACATTAAATAAATTAAATTATATATGACATAATAATGATGCAGCGATGACATCATTATTTGACGATTTAAATAAAATGGAAAGATAATGTAAAATCTATGAACTACACATGTCCAAAACCAATTGGATGAGTGTATTTAGAACCCTTATCACCTTATCCACGAATTATATCAATGTGGGACCTTTTAAAACCGAAACACATTTTCAAATAAAGTAAAATTTCTTTACTTTCCAAAAGTTCCCCTCCTCTCCTCTTATAAAAGGCCCCCACCTCCTCCCCATTTCACACACTTCTCAAGCCTTTGGCTCGGCCAACCCCTGCCCAATTACTCTCTACACATCCCTCTCCTCATCCTAGAGGATTCCCTTTGGGCAGAATCCTTTCAAAGGAAGCCTTTAGGCTCAAATCAAAAGGGAGTTACACTTTTAAAGGTAATTCATTCTCTCTTGTTCATTTGTTTTATTTTGCTTCTCCAACCCTCTAAACTCTTTTTATTTACTTCTTTTGTAACAACACCAGTATCTTCAATATACTAGGTCGTTGTTATAATATTTATTTGAGCTACACTCTCACAAAACTACATAAAATGGTTAAATAACATACGGTTTCCGTGGATGGCGAAATTCTGCCTCCCGAAACGATGATTGTTCAATACTCATTTAAAACCTTCAAAGGTGGCCATTATGATGTCACTATTTTTATATATGATATATAATATGTTTATGTTTTCTTTAATCTTCTGTATTTTTCATTTTTGGCATACCTTTATGGTTTCTATTATGGGTAAACACGATATCTTCATTTAAGGAAGTGCGGACTACCGCCCCCTCAAAGTGATGTGATTCGTTAATGCCATATGTGGGACGTGTAAAGGATGGATTTAAAGTTCTTATATATGATTTTATACTGGAATTATAATATACCTCTATATCATTATTATTTATTTCCATTAAAGTATGAGATAGAAATGAAAGTAGCGTTCATGCGTACGTACGGCTTACCGTCTCCATGAACGGTGCATTTCATTTCATATCCCCAAATGTAATGTACTATTAAAATTACATTTATATAATGTATATATATAATTAATGATATATCTAAATGATGAATATAATTCTGGAATTTAAATATACATACCTCTCATTTTGTTTTAATTCCACTAATATGACAAAGAAATGAAAGTAGCGTTCATGCGTACGTACGGCTTACCGTCTCCATGAACGGTGCATTTCATTTCTTACCTATAAATGATTATGTAATATTATAAATACATGTATATGATGGATATATATGATATATATGATATCCAAATCAGGAATTTCATTCTGGATATAAAGAACTTTTGACCACATGAACAACATGTAATTGTAAGAAGTCAACTTTCGACTTAAGAACCAAATACTGACAAAACAAACATTATTAACTTAAATGGTTACATAATGTTTATAACATGGCAGTAAGTGATATAAAAGGAATAATAAACTTTAAAAAGGTTCTTAATCAATTATAAATTAACTCAAGTTTATTATTCAGGACGTTAAAGAACGATCGAGTCAAGGCGGACCCAAGGTATGGGACTTCGTCTCAATCTCCTTTCATTGAGGCATATTTTATTTTATACACAACTTTATTTTATACGGTGTATAAACCCCTTTGACTTTTACGTTTATTCAAAAGGAATCTTTTTATATGAAGCGTTTACTAAACGACAAAAGGGAATGTTTTTTTGTCGTACGTATGCGGCGACAACGACTTCTCCGCCGTCGTGACCGTTATTTGAGTTTC
Source organism: Viscum album (assembly GCA_963277665.1). NCBI lineage: Eukaryota > Viridiplantae > Streptophyta > Magnoliopsida > Santalales > Viscaceae > Viscum > Viscum album. Next base: position 993,465,697 of record OY728146.1, read on the forward strand.
GGCTTCCTCTACAAGCCATACATTCTTTTTAAAAGAAAAATAAATACCATGTTTTACTTTTCTTTTACTTTGGTATTGAAAATGGTTTTCATAATGTTTTTAAATCAATGTGTTGTATTGATATCTCGTGATTGAAATGTGGAAATTGTATGATTCATTTATGCATGTTTTATGTGATATGATTATGTTATGGTTCTTGGGCATTATTATGAAGACGGGTGGTTCCATGATAAACTAAGGGCGGGTGAGCCCGTTATAGCTCTCCAATGTATTGGGTAACGCGAAGGAGTGAAACATTAAGGTTTCTCCGAAGAGATTTTAGGCAATATACTGTGATGGGTATTCCAAACGTAACCAAGAGGGTTACTCCCTACGTAAGAATGTTATGAATGCCTCAAGTTACCTTATGTCTTATGATTTCTATGATTTATTCATGATTTGATTAGGTATGTTAAAGTGATTATGTTTTATGGGTAAAGTATGATTTCACTCTTATGTATGTATGTACCCATGTTTCCTTTCCATGTTTTTATAACCCATACTGAGTTTTTATGCTCATCCCAAGTTTTTGAAATGTTTTTCACAGGTCAAGGGAAAGGTACATGATAAGATGATAGAGTCAAAGATGTGTCAAGAATTAATCCATGTATTATTTTAAATGTGTTTCCATTGATGGGAATGAAGAATACTATCTTTATGTAACCACTTTGTTTATATGTGGAATGTAATGAAAGTTTTATGATCTAATTCTCTAAAACTCTAAACCCGAAAAGATCCTCAATGTGTAATCTTGTAATAACTCAAGATTAAGTAAGGTTTAAGGCTGGGGCCTTATAGTTGGTATCAGAGGTCGGTTTAGACAACTTTAGGAGTTAGAAAAGTGTTAAATTATAATATGATTGAAATGATATAGCATTTACGGATTACCATGTTGCTTCGCCTAAGATATTTCTGTGTTCAGAATGGTTTTCCGCAGAGGAAACAAAGCAGCTATGTTGGGACGACATCAGGAGAAAGATAACCTTCCAAATCAGCAACCTGAGATGGTCGGAATCGGAACTGAACAGTTTGTTGCAGTGATGGCACAGTTCACTCAGGCTATAAATGGTGGTGGTATCCATGCACGAGATCAGCCAGATCAACCACAGAGGAACATGTCAGTGGTGGAACATTTCATGAGGCAACATCCCCCATCATTCAGAGGATCATCTGACCCTGTGCAAGCTGAAGGGTGGATTAAAGCACTGGAGAAGATTTTTGATGTCATGGGGTGTTCAGAAAATCAAAAGGTTAGTCTTGCTGTTTACCGTTTTGAAGGTGAAGCTGATCAGTTGTGGTCGATGGTGAAAAATATAAGGGATAGTGATGAGATTGAGGATCTTCACTGGGATGAATTCAAAGGTATGTTTCTTGAGAAATATTTTCCTAAGGTGGTTCGTCTTAGGATGGAAAAGCAGTTCCTAGAATTGAGGCAGGAGGATGATTCAGTGGCTGCTTATGAAGAAGATTTCACTCGATTGGCAAGGTATGCTCCAAACTTCATACGAGATCTTGATAGTAAAATAAACCGTTTTTACTCAGGGATAAAGCCAAGGTATCGAAGGGCTTTAGCTTCTTGTGAGTTCAAAAGTTATGAAAAACTTGTTCGATGTCCTGAGAATGTGGAAATGGAGTTTGCCGATGACCAAGTTTTCTATAACAACCAGCAGAAGAAGAGACCGAGGTGGCAGGAGAAAGGTAAGAATTCTTCAAGAAAGTCTGATGGTAAGAGAACTAAGTTTCCAGTTTGTGATAAATGTGGCAAAAGGCATGCTGGGGAATGTCTTCTGAATTCTGGGAAGTGCTACCGATGTGGTAAGATGGTACATAAGGCTCGTGATTGCACTCAAAAGGATCAAGGTGAAGGTAAGAACAAATTTGATTTACAGTTAGTGAAATGTTATAAGTGCAATGAGATGGGTCACTATGCAAACGAGTGTCCGACAAGGAGCTTGAGTGATGGGAAGCAGTTACACTACAAGCAGAAAGGGGTGGTGAAATCCTTTGCAACTACTTCAGCAGATGTCGGGCCATCAAATGAAGTTGTATCAGGTACTTTGTTTGTTTTTTCAGATTATGCCAGTGTGTTGTTTGATTCGGGGTCTACACATTCTTTCATCTCTGAAACCTATTCTAGTAAAATGGGAATACCATCTCAAGAAATGACTCCTGAACTTTTGGTAAAAATACCTGGGGGAAGTGTCGAGGCAAAAAGAATTTATAAGAATCTTCATATCCTTATCTGTGGAAAGAACCTACTTGCAAACCTTATTGTTCTACCTCTATTAGAGTTTGATGTTATCCTGGGTATGGATTGGCTCTCTATTTACCATGCTAAGATTGACTGTAGAGCTAAAGAAGTTTCTTTTCAGAAATACTTTCAGTTTGTTTACAAGAATGAACCCTTACTTTTGATAACATATCAAGAGGCCGAGAAACTTGTGAAAGATGGAAATGAATGTTACCTTGTACACATCGTTGAAAATAAAGGAACTGTTCAGATTAATGATGTGCCAGTGGTAAATGAGCATCCTGATGTTTTTCCTGATGAGTTTCCTGGAATAATACCAGATCGGGAAGTTGAGTTTACTATTGACTTAGTTCCTGATGCTAAGCCAATTTCAAAACCCCCTTATCGAATGGCACAAATTGAACTTTTAGAGTTGAAGGAGCAATTGCAAGATTTATTAGATAAAGGTTTCATTAGACCTAGCACATCACCATGGGGTGCTCCTGTTTTATTTGTTAAAAAGAAATATGGTTCTATGAGACTTTGCATTGATTATAGAGCCTTGAATAATATCACTGTTAAGAACAAATATCCTTTGCCTCATTTCGATGATTTGTTTGATCAGCTCCAGGGAGCTCAGTTTTTTTCAAAGATTGACTTGAGATCGGGGTACCATCAGCTGAAGGTCAAGGAGGTAGATATTCCGAATACCGCGTTCCGTACGAGATATGGCCATTATGAATTTGTAGTAATGCCTTTTGGGATAACCAATGAACCTGCTGTATTCATGGACTTAATGAATAAAATTTTCCATGAGTACTTGGATAAGTTTGTGTTTGTGTTTTGAGGTTTGTGAAGAGGTTATGTGTGCCTTGTGATTCACAGTTGAAGAATGAGTTGTTTTTTCATCCTGGCAGTACTAAGATGTATAGAGATCTGTGGGAGTATTACTGGTGGGATGGAATGAAAAGAGATATTGCTGATTTTACTGTGAAGTGTTTGACATGTCAACAAGTTAAAGCAGAGAGGCAGTTACCGAAAGGGATGTTTCATCCTTTACCAGTGCCAGAGTGGAAATGCGAAAACATATCCATGGACTTTGTTGTGGGATTACAGAAGACATCTCGAGGTAATAATGCAATCTGGGTTATTGTTGATCGCTTGACCAAATCTGCTCATTTCCTTGCTATACGAGATACTCTCTCTCTTGATCAACTTTCCCATTTGTATCTTAAAGAGATAGTCAGGTTACATGGAGTTCCTCTCTCCATTGTATCGGATTGTGATCCCAGGTTTACTTCTAACTTTTGGAAAGGCCTTCAGAAGTTGTTGGGTACTGAATTAAATTTTAGTACAGCTTTTCATCCTCAATCAGATGGGCAGTCAGAACGAACAATTCAGACATTGGAGGATATGCTACGAGCTTATTCTATGGATTATCAGGGAAGATGGGACCAACATCTTTCTTTGGTTGAATTTTCTTATAATAACAGTTTCCATTCCAGTATACAGATGGCACCATTTCAGGCATTATATGGGAAGCGGTGTCGAACTCCAGCTTTCTAGGATGAAGTGGGTGAAAGGAAGTTGATGGGACCAAAATTGGTAGAAGAGATGGCAGAAAAAGATCAGTTGATTCAGAAGCACTTGAGAACATCTCAGAGCAGGCAGAAGAGTTATGCAGATAACCGGAGGAAGGATATATCTTTCGAGGTAGGTGATCATGTTTTTCTCGAGGTTTCTCATTGGAAAAGTGTGATGAGATTTGGTAAGAAAGGAAAGATGAGTCCAAGGTTTATTGGACCATATGAAATTCTGGAGAGAGTTGGATCAGTTGCATACCGGGTGGCTTTACCTCCGAGTTTATCTCAGGTACACAATGTTTTTCATGTTTCAATGTTGAGAAAGTATATGCCAGATCCATCTCATGTTTTGAGTCCAGAGGTAGTTCAGCTGGAAGAGAACCTATCTTATGAGGAACAACCGTTCTAGATTCTTGACCACAGGGAGCAAGTGTTACGAAATAAGGTGATTCATCAGGTAATGGTTTTGTGGAAAAACCATGTGATTGAAGAGGCAACGTGGGAATCTGAAAATGCTATGAGGGATAAATACCCCCACTTATTTTGATAAGTGAATAAAATTGCGAGGACGCAATTCCCAAAAGGGGGGAAGGATGTAACATCCCAGGTAAATAAAGAATAAAGAATTTTCATATTTATTAATATTTACGAATTAAATATTAATTTTATTTTAAAGGGGTTGCTATGTTCGATAGCGTACCCGATACGCAACGATGAGTTTCTTTGAAACTTACGTAGCACACTAGTAATAAAATAATATTATTTTAAATTTTAGTTAACAAGTAGCTGTTGTACTGGTGGGAATGGATAGAAATAACTAAAATATGATTAGATATGTTTTTAAATGTTTATACATTTACCCAATAAAAGATAAAGGCTTAAAATACGGAAAGAGTTCAATTTTAGGGCATATATACTCTAATTTTCACTAAAGGTTCACTTATCATCTTTTAATGGTGAACCGTCATTAAATATAGTTTTGATCACTCTTATACTTTATTTTGGACCAAATATAACTCTTCTTTAGAATCGGGACATCAAAATTTACTTTGTGTAAGTTTTTGGTACCTTTCTGATAAAGTTCATTTTTTTATGAATAGTGTAAAATGTTGTATTTTAATTCAAAACCTCTTTTTAATCTAATTTATTTATATGATTAGATTATTATTTTAATTCGTTTTAAAGTGAAATTAGAAAATATTTTTACCAGTTAATCCAATGGTGGTCATTGGAATCAATTTTACTTTGAAATTGGACTTAAACTGGTGTCAATCTTTTGATACTTATTGTTTCATAAAAACACGCTATTTGTCATGACAGCTGGAATTAATTATTAAATTAATTAATTTGACTTATATTTTTTGAATTTTGTAAAATGGACTTCATTTTTGAATTCTTAATATCAAATATAGATTAGGGTGGATTTTTGGTAATTTTCTGAAAAACTTCAATTTTTGATGAATAGTGAAACCACTAAGTGGTAATCAAGCAAACTGATTTTTCTGTTAAATGAAAGTTTACCACTAATGTGTATTGAATTTTGAAAATCCGACATACATGGTTTTCATTAAGAAGTAAAATGTGGTTCAATGAGATTAAAATAATTTTTTGGTGAATAGTAACTTTTTTTCATTAATCGCGATTAGTGGTAATTAGTGTAGTTTAAGGTAAAAATGGTATTATAAGAATGTGAAAACACCATGAAACTTGTCCTACACCTATTGGGTGAGTCATGGCCGACCAAGACAAGCCATGGGCCAACTTGGGTCCCCATGGAGCCACTTTAGTTGGAAAATGACATTAATATATTTTTATTTAATGTTAAAGTGAAAATGACACTAACATAAATTGTTTTACTAAAATAATTTTTTAGTGGGGTTATACAAGTCCAAAATTTGATTATAAATAGTAATTGGAAAGCTAAAAATATTTAGTACATCATAGTATTTTTTTTATAATTTTTAGACATTAAATAAATTAAATTATATATGACATAATAATGATGCAGCGATGACATCAATATTTGACGATTTAAATAAAATGGAAAGATAATGTAAAATCTATGAACTACACATGTCCAAAACAAATTGGATGAGTGTATTTAGAACCCTTATCACATTATCCACGAATTATAACAATGTGGGACCTTTTAAAACCGAAACACATTTTCAAATAAAGTAAAATTTCTTTACTTTCCAAAAGTGCCCCTCCTCTCCTCTTATAAAAGGCCCCCACCTCTACCCCATTTCACACACTTCTCAAGCCTTTGGATTGGCCAACCCCTACCCAATTACTCTCTCCACATCCCTATCCTCATCCTAGAGGATTCCCTTTGGGCAGAATCCTTTCAAAGGAAGCCTTTAGGCTCAAATAAAAAGGGAGTTACACTTTTAAAGGTAATTCATTCTCTCTTGTTCATTTGTTTTATTTTGCTTCTCCAATCCTCTAAACTCTTTTTATTTACTTATTTTGTAACAACACCAGTATCTTCAATATACTAGGATGTTGTTATAATATTTATTTGAGCTAAACTCTCACACAACTACATCAAATGGTTAAAGAACATACGGTTTACGTGGATGGCGAAATTCTGCCTCCCGAAACGATGATTGTTCAATACTCATTTAACACCTTCAAAAGTGGCCATTGTGATGTCACTATTTTTATATATGATATATAATATGTTTATGTTTTCTTTAAGCTTCTGTATTTTTCATTTTTGGCATACCTTTATGGTTTCCATTATGGGTAAGCACGATATCTTCATTTAAGGAAGTGCGGACTACCGCCCCCTCAAAGTGATGTGATTCGTTAATGCCATATGTGGGATGTGTAAAGGATGGATTTAAAGTTATTATATATGATGTTATACTGGAATTATAATATACCTCTATATCATTATTATTTCTTTCCATTAAAGTATGAGATAGAAATGAAAGTAGCGTTCATGCGTACGTACGGCTTACCGTCTCCATGAACGGTGCATTTCATTTCTTATCCCCAAATGTAATGTACTATTAAAATTACATGTATATAATGTATATATATAATTAATGATATATCTAAATGATGAATATAATTCTGTAATTAAAATATAAATACCTCTCATTTAGTTTTAATTCCACTAATATGACAAAGAAATGAAAGTAGCGTTCATGCGTACGTACGGCTTACCGTCTCCATGAACGGTGCATTTCATTTCTTACCTCTAAATGATTATGTAATATTATAAATACACGTATATGCTGGATATATATGATATATATGATATCCAAATCAGGAATTTCATTCTGGATATAAAGAACTTTTGACCACATGAACAACATGTAATTGTAAGAAGTCAACTTTCGACTTAAGAACCAAATACTTACAAAACAAACATTATTAACTTAAATGGTTACATAATTTTTATAACATGGCAGTAAGTGATATAAAAGGAATAATAAACTTTAAAAAGGTTCTTAATCAATTATAAATTAACTCAAGTTTATTATTCAGGACGTTAAAGAACGATCGAGTCAAGTCGGACCCAAGGTATGGGACTTCGTCTAAATCTCCTTTCATTGAGGCATATTTTATTTTATACACAACTTTCTATTATACGGTGTATAAACCCCTTTGACTTTTATGTTTATTTAAAAGGAATCTTTTTATATGAAGCATTTACTAAATGACAAAATGGAATGTTTTTTTGTCGTACGTATGCGGCGACAACGACTTCTCCGCCGTCGTGACCGTTATTTGAGTTTCGGCTTCCTCTACAAACCATACATTCTTTTTAAAAGAAAAATAAATACAATGTTTTACTTTTCTTTTACTTTGGTATTGAAAATGGTTTTCATAATGTTTTTATATCAATGTGTTGTATTGATATCTCGTGATTGAAATGTGGAAATTTTATGTTTCCTTTATGCATGTTTTATGTGATATGATTATGTTATGGTTCTTGGGAATTATTATAAAGACGGGTGGTTCCGTGATAAACTAAGGGTAGGTGAGCCCGTTATAGCTCTCCAATGCATTGGGTAATGTGAAGGAGTGAAACGTTAAGGTTTCTCCGAAGAGATTTTAGGCAATATACTGTGATGGGTATTCCAAACGTAACCAAGAGGGTTACTCCCTACGTAAGAATGTTATGAATGCCTCAAGTTACCTTATGTCTTATGATTTCTATGATTTATTCATGATTTGATGAGGTATGTTAAAGTGATTATGTTTTATGGGTAAAGTATGATTTCACTCTTATGTATGTATGTACCTATGTTTCCTTTACATGTTTTTATAACCCATACTGAGTTTTTATGCTCATCCCAAGTTTTTGAAATGTTTTTCACAGGTCAAGGGAAAGGTACATGATAAGATGATAGAGTCAAGGATGTGTCAAGAATTAATCCATGTTTTATTTTAAATGTGTTTCCATTGATGGGAATGAAGAATACTATCTTTATGTAACCACTTTGTTTATATGTGGAATGTAATGCAAGTTCTATGATCTAATTCTCTAAAACTCTAAACCCGAAAAGATCCTCAATGTGTAATCTTGTAATAACTCAAGATTAAGTAAGGTTTAAGGTTGGGGCCTTATAATATACCCTTTCAAAATCATTATATATCATTCAATGGGTACATCCATCTTTAATGGATAGGACTATATAGTAGAACCTCTCTTACAAAGTACACCATTAGGTGGAATATTATATCAAAGAATGATAGTGGGAAGAACATCCCTAATTCACATAATATGACTGTTATATCGTTAAATATAATGTGAAACTTCACCTGGTCTACAATATACTAAATATGGCTTCAAAAAATATGTATTGTCTTGTAAATTTATGTCATAAATTTTGAGTAAGAATGAAATGAAAATAATTAAGAATTAAATATGGTATCAAAACATTACAGTTGTGTGATTTTATTCCTTGTATCTTGAAATTTTTTATTGAAATAATATTCTTGATATTTGTTGAATACCCCTATGGATATTTTACACTAGTTAGGAAATGGAAAGTTTTAAATTTTTTATTATCTATATAGTGTGTAAGTTTCTAGAGGAAGAAATGTCTGCCTTTTACCCTTCACTAGTTATAAATCTTACCTTATACCCATTTCCATCATGTCCAACCTAGCCTTAAGGCCATCTTTCATTTTTCATAAAAATTATGTAACAATCCAATAACACAATCAAATAAATTTTTTTCAACATGAATGACATCCAGAAAATGTCTTACATACAAAAAATTTTAATATTGTAATTAAAAAAATTGATCTCTTCTTACAACTTGATTATATATGTTTTTTCGAAAATGGTTTACTAAAAACAGTGTCAGTATTATTACCTTTTTATTTTATTGTTGATCACCCATTACTGGATATGATATTGTTCCTTATTTGATATTCACATCACATAATGTCATATGAGATCTGTATTTATGTCATCGGGGTAAAAATTTACGATGTCCAAAAAATAATTTATTCGGTGATTATTTTAACTAAACTAAGTATTTGTGTTTTTAACAAATGATACCCCCAACATTCTTTTAATACTATAGCCTGATAAATTTCCATAAGCGATGAAGACATTTATCATTATGTAAAACATGGACCTCAATATGAATTCTTCACTTCAATGAGTATAATACATTATAACACAAGTATCCCACATCAATTTTAGATCTTCAATTAATGGATCCAAATAGGCAGCAGCATCATTATAGGGTTCTATTGGTCCAAATATAACCAAAGTGAACATAATGTATTTATTCTTCATGCATAACCATGGAATAAATTTATAATTTACAAAAATGATGGGCCATGTACTATGATTACTACTTTGTAGACCAAAAGTATGTATTCCATCTGTAGATAACGCAATATGAATGTTTCGCAGCTCATCTCAAAATTTAGGAAACTCATAATCAATTTTCTTCCACTAGAAGAATATGTTGTATGATGTATGTTCCCATATTTAATTCTTATATCTTAATTCCTTGTCAATTGCCTCACAGTATCTTATATAGTCTTCTAAATCATGGAATGATAGGAAATACCATACATATTTCAATATACTTGATTTATTTTTCATTTATCTATCTAGACCACACATAAGGAATTTTACGAGTAATTCATGGTCCTTGAGAAACAATATGAAATCATTTGGACATGCTAGTGTTTTTTTATAGATCATACCCATTGAAAGTAACATTTGTTTATCATAATATCTTAGGCAAGGTAGTTCATTTTCTTTTGGTATCATACCATACAAAAGACCAAGTAGTTTTTTAAAGATAGTGTCAATCCATCCACTACTATATTTCAAAATATATAACTTGAATACATAAGAAAATATTGAATATTTAATACAATTGGTATAAAATTATTTCTTAGAACAACGATTTGAATCCCTAAAAAACTCTATACAATCAAAAATTTCATCTTCAATTTCCACTTCCATTTATTACATGATATCCCCATCATATTTTACAATGGTATTCATATCAAATGTTTCATAAACCATAGTATCATTCCTATCGATGTCCACAAATATTGTTTCCCCATATTTAGTCCAACTTTTAAAGATTTGATCTATTCCGTGACAATTCAAATGTTCTTACAACTATTCTAGAATAATTATTCTTGAATAAAAAAATTTAAGTACGGATATGTGGTTTTTGGACGGTCTTCTTCATGATCTCGTTCAAATTCGATGAACTCTTTTACTCCATATTCATATTATTTTTTCAAACTATTCACATGAATCTATTTTCAGTTCATATCCATCCTATTGGATATAAAGTATTATTTTTATACAATATATAAATAAATAAACAAAATATATCTATTCTCAAAAGGGAAAGCTATAAAAACTTCTAATAAGGGAAACTCAATATTTGGTTGTTTCAATGAATTTCAGTATGTTGAATAAAATGGGTAATTGAATTTATGAAAAGAATTGCTCTATATAAAATCTTCCTTAAATCCCCTAAAATAATGAAAATATAATATAAAAAATTATAGAGTAATAAGAAACTAAAATATGATAAAAAAAGAATCATGAAATCTCATTTAATCAACTCAAATATATAAAAATGTATTGGAACATGTGATGTAACAGCCTAAGGAATTAATAAATTTAAAGTTAATGGTATATCAATGTTTAAAAAATCTCAAGACTTTTGGGATGTGATATCACCACATTGTCCAATCCCAAGGAAATTTTAGGAACTCTAATTGGATGTAAAATAGGTATTTTCTAATGGATTACATGAATATAATGTTTAAAAAACATATAGTTTTCTCATTATTTAATACGAGAATAAGTTTGTAAATTAATAAAGGTTGTGTATAAATTAAAACAATAACTAAGAGCTTGGTATTGGAGGTTATATTAATTATTAAAGAAATATTAATTTGAAAAATGATTGATTGATTATACTCATTACCTAAAAAATAATTTTATGTAGTTATTGAAAGATAATATAAATGTGGATGACATAAAATTTATATGTCCAAAAGATGAATGATGGTAATAATTTTCTATATTAACAATGACCAATTTTTAAATGTTGATGATTAGTGAGTTCAAATTTTCCTTTGTTTATAGGTGACTCATGGAATTCATGTGATATTTATTTCCCAATACATGTATGTGAGGGATGTGTTTTATAGATTTCAAAAGGAATATTTAAAATCCATGTTTAAACCCATTTAAAAATCAACAATATTTTCAAATATTGTGGAAAGAATGTCAATAAATATCATAGAGTGTGGGTGATTAGTTATATGCCAAAATTGTTGATAGTAAAACTATTAGACATTATATTTTTTACATTTCATATAGCTTTTTATCAAAGTGATTCCATAGAAATACACTTGTTATTAGTTAAACAAATACTCAAAAGTGTGAGAAATTCTTAAAAATATACATTTTCAATCATGGAATTATAATGTATTATAGTGGTATATATGTCACACAAAAAAGTGGTATAACTAGAAATGGGAAATCTCAAAAGTATTTTTTTTAAGTATTGATAGAGGGGGAGTATGATGATGTTGAAAAATTATAATATAATTAAAAAATAGTACATAGAATCAATGTATAATATTTCATATATTTTTACTAAAAGTATTTATAAATAATATTAGATTAATATAAAGATATAAAAAAATAAATTATATTTTATAAAAAGTGTAGATATATAATATGTTTGATTATTAAGAAAAAGTACAAAAAATTTGACAATAGATTTAGTTTCCAAAAAATCTAAAGACAACCATATATCCAACACCCAATATGGCCCATGATAGTGTCCAGGGGACATTCTTAATGCCTCTCATGCTAGAAATAAGCACCAGGGCATGAAAAACAACATAGTAGGACTGATTTAGCCCAAAAAATAAATAAAACTAGTTAAAAAAATTAATTAAAAACTACCTCTATACATCTATACATTGGATTCCCACAAAAAAATAGATAAATATAAAAAATAATATAGGAATTTATATAATATATAAGAAATTACCTTACATACCTTCGACTCCCTCGCACAAAAAATCCCCAGTTTCAATTTCTAAAATTTCACATGTATAGAATAAAAATGATAAAATAAAGAATTAAAAATATGTTTCATAGGTTTGGGCCATAAATTTTGGGAAATGTAAAAAAACTAAAACAACCATCAAAACTAAATGTGACACCTTGTTTCACCATCAAGTATAAAAACAATAAACTCTCCATGAGTGATCAAGTGTTGAATCAAAATTGGTAACTGAGAAAATCAGAAGGCCTACCTTGCATGTATACAATCAACAGAGCGCAAATAATGACATCATCGAAGAAGAAATAAAAAATGAATCAAAAAATACACAATGACAATTGGAAGGCCTACAATTCTAGGTTGTAGACAATATGAATCTCTCTTTATAAACCCTAATATCAATAAAACATTGGTTTTCAGAAAATATATTCGATAGGAAGTTGAGTGGTGTGATTCGAAGTTCAATTCACCGGGGAAGAGTGTCGGCAGCAAGTGGATTCTGCATAAATCTTCTAATATCACGATAGGTTCACAAATAGTTAACAATTTTTAATTAAATCAGGACACTTTTATCAGTGCTTAAAAATCATTGATAACGGTGGGTCTTTATCAGTGCCTAAAAAGCACTGATAAAATCAATCACTAGGAACATTGATAAATGTTAATTTTATCAGTGCTTATTTTAGCACTGATAAAGAAATTATATTTATAATTATAAATTTAAAATTTAAATATTTATATATATAATAAATATATATAAATATAAATAAATTAAATATATTACTTTTTAAATATATTTATTGTAATTTTATAATTTTTTATTAATTATTATAGAAGTATTTTTTTTAAATAATATTTATATCATTATATATATTTATATAATTATACATATATATAATAAATATATATAAATATAGTAAATATATTAACTATTTAAGTTAATTTATTAGAAATGTAATATTTATTAATGAATATATTATTATTTTCTTATAATTTTATAAATACTTTTACAAAAAATATATATATTTATTTATAATTATAAATATATATTTTTATACATATAATAAATTTACATTTCTAAATATTTTTATTTATAAATATTTTTTTTACAAATATGTTTTTACATTATTAATGAATATTTATTTTTAACTGCATATATATATATATGTTAAAAATAAGTGAATTTGAATAAATTAAAAATAAATACACTTTAACAATGTTGACAAAATGGATAAATTTTGTGTCTGTAAATTATATGTAAAAATGCATTAATTAGGTATATGTGAAATCTATATAACACATATTTGATCAATGTTATATTTAAAATCAAACAACATTCAATTATATGTCGAGTACTATGTAATTAGTCAATATTTTTAATTCATATTAATTTTAAATTATTAACCATTATTCAATATATATATATATATTACTATTTAATATAAAGTTAATAAATATTTTTTAATATATAAATCATATTTATATAAATTAATATATATCTATATATTTTATATACACAATTTAATAAAAATAATTATTATAATTATCTCATTTATAAAATATTTAATATATCAGAATGTATAATCAATTTATTCATTTTTATGAATAATTATTCAATTAATAAAAGTTTTAATATTTATTTAATAAACTCAATTTTATTTTTTATTTTTTTTATATTTTTATATTATTTATTCAGACCTTTATGAGTCCTAAAAAATCACTGATTAAATAAATATTAATCAGTTATGAAAATAAAGCACTAATATAGGTTACCCTTTATTAGTGCTAAAAATAAAGTTCTCATAAAGGATACTTGTTATCAACACTAAAAATAAAGCACTCATAAAGGTTCCCTTTATTAGTGCAACACAAAGTTCTGATATCAGTGATTTCCTTAGCACTGATAAATATTTCATTTATCAGAGTTTTTTTTCTAGCGATGATAAATACAGATGTTATTAAATGTGGGTTTAATAGTAGTGCCTATTTTTTAAAAAAAAAATGGGATGGAGGTATCGTCACTGGGTTTCACCCATGAAAAATGGAAAACTTAGCATTAACAAATTAATATTGAATGAAATCTCCAACTAAGAAGTTCATGTTAGTGGATACTACAACTTAGTCAATGTTTGGCGTGGCACCAATCAAAAATACCACCATCAATCACCTTAACCTTATGGAATTTGTAGGTGTAATAAGGGGTTACGTGTCCAGACCATCATTACATAAATTGTAAATTTCATTGTGTAAATAAAATTTTTATTCTTCCAATTCCTATTAAGAATATTTTTCTTAATTAAATATATTTTTAATAGATATGATTTTGATAATTTTATTTTTGGATGTAAATAACGCATAATTTTATTTTAAAAAAAATATATTCAATTTTTATAATAAACCATGTTATTCTAAATTGTATTTTTCCTAAATAAGTATTATTTTAAAATTAATTTTTTAACTAATAAATTGAAAAATAATTTTATAATGGCCTAGGAAATTTTTATAGGTGTGAGAAATGTAATTGTACCTTTAAAACTACTATATTTAAATAAATAAGGTTTTATATATTTAATATTAAATATTATCATAATAATATAATTATTCAATAAATGTATTACAAATTTTTTAAATCAGTACGTCAGATTTTATTTATGTTAAATTTATGAGAATTTTCTAAAAAAAATATTTTTTCATAAATAGAAAAAAAATACAATTTAGGGTTTTGGTTTATTTTATGACATCATATATTTTTTGTAATGATGTAATAAATTTTTAGACACATTATAAGACATAAAAAATTATTTTATTAATATAATGTATTTTAATAAATCTTATTCAATTTTTAAACATATAAGTTACTTATGAAATTGTAAAAAGGAAGATTTGATTTTTTAAAAATGTTACTATGTGGGATATGTAATTTTCATTGCGAAAAAGATGTATTAAATATTTTTTTCAGTTATAGAGGATTAAAGAATCATAAAATTTGAACCAAATGTACAAATAAATGAGAAAAACCCATGTGTAAGCCAATAGTTTTTCATTTTCCTCAACATAGTTTTCTATGCCCAATATTTTGAAATTATTAAACAATTATTCCACTTTTCCAATTAATACCCACCTATTTCCCAATTTCTATTTAATCCCAATTCATATTTCATTAAGTTCAAGTGATTTTTGCACATACGGATTCCTCCCTAAGGTTCACTCATGCCCCCAAGGTTGCATCAACATGTTTAAGGAACAACACATCTTAGCAAGTGAAATCTTCACTTCTCTTCTCTATTCAAGTTCCCTTTTCACGTGGTATGCATTCTAATTTACAAAATACATTCTTTATTCCACTTTCAATTATCCAATTTCTATAATGATATTGTTTTCTTAATGGGTTACTCTTTCCCCCTCTCATTTTCCCTTTTTCTAAAATCATGTTTTTTACCCTTCATATTGCTGAATTTAGTTTCCAAAATTTATCTATTCTACATAATAAATTATCTTTTTTTTAGGATAACAAAACTGATTTTATTTCAAGTGTTATTCACCTATATATAAAAATAAATTATTGTAATTATGGATTAATCTACATGAAATCCATATTCCCTTTCTTGTGGGTTAGAAATGACATATTATCATGTCATTAAGTACTTTTGAAGTGCTATAATTTTTATAAGAAACCCATTAATTATTCTGCACTAGTTACTTAATAAATGTTTTATTATGATCTATGTGGCTCACATTAATTAATACATATTAATTGTGCTCTCTAATACCCTCTAATGCATTTGGAAATAATTTTATCTCTAGCGATAACCTGTTTTACAATACCTTGGTGAAGAGCCTTGGTAATTGAAATTTAGGAATCATTTGCGATAAACCATGGTGATATGAATATGAATGTCTCATTTATGATGTACCTTCTTATAGATGTGCCTCATGATCACAAGTTATATGTATCTCTTGTTTAATCCCTTACTGGGATTCATGCTTTCCCCTTTACAATAATTTATGTCCCCATGTTATGATATGAAGTTAATATAAAATAGGGTGAATCTATGAATATATTTTTAAATTTCATTTATAATATTTTTTTTATGTTTTCATATATGATGTAGATTTTTTTCAAGAAAATAAATTTCAAATGAACCTTTTTTGTACTCTCTAATGAAAAGTTATGTAATTAAAAAGTAGGATTCCATAGTTAGTATCAAAGTATGGTTTAGTTAATGAGTAAATTAGGACTTTAAAACATTAGTAAGAACCTTAGTTACATGTCTAAATATAGGAAGACATCATGGTATTTTGATGAAGTATTAAGTAAGTGGTTTCAATTAAATGATATCCATGACTAGATATGAACAAGTGGATGTGGTTTTTGAAAAAATGTAACTAGTAGTAACACCCAAAACACATCTTTGATCATGGATCAAATGTGAACATGTACATAATAATAAGCCTTGTGAAACTTTTAGTTTTGAGACTCCCAAATGATATTCTATTTAATCACAACAATTTTTGGACGCTTTATGATGGATATATATAAAATAAACTCTATTTAGAAGAGATTAATGAAATATTTATGCATTGTCTTTTAATTCATAAAAACAATTTCGAATTATAAGAATCATTAAATTAATAAGTTTTTTAATAAGGTTTTATTTTTCTTAAATGGAAGGAAATTGGAGGAACTGTGTAAATGATAAGTGCAACGGATGAAGCATTGTAGATGTTCTGATAGATGCAGGAATGGAAAAATTCATAAGTGTGATGAATATACTAACATGGGATATGAACAATAACTTGAAACTATTCTAAATATTGGATTCCCCTTGAAGGGAAAAAATTTCTATTGAGTCATTCATGTGTCAATGACCACTTTATTTTAGTGGATCTAATAACCCATTGATTTCTGTAAAATAGATATGATTTATTGAAGAGATTCATTGTATACACAATTTTTTAGAGAAATATAAAGTAACCATAGAATTAAAACTCTTATATAGAGAATAAGATAAGTGTTGGACATCAATTAAAAAATTATATGAAGGTAGACTGATGATATGGAGAAGGAAGAGTTCGGTGGAATATTTTTAAATAAATATTTCTTACATTTGATGTAATTGAAAATAGAGAAGGAATTTCTTGAAATGAATTACAAAGAAAATGAATATGTGGGAATCTATGAAATTTACATTAAAATAATTTCTTGATACACCTCTAGCATAGTTACGGATACTAAGGGAAAGGATGATATATTCTTTAGTTAACTAACACCCCGTCTATGAAGAAATTTATAACATTGTGACTATGAAATCTAAAAGGAGATAGTCTAGAGTGATACGAAGGTTGAATTTGAGTAGGGATAGATGAAGTATCCACATTGATAAAATTATAAGAAGAGATCAATGGATCCAAACTTAGGGAGAAACATTGATCCAAAAAGAGTAGGAAACAATGTGCAACTACCCACATGTAACAAATGTTGTAATTAGAATTCGAGGATGTTCATTCTTAGCTATGTAAATTGCTACAAGTGTGAAACAGATGTCCATATAGTTGAAACTATTAAGGTAATGTGAAGCCTAAACTTCTCAACACTAATGATAGTGGGAAGATTGTGAAATCCCATCTGTATTCTCAATTATTAAAGTGTGGAATACATGGTAACATTTCCAATCTTTTTTTAAATTAGAAGATAATGGATGAGAACAACCATCAACCTCATCCTACGCCAAGGAATCTAGGTTGTAAATTTTCAATCACGATGGTTTAAGAGGGTGATATGAATGACCTAGTGGAAGGTACTCTGATTGTTCCCTCAAGGATATCAAGTACTTTGTTTGATTCTAGTTCTATGCATTATTTTTTTTATTCCATGTTTTCAATGAATATAGAATCCATCCATAAATATCTAGAAGAGTAATCATTCAAGACTCATGGTGGGATTATCCTAGAATGAATAGTATATAGATACTTGAGTACTACCTTTGGAGAGTATAAAATCATTGAAAATATATTATTAATTACCTTGTATAATTCAAAAATAAACTAGGGATGGGATGGATCTCATTGTATAATACTATGATCAACTAAAGAATAAAGGAAATTTCTGTTTTCTTCAATGGAAACCCAACATTTATTTTCAAATAATATATATCTCGGCCTGATATGTTTCTATAATAACCACCCATATACTTGTTTTGGGAGTTTATCAGTGAATAAGGAGAAGGAAATGAAGTTATAATGATACATAATGTCACCATAATTCTAAAAATACATTGATAAATTTCTTGAAGAGTTACCTAAACCTCCCCCATAATGTGAGGTAGAGTTCTTCATTGAATTCATACTTTCATACAACCCGATATCAAATTCCCCATATATAATAGAAAATATGGAGTTAGAAGAATTAAAGAAACAACTTCTAGATCATCTAGATAAAGGATTTATCCTAAAAATCGTGTCTCCTTTGGAGAACCTATTCTTTTTTTTAAATAAAGATGAATCAATTTGATTATCCATTTATTACATAAAACCTAATTGGATTAATGTGATGAACAAGTACCCCCTCCCAAGGAATGATGAATTATTTTATCAACTTCATGGGGATCAATTATTCTCTCAGATTGACCTCTGATCTTGGTGTCATAAATTGAGGTTGAAGAAATGAGTTATTTGAAATATTGTATTCTAAAAAAGATATGGTAATTATGTGTTTTTTGTTATTCCCTAGAGCTTCTCTAATGCTCCTACTATATTTATGGATTTTATTAATAGAGTCTGTAAGGACATAATTGATAAATTCATGGTAGTTTTCTATGGTATTTTTATATATTAAAAATGTCATGAGGAACATGAGAATTATCTAAACGTTATATAAAAAACACAAATGAAGGATAATATTATTGGAAACTTCATAAAATTAAATTTTTTATTAAAAGATGTTTATTTTATAGATATATTTGTAACCAATGAAGGAATATCAGTAGAATCTATTAAGAAAAAGTACATGGTTTAGTGTCATTATCCTTCAATAAAAATTAATATTCATATTTTCCTTTTTAGGGGGTTGTTATCAGAGGTTTTGGGAGAACTTTTCACAACATTCTAATCCAATAACCATGTTACCTCAAAAAGGGGATAATTTAATCAGGACAAAGTATTTTGAATAATTTTTCCAAGAACTGAAGAAGATATTTGTTACTATACCTGTGATAACAATACCCTTTGTCAGAGAAGGATTATTTATTTATAGAAATTCATCAATGGGATCCTTGGGTGCATCCTCATGAAAAATGCCATATTTATTTCTTATGTATCAAAAACGTTAAATACTTAAGATAACAATTATCATATGCCTCACCTAAATCTATAATCCATTATTTTTTCTCTAAAAATATTGAGGCACTATCTTTATGGGTAGAAATGTGATATATACACAGACCACCAAATTTTGATGTATAATTTCACCAAAAATTAATTGAAAATGATGAAAATGAGATATTTATAACTTCATAAAGTTTATGAATTTTCAATTCATTTTCAACTCTAAAGAGTAAAAAAAGTCACTAATGCATTAAGTTACCAAGACCCAGTTGTGCTAGAAATTATGAGAATTCAAGGAGATCCTTTGATTAAGGACATAGTAAATCTAGACATGGGAATCATAAGGGAATGGAAATAGTTGACCCTATTAAAAATTATTTCTCAACCATAATTCATAGAGAATATCAAGAAATCTCAAAAAGAAGATACTTTGTTACAAAATAGGATAAAGGTTATAGATAATGAGATGTTTCCTTAGTTCAATATTGATGAAGAAGTTGTAGTGAAATTTCAAACAAGGATATGTGTACCATCTATCATGAATATAAATAATTAGATAATAGATGAAACTCATATATCAAGATTATATATACATCCTAGATAAATTAAATGAATAGGGACCATTGTGATAATTATTTGTGGCATAATCTGAAAAGATCTATTTCTGACTACACATCAAGGTGTTTGGTGTGTCGGTAAGTGAAGCCAAAGAGACAAATTCCTAAAATATTATTGCATCTACTATCCATACCAACAGGAAATTATACTTATATCACAATGGACTTCATTATTTTTCTCCGAAGAACAAATTAAAGAAACAATTAGATATGGGATATAGTGGATCATCTCACAAATATTTCCCATTTCATCGCTATTAAAGAGGATTTCACATTTGACCAACTAGAAATGATATAATTAAATGAAGTGGTGAGGTTGAATAGGTTCCACGTTATATATTTTTTTTATCATAATACAAGGTTTAAATATAAATTTTGGAGAATTTTCCAATATTATATGAATACTGAATTGAATTTAAGTACGACATATCACCCCAAAACAAGATTCAATTGAAAAGTACTATTCAGTAACTTGTGGACATGCTAAGAACATGCTCAATATATTTTAATGGTGGATGGGATCCAAACCTTCTATTATTTGGGATCTCATACAAAAACAACTTCCACTCAATTATACAAATGGAATGATATGAATCTATCTTTGGAAATTGATGTAGAAGACATACTTGTTGGGATGAGATTGGTGAAAAGAAAATACATGGGCACGATCTCATGTAAGAGATGACCAAAAAGGTTCATTCCATCAAAAAACATACAAAGGCTTCTCAGATTCAATAAAAGTGATACGATGTTAATAGTTGAAGATACATGGATATTGTAGTTGGGTAAAACTTTTTCTTTCAATACCAATATGGAAGATGGTCATGTGGTTTGCATAAAAAACAAATCTTAGCCCTAGGTACATTGGACCCTATGAAATCCTTGATTGCATATGAAAAATATCTGAATTTATAGAACCTCAACTAAATCTATCTCAATTTCATTATGTATTCCATGTATCTCTCTTGAGTATGTACATACCTAATCCCTCATAGGTACTAAATTATAATGTGGTACAACTAGATAATGGCCTATCTTTTGAGGAGTAGCCAGTGGAAATCTTGGACCGTAAAGATATAGTTATGTGTAATAAGAATACCCACCTAGTCCAAGTGTTTTGGTGGGACTATATATATGATGAAGTTACATGGGAACAAAAGAAGACAATGAGACAAAAGAACACACACCATTTCCCAATTGATATAATGGGTTAAAAATTTGGTTATGAAATTTTTTAAGGGGGGAAGAATTTAATGACCGAAACATTATAAATGTTTTTTTCCTAAATAAATGTTATTATATTTTATATAATATTATACACATAAAAAATAAATAGAAACCAAAAAATTTTGACTCATTAAAAATATCACTACATTATATTTCTATGATCCCAATTAAAATGCCAAACATTACAATTGAAAAAAAAATGAAATAGATCATATAAAATGGGAAATTAAGGATCAACCCATTCAATTAGAATAATCGCTCCCAAATAAAAACCTACAACAATGAAACAAAATATTAGTAAACCAATCCAAATTTTTTTAAAAATTAAATATAAGATTAATAGAAATTACAATTAATTTTTGAGTGAAATAATGAAGTTATATTGATAGGGTATAATAGAAAACATGACTATTGATATTATACCATTATATGACTATTGGTCAATATTTACATTGTCTAATATGAACATTGGAAACTATACCCATTAGTTTATAATTTTACAATTATAATGATTTTATATAATTATTAATGCTAAAGTATAATTGATACATAAATAAGAATCGATAGCCATAACTTGTATAGCTACATCGGTTGAAGCCCTTTTGTATGAATTGGGAGAGAGGTATCTTCACTGAGGTTTACCCACAACTAATACCATGTTGAGATTTAATAAGTGAAGCTTGAATGAAATCTCATATAGGATATGTTCACATTCATACAGATTACCACTCGGTCAATGTTAGCGGAGGTACCCCATGAAACTACCACCATCGCACACCTAACGCTTTGGGAATATGTGGGTGTAATAAAGGGATACACATCCAGACCACAATTACATAAGCTAATAATTTACTTGATTAAATAAAATTTATATTCAATCAATTACCCTTAAAATTTTATTTTTCCAAATTAAATATATTTTAATTATGTTGAATTTAATAATTTGATATTTGGACGCAATTAACACATAATTGTATTTTTTAGAAAATATTAAAAAATGTTTTCATTAACCAAGAAATTAGGAATATTATTTATGTTCATTATATATTCTTTTAATATACATTTATTTAATTAGTAAATAAAAAATATTTCTACAATGTACTTGGAAATTTTTAATAAGTGTGAGAAATTTAATTATGGCTAAAAAATAACTATTTTTTTCCTAAATATTGAATAATTTATTTAAAAGATAAAATTCACATAGTTCTAGAATTATTGTTTTAAAATTAATATAAATTTTTAAATCAGAATTTTGTGTTTATGATAGAGTAATTGATGATAATTTTCTAAAATACATTATTTTTTTATGAATAGTAAAAATACAGTTTTAGGGTTTAGATATATTTTATGAAATAATATTTATTTCATAATTATGTAATAATTATTTAAACATAATCCAATAATTAAAATATGTTATTTTATTGATATTTTGTTTTTTAATAGATCTTAATCAATTTTTTAAACTATAAGATATTTTTAAATGTCTAAAAAGGAAATTTTAATTTTTTTGAAAACATTACATTATAGAATAGTTAGTTTTACATGATAAAAGATTTGTAAAATATTGATTTTAGTTCTATAGTATTAAATAGTCATAAAAAAATTACCCAAATGTTGTAATTCCTGGTAAAAAACCATGAGTAATCCACTGGTTTTTCATTTTCCACAACCAGGTTTTCCAAGACCTATACTTAGAAATTATTAAACAATTCCCCCACTTCTCCTATAACTAACCACTCATTCCCCATTTACATTAACTCCAAATATATAATTCATGAATTTATAGTGATTTTTTCCACTAATTCCCCACAATGTGTCTTTATTCCCCCATTGTTATATCCTCAAGAATTAGAAAAAACTCTTCATGGTAATTGAAAATTTCACTTCTCTTTTCCATTTAAGTTCCCTTTTTCATGTGGTATGTCTTAGAATATTAAAACTAATATCTTTTTAAAATATTGTATTATACCATTACTATAATAATATTATTTTTTAATAGGATTTCCTTGTAACCTCAAATTTTTTCTTTTTTAGACGAGAGATTATACTCTTCATGATAACAAACTTACATCTCAAAATTTTTGTCTTCTCCTTAAGAAATTTTCATTTATTTCCATTTGTGAATACCCAATCCTCTATATTTTCTATAAGTATTATCCTGTATATAAAAATAATTTATTTGATTTGAGTATTAACATATATTAAACCCACATTCCATTTATTTGGGTTGTAAATGGCATGGTGATCATGTTTTTAAGAACTTTTGAAATGATACGATTTTGATATGAAACATGTTCTTTATTCACCATAGTTTATTTATGAAATTTTTGATTATGGTCTATGTTTCTAAAGTTTTTCAATATATATGAATGGTGTACCATGATAGAACTCAATTCATTAGTTAAAGATTTTAATCTATAGAGATGACATGTTTTACGATTCCTTGGTGAATAACCATGGTAATTATAATTTATGACACATTGGTGATAAACCATGTTGATATGATTATTAATGTCTAATTTAAATGTGTAGAAACATTTCCCTTTTACTGTAAAGACCCATAAAATTCAAGGGAAATTTTTTCTTAATTTTCTTTGGAATTTTACAGGAACGCGGTTTCTGACGGCACCTGATTCTGAGGCCCGGTGTGCCCGGAATAATTTTCCGAAGTTTGGCTCGGGTACGTTCAGTGAACGAACGAGCGGGAATTTCTAACTTTTGATCCGGTGATCGGAATTGAAATCTGAGGACACCGATGAACTCGCAGTGCCGATATTCGCTTAAGGAGACCTTTTCCGAGGTTGGGTTTTACGTGGAATTAAAGATAGTTTTGGGAAAAATTAAAAGAAGTTAAATAAAATATGGAAACACATTTTATTTTTAACTTGTTGGTTAACTCCCCCCAAAAAGAAGTTAGGGGTGGGACCCACATCCACTTAACCTCCCTTGAGAGGATTAAGTGTGGTGGGGCCCACACGAACCCTAAATCTTCATCTTCTCTTTTTAAACTCCCAATAACCCCTCTTTAATTAACTTGACAACTTGGTTAAATTAATGGAGTTGATTTGTTTGAATTTCAAACCTTTGAAATTCAAATTGATAATTGTGTGAATAAAATAAGCCTTAGATTATTTTATTTTGGTTGGTCTCCTTATCCATATTGAGAGGTTTTGAAGAATTCTCTCCTTCTTCTTCAAACTTCAACAAAGAACGCGAAGAATGCCATTCTTCAACGAAGAACCTCTCTGTCGAAGAAGTTGGTCCTTCCGCAACGCCGTATCCGTGACGCGACGTAATTATTCCATGTCATCTCTTCCACGACGGTTTCCCGCGACGATATCGCCATCAAAGAACTTCGAATCCTTGCTTCACGACGTCGATGTCCTTTTTCCGCGACGTCGACCACCGCGACGCTCGTCTTCCGCGGGTCGTTGATGAACATCGTTCTTGAAACCGAGGTAGGGGTTTGTTGTTGATTATTTTATTTATTCTCATTCTTGGTTCTTGCATGACAATCTTGAAGATAAATGTTTAAGTGTTATCGTCTAACGAGAGGGGGGACGGACCGCACAAACACGGCCAAATTTCCCCTCCTTTGTTCTTGAATATTATTTTCTTGCGGATGAAACGAGATGGCGTGGTGCCGTCGCACCACGCGGGAATCACACGGAAAATATTGTGCGGCACCGTCGCACCGCGCCGTGGAAAGATTTTCATGAACGCGACGCCGTCGCGCCACGTCGAAGGAAACCGAAGGCACCGCGGCGGAGCGGCGCGGTGTCGTCGCACCGCGCCGGACGACGAAGGTCGCGGCAGGTTCCGGGCCGTGGCGGGACGTGATGACTGGTGGCCAGCCGGGCCGCCGGTGCCAGAAGATGGAAGAGGACTGGCCCATGCCGGTCCTATTGAGAAGATGTCGGCCGGCCAGGTCGGGCCGGCTGGGACGGTGCAAAACCGGGGGAATTAAATTCCCCCGGGCGGTTATTTGGCCCCCCATAATGAGGGGGGTCGGTTTCTCAAAGGGGGGGGGGGCAGGCGCCCCCCCGTTTTTCTCAAAGGTAGGCCCCCACGTGAGGGGGACTGTTTAATCCAAGGTGCGGCAGCATGCCGCGCCGCCAGCAGAGGAAGGCGAGAGCTTTGCCCCCCGTGCGTGGCACCCGAGCGGCGCCCAGGCCGCGCCGCTACGCTGGGATGCGCCGTCGTCCGGGCCGGGTCGGACCCGGGTCGGGTCGACCCGGTTTGGGCCGACCCAGGGGGGGTCGGGCTGGGTCGGCCCGGACCTGGACCCCCCGTTTTCGAATTGACTTCGGTCTTTTTCCAATAACATGAGCTACGGATCTCCGATTGACGAACCGTCAGCGGCGATGCGATCCTTGGATCGAGACGGTCGATTCGATATATCGCACTTAAAGTTTCGGAATACTTTGAGTTCGGCCGGGTTGGTTCGTACACGAAACCAATCGGGCCCTCGGAGTAGAAACGCTCATATCTTGAGCTACGGACGTCCGATTGACGTGTCGTCATCTTTGTTGTGATCCTCTTAGTGAGACAGATCTTTTGGCATACTCAGCCCGAGGTTTGGACGCAGGTGGAGTACGGTCGTGTTGGTTTTGCCTTAAAAACCAATCGGGCCCCTGGCACGAAAAAGCCAATAACTCTCAGACCAGGCATCCGATCGACGCGCCGTCTGTTGCGTTGAGTTCCTGTTGACGATACCGATCTTTTGGATACATCAACTCCGGACTATGTGACAGTTGATGTTTCAGCCTCTCGGCTCGTGGAGCGGACCCTCCCGAACGAGCTTGTTGTGGGCGGGAACCCTAGAGCTGGCTGCAACTGTGACTGCTACTGCTACTGCTACTGCTACTGTGACTGCGACGACGACAGTACAGAGATCCTTGGTGGATTCGACGATGACTACAACATTCAGTGATCCTACGTGGATCAGTGCTACAGGTCATGTGTGGGCCCGATCCTGTGTGGGTCCGATCCTGTGTGCGTCTGCGCTCAGCGGTCCTATGTGAACCAGCGCCTACAGGTCCTGTGTGGGCTCGATCCTGTGTGGGTCATTGCGGGGTTAGTTACCTATCGATCCTTCGTGGGTCCGAAGACTTAGAGGGATCAGTGATCATCTTTATCATTATCCGAAGTAGTATATCTGTGTGAGCTGAATCCTGTTGCTTTCCTGTGTGGATTGTGTTGTGCTATCCTGTGTGGATTTCATTTTGCTTTCCTGTGTGGAATACGTATACTTTCCTGTGTGGACTGAGTTGTACTTGGGCTCGGAGGTTGGAGCGTATTGAAATTGATGACTTAGGTATATGTATGGGCATATACCTAAGCAGTGTCGGTTGTTTCTTTGTGTTTGTATCTTCCTTTGTGGTTTATCCTTTGTGGATTTTGGGAGACCTTCAGGGGTCTCGGGGTCCCTACTGATTAGATTATACTCACCCCTGCACGGGCTATGCCCGCACTACGTTGTGTTGGTTGCAGACGACGGACAGCGTTGATCATGGCTGAGGCTTGCAGAGCAGAACGGTACCTGGAGGTGGACCACTGGGCGGGACGTGCCCGGAGCGGACGGCGGGATGCGAGGAGCAGTGGAGCTATCGGTACCCACCCTTCAGGTGGGATTTCCAGTGTACAGCTCGGTGTAGCGGCATTTACTTTACAGTTGCTGTTTTCCCTTCCGAGTTGTACTTGACTTTCAGTTTGGGTTTGTATACTGGCCCATTTACTTTTCCGCACTTTCAGTTGTACTCTGTTCTTACTTAGTGTTTACTTTTCCACTTGCTTACTCTGTGGTGCTTGTTTACTTTACAATGGCAATGCCTTCCCTTTTTACCGAGATTTACGCCTTGGTGCTAGTAGCCAGCCCCTGGCCTATGGAAGGCGGGCTTGGGGTAGTCACGGCACGGGCCCCGTGGACGGGTCGTGACAAATTGGTATCAGAGCAGTTCAGTTCTACCGCAAACTCTGATCATTTCTATGTGAAGCAATAATGTTTAGCGTATTGAGTGTGGTTATCAGTCCAGGGAGTCCAGTGTTGGTGCGGCGGCCGATGTATCCGTACACCAGGACCCTGACTACTGATTTCCGACTTAATGCACGAAAACATTGATTGCGTGTGTGTTTCTAAGTTTTCATTGTGATTACTTTATATCAGCTCACCAGGTATACTGTTCTGACCGTGGCGCACCTGTTTCCTTTTCAGGATAGCCCCACGACGGCAGCTAGCTAGGGTTCCGAGAGTCGAGCGTGACGACAGCCCACCGAGCGACGAGGCCTCGGTGCAGGGCCCTTTGTCAGCAGTGGCACCGGTGGTAGCTCTACCCGCCGAGCCACCGATGCTTCCAGCACCAGCCGCTGACGATGCACGTCGCCTTGGAGCTCTTCACGAGTTCCAGCACCAGCGACGGCCTAGGTTCTGTGGGGAGACGGACCCCCAGGCAGCAGAGGACTGGCTGGAGGCAGTGGTACGAGTTTTTAGGCTAGTGAGGACACCTGCAGACCTCATGGTGATCCTCGCTGCGAGCCTACTGCACGCAGCAGCGGGCCGATGGTGGAGCTTGATGCTACAGGTGCACGATGAGGCATCTCTACTTTGGACAGACTTTGAGAGCCTCTTCCGCTCGGAGTTCGTCCCAGCCACCCTTCGTGCGGTGCGTATCCAGGAGCTTCTTCAGCTGCGGCAGGGCAGCATGACGGTCGCTCAGTACTCAGCGAGGTTTACTGATCTCTCGCGCTACTCGGCCGACATGGTACGAGACCCACTCTTCCAAGCCCGGACCTTCGAGCAGGGTTTGAGACACGAGATTAGGGCATCACTGATCTCCCTTAGCATACCGACTCAGACAGGAGTACTGGAGCGGGCCCTTTTGATCGAGAGCTTCCTTGCTGAGTCTACACCAGCGCCGAGACCCACCGCAGGGTGACACGTGGCAGAGTCATCTGCAGCAGGCATTCAACGGATGACTCAGGGGTCCAGGCAGACCAGACATTTAGGCAGACGACCTTAGGACACTGGCTCAGTTTTGCGGGGCACACAGCGCGGAGCCAGTCTTTCGAGAGGCAGACAATGCTACTCGTGCGGCGGGCAGGGCCACATGGCTCGTCACTGCCCGACCCGCCGTGCCGAGGAGCAGCAGACGGTTGAGGGACCACCGAGGCAGAGGCAAAGGTTCGACCGTGGCGGTCCGCAGGGAGGAGGCGGACGAGGCAGAGGAGCTGGCCGAGCAGCAGGTGGTGGGAGACGCTTTGAGGCTCTGCCACCACCACCACCAGGAGGTCCACCTTGACCACAGAGAGCTGGCGAGCAGAGACATGCACAGCTCCAGGCAGCAGAGGCCTACGACCACGGCGCGCCAGAGATGATTCGAGGTATTATCTATGTCTATTCCACCCTTTCTGCAGTACTTATAGGCACAGGAGTGAGTCACTCTTTCATAACCGCTGCCCTTGTTCGGAGCTCGGAGATTCTGACAGAGCCGTTATCTCGATCCTTACGGCTAGAGACTCCTACGGGAGAAGACTCGATGATTACGCACTGGTTCCGGCAGTGTGAGATTACTCTAGGATGTGAGAGCTTCGGCTGGGATCTTCTTGTAGCAGCGTCGAGGCCTTACGACGTCATCTTAGGCATGGATTGGCTATCTACGGTCCATGCACAAATTGACTGTTTTAGGCGCAAGGTGCGATGTGTACGCACCGACGGGAGCAGGTTCATCTTCAAAGGCGAGAAGGGAGCCTTTGCAGCACAGGATGGACTTCCGCATAGTAGAGGACAGCCCATCACTCATCAGTTGGCTAGCCTCATCCTTGGAGTAGTTGACGTGCGGAGTCCTGGTTTTCCTGCAGTGGTGGATCAGTTTGCGGACGTTTTTTCCGACGACGTTCCAGGGCTACCTCCTCGTAGAGAGGTAGAATTTTATATTGACATGTACCCCAGGACAGCCCCAATATCCACTCCAGCATATCGGATGTCCCCCGCCGAGCTTCGAGAGCTACGGGTACAGTTGGAGGACTTGCAGGGCAAGGGGTTCATCCGACCCAGTGTTTCACCCTGGGCTTCCCCGATATTGTTCGCCAAGAAGGCAGACGGAAGCTTGCGACTTTGTGTTGACTATCGTCGCCTGAACTAGGTGACAGTGAGGAACAAGTATCCGCTACCGAGGATTTATGACCTCTTTGATCAGCTCAAGGGAGCACAGTGGTTCTCGAAGATAGACCTCAGGTCAGGCTATCATCAGCTCAGAGTTAGAGACGAGGATGTGCAGAAGACAGCCTTCAGATGTCGGTATGAACACTATGAGTTCTTGGTTATGCCTTTCGGCATCACCAATGCTCCAGTAGTGTTCATGGCCCTCATGAATAGGATCTTTCAGCCATACCTCGATCGATTTTTCGTGGTCTTTATCGACAACATTCTGATTTACTCTACGTCTGAGGAGGAGCACGCCTATCACTTGCGTGTTGTACTAGACACACTCCGAGAGCACCAGCTTTATGGTAAGCTCTCGAAGTGACAGTTCTGGATACGTGAGGTCCACTTCTTGGGAAACGTCATCTCTGAGGCGGGAGTTGCAGTGGATCCCTCGAAGATCGAGGCAGTGCTCGCTTGGGAGCCACCCAGGAGCGTGACGGAGGTTCGGAGTTTCTTGGGACTAGCTGGATACTATTGGAGATTCGTGCCAGACTTCTCTAGAGTTGCGGCACCACTCACAGCTTTGACGAAGAAGGGGAAACCCTTCGTGTGGTCAGACATATGTCAGCAGAGCTTCCAGGAGCTGAGACAAAGATTGACCAATGCACCTATCTTGAGGTTGCCTGAGGAGGGAGTAGGGTACGTAGTCTAATGCAATGCATCAGGGACCGGACTCGGATGTGTTCTGATGCAGGAGTGGGTAGTGATTGCCTATGGATCACGTCAGTTGCGGCCGCATGAGCAGAACTACGCTACCCATGACCTGGAGTTAGCAGTAGTTGTCTTCGCTCTGAAGACATGGTGACATTACCTGATGGGCGAGCGCTTTACAGTCTTTTCTGATCATCAGAGTATCAGGTATATCTTCTCACAGAAGGACCTGAACCTGAGACAGCGGTGATGGCTCGTGTTCCTCCAGGACATTGACTTTGAGATAGCCTATACTCCTCGGAAGGGGAACGTAGTAGCCGATGCCCTCAGCAGGAGGACGGGCATTCATCTACTTGAGGAGGCGACGGAAAAGCTAGCCTCTTTGCAAATATCCTTCGTGGATAGAGATGGAGCAGCCTTCCTCCAGTCTCTCACAGTCACCCCTCCACTACTGCAGCAGGTCAGAGAGGCACAGCGTGAGGATGATGACTGTGAGACACGGCGTGCACAGATATCCTCGGGACAGGCACCTGATGGTTTCTCCCTTGGAGCAGAGCATGACATCCTTTTCAGAGGATGTACCATGGTACCAGTCGCTTTGCGAGAGGAGGTACTGAGAGAGTTTCACACTTCTCCTTTGGCGGTACATCTAGGAGTGGCGAAGATGTACCAGGATCTCAAACGACAGCACTGGTGGTCGGGCATGAAGAAGGATGTGGCAGATTTCGTTTCTCGATGCCTCACCTGCCAGAAGGTGAAAGCAGAGAATTAGGTACCAGCAGGCTTGGTACAGCCCTTGGAGGTTCCGGAGTGGAAGTGGGATGGGATATCTATGGACTTTGTGACTGGACTTCCACGCACTTCCAGAGGTCACGACTCCATTTGGGTGATTGTTGACCGACTCACCATGTCGGCACACTTCTTACCCATCAGAGAGAAGGGCTTAGTGGAGAGCTTGGGATGTCTCTACGTTCAGGAGATTGTGCGGCTCCACGGTGTGCCATCATCTATCGTCTCTGATCGAGATGCTCGCTTTACTTCCCGGCTTTTGAAGGGGTTACAGGAGGCGTTCGGGACGCAGCTACGTCTGAGCACAGCCTTTCACCCTCAGACGGATGGTCAGACGGAGAGGACCATTCAGACTCTTGAGGACATGCTCTGCGCCTGTGTCCTCGACTTTGGTCGTAGCTGGTAGGACCACCTACCCTTGGTGGATTTTGCGTACAACAACAGCTACCACTCCACCATCGGGATGGCACCGTACGAGGTGTTGTACGGCCGACCTTGTAGATCTCCTTTGTGCTGGACAGACCCTGGGGAGTTAGCACTTGTGGGACCGGAGATGGTCCAGGACACGACAGAGAAGGTCCAGGTCATCCAGGAGCGGATGAGGATAGCTCAGAGCCGGCAGAAGTCATACGCTGACAGGAGGCGGAGGCCACTAGAGTTCGAGGATGGCGACCACGTCTTCTTGCGGGTCTCACCTCGACGTGGTATACAGAGATTTGGCCGAGGCGGCAAGTTATCTCCACGCTTCATCGGACCCTTCCAGGTCCTCAGCAGGATTGGCGAGGTGTCTTATCGCCTGGCTCTACCACCTCAGTTGCACCGGGTGCATGACGTCTTCCACGTATCTCAGTTGAGGAGATACGTGCACGACCCGACACACATCATTGACCATGGGGAGCTAGACGTTGATGATGGGGAGACTTTTACGGAGGTCCCGGTGGAGATAGAGGATCGACAGGAGCGGGTCCTACGTGGGCGATCGATTCCTCTTGTGTGCATCAGATGGCAGCACGGGAATCTCCAGGAGAGCACATGGGAGCGGGAGGCTCAGATGCGTTCTCAGTACCCTCTTTTGTTTCCCTAGTTTTGATGTATCTTTATGGGGATATAAAGCCCTGAGGTGGGAGTAATGTAAAGACCCGTAAAAATCAAGGGAAATTTTCTCTTAATTTTCTTTGGAATTTTAAAAGAACGCGGTTTCTGACGGCACCTGATTCCGAGGCCCGGTGTGCCCGGAATAATTTTCTGAAGTTTGGCTCGGGTACGTTTAGTGAACGAACGAGCGGGGATTTCTAACTTTTGATCCGGTGCTCGGAATTGAAATTCAAGGACACCGATGAACTCGCAATGCCGATATTCTCTTAAGGAGACCTTTTCTGAGGTTGCGTTTTATGCGGGATAAAAGATAGTTTTGGGAAAAATTAAAAGAAGTTAAATAAAATGTGGAAACACATTTTATTTTTAACTTGTTGGTTAACTCCTCCCAAAAGGAGTTAGGGGTGGGACCCACATCCACCTAACCTCCCTTGAGAGGATTAAGTGTAGTGGGGCCCACACGAACCATAACTCTTCATCTTCTCTTTTTAAACTCCCAATAAACCCTCTTTAATTAACTTGACAACTTGGTTAAATTAATGGAGTGGAGTTGTTTGAATTTCAAACCATTGAAATTAAAATTGATAATTTTGTGAATAAAATAAGCCTTAGCTTATTTTATTTTGTTCGGTCTCCTTAGACATCTTGAGAGGTTTTGAAGAATTCTCTCCTTCTCCAAACATCAACGAAGAACGCGAAGAACGTCGTTCTTCAACGAAGAACCTCTCCGTTGAAGAACTCGGTCCTTCCGTGATGCCATATCCGTGACGCGACATAATTCTTCCGCGTCATCTCTTCCCAGACGATTTCCCACGACGAAATCACCGTCAAAGAACTGCTAATCCTTGCTTCACGACGTCGATGTCCTTTTTCCGCGACGCCGACAACCGCGACGCTCGTCTTCCGCGGGTCGTTGATGAACATCGTTCTTGAAACCGAGGTAGGGGTTTGTTGTTGATTATTTTATTTATTCTCGTTCTTGGTTCTTGCATGACAATCTTGAAGATAAATGTTTAAGTGTTATCGTCTAACGAGAGGGGGCCGGACCGCACAAACACGGCCGAATTTCCCCTCCTTTGTTCTTTAATATTATTTTCTTGCGGATGAAATGAGATGGCGTGGTGTCGTCGCACCACGCGGGAATCACACTGCAAATATTGTGCGGCGCCGTCGCGCCGTGCCGTGGAAAGATTATCATGAACGCGTCGCCGTCGTGCCGCGTCGAACGAAACTGAAGGCGCCGCGGCCGGAGCGGGACCGCGACGGAGGGGCGCGGTGTCGTCGCACCACGCCGGACGACGAAGGCCGCGGCCGGTTCCGGGCCGCGGCGGGACGTGATGACCGGCGGCCAGCCGGGCCGCCGGTGTCGGAAGATGGAAGAGGACCAGCCCATGCCAGTCCTGTTGAGAAGAAGCCGGCCGGCCAGGTCGGGCCGGCCGGGACGGCGCAAAACCGGGGGAATTAAATTCCCCCGGGCGGTTATTTGGCCCCACATAATGAGGGGGGCCGGTTTCTCAAAGGGGGGGGGGCAGGTGCCCCCCCATTTTTCCCAAACGCAGGCCCCCATGTGAGGGGGGCCGTTTAATCCAAGGCGCGACAGCATGCCGCGCCGCCAGCAGAGGAAGGCGGGGGCTTTGCCCCCCGCGCGTGGCACCCGAGCGGTGCCCAGGCCACGGTGTCGCGCTAGGCCGCGCCGCCGCGCCGTACCGCGCCGCCGGCCGGGCCGGATCGGACCCGGGTCGGGTTGACCCATGGGGGGTCGGGCCGGGTCGGCCCGGACCCGGACCCCCCGTTTTCGAATTGACTTCGGTCTTTTGCCCATAACGTGAGCTACGGACCTCCGATTGATGAACCGTCAGCGGCGATGCGATCCTTGGATCGAGAAGGTCGATTCGGTATATCGCACTCAAAGTTTCGGAATACTTTGAGTTCGGTCGGGTTGGTTTGTACACGAAACCAACCGGGCCCTCGGAGCAGAAACGCTCATATCTTGAGCTACGGACGTCCGATTGACGTGCCGTCAGCTTTTTTGTGATCCTCTTAGTGAGACGGATCTTTTGGAATACTCCGCCCGAGGTTTGGACGCAGGTGGAGTACGGTCGGGTTGGTTTTTCCTTAAAAACCAACCGGGCCCCTCGGACGAAAAAGCCAATAACTCTCAGACCGGGCGTCTGATCGACGCGCCGTCTGTTGCGTTGAGTTCCTGTTGAAGATACAGAACTTTTGGATACATCAACTCTGGACTACGTGATAGTTGATGTATCAGCCTCTCGGCTTGTGGAGCGGACCCTCCCGAACGAGCTTGCTGTGTGCGGGAACCCTAGAACTGGCTGCGACTGTGACTGCTACTGCTACTGCTACTGCTACTGTGACTGCGACGACGACAGTACAGAGATCCTTGGTGGATTCGACGACGACTACAACATTCAGCGATCCTATGTGGATCAGTGCTACAGGTCCTGTGTGGGCCCGATCCTATGTGGGTCTGATCCTGTGTGGGTCTGCGCTCAGCGGTCCTGTGTGAAACAGCGCCTACAGATCCTGTGTGGGCCCGATCCTATGTGGGTCATTGCGGGGGTTAGTTACCTATCGATCCTTCGTGGTTCCGACGACTTAGATGGATCAGTGATCACCTTTATCATTATCTGAAGTAGTATACCTGTGTGAGCTGAATCCTGTTGCTTTCCTGTGTGGATTGTGTTGTGCTATCCTGTGTGGATTTCATTTTGCTTTCCTGTGTGGAATACGTATACTTTCCTGTGTGGACTAAGTTGTACTTGGGCTCGGAGGTTGGAGCGTATTGGAATTGATGACATAGGTATATGTATGGGCATATACCTAAGCAGTGTCGGTTGTTTCTTCATGTTTGTTTCTTCCTTTGTGGTTTATCCTTTGTGGATTTTGGGAGACCTTCAGGGGTCTCGGGGGCCCTACTGAGTAGCTTATACTCACCCTTGCACGGGCTATGCCCGCACTACGTTGTGTTGGTTGCAAACGACGGACTGCGTTGATCGTGGCTGAGGCTTGCAAAGCAGAACGGTACCTGGAGGTGGACCATTGGGCGGGACGTTCCCGGAGCGGACGGCGGGACCTGAGGAGCAGTGGAGCTATATGTACCCACCTTTCAGGTGGGATTTCCATTGGACAGCTCGGTGTAGCGGCTTTTACTTTACAGTTGATGTTTTCCCTTCCAAGTTGTACTTTACTTTCTGTTTGGGTTTGTATACTGGCCCATTTACTTTTCCGCACTTTCAGTTGTACTCTGTTCTTACTTAGTGTTTACTTTTCCTCTTGCTTACTCTATGGTGCTTGTTTACTTTACAAAGGCAATGCCTTCCCTTTTTACCGGGATTTACGCCTTGGTGCTAGTCGCCAGCCCCTGGTCTATGGAAGGCGGGCTTGGGGTAGTCACAGCACGGGCCCCGTGGACGGGTTGTGACATTTACAATTCCTATTAATTTTATAATTATTTACACTATTTTCATTATTTATCTTTACACCTTATGTTTATATTGATATATCTCAAGATTTCATGTTACATGCATATCTTGTTTATTCCATTACTATCACAAACTAACCCGAGTACCCTGGTAACCCGATAACTGAACTGGTCATGACATGGCTCAAAGGGAGTTCCAAATTCCCATGGGTTGGATACAAGCACCTAAAATCAAAAAAGATGAATGTGGGAATGATTTACCCACTAAAAATGTGGAAGTAAAAGAGACAACTCAGTAATGTATATAATGAATCTTCATGGGGATTTGTGTACTAGAAGTCAAATAGGAAAAATAGCCAAATGTACAACAACCAAGTTCTAGAAAATAAGAAAACCTTCCCATGTCCTAATGGAAAAAACTAACAAATTCTACAGATCAAAATGTTAAATTAATTTAAACAATTTTTATCAAATTCATAATTAATATTAAACAATTAAATTTCAAAGTTTTCCCTTGAAATCCCCGAATTAAATAGAATTTGGGGTTTCTCTATTTCATGCCAAAAACCCATTTTTAAAACGCCAATTCAACGAAATTAGTATTTTCCAAAAGAACCAACTGAATTAAATTTAATAAAAATAAAAAAAATTATTTAAAAAATTGAAATTAAATAATGTAATATACTGTTCACAAAAATAAGGCATCGTAACAGAACCACCTACCTCAGGATCATAGGATCTTGAATCACATAGTCAAAAATATAAAAATACAATAGAGAATTATGGAAACAATGATATATAAATAAAACCACGGTTTAGATCCAAAATAGTATTTATTTGATCAAAAATCAACATGTAGATTCATATTACCCTAGAGAGGAAAAGAGAGTTCATGAGATATTGATACCAAGAATAGGAAACTTACCAAGAATAGATCGAATGGAATTTATCAGGATTAGTATTTCCTCCAATGGGGATTCTAGTGTCATAGAACTCTTTTTTAGAGCTCCAAGGAAGGAAGAAATTTCTTATTTGTCATTTCAATCTACCGGGGACCCAAGAGGGTGTATATGGATTTTTAATCTAAATTTTCATCAATTAAAAACGAGTACTTACAATTTACATGGTAGAGTTATATGGTTAGAAAAACATTACGGACTAACCATACATATATTTTAGATGGGTTCCACAGTATCTCCAAAGAGGGAACATAGACTGACAAACAATTTACCAACCATGCCAAACCCCACTGTCCGAGTTTTCACAGTTTGTCTTGAGAGGGGGCACATTTTGGGATAACCATACGCCAACCATGCACTAGCCCAGAAACATCTAAAACATTAAAAATTTATTCCTGAACACTCCCTAATGAAACCCAACCATGTAATGATAAAAAATAAGGGTTTATAAATACTTAAAAAATGTAGCAGGATGTTACAACCTCCCCACCATAAAAACTTTTTTCCCAAGAAAACCGTCGAAGAATCCTCCAAGAAAAAAAATATGAGGCTAGTGAACTCTCATTGGGGCCTCAATATACTATGTATCGTGATATTTAGAAATATTATTCCATATAACATGTAACAAATGTATCTTCATTCCATTATGTACCTTGGTTGTAGAATCAAATGTCCTAACTGGCCATTCAGTCATGAATAAATTAGGTTAAACCTCATGATCACTCCAACTCAGAATATGAGATTGATCAGATATATACTTTCAGAGATGAGATATGAGGAACATATAATGTATCAATGATAGAATCAGTGGAATTTATAAAGGATTTGGAAATTTTCCCACATTCTCAACAACGTCAAATGGTCCCAAAAAACAGGGTGAAAAACTTCCCTTTCAACCAAAGTCATTTGTGACCCAACTGGGGTGAAACATTCAAGAAAACATAGTTACTAACATATAACTCCAAAGTTATATGAGGATGATCAATATAAGTCCTATAGCAGCTTCATATGTCACTACTATATGAAGAAAAATCTTGTTATTTTCTATCATCCCTTCGATCAAGATCAGTCCAACCAAGGAACTTTCACCAATCTCTAACCAGCATAATAAATATTTATAAGGTCGTCCATAAAAGGCCTCAAAATGTTCCATTCTGGTCATGTTCTAGTATCTATTGTCACTAGAAAACTCAACCATCCCCAATTGATCTTACCAATATCCACAAAAGTCAATAACACAAGCTTGTAGCATATCCTCAAGAATCTATATAGCTCTGTTTGTTTGGTCATCCAACTACATATTTTATGTCGTACATCAATAGATGTGAAATCATATTCCTTCCAAAAGGCATTACCAAAAATAAGTGGTCAACCAAGGATACCTATAATAGACTATATCAGATGCTACTCCATTCAAATGAATAATCTCATTCACACTGAGATTTACCAACTCCTCAACTTTGGTTATATAATGAATTGGAACAAAATGTGTTGGTTTAGTCAGTCTATCAATCACAACCCATATCACATTCTTCTTTATATGTGTATGATGTAACCCAAAGATAATAGCCATAGAGATCTCATACTAATTCCAAGTAGGGACTATAAGTGGATAAAGAATACTTGAAGGTCTTTTGTGCTCAACCTTAACTTGTTGACATGTATAACAATGAAAAATAGACTCAGAAATGCCTCTTCTCATACATGGACCCAATAAATTCTTCCTCATGTAATAGTAAATATTTTTGGATACTTGGTTCACTACCCATTGGTAAATTTGGATATCCACCATTACAACTTTTCTTACTAATGAGGGTACAACAAAACAGTTTTAAAATCATTGAATGACCTCTTTGGAGAATGACCAATCAAGAACAGTTTCCCCACTATTAAGAGAGTGTATATTTCTATAGAACTCGTCATCAAGATGATGTTCCTAAATATTTCATTCAAGAATAGAGGATCTCACCAAAACACTAGACAATGAAACCTTGACCCTGGATTCTCCTACTCTAATATGCAACGGTGAAAAGTGATCCATCACGTTCCACTCTTTCGATGATTCTTTCACTACCCAAGTCCAAATATTCCTACCTAGATAATATTCAATGACATTCACAATATTTGGGGTATAGGTAATGTCCAAATAAATATACTACATATATTCCACCCAAAACCTCTGGTAGAGTTTTAAATCTTTTTTAGAGTAGATAAAACTCAATCTCTTATGGTATAAAAACACGGTAAAACGTTTTCATATATGTAATACTATCATCTTTTCAGTTCTTTAATCATATTTTCAGCATCATATTCATGGGTTGGATAATTATTCTCATGTGGCCTATGCTGATGAGATCCATAAGAAACAATGTGATCACCCTACATGGGGATTCATCCCAATCCTAAACCTGGTGCATCACAAAAGACCACATTGCCCTACCTGATCTCTAGAAGAGTCAACACCATCATAGTAGAAAATAGATGTCTTAGCTCAAAAAATATATATCATTTCTCACACAAATAAATCTTTACTCCATTATGAGTTAGTTTATTCATCAGGGAAGTGAACATCATGAATTCATTCATGAACTGAAGATAATACCCAGCAAGACCCAAGAAACCCCACATCTTGAAAAAAAGTGTGTTTATTCTAATTTCATAATATCTTTCACCTTTTCAGTATCAACTAAAATACTATTTTCTCAAAAGTCGTGTCCCAAAAATTTTACTTCCCGAATCATAAGTCGCACTTTGATTATTTTCAATAAATTAAGTGATTTCTCATCTGACCTATAACTACTCTCAGATGATTCACATGATCCTCCTTAGACATAGAGTGAAAAAGTATGTCATAAAAAATCCAAACTAATTAATTATATAGATACTCATGGAAAATACTATTAATTAAAACCATAAAAACTACAGGACCATTTGTTAGACCAAAGATAATTAAAATGTAAACATAGTGGTCATATCTACTCTGAAAGGAAGTTTTTTGAATGTTAGATTCTCTTATTATCAACTGAGGATAGCTAGAATGAAGATAAATCTACAAAAACTAGTTTTCCCCTTTTATCTATTCAAACAGATCATTTGTCGATTTTAATAGATACTTGTTCATTAACATAACTTGGTTGAGATTTCAGTAATCAATTCATATGAAAAGTAATCCATTGGCCTTCTTAAAAATGTGAACTGGCGCTGCCAAAGGTGACACAATCGGGCATATGAATCCTTTCTCAAGAATAACATCCAAGTGGGACTTCAACGCCTTCATTTCAACTGGATGAATATGCAAAGAGGGAATATAAACTGGTTTACTACTTGGTATTAGGTTTATAGAAAACTCAACAACTCTTACCGAGGGAAAACGAAGTCAAAAGTAAAAATGTTGGGATAGTTGAAGAAATATGGAGAGAGATAACCTCTTACAGATTCTCACTCCTGATCAAAGATGAACACTAATATCACATTCCCCAACTCTGGATAATATGGTCCAACCTGGATAGTCAGTGGGCCTCATTCACCTTGAACGACATTTCACACACCATCGGGTGTAGTGAAGGAGACACTTTGATGATAAAATTCAATTCCATATTTATTAGTAATGAGATAATCCATCCTGAAAATGAAATCAAGAGATTTTATGGTGATAATTTGAAAATTCATAGAAATATTAACATTTGATAGAGAGAAAACACAATAGGGACTATAGAGAACCTTCTCTTTCTTCATATGAAGGGGTATAATAATTTACATTTAATGGGATAAAAGATCCCTTAGAAGATTTATCATATTATAAAGAAAAGTTTAAATAAATGAATGAGATACACTATAATCAACTAAAGTAGTGGCCAATGAAAAATCTATAGTTATGGAAACTCTCTTGGTCATTGGACCCAAATTTTCCTCCTCTAGAAACTCTTCTAATGCATGACAATCTTGGTTCTGGATTCCTATGGATGGAACCCTTTTTACGTGAAACATCTGACTATGCTTCTATTTTAGAAGGATTTTATGACCTCGTGCCACTATACATAGTAGAATTAACATGGAATAATCATTGCAAGTCAAACAAGAATCTTCATGAGACCAAATTCTTGGGTGCCACAGTGAAAATTTTCATTTAATTCCCCATCCTTCCACACTACTACCTAACTAAAAGAAATATTACTAGCATATAAGAGCTTTATAATGAACCTAATATTAGGAACCACATTCAAAATCATCATGATTTCTATTTCCCTTAGAGGAATAGACACTTACACTAAGAGAAAAAGAAACTTCTGATAACCCAAACTTACCTTCTAGGTCCATCTCAACCATCAATGCCCTATCCATCACATCAGCATAACAATGAATCTTTACTAAGAAATAATAATAGTAAATATCCTACCAAATTCCCAACTCAAAAGTTCAATCCTTCATCTTCTCATTAGATATATTTCATTTAAAAAATGCATAGTCTTAGAAAAATGTTTTTCATAATATGTTATGGTCTCATTAGCCTACTCGAGTTTGAAAAACATAGGGCCCATGGACAACAGCATTGAATCTGGATAGAACTAGTTAGTGAAAAGAAACTTGATTCCTTTCCACTCTAATACCTCTTGTTTCTTTGTGGTCACTATCATGTCCCGCCATATTCTTATTTATCCTACCATCGCGAAGGTGGAACACATCACCATGATTTAGTCAAGTGTGTCCCAGAATCCAAATAAACACTCATTTTTTTCAACCACTCCTTACCCTCTTGTAGATCATTTGATCCTTTGAATGACACTGGTTTATAGTTAATAAACTCTTGAGAAAAAAATCTAGAGAACATCCCTATGAGGTTACACAGCTGGAGCCTGAACTAGAACTAGAGTGTTTATTATCAAATGGTTTGGAAAATATGCACAATAACCTATACTATATTCGGGTCAATGATAGGATTCTATCACTAAGGTTTAGTAACAGCTTGATCTTAGACCCAATTATTACATCTTTTTAGATGAATTATTCTACATAACATTAATAGACTATAAGGAAGACATCATATTAACACACAAATAGATAAATAATAAAATTAATCCCAATAGAGAGACAAACAATATTTTGATTTCAATATAATCAAATTAAATTGAAGGAAAATACTAGAACTAATACTCAAGATGTCATTACCTAACCACCAATAGTGACATAAGGATCATTATAGTGATAGATGGATATACACTCAACAAAAACTACCTCTTAATTATTGAAAAGATAACATAATTACATATTGTCATCAAGAAAAAATCTCAACCACCTTTTGATTCCACATTTTCATGAACTATCCCAGGTACCTTGGTAACCAAATAAACAATACAGTCCTTTCATATCCCTAAGGGAATTCCTGATCCCCACCGGTCTGTGACTAGGACCTAGAATCATACAAAATAAAATTTGGAATGATTTTTTCACTAAAAATGTGGAATTAGAAGATATAAGTTAGTAATACATACAAAGGAAGAACCACTAAGGTAACTGTAACTGAATTCAAATAGAAAAAATATCCCAATGTTCTATAAGAATTTACTAGAAAATAGTAAAATATTCCACCATGTCCAAAAGTACACGATTCACCAAGTCCACAAATCAACATCTATAACCACCCCCAAGTGTGCCTTTACCCCTAGTCAAACTTAGAAGTATATAATCTAAAATAAACCGAAGGCACGGGTAGGGTGTGATATAGAAATCCCAGTAGGGTCTCCCCAATGTTTCCATAGTATATTCCCAAATTAAATTAACCAAAGAGATATTTAAATTTAAAACAAGAAGGTTTTGAATTTCATAATAATAATTAAATCAATTCATGATTTACATTTATAAATATAGAAATAATTTAAGAAAATATTTACTTTTCAATTGATGGAATATTTCTAAAATAATGGAACTTTTCTAATATCGATAAAATTAGAACTTTTATATGAAACTATTTATATATATAAAAAGTCATGTAAAACAATTTATTACCATAGAATATAATCATTTTAAATACAAAAAAAGTGAGGAACGTGGTTATATTCCTAGGATGGTATGATAGTTCCAAGATATAAAGACTCCACACTCAAGGTGACTTAATAATATATACATATATTCCTTTTAACTTTGGCCAAATTGGACTCATCATCGTCACCGAAGGGATGTGATGAGAATCATTTTTTATTTTTAAAAGTTGTTAATCATAAAGTGATATCCAAATTACTCACTAACTACCTAATCCTTATATTTACACTAGTAAAAAATGATGGGAAATTTATTTTAGGAATCCTTACAATAAAATTAATCTCATTATCCATTCCAAATATCCCAATTTACATTTTAAAGCTATGACGCCAATTTTTAATCAAAGTCATGTATTTTTTGAAAATAGAACCCAAAGGTTCCAATCAAAACCATTTAAATGACATTATTAAAATATAATCATTTGAAATCAATTCACAATTCAATTTCACAATTCACTTTCAAAAAATTAATTCAATAATTCAATTCTTCCTTAGATTCCATTTATTTCACAATAAACCCCCAATTAAATGGAATTGGGATTTTTCTAAATTTTTATATCAAATACATTTTCACAATTAAATTAAGAAAATTAACTGAAATAATTTACATCCATTCAAAAATTTAAATTAAATAATTTAAATTTCACTATTTTCCCTAAACACGACCCAATACAATAGAATTGGGGTTTTCTGATTTCCTGCCAAAACCCATTATTAAAACCATATTTCAATAAAATTAGTTTTTTATGAAAATCCCATTGAAATAATTTTAATAAAAATCAAGAAATTTAGTTTAATTTAAAAAATTTAAATATAAATAATCAATTTAGGGTCATCAAAAATCGGGCATCATAATGGAAGCACCTACCTCGGGATCACGGGACCACAAATCACAAATCCCTACAAGAAAAAGTCAAATAGAAAATTAAGAAAACAAGTATCAATGAATCAAACCTATGGTTAGATCCAAAATAGTGGCTCCTAGATCCAAAAATCAACATGAGGATTCGCAGAATCATATGGAGGAAAAGAGAGATCTTGAGAGAATGAGAATGATAAGTGGAAACTAATCAGGAGAATATTGAAGATATTTTCTCAAGATTTGAATCACTTTATAGAGGTATATAAGAGGATAATAAATCTTCTTGGGAGCTAAATGTATGTTAGGAATCACTTATGGGTGGTTGAGGTCCATGGAGGACCTAAAAGGTGGGTTCATGAACTTTAAATCAAAATTCCGATTAATTAAAAACATGTACACAGAGTTTCCTGGGAAGAGCGGCACGGTT
The DNA here is from genome assembly GCA_963277665.1 of Viscum album. NCBI lineage: Eukaryota > Viridiplantae > Streptophyta > Magnoliopsida > Santalales > Viscaceae > Viscum > Viscum album. Next base: position 993,509,713 of record OY728146.1, read on the forward strand.
TTCCATCCCATACAAACTAACCATTCACCTATTTGAAATGGTTCCTAGGGTTTCTCAAATAATGGATCATGGTCTAACAAACCATGCGCCTACCAAGTTAAAACCCACTGTTTGATTTTTCACAGTTTGACTTGAGAGGGAGCACAGTTTGGGCTAACCATGTGCCAAACACGTACTAACCTGGAAACATCCAAAACATTCAACATCTCAACATGAAAACTCCCAAACTAAACACCCCATGTTAATATCAAAATAGGGCTCTACGAATACCATGGAATTTTAACCGTATGTTATAGCCACAGGTCTTCACGCTCATTCCATTACATTGATGTATGCCCCTATAACACCCGAGACTTTAATGAGAAATATTTTGTTTTTATATAAATCATCAAAGGAATATTTCACTACACACAACACTATCTTGGCTTTATTTACACACAATCGTGAACTTCCTCGATAGCTTGCGTCGTACGCAATACCGAGTTTCACTAAACAACGATATGCTATTAAAATATTATTAAAACTAGCCGTTATGAATAGTAATACCCACTTTTTGAAATTTTGTAAATTTTATTTTTCAAAATAGACTTCATTTTTGGATTTGGAATATCGAAATTAGCCTAGGGTGAAATTTTGGTATTTTTCTGAAAACTTTCAATTTTTGATGAATAGTGAAAACACTAGGTTACCATTTAAAAACCGACTTTTTATTTAAATAATTATTTATTTTATTTAAATTTATTTTAGGTAAAAATTGATTCTTAATACCTATATAAGTTCAATTCAATTCATTGGAGTCATTTTATAATTATTTTAGATATATAAAAAATTTATTGAACTTTTCACCGTCTTTTACCCACCTCCGAGGAGAATTTCCAAATTCGCATAAAACTTAATTTTACCGCTTCTGTTAGTGGAATTTTGAAAATCCGAGAGACACGGTTAATATCAAGGACTAAAATGTGGTTCAATGAGATAAAAATAATTGTTGAACCCTCTGGAATTAAGTTGCTTTATTATGTTTTGATAATCCCAACCATTCCTTATTTATATCTTGATTTTGCATTATCGGATATATGTTTACTGTGACTTAACTCATTCTTCCAAGAGAATGCTTAAATAGTTTATAGCTACCGTTACAGATAGTAGCTACTGTTATGACTTAAAGCTAATGATATCGAATAAGAGCTACCGATACGAAGTTCACCGGTACATAAAGTCTACCGCTACTCAAAGTCTACCGATACTCAAAGTCTACCGCTGCATCGAAGTAGACAGTTATCGTTACAGCAAAGCTGACAGCTACCGATATGCTGAAGTTCACCATTATGCAAAGTCTACTGATAGAGAGCTACTGCTACCGTTACAAGGCAGAGCCACAGCTACCGATAAAGATTTACCGCTACTGGTAAAAGCAGAGCCACCGCTACTGTTACAAGTCCACCGCTACCGATACATCAAGTCTACCGACAGACAAGTCTACCATTACAGATGCCTACCGATACTCAGACCTACCATGACAAAGTCTACCGTTATCATGAGCAACCGTTCAGAGACAGAACCCCGACATGCTTTAAATTTCTTTATTATTATTTAATCTAACAAACGGTCACATTAGTATATTTTAATGCACTGACATTTATTTAATATGTGTTGCTAGTTTTCAGGAAACCGTACCTCGTACTTGCAAAAAAGGGAATCATATCTTTTGCCGAAGCTCGTGCTTTAAAAGAAGGATGCAGAAAAGAGCACACAACATACGCTGGCGATCAAGCTCAAAACGTGCAAAAAGAACAATTGGAGAACTTGAACTCACGAGATTACTACTACCAGCCTCCAGAACATAGAGCATACGTAGAGCAATTTATGCTAAAGAAGAACTACACAAATCTCTTCATTCTCTGAGCCGATAAGCAAGCTGAACCTGGAAGTCAAGGAAACAGATGATACTCTGTTTTCCAGACAAAAACCAGAAGAAGACTCAGAACGAATTCTAATCAACAAAAGGAGTCGAGAGCTGCACGAAGATCACTAGAGCCATTTCTACACTCTAAATATTTTCTCTGTGATTTATCTTTTTTCATATTGAGTAGTGTGTGTTATCTGCTGTATTTAACACACACACTGTCTACTATGCTTTAACTGGAGGATTTGTAAATCCTCACTCAACACTCTTACATACTTGTTTTCCCACTGGGACAGTGGTAGAGGTCGTGTGACCTGAACAGCTAGTTGCTGTTGTGTTTGTTCCCACGAATAACTGTGGTAGAGGTCTTGGACCTGGACAGTTGTAAACTGTTGAACCCCGATCCAGGGTGTGGATCATCCTTATATAAAACTTTTGAGAGGACTAAGTCTCAGCTTGAGACCCAACCTCTTGGTTAACTCCTCTGTGTTTTTAGTTAAAGTTTATATCCATACAATACTTATCTATTTCATATTCCGCTGCTATTACTTTGAAATATAATTTAATTTCAAGGATACTTTGATAGTTAAACTCGCAAGTGTTTATATTTATTGTAAACCAGTAAGTTATTTTCAAAAGTTAAATTAATCATAAGATTAAGTTAACTGAGAACTAATCAATCTTTGAGAAACTAAGTGAACCTTTATAATCTATATAAATTCACTACAGTTTAATCTGTTTTTGAAATTGGGGGATTTTAATAGAAATTGTTTTTAGCAGAAATTTTAAATTGGAACTCAATTCACCCCCCTCTTGAGTATCCACTCCGACCAACATTTGGTATCAAAGGAAATAAAATATTTTCTATATTACTCTGTTTTTTTAACTGTGATTTTAGTTGTATTTTAAAGTTCTTAAAATTTCTGTTATTTCTAAATTTTTATCACTTTAAATTTTGTTTATAATGGATAATAGACTTGAGGGTGCTGCTACTAACCGGCCACCTTTCTTCAATGGAAATAACTATGCTCAGTGGAAACTTAAAATGAAAATCCATTTAGAAAGTATGGGTTTTGATATCTGGACTGCTATACAATCTCAATACAAAATTCCAGAAACTGAAAGAATAACTTGGGATGAACCTACTAAGGCTGCTTACAATAATAATTTTAAAGCCATAAATGCCCTCTACTGTGCTTTAGGAGATGAGGAATTCAGTAGAATTTCTGCCTGCAAAACAGCTTTTGATATTTGGGATACCTTGGCTGTTTCTCATGAAGGAACAACTAATGTTAAGGAAATGCGGTTAAATACTTATACTATTAAATATGATAACTTTAAAATGAAAGCTGATGAACCCATTTCTGACATGTATCTCAGGTTTAATGAGATAGTCAACACAATGAGCTCACTTGGAAAGGGTGTTCCAGCAAAGGAACAAATCATGAGAATACTGAGATGTTTTCCAGATAGATGGAGAGGCACGTATGTCTCAATCAGAGAATCCTGTGACATTGGAACACTGCCTGTCAAGGAGTTAATTGGTAAACTAATGATGTATGAAGAAGAATTGAAGGTGAACAAATAAGAAGATGATGAACCCAAGAAGAAATCTGTGGCATTTAAGACAACTGCATCAAAGAGTAAAGACAAGGAGAAAGTACATGTGCCTACTGAAAGCTCGTCTAGTGAAGATTCAGATTCTGACAGTGATAAAGAAATAGCTCAAATAGCCAGGAGATTCAAGAAGTTCTATAGGAAGAATAAGTTTTTCAGAAAACCTAGCTACAAAGGTAAGTATGATCAACAAGGCAAGTGGAAGAAGTCGGATAAAGAAGATGATATAGTCTGCTATGAATGCAAGAGGAAAGGACACATCAAAGCCGACTGTCCTAAGTTAAAATTCAAGAAAAAATATGACTATAAGGACAAGAGGTACAAGAAAGCTATGAAAGCAACCTGGAGTGCTTCGGACGACAGCACAAGTGAATCAGAAGCTAGTGAATCTGAAAGAAATCGTACTAATATGTGTTTCATTACTAACACATCTGAGGTACCGATTTCACCAGCTTTAAACAATTTTTATTCGGGAAATGACCATGATTCAGACAATGAAGAAAATATTTCTAAAGATGAACTGTTTGAATATTGCAATATGTTGGAAGATACTTGGAATGAACTAAAGAATAAATATAAATCTTTGAAGAAACAACATGCTTTGACTAGTAATATTGAAACAGGTTTAAGTGTGGAAAAAGAGAAGTATGCTCAACTATTGAAAGAGAACACTCAACTTAAATTATCAAATGAACAATTAAGAAAAGATATTGAAAAGTTCACTGCTGGTAGGGATACCTTGACACAACTGCTAGGAAAACATATTGCTCCCAAATATACAACCGGTCTATGATATCAGCTTGGACAGAGACAAGTAAGCAAAACCAAATTTGTCCCAAAATCTGGACAGTTTTCTGCTAGTTCTAGTTCAGGACCATCTTATACAAAACAGTTTTCTAAAGGACCCAACAAAGTATTTTTGTCTCAAAATATGCTTTCTGGTCTTAGAAAAACTATAAAGCAAATATGGGTTCCCAAAGTTTTATTGGCTAACCTTTCTGGACCCAAAATGATCTGGGTACCAAAATTATCCTATGTCTAATCTGTTTTGCAGGGAAATTGTTTAAAGAGCATCTATAACACTCTATGGTATTTGGACAGCGGATGTTCAAGACATATGACAGGATACTATTCTTGCTTCAAGAGTCTGATTAAGGTTGATGGTGGGCATGTCACCTTTGGTGACAATGCAAAAGGAAAAATCATCGGCTTAGTCCAGATTGGTAACCCTACTAAAATTTTGATTTCTAAAGTACTTTTTGTTGACGGATTAAAGTATAACTTACTTAGTATATCTCAGTTGTGTGATGATAGTTCTAATGTTAAATTTGAAAATAATTCATGCAATGTTTTTAATTCAAAACATGACTTAGTTTTCACTGCATCTAGAAATGAGAATGTATATGCTGTTGATCTAAATTCCTTGGTCAAACAAAATGTTTCCTTCTTAAATGCTTTCTATAAAGAGTCTTGGTTGTGGCATAAGAGACTAGGACACTGTAATGTTCACTCACTTAGGAAACTTTCTAAGAAATTCTTAGATAGAGACCTACCCAAATTAGAATTCCCAAATGATAAAGTGTGGAATCCCTGTCAAAAGGGAAAACAACACAAAGTTTCTTTTAAACCAAAGAAAGAAGTTTCAACGTCTCAACCACTTGAATTGGTTCACATGGATTTGTTTGGACCTTCAAGAGTTTCAAGTTTAAATGGGAAGCACTATGTTTATGTTCTTGTAGATGATTTTTCTAGATACACTTGGGTATACTTTCTAGCTCACAAAAGTGAAGCATGTTCCTACTTTGTTAAATATTCCAAGACTGTAGAGAATCTTAGTGGACTCAAAATTAAGACCCTGAGGAGTGATCATGGGCGTGAGTTTGAGAATCATGGATTTGAATCCTACTGCTCACACAATGGCTATAATCACAGCTTTTCTGCTCCTAGAACACCCCAACAGAATGGTGTAGTGGAAAGAAGAAATAGAACCCTTCAAGAAATTTCAAGGACTATGCTTAATGAGTATGAATTACCTATTTATTTTTGGGCTGAAGCTGTAAATATAACTTGCTATGTCATTAATAGAGTTTTAATTATACCTATTCTAAAAAGGACCCCTTATGAACTTTGGAATAATAGGAAGCCTAAGGTTAATTACTTCAAAGTTTTTGCTTGCAAAGTCTTTATCCTTAACACTAAAGACAATATTGACCAATTTGCATCCAAGAGTGATGAAGGAATTTTCCTAGGATACTCTATCTCTAGTAAAGCCTATAGAGTTTTCAATAAAATAACCAAATGTGTGGAAGAATCAGTTCATGTCAAATTCGATGAGACTGATCCACATGAGCCTAAATCCTACCTTGAAGATCTTGAGGAAGATTTGTCAAATCTTGACCTAAATGATAAGAATACTGAATCCCCTGTAAAAGAATCAAGTTCTGGAAATTTTCCAGAATCTGCTCATACCAATTCCAGACCTGTAGACAACTCGGAAGAAGCCAGTTCAACTCCTTATAGAGGTGTTAGAACTCTCAAGAATCATCATCTTGATGCTGTTGTATGTGATTTAAATAGAGGAACACAAACTAGAGCTTCTCTAAGAAATCAGGTTGAATATCAAGCTTTTCTCTCACAACATGAACCCAAAGATATCAATGATGCTATCAATGATGAATTCTGGGTAATGGCTATACAAGAAAAACTAAATCAGTTTGAAAGAAACAAAGTTTGGGAATTAGTGGAAAGACCTAAGGACACTCCAACCATAGGCACTAAATGGGTGTTTAGAAACAAAGTTGATGAATCTGGAATTATCATTAGAAACAAGGCTAGGCTAGTTGCACAAGGCTATAGTCAAGAGTAAGGAATAGACTATAAGGAAACTTTTGCACCTGTAGCTAGATTAGAGGCCATTAGGATATTACTTGCTTATGTTGCTCATCTGAATTTCACACTCTATCAAATGGATGTTAAAAATGCTTTTCTGAATGGATATATAAATGAGGATGTATTTGTTGAACAACCTCCTGGTTTTACAAATCCCCATTTTTCCAATCATGTTTTCAAACTATCTAAAGCTTTATATGGTTTAAAGCATGCTCCAAGATCTTGGTATGATAGGCTCAGCTCTTTTCTTATTTCAAAAGGATTTACTAAAGGAATAACTGATCCTACTCTTTTCATTAAATGGATTTCTAAAAATGTTTTAATAGTACAGATCTATGTAGATGATATTATTTTTGGATCTTCTAAAAATTCATTATGTATTGATTTTTCAAAAATAATGCAAAACGAGTTTGAAATGAGCTTAATGGGAGAACTCAAATTTTTCCTTGGATTTCAGATCTTTAAAAACAAAAATGGTATTATTTTGAATCAAAGTAAATATATTAAAGATCTTCTAAAACTTTTTTCATTGGATAGTAGTAAAGGCAGTGATACACCTATGAGTACCACCTGTAAGTTGGATAGTGATGAAACTGGAGAACTAGTAAATCAAACCAACTATAGAGGTATGATAGGAAGTCTACTGTACCTTACTGCCAGTAGACCCGACATCATGTTCAGTGTATGCATGTGTGCTCGATTTCAAGCAAACACAAAGGAGTCTCATTTGACTGCTGTTAAAAGAATTTTCAAATATCTAAAACATACTCCCAATTTAGGACTATTTTATCTAAAAGGACAATCATTTGATTTATTGAGTTATTCTGATGCTGATTTTGCTGGTTGTAAGTTAGACAGAAAAATCACCTCTGGAACATGTCACATCTTAGGCAAATCGCTAGTATCTTGGTGTAGTAAGAAGCAGAATTCTGTTGCATTATCTACTGCCGAAGCTGAGTATATAGCTGCTGGTAGTTGTTGTTCACAAATCTTATGGATGAAACACACTTTACCAGACTATGGATATCAATTCAAACATTTCTCTATAAAGTGTGATAATACAAGTTCTATTAAGATTTCCAAAAATCCGGTATCTCATGCTAGGACAAAGCATATTGATGTGAGACATCACTTTTTGAGGGATCACTATCAAAAGGGTGATATCACTCTTGAATTCATTGGCACTGAACATCAGTTAGCTGATATTTTTACAAAGCCGTTGAATTCTAAGAGATTAAATTACATCAAACATGAGTTAGGTATGATCAACTATAGCATAGAGAAACCTCACCGTTAGATAAACCTCACCGTTAGAGAAACCTCACCGTTAGAGAAACCTCACCGTTAGAGAAACCTCACCGTTAGAGAACTTTACCAGTACATTTGCATTTTTTTTAAAAAAGCCGAGACATCGAACCGTTTTATTTTATTTTATGATTTAGGTGATTTATGAATCCTAAATGATATTAAAACTCGAACTAGACTCACTAAATCTCATCGCGAACTTGTCTGCTCGAACTCTCCTAAACCTAAACCTCTCGACCTTCAGAACCCTAGCCTCAAATCCGTAATGGCCCGAGTCAAGAGACCTTAGATGACTTATGGAAGTGAAGCGCCGGTACCGAAGAGAAAAAAATTAGCTAGTACTGATGCCAGTGGAAGTGGAAAGGGAAGTTTAGCTCAAAGAAGATCATTAAATCCACACCTATCGAAGCGCGAGATAGTTGTTGAAAAAGAGGTGTGTACAGAATGGGTTATGGAAAGCAAGTCGCTGGTTCTTAGAGTGTTAAGAGAACAAGGTTGGCTAGAATTCTTCACGAACAAAAACGGACCTTACTATCCAGGATTGGTGAAACAGTTCTACGAATTCGTTCGTTTTGAAAAGTCTGAAGAAGAAAGCAGAATGGTTTCTTATGTGAATGGTCAGGAAGTATCGTTTACTTCCGGAGAATGGGCTGAGAACCTAAGAGTTACACATGAGGGTGATTTTACTTTTTATTCCAAGTCTGTACCTTCGACCAGTGATGTATTTCAATATGAAGATGCTTTGATGAAACTCACAGGGAATGGGACCCCTAGAAAGGTTATTGCTGCAGAGATGGAAGGAGAAGATAAGCTGTTATTTAAATTTATTCAGCATGTTGTTAGTCCGAGAAGAGGAGACTTTGCCACTTTAAGATTCCAAGACATATATTTGTTACATTTGCTGAAGCACAGTGTGAAAATCAATCTATGTAGATTGATTATGGTTCAAGTAGAAGAGATGACTAGACCAAAGTCAAAATCAAATGCCCTGTTTTTCTCCAAACTAATTTCTGTGATGCTGAAAGTGAAGGAGATAGCTGGACCTCAGGATGAGCTGGTAGTGGTTAAGGATAACTTCTGTATTACAAGAACTATTTGTAAATACATGAAAGTCAGCTGGAATACTTGGAAGAAATCATGGGTAAATGATGATGGAAAAATTTATGAGAAATTCACTCCTGAGAATCATCTATCCAGGACAAAAGATGTTAGAGATCCTGGTCTTGGACAAGATGAGCCAGAACCAGTTTACAGTGATGATGAAGCTGAGGAGGAAGAGACTTCAGTTGAGTAAGGAGGAGATCCAGACATACCCCCTAGTCCTATGCATCAAGTTATTTCTTATGGAGCATCTAGCCCTCCAAAAGCACTACCAAAGAGAGAAATTGTCTTGAAGGATAATGATTCAGAGACTACAGAAGGAGGAGAAGAATCATGCCAATATGTTGTCAAGGACACCTCTGAGGAGGATGAGACAACCGAATCCAATCATAGAGAACAGGTGGCTGATGATGAAGCAGATGATGAGGAAAATGTTGAAAGAGAGCTCAGTTTGAGTACCCTAATAGTCAGTACAGTCAGGATAGTGCCTGAGCAGGAAGATATAGCAGCAGCACCTATTGATGAGAGAGTCATTAATGACTTAGAACTAATGGCTACTAAATCTGCTGAAATTGTGGAGAAAATTGCAGAATTACCTCAGGGAGAAGAGTTAGAAGAGATACCTCAGGAGAATGTTCCAAGAAAAGGAGAGAATCTCGGCTCAGTATCAGTATCACATGACATTGAAGGTTGGAAATCAGCTCCCGGATATATGATTCTTGGACTATCTTATGGTGATTCTGATGAGGAAGACCAAGCCCAAAGGGAACCAGTTACCTTACCCACTATGAATGACAATGTGGCAACAAAAGATGACCTTAAGTCTCTAAAAGCCGAATTGATAGAAGTAATAAGAGAATCAGTGGGAGATATGAAGAAAAGTATGTTTGAAGAGATAAAAAACGTGGAGAAATCCCTTGAGTTATCCATTGGATGTAGTATATCCAGTCCTGTGGAACAAATAGTGGACAAACTTAAGGTGTGCCACACTCAGATTAAGAGTTGGACTGGAGCTGTAATTTCTCTTAGATAATCAATTTCCGCCTTGACTGCTTTAAACAGTTCTCAAACCCAAGTGCACACTGACATTCGCTATATCAAAGAAGTGGTCAAACAGTTTGTGGAAGTTTTTGAGGCTTTTAAGAAGTCAGTTAAAGAACATCTGAACAGTCGGGATGAACTTGTATAGAAGATGGTTAGTATTCTGACACACTCTTTCAAGGAAACAATGGCCTTCTCAATGAAACCTCTTCCCTCATCCAACACAAGTTTAAACCTTGACCAGATCCGCACTATTCTTCAGGAAGAATTGGCTAAGGCCAGTCCTAGTGGTGCATCAGATACTCAGATTCTTTCTACCACTAGGGAAGTTAGTAGTTTTGTTCGTGATCACCTGTGGGCAGCTACTGCTTCTCAAGAGGCAATCAAAAATAAGGTGGATGCTTATTTTGACAAAGTTTATACCAAGAACCAAATGACAAACCATTTCAAGCTTTTTATTGAGAATATGAAGTTACCTCCAGTTACCCAAGCCTTTAGAGAATAGGTTAGTAAGCTCCGGGAGCTTACTCCTGCTTTAGATAAGTTTATTGAGAACAGAGATGATTTTGTCTCTCCTATGGAGCGAGGTGGAAGCATCATCATGGATTTCAGGAATCTCTTGCTGCCTTTCCTACATGTGGATGCTCGAACGGTTATTGTACCACTTGCCCTTCCACCATCTGCCTCTGGGAGTACTCCTCAACTGACTACAGTTCAAGCCATCAGGAGCTTGACACCTTTGATCCCTCAGAAAGAGACAGATTACAGATCTGGTGTTGTATCAGTTGCTGATCCACCAATAGTTCTTTCCGGAATTCCCAAGCCTGCTAACTCTACCTCTGCACCCTCTGCTGATCCCAAGGGAAAGACACCTGTCCGAGAGGATGATTGAGTGCTTCTATTTTTTTTTTGATTGGATTCATTGTATTTTTTTACTTTTCTGATTTTCCCAGATGTATCTTTTTGTTAATCACAAAGGGGGAGAAATTCTTGGAAAACCAAAAGAGAATGTGGTTCATTTTTTTCCTCTGATATATTTTTTATTTTTTATTTTTTTTATTTTTTATTTTGATTTCTCTGATACTATACTGTTGATATCATAATTTGATATTTTTTCTTGGCATAAGTTGTGATTATCAAAAAGGGGGAGATTGTTGAACCCTCTGGAATTAAGTTGCTTTATTATGTTTTGATAATCCCAACCATTCCTTATTTATATCTTGATTTTGCATTATCGGATATATGTTTACTATGACTTAACTCATTCTACCAAGAGAATGCTTAAACAGTTTATAGCTACCGTTACAGATAGTAGCTACCGTTATGAATTAAATCTACTGATATCGAATAAGAGCTATCGATACGAAGTTCACTGGTACATAAAGTCTACCACTACTAAAAGTCTACCGATACTCAAAGTCTACCACTGCATCGAAGTAGACAGTTATCGTTACAGCAAAGCTGACAGCTACCGATATGCTGAAGTTCACCGTTATGCAAAGTCTACCGATAGAGAGATACCGCTACCGTTACAAGGCAGAGCCACAGCTACCGATAAAGAGTTACCGCTACTGGTAAAGGTAGAGCCACCGCTACTGTTACAAGTCCACCGCTACCGATACATCATGTCTACCGACAGACAAGTCTACCGTTACATATGCCTACCGATACTCAGACCTACCATGACAAAGTCTACCGTTATCATGAGCAACCGTTCAGAGACAGAACCCCGACATGCTTTAAATTTCTTTATTATTATTTAATCTAACCAACGGTCACATTAGGTATATTTTAATGCACTGACATTTATTTAATATGTGTTGCTGGTTTTCAGGAAACCATACCTCGTACTTGCAAAAAAGGGAATCATATCTTTTGCCGAAGCTCGTGCTTTAAAAGAAGGATGCAGAAAAGAGCACACAACATACGCTGGCGATCAAGATCAAAACGTGCAAAAAGAACAACTGGAGAACTTTCACTCACGAGATTACTACTACCAGCCTCCAGAACATAGAGCATACGTAGAGCAATTTTTGCTAAAGAAGAACTACACAAATCTCTTCATTCTCTGAGCCGATAAGCAAGCTGAACCTGGAAGTCAAGGAAACAGATGATACTCTGTTTTCCAGACAAAAACCAGAAGAAGACTCAGAATGAATTCTAATCAACAAAAGGAGTCGAGAGCTGCACGAATAACACTAGAGCCATTTCTACACTCTAAATATTTGCTCTGTGATTTATCTTTTTACATATTGAGCAGTGTGTGTTATCTGCTGTATTTAACACACACACTGTCTCCTGTTCTTTAACTAGAGGATTTGTAAATCCTCACTCAACACTCTTACATATTTGTTTTCCCACTGGGACAGTGGTAGAGGTCGTGTGACCTGAACAGCTGGTTGTTGTTGTGTTTGTTCCCACGAATAACTGTGGTAGAGGTCTTGGACCTGGATAGTTGTAAACTGTTGAACCCCGATCCAGGGTTTGGATCATACTTATATAAAACTTCTGAGAGGACTAAGTCTCGGCTTGAGACTGAACCTTTTGGTTAACTCCTCTATGTTTTTAGTTAAAGTTTATATCCATACAATACTTATCTATTTCATATTCCGCTGCTATTACTTTGAAATATAATTTATTTTCAAGGCTACTTTGATAGTTAAACTCGCAAGTGTTTATATTTATTGTAAACCAGTAAGTTAGTTTAAAAAGTTAAATTAATCATAAGATTAAGTTAACTGAGAACTAATCAATCTTTGAGAAACTAAGTGAACCTTTATAATCTGTATAAATTCACTACAGTTTAATCTGTTTTTGAAATTGGGGGTTTTTAATAGAAATTTTTTTTAGCATAAATTTTAAATTGGAACTCAATTCACCCCCCTCTTGAGTATCCACTCCGACCAACAATAATTTTTGGTGAATAGTAACTGTTTACTTTTTTACCACGATTAAAAGTAAATAGGGTAATTAAGGGTAAAAATGATATTATTATTACCCTAACACATGTCCTAATTCTATTGGATAAGTGTAATTCGTCCAAAAACAACCTTAGGAATAAAATATGACCATTTAGGCCCACTTGGATTAGATTAGGACATTTATTATTAATTTATTTAAAGAAGGGTAAAAATAGTTAAAATCAATGTTTAATAACTAAATAATTTTTAATATAGGGTTATACATAAGATAAATTCAACTATAAATATTCATTAAAAATATAAAAATATTTCCTACATAATGGTATTTTATTTATAATTTTTATACTTTAAATAACTTAATTTTATGACATAATGATGATGCAGTAATTATATTATTAATGAAATATTGACATAATTGATGTTATAAATACCCAAATAAATGTAATTTGAGACTTTTTATAAATTACAATAATTTTCTATGTTAATATGACATGTTATTATTGATTTAATTAACTTTTTTCGAACTAATATTTCTGTTATGATTTTCCCAAAAATCAATTACCAAATAGTGTCAAAATTGACATAAAATAGTTTTTAAAACAAATATTATATTATTAATTGTAATTTTATTCCTAGAAATCTAAGGTTCGGCAAAATGACTTAGATAAGGTTATATATTTTAATAATAAACAACTTGGGGTTCTTTTGGCTTGTTATAGTATGTTTATTAACCTTATAGTGTAAGAAAACATGAAGACACGGTAAAAGTTAAATTATCTAACTTAAAGTTAAATCTAAATGATAAGGTTAAAATTTAAATCTAAAATTGTCTAAATTCTATTGGATTAGATTATTTCGACACATCCCCACCTTAGCTTCTAAATAAATCAATTTGGAGCTATTAAAAATCTAATATGACTTTATAATAAAATAATATTTTTAGATTTTCCAAAGGTGCCCCTCTCCTCCCTTATAAAAGGGCACCTCCTCCCTCTCTTCCTCACACCACTTTGAGCCTTCATTCTCGGCCAACCCCTGCCAAATTATCTTTTACATTTCTCGAGAAACATCCTAGAGGTCTTGGTCTTCTTCAAATACCAATTTTAGTTCCCTAAAAGGAGGTCTCGAAGAGGCGCTTCAAAGAAGAGGTAATGTTCGTTACCGATTCTTTCAACTTTATTTCGTCTTCCAATTATTATTATTTAGTTTTATCATTATTAAGTAATAACATAAGTATCACTCATATACTAATATGTTATTATAAGTATGAAACAACCCTATTTCACCATCTATCCATCCTACGGAAAACGAAATTACTGCGCGTGCGTACGTACGGAATACTGTCTCCACACCGTGGTGTAATCTATTTTCCACCACCACCTTACTTGGATGAGTATAATGGTGTTAAGAATAAATATTTATGATAATTTTAAAGTGATATTGATTCTTAAAGAGTATACATACACCCCAATACAATTCCACGATCATTGGAACAATATCATCGCTCGTGCTTACGTAAGGAATACCGTCTCCACGATGTGATGTGACTCGTTCTACATGATCTTCATTGCATAATGATTATATAAATGAATTGAATGAATGAATATGATATATATTACACTAATACCATTCTATAAATTAGGTATCTATAACCTAAAAAGAAGAATAATAATTTATTCGGCAAAACACGCATAAGAACAAAAAGTAATAAACCCCCGAATAACAGGTAACAATGAAATATTACCAATAAGAAGCTAAAAATATGTCCATATATGATATCATAAAAATAATTATTATTCTTTAATAATTCAATTACATTATTTAAATCATTATACAGGAGGTTCGGACACTTACGAAGTAAATAGGACCTAAGGTAAGGGAAAATCTCACAATCTCAATTTTTATCTAAGATTGTTTATATTTCAGAATTTACTCGGGAATATTTATCATCCACATCCATGTTTCTTCAATATGTAATATTATTTATATCCTACTAAAATTTATTAAATCCAATTTTACCCTTATTTCAGTTTTTAGTAAAAGATATGAAAGGAATCCTTTTTCGTTTTTCGTACGAGGTACTTTTTGACTTTTCCGGACAAAGTACGAGAAGAATGTTTTTTTAAATTATACAGCATGAACAGATTTTTAGAACATTATTTCCATGAATCTTCCTTTAAAAGTTTTCAAGTTTATTTTTAATCAACTTCTTTTAGTTCAAAATTATATGACATTTTAAGAAAGGAAAATGTTTTTGAATTAGAAAGGATATTTTCCTCAAGAATGGAGTTCAAGTATTTTATCAAAATAATTTTCCATCTAAGATAATATTGGTTTCTG
Organism: Viscum album; assembly: GCA_963277665.1. Lineage (NCBI taxonomy): Eukaryota > Viridiplantae > Streptophyta > Magnoliopsida > Santalales > Viscaceae > Viscum > Viscum album. The sequence continues at coordinate 993,524,833 of OY728146.1, forward strand.
TTTTTATCCCTATTTTTACATTGTTTTGATTATGTTATGATGGAATTATTTTTATGATGTCCTTTTATCTTATATAGATTATGTTATGATGGAATGATGATTAAGAATCCCATTTTATTACATGGGTTATGCTATGATGTATGATTTATGATTTGTGGCACACATAATAATGGTATCATTATAAGATGGGTGGGACCTATATCTCCCTCCAATGCATTTGGTAATGATTTATATCTCATGAGATAGACATGGATGTAACGGCAGGTTAATCCGGTTCAGTGAAACAGGACTGAAACGAGGAGTGAACTCGGTTCAGAAATGGACTTTGTTCGCTAAGATAGTCTTGGCAATGAGTCTTGACTACTAAGAAATGATTATCTATGATTATTTGTGTATGCCACAATGTTTCATGTTTTATGTTATGATTATTGGGATTACATTTCACTACAATGATTTATCCCATGTTATGAAATTATGATCTCTTTTGCAGGTTAAGATTTCCAAAATGATATGTTCTTATGAATATGATGTGATTGATATTTATTTTGTTTACCCTTACTGAGAATTTGAGCTCACCATTTTGTATGTTTTCTTTCCCCAGGTCAGGAAGAAGGTTATTAAGTAGGATATGCCAAAAAGGGACTCTAGATATGATGAAATAAATGGGAGGCAACATAGATGATTTATGAACCAGTTGTTTATGTTTCCCAGTTTCTAAAGACACTATACCTATACGGTCCTTTCATGGTTTTGTTATATGTTGTAATAAGTGTACTTCAATTTTAAAGTATTAACAATGTATGTAAAGTATGGTTTGTTATAGTTGGTATTAGAGGAAAGGTATAGTCAGCCTTTGGAAATTAGGATGTGAAAGCCTTAGTAAGAAACCTAAGGATATGTCTAAGCATAGAACACAATTTTAGTGTTTTCGAAATGGCCATGAACAACCTATGATAAGACCTTAAGTGTGAAATTTTATTCTTGATTATGTGTTTTTCCTATTATAATTATTGTTTCTCACACTATTATTCTTGGTTTTAGTCAATGGCTGGAACCCAAAGGAACTGTGTTAATGTGGAATGCGACGGGCAATTCAATGATTTTACCCTTGAGCAACCAAACGTTAGGGGAGCTGGAATGAAAAATCTTGTAGCCATGTTCACACAACTTTCTCAAGCTATGAATCATGCAGGACTTCCTAACGAGCAAAGGAAGGAGCAACATTCTGCCGAATCCTTCTTGTGGCAGCATCCACCCTCATTCAGCGGGTCTATCAATCCATTAGTGGCTAAAGAATGGATCAGTACTACTGAAAAGATATTTTCAGTTCTTCAATGTTCTGACCATGATAAAGTCATCTTAGCAGTTTATCGTTTGGAAGGTGAAGCTGATCAATGGTATAATATTATCAAGAATACATGGCAGAGGGATAAAATTGAGTCCATGGAATGGGACGAGTTCAAGAACTTATTTTTCAATAAGTACTTCCCTCGTATTCTCCGAACAAAGATGGAGAAGGAGTTTCTTGAACTAAAGAAAAAGGATGATGAATCTATTGGTACCTACGAAGAAACTTTTACAAGACTTGCAAGGTATGATTCCAGAATTATTATCCAACCTGAGAGTAAGATTGATCGATTCTTTAGTGGCTTAAAACCAAGTCTTCGAAGGGAGTTAGCCATAAGGGACTTCAATAGTTACGAGGAAATCGTTCGATGTTCTCTCAAGGTTGAGATAGAGATTGCAGTAACCCATCAGTCATATGGGTTTGATAAGAAGAGGAAAATGGAATTCAAAGGAAAATCTAAAGAGCACCCTGAAATGAAGATGAGTTTTCCCTTATGCTCAAAGTGTGGAAAGAAACATGGAGGGAGTTTTCTTAAAGGGACAAGTAAATGTTTCAAATGTGTAAAGGAAGGTCATCGGGAATTGGAATGTCGAAATGATGGGAAAAATATGTCTAGTGATGCGAACAAAGAAAATACTACACAGAGTGCACCTCCTACACTTCAATTTTTCAAGTGAAAGGAAATGGGGCATTATTCTAATCAATGCCCTAATCCAAGGGTTGTTGATCATGATCGACATCAACAAACTCTTAAGTCTAAAGACAATGGAATGTCACTTGCAATTTCTATCAGCGATGTGGAGTACGATAACGAAGTGGTGAAAGGTACACTTACCATCCACTCTAAAGTCGAAAATGTTTTATTTTATTCTGGATCCACCCACTCTTTTATTTCTGAAGAATTTTCTAAGGGTATCTCCATATTACCTCAACAATTAGATGTTGAGTTAGCTGTGACAACCCCTAATGTCACAACAGTTTCATCAAAAGTTTATAATTCTTCTCTGATTGATGTTTGTGGGAAAGTGCTTCATGGAAATCTTGTGATCCTTCCTATAGTGTAATTTGGTGTGATTCTTAGCATGGAATGGATTTATTTATATGGATCTCATATCAATTTCCAAATAAGGGAAGTCACATTTCATATTCCAAATCAATCCATGATCATCTATCGATACAAGGATGAACAGAACCATCCAGTGGAAATTTCTTCCATATTTTGGGTCTTGATTCCACTAAATGAAGGTTATTTATCTCAAATGGTTGGTGAGAAACTCACGATTTGAATATGCCCATTGTATGGGAGTTTGATGATATCTTTCCGAAAGAATTACAGGGTCTTCCACCAAATCGTGAAGTTGAGTTTTCAATAGAACTTGTACTGGGTGCTTTACCTATTTCAAAGACACCTTATATAATGGCCCCAATTGAGTTGCAGGAATTGAAGAAGAAACTCCAAGAGAATCTTGATAAGGGATTTATACGCCCTAGTTCGTCACCTTGTGGAGCACATGTTCTATTTGTTAAGAAGAAAGATGGATCAATGAGACTCTGCATTGATTATCAAGAACTTAACAAGATCACTATCAAGAAAAAATATCCTCTACCACGAATTGATGAATTATTTGACCAACTACTAGGAGCTCAACACTCTTCCAAGATTGATCTTCGTTCAGGGTATCATCAATTAAGGGTCAAAAGGGGGGATATACCAAATATGGCTTTTCGTACAAGGTAGGGACACTATGAATTTATAGTGATGCCATTTGGTCTGACTAATGCCCCTGCTATCTTCATGGATCTGATGAGTAGAGTCTTTAGAGACTATCTTGATCATCTTTTGGTATTATTTATAGATGGTATTCTTGTCTATTCAAAGAGAAAGTAAGAACATGAATATCACTTGAGAATTATATTGAAGACCATGAGAAAGGAGATGTTTTATGCCAAATTTACCAAGTGTGAATTTTGGATTTAAAAAGTTTCATTTTTTGGTCACATAATCTCAAAAGAGGTGATATCTGTGGATCCAGCAAAAACCATGGTTATCGAAAGATGGTCGATACCAACAACAGTAATTGAGATCCTAATTTTTCTTGGTTTGGCTGGATATTATCAAGTTTTTGTGAAAGCTTTTTCACGAATATTTAATCCACTCACCAAGTTGACTCGGAAAGGAGTTAAGTTTTTTTGGATGGAGGAATGTTAAGAGAATTTCAAGGAGTTGATAAGAAGGTTATCCAGTGAACCTGTACTAACACTTCCTTGTAGTGGAGAAAGGTTTGTGATCTACAGTGATGCATCCAAGAAGGGGCTGGGGTCTGTTCTTATGCAAAATGATATGGTGATAGCTTATGCCTCATGACAGTTGAAAATCCCTGAGAAAAATTACCCAACTCATGATTTGTAGTTATATATGGTAATCTTTTCATTAAAGATTTGGAGGAATTATCTTTATGGAGAAAGGTGTGATATTTATACTGATCATAAAAGTTTAAAGTATATTTTCACACAAAAGGAGTTGAATATGCGCCAAAGAAGATTGTTGGAGATGATTAAGGATTACGGATGCTCAATTCATTACCACCCTGGGAAAGCCAACAAGGTGGTAGATGCATTAAGTAGACAAGACCATGCTAGCTTATCCATGATGAGGATCACAAAAGATCCAATATTTATGGATTTACAAGGGATGGATATTGGAATTATAATGGAATGGGAAAAATCGTATCTTTCTCAAATGAATGTTCAACCATGTATACATGTGATGATTAAAGAGGCACAGAAAGAAGATGTAGAGTTACAAAAGAAGGTGAGAAATGTTCCTGAATTCAACCTTGATTGTGATGGGATAATAAAGTTCAGGAATCGGGTTTGTGTTCCTCCCATCCCAGAATTAAAGAAGGATCTGCTGGATGAGGCTCATAGTTCTTCATTCTCTATTCATCCTGGAAGCACGAAGGTGTATAGGGACCTGAAATAGTACTTCTGGTGGGATGGCATGAAAATATATTTTGCTGAATATGTCTCTCGATGCTTCGTTTATCATCAAGTTAAAGCTGAGAGGCAAAATTCTAAGGGGATGTTACAACCATTACCCATACCAGAATGGAAATGGGAAAACATCACTACGGACTTTGTCACCGAACTTCCTAAAACATCCAAAGGCAATAATGCTATCTAGGTCATAGTTGATCATCTTACAAAGTCGGCACACTTCATTTCTATTAGAGAGGATCTCTCTCTGGATCAGCTTGCCAGGATATATGTGAAGGAAGTGGTAAGATTTCATGGAGTACCACTTTCTATTATATCTAATCGGGATCTGAGGTATACCTCGATGTTATGGCGAAGTCTTCAGCATACTCTGGATACAGAGTTGAATTTCAGCACTACTTATCATCCTCAGATAGATGGTCAGTCTGAGAAAACAATTCAAACTCTAGAAGATATGTTGATAGCTTGCTCTATGGATTTCAAAGGTGGTTAGGATCAACACCTACCTTTGGTGGAATTTTCTTATAATAATAGCTTTCACTCCAATATTCAGATGGCTCCTTATGAAGCTCTCTATGGAAAGAAATGCAGGACTCCAACTTGCTGGGATGAAATTGGGGAAAGAAAGCTATTAGGATCTAATCTTGTTGATGAGATGGAAAAAAAGGACAGATCTATTCAAAAACACATTAGAGATGCTCAGAGTGGACAAAAAGGTTATTCCGACAACTGAAGAAAAGACTTAGAGTTTGAAGTGGGTGATAAAGTGTTCATACGAATATCTCCTTGGAAGAGAGTAATGAGATTTGGAAAGAAGGGAAAGCTGAGCCCTAGGTATATCGGTCCTTTCGAAATACTGGATCGTGTTGGGAAGGTAGCTTACCGATTGGCGCTTCCACTGAATCTCTCTCAAGTTCATGATGTGTTCCATGTATCTCTCCTGAGAAAGTACATACCTAATCCTTCACATGTACTCAGCTCAGAAGTTGTACCGCTGGAGCAAGATCTTTCTTATGAAGAACAACCGATAGAGATTCTCGATCGTAGTGAAAAAGTCATACGGAACAAAAACACTCACTTGGTGAAATTTTTATGGAGGAAATACCAATTATAAGAATCTACATGGTAGCTTGAGGATATGATAAGGGAGAGGTGTCCTCATCTGTTAGTTACAAAGTGAAGAATTTCGAGGGAAAAATTCATTTTAAATGGGGTAGAATGTAACACCCGATACTTTTATGAGAAATATTTTGTTTTTATATAACTCATCAAATAAATCTTTCACTACACACAACACTAGCTTGGCTTTCTTTACACACAATCACGACCTTCCTCGATAGCTTGCGTCTTACGCAATACTGAGTTTCACTAAACAACGATATGCTATTAAAATATTATTAAAACTAGCCGTTATGAATAGTAATACCCACTTTTTGAAATTTTGTAAATTTTTCTTTTCAAAATGGACTTTATTTTGGATTCAGAATATCAAAATTATCCTAGGGTGAAATTTTTGTATTTTTCTGAAAACTTTCATTTTTTGATGAATAGTGAAAACACTGGGTTACTATTTAAAAACCGACTTTTTATTTGAATAATTATTTATTTTATTAAAATTTATTTTAGGTCAAAATTGATACATAATACCTATATAAGTTCAATGCAATTCATTGGAGTCATTTTATAATAATTTTAGATTTATAAAAATTTTATTGAACATTTCACCGTCTTTTACCCACCTCCTAGGAGAATTTCCAAATTTATATAAAACATAATTTTATCGCTTCTGTGAGTGGAATTTCGAAAATCCGATAGACATGGTTAATATCAAGGACTAAAATGTGGTTCAATGAGGTGAAAATAATTTTTGGTGAATAGAAACGTTTTACTTTTTTACCACAGTTAAAAGTAAATAGGGTAATTAAGGGTAAAAATGATATTATTATTACCATAACATGTGTCCTAATTCTATTGGATAAGTTTAATTCGGAAAAAAACAACATTAGGAATAACATATGACCATTTAGGCCCACTTGGATTAGATTAGGACATTTATTATTAATTTATTTAAATAAGTGTAAAAATAGTTAAAATCAATGTTTAATAACTAAATAATTTTTAATATAGGGTTATACATAAGATACATTCGACTATAAATATTCATTAGAAATATAAAAAGATTTCATACGTAATGGTATTTTATTTTTAATTTTTAGACTTTAAATAATTTAATTTATTTATGACACAATGATGATGCGGTAATTATATTATTAATAAAATATTGACATAATTGATGTTATAAATACCCAAATAAATGTAATTTGAGACTTTTTATGAATTACAATAATTTTCTATGTTAATATGGCATGTTAGTATTGATTTAATTAACGTTTTTCGAACTAATATTTCTTTATGATTTTCTAAAAAAACAATTACCAAATAGTGTCAAAATTGACATAAAATAGTTTTTAAAACAAATATTATATTATTAATTGTTATTTTATTCTTAAAAATATAAGGATCGGAAAAATGACTTAGATAATGTTATATATGTTAATAATAAACCACTTGGGGTTCTTTTGGCTTGTTATATTAAGTTTATTAACCTTATAGTGTAAGAAAACAAGAAGACAAGGTAAAAGTTAAATTATCTAACTTAAAGTTAAATCAAAATGATAAGGTTAAAGTATAAATCTAAACTTGTCTAAATTATATTAGAGGAGATTATTTCTACCCATCCCCACCTTAGCTTAGAAATAAATCAATTTTGAGCTATTAAAAATCGAATATGACTTTATAATAAAATAATATTTTTAGTTTTTCCAAAGGTGCCCCTCTCCTCCCTTATAAAAGGGCACCTCCTCCCTCTCTTCCTCACACCACTTTGAGCCATAAATCTAGGACAACCCATAACAAATTCTCTTTTCCATTTCCCTATAAACATCCTATATGTCCTGGTCTACTTCAAAGACAAATTTTAGTGCCCTAAAAGGAGGTCTCAAAGAGGCGCTTCAAAGAAGAGGTAAGGTTCGTTACCGATTCTTTGAACTTTATTTCTTCTTCCAATTATTCTTGTTTAGTTGTTTCATTATGAAGTAATAACATCAGTATCACTAATATACTGATATGTTATTATAATTATTAAACAAACCTATTTTACCATCTATCCATCCTTCGGAAAACGAAATCACCGCGCGTGTGTACGTACTGAATACCGTCTCCACGCAGTGCTGTAATCTATTTTCCACCACCACATTACTTGGATGGGTATAATGGTCTAAAGAATAAATATATATGACTATTTTAAAGTGATATTGATTCTGAAATAGTATACATACACTCCAATACAATTCCACGATCTTGGGAATGATATCATCGCTCGTGCGTACGTACGGAATACCGTCTCCATGATGTGATGCGACTCGTTCTACATGATCTTCATTGCATAATGATAATATAAATGAATTGAATGAAACAATATGATATATATTATACTAATAACATTCTATAAATGAGGTATCTATAACCTAAATAGAAGAATAATAATTTATTCGACAACACACGCATAAGAACAAAAAGTAATAAACACCCGAATAACAAGTAACAATGAAATATCACTAATAAGAAGCTAAGAATATGACCATATATGATATCATAAAAATCAGTATGATTCTGAAATAAATCAATGACATTATTTAAATCATTATACAGGAGGTTCGGACACTTACGAAGAAAATCGGACCTAAGGTAAGGTAAAATATCGCAATCTCAATTTTTATCCGATATTGTTTATATTTTAGAATTTACTTGGGAATATTAATCATTCACATCCATGTTTCTTCAATATGTAATATTATGTATTTCATCCTACAAATTTTTAAATCCAATTTTACCCTTCAGTTAGTTTTTATTAAAAGATATGAAAGGAATCTCTTGTCGTTTTTCGTACGAGGTACTTTTTGACTTTTCCAGCCAAAGTACGAGAAGATTTTTTTTTAACTTATACGGCATGAACGGATTTTTAGAACATTATTTCCATGAACCATACATTACAAGTTTTCAAGTTTATTTTTAATCAACTTCTTTTAGTTCAAAATTATATGACATATTAAGAAAGGAAAATGTTTTTGAAGTAGAAAGGATATTTTCTTCAAGAAAGGAGTTCAAGTGTCTTATCAAAATTATTTTCCATCTAAGATAATATAAGGTTCTGTTTCTATCCCTTTTTTTACATTGTTTTGATTATGTTATGATGGAATTATTTTTATGATGTCCTTTTATCTTACATGGATTATGTTATGATGGCACCATGATTAAAAATCCCATTTTTATTACATGGGTTATGCTATGATGTATGATTTATGATTTGTGGAACACATAAGAATGGTATCATTATGAGATGGGTGGGACCTATATCTCCCTCCAATGAATTTTGTAATGATTTATATCTCATGAGATAGACATGGATGGAACGGAAGTTTAATCTAGTTCAGTGAAACAGGACTGAAACAAGGAGTGAACTCGGTTCAGAAATGGACTTTTTCCGCTATGATAGTCTTGGAAATGAGTCTTGACTACTAAGAAATGATTATCTATGATTATTTGTGTATTCCACAAAGTTTCATGTTTTAATTTATGATTATTGGGATTAAATTTCACTACTATGATTTATCCCATGTTATGAAATTTTGATCTCTTTTGCAGGTTAATATTTCGAAAATGATATGTTCTTATGAATATGATGTGATTGATATTTCTTTTGTTTACCCTTACTGAGAATTTGAGCTCACCCTTTTGTATGTTTTCTTTCCCCAGGTTAGGAATAAGGTTATTAAGTAGGATATGCCAAAAAGGGACTCTAGATATGATGAAATAAGTGGGAGACAACGTAGATGATTTATGAACCTGTTGTTTATGTTTCCCAGTTACTAAAGACACTATACCTATACGTTCCTTTCATGGTTTTGTTATATGTTGTAATAAGTGTACTTCAATTTTGAAGTATTAACAATGTATGTAATGTATGGGTCGTTATAGTCCCCAAGTTATGTGATGCAATAAATATAACATTGGGTGAACAAATTAATATGGCTTTCAAGTGTACTTGAAGATTTATTTATCTTTTCATGTATTATCAACCTTTTTTGGGAAAATAAAATTGAAAATACCCTCAATGTTTTACTATTTAATTATTATTTATGTGATGAAAAGGTGGGATTACATAAACTCCCCATTCCTTATCAAATTATTTTATACCGAAGTTATGAATTTAATATTTAAGAAGTAATTTTTACAAAATATACACCTTTTGTTAATGAAAGTACATTAAAATATTTTTTTAAACATATACATGAATTATTTTCATAGTAGAAAATATTTTTAGAACTACTAAGCATTGATAAATCACTTTTCACAACAATATGATGGTTAAATCCATATTTATAAATAATTAATTAAATTTAAAAATCATTATATAAATGGATTATAATTAAACATTTGAATTAATATTTCATGATATTTCATCAATTATAGTTGATCATCATATCGTCTAATATTCATGAAAAATAAATCAATTAAAAACCATCATAATGCAAGATTTAATAAAATAAATTTCCTTTATAAGATAATATATTAAAATAATAAAGCATATAATTTAAAGAAAATAATAGCTTTGTTTAAAATAACATGTTTCTACCCTTACACATAAGGAGTTTCGAAATATATAAATACCATGAAAAATAATTTTATGATTGACAACAAAATATTTTCCTTGAAAATTTAAAATCTTTTGTAAATGTAATAATTTTAAAATAATTACTATTAAATAATATCATAAATTCATAGAATGAATTCTCTAAAAAATTTAGTTTCTTAATATAATAAAATTTGATGAAATAAATCAATGAAAATATTTATTTCCCTTAAATTTAAATAAAACTGAACTCGTGTTACGAACTACCAATATTGGGACTCGCTTATAAGTTTGATGATGACAACTAGTTTTTTATTCATCTTTCAATATTTTTTGGTTATTTCTCTCTATCTATCACTATGTCTCATATTCCCAGATTTAGAAAACAAATAAAAGTGAAAATAATGGTATCGCCTTCCACTTTTAGTATTTCTTGCTTGACCAGAGCATCTTCCATGCTAGCCCCTTTTTCCATCCACTTCACTTACACTCTTATATATATATACATTAATAATATTATGTGTGGATATATTGAAATTTATTGTTCTTGCCACAGAATAAGGTAGAATCGTATATGAGTTATTTTTTGAATTCACTAAGTTGCCAAAAAATAAACTTTGATCATTAATTCATAATACTAAAACCAGAGTATTAGTGACTGGTTATTCCCCAAGTACAGTGAATGAAAAAAATTTAGTTCCATTACACATCCAAATCAAAAAAAATTGTGGATTTAATAAATAAAATATATATATATTATTCATCAATGCTTCTTAGGGAATAATTTCTAGATAAATACTTATTCGACCAAAAAATCTTCCAAATAAACATTTTAATTAAAATAAGAATTAAGGTCTCCATAGAAAAATAGGGACACTGATATTGTTTGAATAATTAAAACTGTAACACCAATCTAAATTTTATTTAATAAACCAATTATGATCCTAGAATAATTATTTGAATACCAAAACAAATTAAAATACACCTACCTAACAAATATATAAAAATATGATGATGAAGGTGTTTGAAACATGATTTCCTCTGATCATTATCAATACTCTATTCTATATTGAAACCTAGATCTATAATAAAATCCCTATAGGTTAAATATAACTCGGATCTCCATTTTTTGATAGTCAATCATGACTCCAGCCATTGATTATTGCTTGGTTCATCCTCACTCAGTCTCCCTCACCAGTATTGAATCTAGATTAGCTAGGCTTGAACATTCATCTTGGGTCGAACATCTTCTTAGGACTTTGAATTCATCTTTAACCATTACTGATTTTCCTCACAGAGGTGGTGTCTTCATTCTGAAAAAATGAATCCCCTAAATTACAACGTACCCTTATATGCACCATTCTAATGTCATCTGAATGTCTTCTTTTTCTACCATTATTTATTCAACATCATTTATCATTTTTTTAAATATAATTATAAATTATACATACATAAATTTTATTATAAAAAATATTACATTAAATTTATATGATAATATAAAACAATTTAAGTAGAAATGTTTCTAACATTACATGATTAACTTATGCCTATGTTTTTATGTATTTAATACATTATTTTTTCAAAAGTGTAAAATTATAATTAATATATATATATATAATTACAATTTGTTTATAAATATATTTATAATAAACTATATATAAAAATTTATTATATTAACATTACTTCATTTATTCATATTTCATTTATTCAATATATTGAAATTATAATAAATTTTATCGCCCTTTTTCTAAAATATTTTAAGAATTAAATTTTAGTACCATAAATGAATTTCGTAGAAATATAATTGATAAAGTTACCTAGTAAAATTAATTTAATTATATATTTATAATAACAAAACATTTTTTAAAGTGGTTAACTTATTTTCTTAATGATAAACTAATATTCTTTTCCACTTTTTTCTATGTATATATAAGTAATAGATAAACATTAATTATTAATAATATTATTTAATAAATTATCAGGGTGAAAGTGTCATTTTAATTTCATTATTTATTTACTTATTGTTTTTATTACAGAATAATTACTATTAGGTTAAATTATATCTTCTATTTTATGTTATTACATTTATAATTTGATTTATTTTAACATAATTTATATTTATTATTTATTTTACTCATCTTATTAGTTCGTTTCAATTATAAATTTATCAATTTAATAAAATATTGGTAAAAATAAAAATAATATTATATTTTGTAGGATGTTATATTATCCCCCCTTAAATTAATTTCAACTTGACAGTTAGTTTTTATAACATAAAAAATTATGAATTTACATCCATAGAATTAGAATGATTAGACTTATATATATATATTTTTAATTAATAACCTAAAAGTTTAAAATAAAATTTTGTCAATTATATTTTTTCCTCAAAAGACAATACCTAATCAAAAATATTGTCTTGGAAATTTCTTCGATAAATAATTTTAAGACACAAACATGCACTTCCTAATTCAGTGCTAAAAACATGGTGTGTATTTTTTAAATATATAATTCAAAAAAACATATAACACCTAACACTACAAAACATTATCTTTTCTAGGTTCTGTAGAATCCAAAAAATATATATTTTTATAAGAGTTTAAAATATTAGTAAAAATAACTAATTCAGTTTGTGTGGTCTACCTCCATAAGTGATGTCATCTGTCTCATAACAAATAAGATACCTATGAAAATATTTTCAAAACCTGGTAGGAGAAATAATTTGCCAAAGAGTTTTAAAATCTAGTGAAAACAATTTAAAAAATTTTTATTTAAAATCTATTTAAAAACATTTATATCTTATATATATATATTTGATATATGAAATACTTATCAAAAACTTCTTTTAATAAAAAATTATCATTTGAAAATCATTTCAAAAATTATCCTTTGAAAAATATGTTGGATTTTCCATAAAAAATATTTTCAAAATAATATTGCTTTTTTAGAATAAAATAATACATAGAATATCCTATGAAAACCATGTGGACATAAGCAATGTCATAGTTAGTGATATTTCCTTTGAGGTTGTAAGAACACAAGATTTTAGAACGGGTCAAAATCCCGACCCTGTTTGAATTTTTGACTGGTTTTTTAGGAAACTGGAGAAAATGGGATGTTTCTGGAAATTTCCAGACTACACGCCTTGTACCTTAATTACATGTTGTCTTTATATTAAGCGAGTGTCGGTCGTGTTCTCTCCAAGTACATGTTGTTTTATGACCTTGTAGAAATTTCATACTACATGGCATGTAGTTTTAAACACACCGTGTACCCCCAACCGTGTGGTGGCCATACATGGCATGTAGGCCTATTGGCCGGGTAGAACGAAGCACATGTTGTGTTCCCCTTGGACATGCCGTGTATTCTAGCCATGTATGAGTAATATACATGGCGTGTTGGTAAGTCGGCGAGGGGGAGAAGAGAAACCAAGTACACGTCGTGTACCCATAGGTACACATCGTGTACTCATGTCAACAGGTTTGGAAAGTAAGTTGGTGGAATTCACATGTCTTATGAAAAGTTAAATGACCTACATAGTGTGTAGTCATGAAGTAAACGCCGTGTAGTTTCTTTTTTTGCGTTAAAATGGGCAGTAGCCTCGTATTGAGGTAGAACCTCCACTTTTTACGTCGGTTTCGCGAACCAAGCCAGTCGGACCTCTTTCCTTCCCCCGATCGTCCATCCGAGACCCTATTTGGACTCTGATTGATGCGTTGGAACCCCCTCAGTATGGCCTCGATTCATATTTGGCCGTTTTGTTTGATTTTTCTTCTAGAACGAGTTATAGGGGTTTGAGAGGTTTTGAATCATTTGTATATTTACCGCGTTTTAGACTGAATTGGTGGCTGTTACCAGAGGAGTAGCATCGTACGAGTCTCAGCTAGGTGGTGTATACTTCATTTTGTGTTCTTGTGGTTGTTTGGATGATGCGGCCTTCAGCTTGTTTTTGGGTATTTTGAGCAGGACATGTTTTATCTGTTGTTTCATATTGAATTGCTTGTTGGACCTATGGGATGCCTTTGGATATGCCTTGTTACCAGTTTACGTGAGCGGGGCTGGGTGAGGGGTCATTGTTCATCGGGGCATTTTGGTCAGGTAACTCCAAAATTGTTTTAATTGAATTATTAATGTGTTAAACTGTTGAGTTTAATTTATTAAATCCTGATACAAAATGTTAGAGGCATTTAAGACTTCAGTGTTGGTATGGGACAACACCTTGCATAGTGAAAATGAACTGTTTAGTTTGTTTTGCCTATTTTTTTTTTCTGTTAAAATATGTTATATATGAAATTGATTAATTGCACTTACGGGACCCTTTGGGTGGTTTTGGCCATGGACCAGATATTCTTTTGTGTTGAGTATCATAGGTTGGGCTTGGTCTGAGATACTTTGGGTGGTTTTGACCACGTGATTGGGCATCATGGACGTCAGTTTGAGGTAGTACAACTGTCAAGATGCGCATGGCCCAGGTTACTAGGATGGAGATGCCATCAGACTTGAGCGGCATGGTCGTAGGGACACGAGGTGTAAGAGGAGTTGTTGGCTTATGTACTATATTGGTGATTATCGCTCACTCGGGACTTTGAGTAGTGTGCACACAGAGATACTCTGTGATGAGGTGGTTTGACCACTCGTGTGGGTAGAGGCCTCCATTGTTGAGGATAGGTATTTTTTGGGGGGTGCTTGCCGTAGAAGGCCACGTGGGAGGTGAGGAACCTTCAGGGGATAGCATTGAGTCTATCGGGTTGTGGGCTGAGACTCGCCATGATTTGAGGGCAGACATCATTATTCCTCTGGGTTACTTCTTGGTCATGACTTCGGGACATCGGTACTTGAGACACAAGGTGCCAGGAGGCACATGGTTCCAGGTTACTTTTTGGGTGTGCCTTCGGGATGTCGGTACTCAAGACACGAGGTGTCAGTTGGCACATGGTGCCAGGTTAAACGATAGAGATTCCAAAGTTGGCCGAAGGAGGTGACACTCCATAGTGGCTGTTGAGTACCAGTGGAGTTTTTGTTTATTTTTTCATTGTACTGCTTACTTCTTTCCTTGAAAATGCTTGACTGCTTAAACATATATATTTGGTATGCACCGTTGGGTGGTATCCTACTAAGATTTGTCTCACACCCTGCAGGGGCCCTTTGGGATGCGTGCAGACTTTATGGATTTACATGAAGGAAAGAGGCCAACTTTAGGAGCTGGGCTACGTTATTTGTTACATGGAGATGGGATTGACCTCTAGGTCATAACTAGTAGAGGTTTACTTTGTTTTGTTTTTATCCTCTATATCAGCATGCTTACTTGTTGTAGCTACTGTTGGTTAGACATTGGCTCCCTTTTTATATTCAGTTGTGTATGACTTGCTATGGATGCATGTTGGTTTTTTACAGTAGTAGTTTCTTGTGATATTCAGCATGTTATTCTGTTTACTTTCCGTTGTTGTAGTTTATATTTACTACTTCCACTGTTTATCTATATTGATTATGCTTCCGCTCTGCGGGTCTGGTATAAGACTGATGAGTCTTTCATTCTGTTGCATCTTTACTTTCATACTCGGACCAGTACCCTTATTAGGATCATCTGAGAGGGTATATTCTCCCCACTATACCTAACAGACCCCCGCTGCTAGTCAGCAGCCTTTGGCGTTCGGGGAGGAGCACCTAAGGTAGTGACACCCGACCCGTTCGGCACTCTTCGAGTATCTGGCTGGGTCTGGGTCGTTATAAAGTGGTATCAGAGGGGTTATTGACAAGGATTTAGTAGCAGTATTTTTCTGGCTAATAATGAGATTGAGACTTCTCTTTTTATTTCTGATGGTTTTACTATTTGGAATATTGTAGACTAGAGAAAGTTTGTTACTGGAACTGGGTTTCTGGATTGTGTTTTGGTGCCTACAGCCCCAGGTATGAGGGATGGAACAAGTTACCTTGGGTAGGAATTGTTGTTTTCTTTTTCTCAGATTACAATTTATATGATTTCCACCTTGGTGGCTCACTTGATGTGTGATGTTGTTGATTGTGATATGTGACCCTTGACCCAGAATGGTAAGGGAGAATTGGACCTTGTCCTGGTATGGAAAGTCTATTTTTTCTTGGCTTTTGATAGGCACATTTTAGGGTATTTCAATTTCATAACTGCACGTATGCTTTGTGAAGTGATAGTACCATATGAATAAAAAAATCAATTTCCATGCTTTGTATGCTCTGGAATTTGAATTGGTGAAATTCCTGATAGAATTTCTAGTTGTGCAATGTGTATTCCAGGATTTATATTTTGTAAAATTGCATGTGGCGGGATATTTGAGTCTGACTCTTTTGAGAGCAGGTATGTACTATGACTGAGGCAGTATAACTATCATGATTGGGTGACCCAGTCGTCATTTTGGGGGAACGTGTGTTGTCAGGATGGGCATGGCCTGAGGTACTTTGATACTTGGCTCTATTGGGGGTGGGTAAGGAGGCCATGTGGCCAGGATGCCGTGGGGCGTGAGTTGCGGTGAGGGGAATAAGGGTAGTTGATATTCACTGCCTATTACTTCTTTCCTTATCTGCGTAGAATATATTGTTATATATATATGGGATGTATGACCATTTATGGTATTCCGTAGGTTACTGCTTCATGACTCGATGCAGCATTAGGTAAGAGATGATATGGTGTTGTTGGATCAGGCTCAGAATTCGGCACAGACAGAGCATGAGACGCTGGTACATGCTCAGGGACAGGATCTGGTTCAGGATCCTGTGCAGGCAAGAAAATAGCCATGATTGGAACCGTTTGGACTAGGTCTTGATGAGGACCTCTGAGCTATCCTGGTACGTGTCTTTCAGGGGATTGTAAGAGGCGTTCAGGGTACAGAGCCTTCTATTGCGTAACTGACGCAGGAGTTCCAGTCGCAGCACCCGCCGCTTTTTCAGGGTGAGGGTGGTCCGCATGCGACAGAGAACTAGATAGAGAGTATTCATATGATCTTTGAGCAGCTCAAGACACCTCCAGGGCGGAGGGTCAAGATGGTGATGTACATGTTGAGAGGACCGTCAAAATGTTGGTGGGACATACAGGTTCAGGCTCATAGGCATGAGGGACTGGCATGGCATGACTTCGAGGATAGGTTCTTCGAGCACTTCTACCAGGAGACCCTGAGGGAAGAGAGAGATTGGTATTTCTTGAGTCTTTAGCAGGGGGACATGTCTGTCATGGACTACGTACCTACTTTTAAATAGTTGTCTCCATTTTCACCTGGTATGGTGAGTGAAGATGCGGCTAGGGTGAGGCGCTTCGAGGATGGCTTACGACACGCCATTCGGATCTAGGTGAACATCTTCAGGCTAGGTTCCTTCTCTGAGGTGGTGAATCAGGCCCCCATAGCCGAGGGAAATGAGAGAGAAAAGTCCCTCTTGGGAAGGGTGACAACATCAAGTGATGGTTCAGACAATAGGAAGTGAGGAATGGATGAGTTTTAGCAGGGCAGTCAAGCCATGGATTTAGCCAGACCACCTCGTAGTAGTTCTTCGGTGATTTGCTTTCAGTGTGGACAGCCAGGACATGTTCGAGCGCATTGTGATAGGCCCCCGAAGGAGTCCCGGTCATATGGATAGGACGTGCATCTGGAGAGGTTTTGCAGGAAGCCTTCTCAGATAACTGGAAGGAAGGGGACAGGACAGACTGTAGCATCTGGATTTGGTTCAGGTTCGGTACCCGGAGAGGGTAGTCAAGGATCAGTTGTGCGTGAAGGTCGTGATAGAGATGGTGCGACCCAGCTGATGGGTTAGTGGCCGGTGACTGGAAAACACTACAGAGAGGTCAGGAATCAGGTATTTGTACTTCAGGCCAGGTGCACACAATAGAGCTTCCAGATGCTAAGAAGGTTGGTGAGTCGAAGACGGTTAGAGGTACATCGCGGTGTGGTCGTGATATCCATGTTTCATTTTTGGCATGACCTGTAGAGGCATGTCTATTTTGAGTGCATGTGGTGAACATGATCTATGTGGACTGTCTAGATACTAGTCAGTGGGATTGGCACTATATCAGGTGCGTGATATGTTCAATATATATATGTATGATATGCGTAGCATCAGATAATTGAGGACGTGGGTTACATGAGGTGTTGTGGGCATCGGGGCATCAAGGATGTGGGTTACTTGAGGTTCCTTGGGCATCGGGGCATCGAGGATGCGGGTTACTTGAGGTGATACACACCAGGACCTCGTGGAGGCACACACTGATGTGGTGCAGGCTATATTGGGTGTCGGAAGTGACACAAGAGCACCAATGGGGCGCAGGGGTGATGATGGATCATGGAAGGAATATGTGTCCAGAAAACAGGTTAGTAAACCTTGTTTGCTTATGTTTTTTTGGGTTGAGACTAGGCTCGGAGATTCCTAAGGTGGGGATCCCCTT
Source organism: Viscum album (assembly GCA_963277665.1). Lineage (NCBI taxonomy): Eukaryota > Viridiplantae > Streptophyta > Magnoliopsida > Santalales > Viscaceae > Viscum > Viscum album. Next base: position 993,543,271 of record OY728146.1, read on the forward strand.
GAGAAATTTATTCAAAACCTTTGAGACCGGGGAAGTTCGGGTTCCCTTGATCGGGGTGGTATGTGCAGTGCCATCTTCGGGTTTCGTTTGATAGCTTGGGGACGAGCTATATTAAGGTGGGGAGTTTTTGAGAACCTAGGTTTTTAGAACGGGTCAGAATCCCGACCCTGTTTAAATTTTTGACTTGTTTCTGAGGAAACTGGAGAAAATGGGATGTTTCTGGAAATTTCCAGACTACACGCCATGTACTTTAAGTACACACTGTGTATATTTTAAGCGAGTGTCAGCCATGTGCTTTCCAAGTACATGTCATGTGATGACCTTATAGAAATTTCTTACTTCAAGGCGTGTAGTTTTAAACACGTCATGTACCCCCGACCGTGTGGTGGCCATACAGGGCGTGTAGGCATGTTAGACGAGTAGAATGAAGTACACGCTGTGTTCCCCTTGGACACGCCGTGTAGTCTAGCCATGTATGCAGAATATACATGGCGTGTGGGTAAGTCAGAGACGGAGAGAAGAGAATCCAAGTACATGCCATGTACCCATAGGTACACGCCATGTACTCATGTCGATAGGTTCAGAATGTAATTTGGCGGAATTCAACCATCTTATGAACAGTTAAATGACTTACACGGTGTGTTGTCGTGATATACATGCCGTGTTGTTTCTTTTTTTGCGTAAAAATGGGCAGTAGCCTCGTATTTAGGTAGGACCTCAATTTTGTACGCTGGTTTCGTGAACCAAGTTGGCCGGACCTCTTTCTTTCCCCTGATCGTCCGTCCAAGACCCGATTCGAACTCCGATTGATGCATTGGAACCCCCTCAGTATGGCATCTATTCTACTTTGGCCGTTTTGTTTGATTTTCATTCTAAAACGATCTATAGTGGTTTGAGCAGTTTTGAATATTTTATAGATTTACCATGTTTTAGATCGAATTGGCGACTGTTACCTGAGCAGTAGCATCATACGATTCTTAGGTAGGTGGTGCATACATCATTTTGTGTTCTCGTGGTTGTTTGGGTGACGCGGTCTTCAGTGCATTTTCAGGTATTTTGAGCGGGACCCGTGTTACCTGTTGCTTCACATTGAATTGCTTGTTGGACCTATGGGATGCCTTTGGGTATGCCCTGTTACAAGTTTGCATGAGCGGGGCTGGGTGAGGGGTCATTGCTCATCCGGGCATTTTGGCCAGGGAACGCCAAAATGGTTTTAATTGAAATATTAATGTGTTAAGCTGTTGAGTTTAATTTATTAAAGCCTAATACAAATTATTAGAGGCATTTAAGACTTCAGTGCTGGTATGGGACAACACCTTGCATAGTGTAAATCGACTATTTAGTTTGTTTTGTCTATTTGTGTTTTCTGTTACAATACTTTCTACATGAAATTGCTGAATTGCATCTGCTGGACCCTTTGGGTGGTGTTGGGCATGGCCCGAATATTCTTGAGTGATGCGGTTCACAGGTTGGGATTGCCCCGGGTTACTTTGGGAGGTTTTGACCATGGGATTGGGCATCATAGACGTTAGTTTGAGGGAGTACAACTGTCAGGTTGGGCTTGGCCCAGGTTACTAGGATGGTGATGCCATCAGACTTGAGTGGCATGGTCACAGGTACATGAGGTGTTAGAGGATTTGGTGGCTTATGTTCTATTTTGGTGATTACCGCTCACCCGGGACATTGAGTAGTGTGCACACATACATACTCTATGATGAGGTGGTTTGACCACTCGTCTGGGAGGATTTTCTAGCAGTCTTCTATGACTTCTTCTTTCCCGAGACGCTGAGGGAAGATAGAGATTGAGAGTTCATGAATCTGCAGCAGGGCGCTATGTCGGTGATGGACTATTCTGCTCATTTTATGAAGCTTCAGCATTTTGCACCTGTGCTGGTGGGTGATGATACGTTGAGAGACATACGTTTTGAGGATGGTATTCGGTATGACATATGAGCACTGGTAAATGTTTTTAGGTTGCCTACTATACACGCGATTGTGAACCAGGCGTTGATTACAGAGAGGAACCTGTAGGAATCGAGTGGTGTGGGCCAGGGCGGTTCAGCACCAGTTACTGGTACTATTTCTGCTGGCAAGAGGAAGAGACAGATGGACTTCTCTCAGGGCGGCAGTACCAGCTAGGAAGCTTCTTCAGGTGGACCGGTCGGGTGCTACCAGTGTGGCAGAGAGGGGCACAAGAGGCCGCAGTGTCCACGATACCCTGTGGAGTGCCGAGCTTGCGGCAAGATGGGTCATCTGCAGCGCTTTTGCAGGCTGTTTCTACCTGTGGCTAGTGAGAGGGGTTTTGTGCAGACTCCGTGTGTGGGAGCAGGACTAATGGATTCTTACCAGTCAGGGAACTAGAATACGTCGGGGCGTGCATGCAGAGATGGTGGTCGTGGCCGTGGTAGCCAGACACCAGGATCGTAGAGGCAACAGGGCAGGACAGCTCATGGTGGCCAAGTTGTGTCGCAGGGCCGCGGCACTGGGCAGGCATATGCAGTGCAACAGACCCAACAGGAGCAGGATCCCAGACCTTCTACAGTCATAGGTACTATTCTAGTAGCTCCTGTCTTGTCTTCAGTCCATTTTGATATGGGTGATACACATAGTTTTATATATGTACCTGCTGTGGAGAGCCTTGGGCTTGGTGTTTCTACTTCTTCTGATATCTTGACGCTAGACACTCCGTTGGGGACTAGGACGGTTGGTGTGTGTCAGTGAAAGGAGTTCCCCCTTGAGGTTGGTGGGTGTCACTTCCTTTGGGACCTCTATGTCCTAGAGATGATAAGCTATGATTTCATTCTCGGGATGGACTGGTTGGTTCCCTTTCGAGCCTTTGTAGACTGCTATCGTCGCAGGGTACATTTCACGTCACCAGAGGGTGGGGAGTTTCTATATAAGGGAAAGTGGGATGTTCAGGTGAGTCGAGCTGGACCAGAGCATCATGGGCAAGGTGGATTCACAGCCCAGATTGCGAGCTTATATCTGGAAGACCAGGGGACTTGTCAGACGGATTTCCCTCCAGTTGTCGAACGTTTCAGGGATGTCTTAATGGACAACTTTTCAGGTCTACATCCGGTGCGTGAGGTGGATTTATCTATTGAGCATGTTCCAGGAGCAACACCGGTGTCCATTCCTCCTTATAGGATGGCCACGCATGAGTTGCAGGAGCTCAAGAGGCAGTTAGAGGAGTTACAATCAAAGGGGTTTATCCGACCCAGTACTTCTCCTTGGGGTTCTCCGGTCCTTTTGCGAAGAAGGAAGATGGTACCCTCAGACTTTGTGTGGATTATCGGAAGCTGAACCAGTTGACGGTTAAGAACCGTTATCCCTTACCAAGGATAGATGATCTGTTTGATCATCTTTTTGGATCATGAGAGTTCTCGAAGATTGACTTGAGATCCAGATATCAACAGTTGCGCGTTAGACCATATGATATACCTCTCACAGCTTTTAGGAGTAGGTATGGTATATATGAGTATACATTTATGCCGTTCGGACTGACGAACGCGCCAGCAGTTTTCATGGCTCTGATTAATCGTGTGTTCCATCCGTATCTTGATTCATTTGTGGTAGTATTCGTGGATGACAGCTTGGTGTACTCTCACACTCGACATGACCATTCCACCCATCTTGAGATCGTATTGAGTACACTAAGAGAGCATCAGCCATATGCTAAGCTCTCGAAGTGCCACTTTTGGATGGACCAGATTCACTTCCTGGGTCATATCATCTCAGAGGCAGGAGTTGCAGTAGACCCATAGAAGGTGAGAGTAGTAGCTTCTTGGGATCAGCCCAAGAATGTGTATGAGATACGGAGTTTCTTAGGGCTGGATGGTTACTACAGACTCTTCATACAGGACTTCTCCTACTTAGCAGCACCGTTGATAGGTCTGACTAAGAAGGGTGTGGAGTTCGTTTGGTCAGAATCTTGTGAGACAGCTTTTCAGGACCTGAAGGGAAGGCTGACATCAGCACCGATCCTGATACTCCCAGAGCAGGGGAAGAGCTATACAGTTTCCTGTGATGCATCAGGGATTGGTCTGGGAGCCGTTTTGATGCAGGGCGACAGAGTTGTTGTGTATGGGTCTCGACAGTTGAGGCCACATGAGAGGAATTACCCGACACACGATCTCGAGTTGGCTGCAGTTGTTCATATGTTGCACTACTGGAGACATTACCTGTTGGGAGAGAATTTTGTGGTTTTCACCGACCACAAAAGTCTCAAGTATATCTTTACTCAGCATGACCTGAATCTGAGGCAGAGAAGGTGGGTCGAGTACCAACAATCCTTCGATTTTGAGATTTCCTATACACCTGGTAAAGGCAATGCAGTAGTCGATGCACTAAGCAGGAAGACTCAAATACAGGCAATGTAGGAGGCCAGTGGTGAGTGTCAGCGTATGGCTTTGTTCTATGATATGCATCTGGAGGTGAATGACATTCAGGGGCAGACTTATCTTTCCTCATTAGTTGTGACTTCTACCCTCCTGGACAGAGTGAGGATGAGGCAGCTATCGGTTTCAGAAGGCCTAGTTCTACAAGAGTCGGTGGCAACTAAGGACCCTCCTCCCGGTTGGACGATAGGTGATGAGAAGGTTTTGCGTTTCCATGGACGTGTATGGGTTCCAGGGGATATACGCGAGGAGATGATGTGGGAGTTTCATGCTTCATCTTGGGCAGTTCATCCCGGGTTTACCAAGATGTACCGAGACTTGAGACGTCAGTACTAGTGGTCGGGTATGAACAGAGAGATAGATGGTTTTGTTACGAGGTGTTCCACCTTTCAGCATGTGAAGGCAGAGAATCAGAGACCAGCTAGGCTATTACAGTAGTTGCCCATTCCATAGTGTAAATGGGATGATGTCGTGATGGATTTCCTGACGGGATTGCCAAGGTCACCTTGAGGAAATGACACCATGTGGGTTATTATGGACAGACTCACGAAGGTAGCTCACTTCTTGCCGATCAAGGAGACCTTTGGTGTGGATGATCTCGGAAGGCTGTATATCTGAGAGATCATACATCTTCATGGGGTCCCTCTTTCTATTATTTCAAATAGGGACGTCCGCTTTACGTCTCATTTATGGCAGAGTTTTCAGAGGGTGCTGGGTACACAGGTGCTTCTGAGCACAACATACCACCCTCAGACAGATGGCCAGTCAGAGCGGACGATACAGGTGTTAGAGGACATTCTGCGCGCATGCGTCCTAGACTTTGGGGGCTCGTGGGAAAAGCATATACCTTTAGTCGAGTTTTCCTATAACAATAGTTTTCAAGAAACTATTGAGATGGCACCATACGAGGATTTATATGGTAGGCCATGCCGATCACCTTTGTGCTGGTTAGAGGCAGGTGAGGCAGCTTTACTAGGGCCACATCTCGTGCAGGAGACATCTGAGCAGGTCTAGTTGATTCAGAAGTGGATGGCTACCGCAGAGTCTCGTCAAAAGTCTTATGTTGATCACCGCAGACGACCTTCGGAGTTCGTGGTCGGGGATGAGGTTTTCTTGCGTGTTTCACCGAGTCTGGGACACAAACGAATCAGGAGACATGCTAAGATTTCACCGAGGTATGTGGGACCATTTGAGATTCTGGAGAGAGTCGGGCTGGTTTCCTATCAGTTGCAGTTACCACAGCGGTACCGAGCCATGCACGACGTCTTCCACGTGTCTCAATTTCATCGCTACCATTCAGAATCGTTTCACACCTTTCAGCTAGAGGAGGTTGAGCTTCAGCATGATGTTTCCTTTGAGGATCATCTTATCTGTATTTTTGATAGGAGCACGAAGGTTCTCAGAGGCCGGTCAGTTCCTCTCGTACGGGTGCTATGGTAGCATGGCCGAGTGCAGGATGAGACCTGGGAGAGGGAGGCCGGCGTACGTGCTCAGTGGCCAGAGCTGTTCTGATATTTCTCTTCTCCACCCTTTAAAGGGCAATTTGGGGACGAATTTCTATAAGGGGGAAGTTTGTAAGAACCCGGTTCTTATTTTAGAGGTACGGGCTTCTTCCTTTCCTTTTCCTTAAGTGTTTTTGAGAAAATATGGAAAATGGGAAAAATCATAACTTTTGGAACTACACGTCGTGTACCTTATCCACACACCGTGTACTTTTGTCCGTGTTGGGATGAGTACACGGGGCGTATAGCCATGCCGACGATGAAGGGTGTAGGAACTGACTACACGCCGTGTAGTGGTACCTTACACACCGTGTAGTCAGTCGACATCCTTGAATAGTAAGGCGGTGGCGTCGCCGCCAGCTAGGCGACAGTACATGCTGTGTACTCGAGAGTACATGCCGTGTACTCATGTCGACATATTAACAGTGTGGAGGTGATGCCATTTGAATAGTTAAATGAAGGGAGTACACGTCGTGTACTTTGAAGTATAGGTTGTGTACTTTGTTTTTTCGGATTAAAATAGGCAGTAGCCTCCTCATTTGGAAGAGGAGACACATGAACCATTTTGGAACCAAAGGAGGAGGCTGGATCTTTGAAGATCCATCGAGCATTCGTCTGGAATCCGTTTCGGCTTCGGACGATCTCGTTGGAACCACACGGGGGAGCCATCTCCCCTCCTAGTACCGTTCTTGCCAATTCTTCTCCTAACGTAAGTTAATTACGTTTGGATGAGTTTTGTTCTTCGTCAGATCTACACCGTTCTTGGGTGTTTCTGGAGTCGGTGTTCGGGTATAGCATTCGTTGGCATATAAGGTAGGTGGCTTTGTGTTTAGTTTTCCAACTACTGTGTGTTTTGTGCGTTATTGTTCCAGGAACCCAGGTTGGGGTGTTGTGTGGCTGAGGTCGTTGCTATGTTTAATGCCTAGAAATTAATATGTGATTAAATAGTGATGTTAAAATGCTAGTTGCGATCATTTCTTGGATCTGGAACCACCCCCGGGGTGTGTTTCTCTATTTAGCCGTTTGGCCAGGATACCCAAGGGTATGCCTTCAAAGTAGTAATTGTAGAATTTCCTTGAGAGGAATTGCATGTTACTACTTGTTTACCTTTTGGTCTTGGCCAAGTTACCTGTTTAGCCTGAGGGAATTTTTGTATTTATCCTGAGAGCGTTGTTGTGATTAGCTTGAGGGCACTGCACTATTTAGCCCGAGGGCTGTAGTATTTCTCCTGAGGGAAACCTTTTGTGCCTGAGGGCTTGACTTCTGTGCCTAAGGGAGAAACTTCCAATGCCTAAGGGCAATTTCTGTTACGCCTGAGGGCTATACCTGCGGGTTGGATTCTGCTTACCTGAGGGTAAGGATTTGTTTGTCTGAGGACGTGGACTGTTTGCCTAGAAATGCACTGTGTTGGTTTCTAATATTTAAATGGATTAAATGGATAATGAAATGAAAATATAACTGGTTATTAGTTACTTTTGAGTACTGCTTACTTTATTGCATTTTACTACTGCACACTGTTGTTGCATGCTTACACGTATTTGGGCACGGGCCGTTTGTGGGTGCCTACTGAGATATATTTCTCACACCCTGTTTAGGTCACGCTTTTTGGCCCAAACAGATTACGTTGTTGCAGGTGTAGATAGGGGAAAGAGTCCCTATATAGGTACTTGACTGTTGCTGAGGAGTAGGAGTTCATGGGACCAAGCCTAGGCTCGCGATGCCGCTGCTATCTGTTTTTCTTGTTTTGTTGTAATATGTTTTCTGATGTACTGTATTGATGTATAACATGTTCTGGTTTTTTTCTTAGAACTTGAAACATGCAGAATCATCACTTATATACTGTTGGTTATATCCACTACTGTAGTTATTTCAGTTGTGTATGTTTATTGCTTCCACTGTTGTTGTAAGTTTATTTTGGTACTCCGCTACGCTACACTTTGACAAATGAGCGCATAGTTTCCCCACTATCAGACTCGGGCCCTTGCTGCTAGTCGGCAGCCTCTAGCGTTTGGGGAAATGCACTTGAGGTCACGTGGCGAACTGGGCTCGGGCCACCCGTTGCATGGAACCCTGGTACGGTTTGTTACATTGGGGGTTCTTACTGTAGAAGTCCATGTTGAAGTTGAGGAGCCTTCATGGGATAGCATTGAGACTATCTGGTTGGGGGATGAGGCTCCCCGTGATTTGAGGTCAGACATTGTTGTTCCTCTAGGTTACTTCTTGGGCGTGCCATCGGGACATTGGTACTTGAGACACAAGGTTTCAGGAGGCACACGGTGTCGGGTAACTTATTGTGAATGCCTCTGGGATTTTGATACTCGAGACATGAGGTGTCAGGTGGCACATGGTTTCGGGTTACACGACAGAGATTCCGGCGTTGGCCAAAGCAGGTGACACTCCATTGTGGCTGTTGAGTACCAGTGGAGTTTGTGTTTATTTTTGCATTGTACTATTTTCTACTTTCCTTGTAAATGTATGACTTCTTAAACACATATATTTTGTACGTACCATTGGGTGGTATCCTACTGAGATTTTTCCCACATCCTGCACAGGCCCTTCGGGACGCGTTAAAAATTTATGGATTTACGTGCAAGAAAGAGGCCAACTTCAGGAGATGGGCTACGTTAGTTGTTACATGCAGACGGTATTGACCTCGAGGTCATACCTAGATGGGGTTTACTTTTTTTGTTATTATTTTCTATATCAACATGCTTACTTGTTGTAGATACTGTTGGTTATCCATTGGTGCCATTTTTATGTTTAGTTGTGTATGACATTCTATCGATGCATGTTGGTTGTTTACAGTAATAGTTTCTTGTGATATTCAGAATGTTTTTCTATTTACTTTCCGATGTTGTTGTTAATATTTACTACTTTCACTGTTTATCTATATTGATTATGCTTCCGCTCTACTGGTCTGGTTTGAGACTGCTGAGTCTTTTATTCCACTGCATCTTTACTTTCATACTTTGACCAGTGCCCTTATTATGATCCTTCGAGAGGGTATAGCCGCCCCACTATAATTAACAGACCCTCGCTGCTAGTCAGCAGCCTTTGGCGTTCGGGGAGGTGCCCCTAACGTTGTGACACCCGACCCGTTCGGCACTATTCGGGTAGCTGGCCGGGTCTGGGTCATTACAAAGGTCATGGATTCACTCCACATTCCTCATCAACTCATTTGATATCCAAGTTCCAAATTAAATTTTTATGAAATATTTTTTACTGATGATTCACCTTTATCAAAATTAATATATTAAAAAACTATTCCAAAACATATACATGAATTATTAGGAAAGAAGAAAATATTTTTATAAAATAGATTATTTGATAAATAATACTTCTCAAAAATTGTATAAGAAATCTATAATTATAAATAATTAATTAATTTTAAAATAAATATACCTAAAAAACTAAAATTTAGAAATTTTATGTATTAATATTGAATGAAATGTCATGAATTATAGTTGACTGCCATAACAACTAATATAAACGACATATACTTCAATTACAAATCACCATAATAGAAACTTTACTAAATTCAACTTTTATTAAATGAAAATATTTAAAAAAATAACACTTTGAATTAAAAAATATATACCTTTATTTATAATAACTAATTTCTTCCCTTATGCATTACTGGTTTGGAAGTAAGTAACTCTCAATAAAAATAATTAAATGACTAAAAAATATTTTCCTTGAAAATATAAAATATGTTGTAAAATGTATACTTTTAAAAATAATTCCGATTAAATTATATCATAAATTTATAGAATAATATTCCAAATAAATTAATTATCATTATCTAATATGGTTTCAAAAAAATGAATGAAAATATATAATTCCCTTACCTTAAAATAAAATTGACATCATAAAACCTACTTACAATGCATGGATTCACTTATATGTTTGATGATGATAACTAGTTTCTTCTTATTCATTCATTCTTATCTTGTTTTTATCTCTCTCTCTCTCTCACTGACATAGATACTCATATAATTGTAAATGATAAAAAAGGGAGAAGAATGGATAATGCCTTCCACTTGTAGTATGCCTTACTCGACCAGAGGCTCTACCTCATCAGCCCCCTTTTAAATCCCCTTATCGTGAAAAAATATATTTATATTTTATGAAACTGGTATGTGAACAAATATTTATATTTATTGAACCAACTATAGAATAATGTAGAATCATAGATGATCTGATTTTCCTATTATCTCAATATCCAAGGAAACTTAACTTTGATCACTAATTCAGAAGACCGATATTATAGTATTAGAGTCCCAATAGACCATTGATACAATGTATGAATGAAATTTATTTCCAATACACATCCAAATAAAAACATTTTGTGTTTTTAATGAATCTCATAAATATATATATTATTTATCGACACTTATTAATGAAGTATTTTTTAAATGAGACAAATCTGACCAAAAACGTTGACAAAAATGGTTTTCAATAAAAATAGACATTAAGATCACCATTGATAAATAGGGGAACCAATAATGATTTATGAAGAAAATAACAGTAAAATCATTAGGAAAGGTATTTAATCTTACAAATATAAACTTATAATTAATAATTGTATGCTGAAAAATTAAAATGCATCCACCTTAAAAAGATTTTCAAATCCAATGATGAAGGGAGTTTTCACTCAATTTCCTCCAACTATAGTTGAACCTCCATAAATGATTAACTCCTCGGTCTATAAAAGAATCCCTGGAGGTCAAACTGCACATTGATGTCCCTATTCCCGTAGTAGATCATTACTCTAAACCCTCATCTATGCTTGGTTCCTCCGCACTCAGAATCCCTCACTGACTACTGATCTCTATCGCCTTGTATTGAACCCTCATCTGGGGTTGAACTTCTTCTCTATGATTCTTCTTTCAATCTACCATATTCTTTTTTTCCTCCAAATGATGGATTCTTCTTTTCAAAAAAAATGAATACCTCAAATGGTTTTGACCCATAACTTACTCAAGCCCCTTTTCTGATGAATATATTCATTTTTTATTCCACCATTGTTTTAATCATGTTCGTATATCATTTCTTTTATAAATGTAATTATAATTTATAATTTCATAAATTTTATAAAAAATTATATTTCATTAAATTCATATGATACTTTATAAATTTTTTAATCTAAATTTTTATAACATTACTTGATTAAGTTATGACTATGTTTTTATGAATAAAAATCAATTTTTTATTATAAAGTGTAAAATTATAGTTAACATATTTAATATTATAATTCATATCCAAATATCTTTATTATAAATTATATTTAAAAATATATTATATTAACATGATTTCTTGTAATAAAAAATTATTTATTTCAGATATTGAAATTATATTATATCATTCATGTTTTTTCTAAAATGTTATAAGTATAAAATTTTAGTTTAAACAGAGAATATTTACTAAAAATAATAGATAATGTTACATTGGTAAAATTAATTAATTAATATATTTTTAATTATGAAATATATTTTAAAGAATTTAACTTATTTTCTTAATGTTAAAATGATATGCTTAAAAATTTTATATATATATATATATATAATTGAAAAAATACAATTAAAAACTTATTTAATAAATTATAATTTTCAATGTTTCATTTTAATTTAATTATTTGATTATTTATTTTAATTGTTACTAAATTATTACTATTGGGTTAAATTATATCTACTATTTTAAGTTATAACATTTATAATTTCATTTATTTTAACTTAATTTATCGTCAATATCTATTATTTTCAAATAATTTTTTTTCAAAAATACTAAAACTCATCTTATTAGTTGGTTTCAATTATGAATTAATAAATTTAATTAATAGTTTCTAAAAATAAACATAATACTATATATTCACAATGTTTAAAATCCAAAGTCATATTTTTGTTGATGGTGGGGATGAAATTGACACAATTAATTCCCCCATTGGTGTTGACCAAAATATTTTTTTTATGAATCAAATTTTCCCAAATTAAGAATTTTTGTTGAACTTGAAGTAGTGGTGGGTAGTATATTGAGGCAACTATATATTTTCATTGTTCATTTTTTTACCTTGGCATGGGTTTCTTGATTTGTTACTACTTTAAATACGTTAATTTGGTTTCATTTTAAAATAATAAGTTTGTTTTAGTATTTTCTTTTTTTTGATTAATTTGATTTAAATTATTTCAATTTAGAAAACAAGGGTTAAATCGGGTTTTAATAAATTTAAATCATGGTTTTAAATTATATTTCTTAAAATATCTTATGACATTGTTTACGAATTATTCACATCTAAGTAGTATACACAATTTTCTAAAAACTATTTCTAAAAAAATCTATTTCTTTCATATGAAGATTATGAAAGATATTAAATAAGTTCTAAGGAATATATTATTTGATAATTGTCAATGTATGTGTTATCTAGGGTTTTCTCTTCTCGTTCTCTTAAAGAGTATAATAATTTTAATATTTTTCATCTATATTACATTTAATGTCATGTTCTAATTCATTGTCAAATTTTTTAGGGACAAATGAATTAGAATATTATTTTTATACCATGTCAATGCTAAATCTATGGATGTTCCCACTTATACCATATCCATATCATATTATATATCCCCATCACTTATATCATTATTCTACCATGTCTATGTTGCTTAAATTTCTCACTATCCATCAATGATCTAATGATTTTTCCATTATCTTCTACTCTATTGAATCCAAATCAATCAGTCCTTGCATTGGAAGATGCACATACATTAAGGGCTACCAATCTAGGGTATCCAACAGATCCATTAGATCTGGATGAGAACCATGTATTAATATTTTATTAGTGTGTAAAATTATATCGCATCATTTTTTTCTTTTTGTACTGGGACTTAATAGTTCTTTTTTGTTTTATCTTTTTCAGTGGGGTCGTAAACAGGTAATTTGGGATAAACTATATATGTGAAGACTAGAATCGTAAAACACAAATAATTGGCGGTTACAGTGAAAAAATGAAAGTATAGGTAGTGTAAATGTTTTATGGAAACATTATCCATGAAAACGATATTTTTCTGGTGCAACCACACTCAAAGAGGCCTATTGGTAAAAAAGTCAAGGATAAAAATTTGGAAAATATATGGGTTTGAAAACTTTTCAAATTAAAATCTATATTATTTTTTATTTATATGAATTAACATGTTCATCGAAGTGTTGATATACAATTCATGAATGTGAAGCAACTATGTTTTAACAGTTGATGGATCATGGAGAGATATGGATATCAAATAGTCATGATTTATATGTCCATTTGAAGGGTATATTCAGTTCTAATTGAGATGGTTTACCTATATTCATAGACTATCCAACAATAAAATATCAATATATCATCACATATTGGAAGTTTAATGAGTTTATGATATTCTTAATCATGAATGTTTTTCATTAAAAATTTAATTCTTATTAATTGTATTTAATTTTTATCTTTAGGATACATTTGAAAAAAACATTGATACTATAATGTGTTTTCACACATTGGGGTGCATTGAAATTCCAAAGCCTGATAGGTGACATGTACTTTAACATGAGTAGAAATAATATCAATATTTATATTATTACTAAAGTGTTCATTTTATTTTATTAATTTTTTCAAGAATTATAAAAACATATAAGGTCATAAAAAGGATTTAAACATCAATAAAATATTCTTAAAATAGTCTTAAAAAAATTCATGTGGTCCTAAAACTGAATGTAGGAAATGATATAGTAACACATAAGGATGAAAAATCCACATTTAGTTAAATTTTCATGTTAAAATTATATTTTATTCTCATGAATTCCATAAATATAAGATTTGAAATTCCACTTTAATTTAAGAAGATATTTTTTATGATTTTTTATTCTAAAATGGCTAAAAAGTGCAGACATTGGTTGAATAGATTTAAATAGTTACTTTTCATGAAAGAAAACTGATTTCTAAAATTATTCTTTGAATGAGAGTTAGTTTTTAAAAGAGGTGTATATATTGAAATGATTACATTTTATAATATAATTAATAAGTGTTTTTGTCAAATTTTATTTTAAATTAAGTTTAATTTTTGGTATAATATAAATTGCAAATGAATTTATGGGTGTTTTAAAAAGTAATGATACTTTGGTGAATCTACATTGATGTGTATTTTTTTATAAAAATTAAATTTTAATGGAAAGAAGTAAAATGAAAATAAATATTGCTTCTATTTGATGTCTTGTAAATTTAGTGAATAATGGTGTAATGTTTTTTTGGTTATGTAATAGTATTTTAGATATTAGTTATCTCTTAGGTATTATGGATTTACTATTTTTTTTGTTTGATATAAATTTTTGAAGTCACACATATGAATAATGGTGTAATTTGATATATCTTCTAGTGTTTTAATTATGGATTGAAAATTTAGACATGTATTTGATCCTAGATGTAGAAATAGTTAAATATTTTATGGATGATATTTTTTTATTAACGATTTAGTAAAAACCCATGTACCAGTGGATTAGTGTAAATGTGGAATTACGTCTAACATAAAAAGACCCAACCCAACATGATTAAAATAACCTAACAAAAAAATATCTTACCCAAAATGATCAAAATGATATTACATAAAATAAAAAAATTAACCTAAACCCATGTAAACTAAATATTGAAACCAAAAAAAATGAAAAGATGGCCAAATCAACTAATGAAAAATCAAATAACCTTGGAATGAACTAAATGAGGGATGGTATTAGGTGTGTAGTGGAAGCCCCCAAAATGAGATTTTAAATTTTTTCCACCAATGATCAATGTCACTACATCATATTTAGTGAATATTTTCCAATTATAATCCATAGGATCATCCCGTGAAGAAAATTAAGAAAAAAATAAACCATAAATACCTATTTAGATCAGAATAGATGATAGAAATATTTAAGTCAAGGGGGATATTTTCTCACTGGGTCTAAATTTGAATACCTTTAGATCATTCAAATGAACTTAGAATTCATGTGGGAATATAGATCATCATGATGAGGGTGTTATCAAGGAGTTATGATGGTGTGTTCTAAGTCTTGATGATCACCACTACTCTTTTATGTTGATCTGTGGAGAAGTTATGTGATTGAGAACATAGAACCACAACCCCTCTCTCTTGGATGTGGGAGAGAGATAAGAGATGGAAACTATCACCATTTAATAATGAATAGTATTTATAAATAGATCACTTTAGTCTATTTATATTTAATTAGTAAATATCATAAATAAACTCCTGATACCTGAATATTTATTTCTCACTAAAAATGATAACCTATGACTAATTTACAAAATCATAAATATAATTTAAATTTCTATCACTTTCATGTAATATAATTAATATATTACATGGTAAAACCTAATCCATTAACTTGACTCATCTTTCTGGAAATTTTAATTGAACGTTGACTATTTTAACCTAATATTCATTCAAACAATATATTTCTTAATAAATAAATTCAATACCAATTATTATTAACTTGAATAATATGAATTTATTTATTGGTTTGATGATCATTCAACCTCATAAAAAACCCAACCCTCGTAGTAGGGGACCACCTTGTCTAAAAAACCTATTCACTGGAATAGGTTAGGCATTTGAATATGTTATTCTATGTGACCCTCTAGGCCCTTATCTCAAAAGTAGGGAATAACATTCATAGGCAAGGAGAGAGATCTAGAAACCCATCGTGGCTCGTAAATAGATATGGATAGTCATAAAAATGACAACCAACCTATGAACTGACACTATCTAATATAATCTCTTTGCCTTTAAATATCTCAAAAATAAAGATGCAAATCTATGTAATCACCCTTTATTCCTTTATAGTTTATTTACTTAACTCGATGGATTTATCCTTGTCTATCATGGTAATGTTCTTATGAATGTACTACCATCTTGATAAACTTTTCCCAAGATATTACTTCCTTAAATCGGAAGAAAAAAATAGTATCTTGACCATTCAACAAATGCCATACCACCGATGATTCACCCAACACAGACTACCTTTCCATAATTTCATTATCATGGTATTTTTTCTTACATCAAAGTACACGATAAAATGAATCACATTGGTAATGATCTCATGAAAGGATATCAATACACATTTTCAGATATAATAACTTCCAATGACACCCAAAACATGTGGTGTTCCTATTGGTGGGTCTATTCTCATGACCTCACCACTAGATATCACCATGTGTGAACCTCGTGAGAATTTGTCTCAATATATATGACCCCCATCACCTTATAGAAAAAATAAACTGTTTCTAGTAATAATGATGTATCTATATCATATGGACTTTGTTTAAAATTAATTTCATTGCTTTTCAAGGTTCTCATTATAGCATGTGATCTGCTATAAACTTTTGATACAACAATTAATATATGGAATTAAAGATTTAAATAGTGGATTTAG
The DNA here is from genome assembly GCA_963277665.1 of Viscum album. NCBI lineage: Eukaryota > Viridiplantae > Streptophyta > Magnoliopsida > Santalales > Viscaceae > Viscum > Viscum album. The sequence goes on from OY728146.1 coordinate 993,559,613, forward strand.
AAATGTATACACTATAAGGGAAAGTTTAGATCATTCATATTAAACTATATACAAGATATGGTAATTAAAATTACTATATTGTTGGTTCTGGGGAACCCACTACTACAACACTCCCACTTTCATTAGAGACAACATTTTAACTATTCGTGTTAGCTCTCACATGATAAATGTCATGTTTATGATGCGTCACAGATTCAGCTGTAAGGTTTTCCACATTTTTATCATGTGGATAATCTAATATATATGACATTACCTCCTTATTAAATAATTCTCATGAGATGTTATACCCGAGTATATCCCTTTTCTCCACTATCATAACATTAAATATTATCTAGTAATTGTAATAGAATTATCATAAGGATGAAACATTACATAATATATGTGATTTTGTGAACTGAGAAAAATCCTTACATTTAACTGCTTCTTAGTTGCCTCAGAAGTTATAACATACTCGATATGTGTATCTATGGATACCACCTTCTTGTATGAGCATGTATGAATCATCACCTTTAACAAAATGAGATACTATATCTCTTGGATCTAGTGAAGACTATTTTATCTCCCCTAAAAATAGTATCATTTTTCTCCACATGACATGTACATATCCAATGTAATCATCAAATTCATATCTTTTTTCACTTTCTCCTTGTAAACTTCTAAAAAATGATACTACATTTTATTTCAACCATGTCCTGATATAGTGACCACAACTAACATCAGAATTTAATGATAGAATAATTACATAACAGCAATATTCTATAGAAATGTCTTCCCTATAATAAATTTTACACCCTCTCTTTCTGAGGTAACTTAATAAGTATTGAGGACACTAGAACATGGAATTTTAAAAATCATAATATTTTACACAAGCACTTTTACTAATTTTGAAAACATGTTCTAGTTTGTACATTTACTTTTTCTAATATATATCGCAATATTTTTGGTTGTACAACATACCATTTTCTAAAAAAATAATATTCTATAAGATTAGTAATTTTTTATCTAGATTACAGATTAATAAATTTTGATTAATTATGAAATCATTAAATGTCTCCATATATTTTATCGATTTATAGTAACTATTTGTAAAAAATCATAATACTATATCTCTTAAGTGTTTTAATTGAAATGATCCCAAAAACACCCTTCATAATATCGATTTTATAATATTACACTACTCATAATTTTCTTAGTAGGTGTTTAACTGGAAAACCGCCTTAACTCACGATTCCTTGATCTATTTAGTAAAGTCTCCCCTTCTAAAATCCGAACATGATTTACTGAATTCTTTCCTATAAAATGAAAGCATGTCATATTTGGAAAACACATACTAACATATAGGTTAATTCAAACCAACACTCTCAAAAAGACACCTCGATAGATAGAGCCACCCTCAACATTGACAGACAAGCACCCCAAATACCCAGTTTTGTTCCATTTGAAATTGGGGAAGGCAGTTATGGATTAATAATTTATTAGGGGTTTCATTATTTTTAAATGAAGAAATTAAATCATTTTATATTTTATAATAATTTACTATGTGATCCCACACACAAAGGACTATTAAATAAATAGAAAATATTCATCACATCACATGTTAATTTTATATGATCATTCTTGTTTATTATTCTATGTGAACACAAGTAAACTATATATACACAAAATAATAAATAATGAAAAAAATAAATTGATGACTTGATAATTTTTCAATATTTATGGTTGATCCATTGAGTGATCAATGGATCAAACAAGACCCTAGGGATAAAACCTTGAGTTTCATCGCTTGTGACTTGAGTTGTAGTGATTTCACATCCAATGCATCAAAATCATGTTTGTTCTGTCTCCATTACTTGGAGTGAATTACATCAGTTATCATCCTCATCATTATAAAATAATCCTCACTCATCAGTGATGGGGTCTTGGGAGTATAAAATATAGATGAGAATTGAACATACATACCCTTATACATATAAAGACTCTTAGATGACATGGTGATCATATTTTAATTAAAATAATTAAAAACATGCATTTAAATATTTAAATAAATAAATTAACACCAGACATGCATTGGGAGGCCAATGTCTCATGATCAGTGAACATTCATTAAACTGGAGTATTAAAAATTAAATGGTGAAATAAAAATAAACATGCATTAAATTATTTATGAGTGTGTTTTATTAACCTCTAAAAAAATTCTTAGATATTTTTATAATATTCCACTTTTGAGGGGTTAAGTGGGAACCCACGTTCATAAAACCCACAAATTTATTACATTAACTACCTCGTCAAGAAAGATTCACAATTTTAACATTCAAAATTCAAATCCATAATCTATCACCCAGTAAAGATTTACAACAATGCCTCAGTCCATTCACCTGACGTCACAACACCATTATCCTTGAAACCCATAAGTACCATCAGAATCACATCAAAAGATTCATCACTGAAAAAGCACTGTTTGGAGACTGCACCCTTTTTTCACACCCACATGTCAGCGAGAATCAGAAAACATTATCACCTCGACCAGTTCATCATCCTCCTATTCAAGCTGACAATCACCCAAAACTGCCGTTGTAGAGAAGCATACTCACCAAAACAAGCCCATCCTCACCACCTTGACCAATAATGATCACAAGATGAAATCAAGCAACCCTGATCCCATTAGATGTAAAAATTATATCCTTCAAGAATATAAATACAACAGAACCAGAAAAACCAAAACTCCATGGTCATCAAGATGAAACCCCAACATCGAGTCACAAAGAAAAACATTAACATTCAATGTTCTCATTTCAAATGAGTATGAAATACCAAAAAATCACCAAACCAAACCACCATGAAAAAAATAATAGCCCATTCCACCAATAATGAAACCACCAAAATATTTGAAACAACCTAAGGAAAAATTCAAGTTTATACCAAACCACACTACCGTGATTTTCGAGACACCATAAAATAAGGAATATGTAAACCGCCATGAGATAATGAAAATTGAAACACAAAATGAATAGTAGAAACCAAAATGAGATAAAACTCATGAAATGTAAATTCCGTAAATCCCATGGATTTTATTTAAATTTTTGGGAATTTTACGAGTCTGTGAAAATTTAAGATGCTTGATTCTGAGTCCCGGTGTGCCTGGAATCAATTTCTGAAGTGTTGTTCGGGTACGTTCAGTAAACGTACGAGCGGGATTTTATAACTTTGGAACCAGTGCTCGGAACTGAAATTTGAGGGCACTGTTGAACTCACAGTGCCGGTATTTTCTTAAGAAGACTTTCACTTAGACGGCTGTGAGTCGAGAATAGAAGTTAATTTTTGGTTTTTCTTGAAAAACAATTAATAAAATAATGTGTAGCTATACTTTATTTTATTTGAGCTGCCATTTTGAGTGTGGTGGTTAAAACCTTCTCATGGGAGTTGGAGGTGGGACCGCCACACCTTAACCTCCCATGAGAGGTTATAGTGGTGGGGCCCACCCGAACACAACCTCCAATGAGAGGTTACGACGTGGGGACCACACGAGACTAAAACCCCCCAATTAAATGGGATGGAGAGAAACCTCTCAAACCCCTCATTTAATTTTATGTGTCAATGTAAAATTAAATTCTTTCAATTTAATTTTATGTGTCAACGTAAAATTAAATTCTTTCAATTTAATTTTATATGTCGATATAAAATAAAATGTTTTCAATTTAATTTTATGTGTCAATGTAAAATAAAATTCTTTCAATTTAATTTTATGAGTCAAAGTAAAATTAAATGCTTTCAATTCAATTTTATCTATGAACATAAAATTAAATGCTACCAATTAATTTCATGTGTCAACATAAAATTAAAAACTATCAATTAATTTTATGTGTCAACATAAAATTCAATGTTGTCAATTAATTTTATGTGTCAAAATAAAATTAAATCATATCAATTGTTTTGATATTGGAAGTTTCTTTTCCATCGTGGTGGAATTGGGGAAAGGTTTGGCTTTAGAGAATAGGGAGGAGCTCTTTAGAGAAAGCCTTTCCAATGAAGAACGCTCCCTCCATGAAGAACGTGCCACCAATGAAGAACGTCAACCTTGACTTCAACTTCCTTTCTCAAAATTCCTTCAACGTATGATGTGTTCGTCTTCAACGAATCGTCATCTGATTTCTTGCGTGGACGTCAACGAACAAAGAACGAGGTATGGGGTTCATTACTTGATGATGTCATACCTTTTCTAATTTTTTCATCGAATAGATTGGGTTTGTTGCGGACGTGTTAATGATCAACTACTTATCTATTTGATCCAATTGATACCTACCCAAATGCGGAGGGTACGGGCCAACCTAACATGGCCCGACATCTTCCGTCATTTTTCCTTCTTGTGGTGTTCTTCAGTATGGCGACGTTACAATGACGAGGCAACGCAGATGGAATCAACAATGGCCGCACTACCTGCAGCCTCCATGAACCGCGTCGCCCCCGTGACGTCACGCACAGCCTCCGGGCTGAGCCCACGCAATGCATGTGTGGTGCCCGCGGCCTGCCCGCGCGCTGCCCGTGTGCCCCTTCGGCCTGCCCGCGCCCCGCCGGCCTCCCCGCGCCCTGCCCGGTTTTCCGCAGCCTGCCCGCGCGCCACGTCGGCCTGCCCGCACATTGCCCGTGCCCCACCAGCCTAACCGCCCCCTTCCCGGCACCCCGTGGCCTGCCAGCGCGCCCCACGGCCTGCCTGCACACCCTGCGGCTTGCTCGCGCACCCCGAGGCCTACCTGCATGCCTCATCAGCCTGCATGTGTGCTGCCCACACCCCGCCGGCCTAATCGCTCCCTGCCTGGTGCCCCATGGCCTGCCTGGCGCCCCGCGGCCTGCACGTGCGCTGCCCGTGACCCGCCGGCCTAACCGTCCCCTGGTCGGCACCTCGCGGCCTACCCACGCACTGCCCGTGCACCCCACCTTCATGTCGGCACACTCCCCGCACCCCTTACGGCCTGCCCAGGCCCTGCCCAGCACCCTGCGCGGCCTGTCGGCGCCCTGGCTCCCAGCCGAACCTGCCGAGCCACGCTGGCCACCCAAACCGGCCTGCAGCATCCTTCATGGTGCGCTTGCCAAATCGACCTGAACCTAGTAGGTTGACCAGCCAAATGGGACGGTTTAGACCCAGCGGTTCTGACCGGGTCGACCCAGACCCATTCAGTCCAGTCTAAGTTGGGCCGAGTCGGTCCGATCATGTCAGACCGGGCCCAGGTCCACTACTGACCGTTACTTTCTTTTGGCCATATCTTTGGCATTAGTTGACCATTTGACAAACTGTTAGCGGCACTGGTAATCTTGGAATGTAGTCATCCCTTTGATTGTACCCCACTGGAGTTTGGGGTAAAGATGAGATACGATTAGGTTGGATCGTACACGAATCCAAATGGTCCCCTGGGACTAAAAGACTAATAACTCACAGACCAGGCGTCCGATTGACGCACCATCTGTTGAGTTGAGACCCCTATGATGATGCGGACCTTTGATATACTTTTACATTGGACATCATGCCAGTTGGTGTATCAACATGTAGCTCGTGGAGCGGATCCTCCCTGAGATGAGCGAGCATAAGGGCGGTGTTATCAGACCAGTTCCGGGTTTACCCTCCAGCGGGTATGGGTAGTGGGTTACCCGTTGACTCTTACGGTTTACCCTCTAGTTGGGCTGGTTAGTGGGTTACCCGACAAACTCTTAGGGTTTACCTTCTAGTTAGGCTGGGTTGTGGGTTCCCTATTGACTCTTAGGGTTTACCCTCCAACTGGGTTGGGCAGTGTATTACCCGATGACCTCTTAGGGTTTACCCTCCAGTTGGGCTGGGCATTGGGTTACCCATTGAATCTTAGGATTTACCCTCCATTTGGGCTGGGTAGTGGGTTACCTGATGACCTTTTAGGGTTTACCCTCCAACTAGGTTGGGCAGTGGGTTACCCGACGACTGAGTTCTCCATCAGCCGAGGTTTCGACATTGTGACTCAGATGTTATTTGATACTATCACTAGAATAAAATCTTGGTTAAGTTGATTCTGTAACTTTTGTTTTTAACTCATGATTGAGATGGATTACTTGATAACTTAGGTATATGTATGGGCATACACCTATGTAAGGTTATCTTTTGAATTCATACTTTGTGGTTTATCCTTGTTATATTCTGTGAGACCTTGAGGGTCTTAGGGTCCCTACTGAGTATCATTATACTCACCCCTGAAGGGGTTATTCCCATACCTCATTGTGTTGGTTGCAGATGACGGAAAACACTGACTGAGGATCAGAGTAGACAGACTAGACGGTACCCAGAGGTGGACCTTATGATGAGTCGGTACATGGAGGAGATTGATATATGTGGAGTTCTGAGGAGGCGATCTGTACCTACCCTTTAGGTAGGAATCCCCAGAGGATGACCCAGTAGCAGCCTTTCCTTTTTTATTTGTACTTGTTTTTCAGTTTTACCTATACTTTCCTATTGGGATTTTATTTCCGGCCCCTTTTACTTTTCAGCACTCCTTGTATATAGTTTTTCTTAGTGTTTTAGTTCCAACTCATACTCTGTTGTGTGCGTATACACTTTATAAAGGAAATTCCTACCCAGTTTTAGGGATTTACCCCTTTGGTGCTAGTCACCAGCCCCTGGACTATGGAATCTCGGCTTCCGGTAGTCACAGCATGGGCCCTGGGGAACGGGTCATGACAAATTGGTATTAGAGGAGTCGATTCTACCACAAAACTTAGGACTCTGGTCTTTATTTTATGTGAATAAATAGATTTAAGGGTACTGAGTGAGGTTCTTAGTGCAGAGAGTCCAGTGTTGGTGCAGCGGCCGACATATCCATACACCAGGACCCAGACTACTGATCTCTGACTCAGTGCACCAAAACACTGATTGCGTGTATGTTTTCAAAACTTTTCTTTAATTCAGTTCAACTAGGTCATCTCACCAGGTATAAATTTTGGCTGTGTCGCATCTGTTTTGGATGCATCCACCCAGACAGCCAGTTAGAGTTCTGAGAGAGTACACAATGACGACCCACCAAGCGGCGAGGCTCCAGTGGAGGGCCCTCTTACATTTTTGGCACCTTCGGGTGGGGTACTAGCAGCACCACCACCCATTGGGTAGTAGATTCCACCAGCCACACTAGAGGGTGGTGCATGCTGACTGAGCAGGTTGCACGAGTTCTAGCGGCAAAGGCCTCCGAGGTGATGAGGCAAGACAGATTCCTAGGTAGGAGAGGACTGGCACAAGGCGATTGCTAATGTTCTCCACCTAGTTGAGACACCCGTAGAGCAGATAGTGATCTTAGAAACTAGTTTTTTCCAGTGAGTGACCATGAGGATGGTCTGCATAGTGATGAGGATTTGGTACATGGACTGTTGCCCAAGATTGTACCTTTAGGAAGTGTGTCAGCTATATCACTACATGATGGTCAGTAGTTACAACCGGCGGTACCAGTAGATGTCACATGTAGGCTTAGTGCCTTACACATGTTTCATCATCTGAAACCCCTCAGGTTTCAAGGCGAGCTCGACTCATAGGCGGCTGAGGACTGGCCGGAGGAGATGGATGAGAGTTCTATTGAACTTTTACAGCTTCGTCAGGATGACATGTCGGTAGATGAGTATACATCGAGGCATACCGATCGTTCTCGGTACTCAATGAATACGATATGATCAGTGCTTTGGGGCTTCGACTACCGAGCAAGATGTGTATTAAGACATCCGAGCCAGAACCTTTTCTCTAGATTCTAGAGAGAACCTTTGTTGTTGAATGTTCTTTGGATGAGTGGATACAGCCATTGAATGTTAGCAGTGGGAAAGCATGAAACTGGCGCCAGTCTCAGAGGCTTGAGTGTGTAAAATGTTTTGAGAAAAGGAAGTGTTAAGGACAGATGAATCTGTAGGGCAGAATACGTGGAAGCAGATCTAGGAGAGCATCATGAGGGGGTGTTAATTTTGACATGTTACAACCACCCAACTTTGTAGTCCCCACTAGGATCAGGGAGCTAGAGGGCCGGGGAAGAGAGTAGTTGTATGAGGTCAAGGAGTGTGACCCCAGGGCTCTAGGAATAATTAAAGGTATGGTCTGTGTCTACTAATAGTTGTTGTATCAATAGACATAGGTACCAATCATTCCTTCCTTCCATGAATCTTGTCCCATACCTAGAATTTCTGGTTAAACCGTTGGCTTGACCCTCACGTTTGGAGATACCTTTGGGAGGAGACTCAATAATCACACTTATGCCGATGGTTTGATCAGACCGTTGATGCGAGAGTTTCGGTTGTATCCTCTTTGTGGCACCGTTGAGTCCTTATGACCATATTTTGGGTATAGACTGGGAAACCACAGTTCATACAAAGATTGACTGTATTATGAAAAAATGTTGTGGTTTATCTACAAAGTTGGGGTGAGGGTTTCCTTAGTTAGAAAAAGGACACCCAGGCAGCACAGGTTAAACAAATGTATAGGAGGGTGCAGCCAATCACTCTTGAGTCGTCCAGCCTTACCCTCGTGGCAGAAAGAGTTTTCAGTTTTCCGTTCCAAACAAGAGTGACAGAACATGGGTACATCTTTTCAAAATTTGTTTCCAGGATTACCTCCTCCACCACCCCAAAAGGGGGAGGGACGTCTGCTACGGCTGGATACTATTTGAGGTTCATTCCAGACTTCTCCAGAGCTGCAGCACCACTATCAGCGATGACAAAGAAGGGGAAACCCTTCATGTGGTCAGAGAGATTCCAGTAGAGCTTTCATGAAATAAGGTAGAAGCTGACTAGTGCCCTCATCATGAGGCTTTCAGAGGATGGCGTAGGGTACGTAGTCTACTGTGATGCATCAGGGACCGGACTCGGGTGTGTCCTAATACAAGAGTGAGCAGTGATCGCATATGGTTCTCGGTAGTTGAGAAAGAACGAGCAGAACTACACTACCCATGACTTGGAGTTAGAAGCAGTGGTCTTCGCCTTGAAAATGTTGAGTCACTATGTTATGGGAGAATGTTTTACTGTGTTCTCTGATCACAAGAGTCTCTGGAATATCTTATCTCAAAAGGACCTGAACATGAAACAACTAAGGTGGCTTGAGTTCCTCCAGGACTATGAATTTGAGATAGTCTATACTCTTGGGAAGGGGAACATTGTTGCAGATGCACTAAGAGAGAGGTATGGTATACAGCTGCTAGGCGAGATGACAGAGCAGCTGGTTGCTTTATAGATATCCTTTGTGGATAGAGATGATGCAGTCTTCCTTTAGCCTCTTACAATCACTCCCCCACATCTTCAGCGAGTCAGGGAGGCACAACATTGAGACACTGACTGCGAGACATGACGTGCTCAGATATCCACAGGGCAGGCACCTGATGGATTTTCTGATGGTGGGGAGCACGTCATCCTCTATAGAGGTCGTACCATGGTACCAGTGTCACTTTAAAATGATGTTTTGAGGGAGTTCCACACATACCCTCTAGCAGCACATCTAAGAGTGGCGAATATGTACCAGGACCTTCGATGAAAACATTGGTGGCTAGGTATGAAAAAGGAAGTATAAGAGTTTTTCTATCAATGCCTCACTTGTCAGCAAGTGAAGGAGAAGCACCAGGTACTAGCTGCCTTGGTACAGCCTTTAGATCTCCCAGAGTGGAAGTGGCATGGGTATCCATGGACTTCGTGATGGGTCTTAAATGTACATCCAGGGGACACGACTTGATTTGGGTGATCATTGACTGACTCACCAAGTCAGCCCACTTCCTATCAATCAGAGTGCAGGGATCAGTTAAGAGCTTGGGACACCTCTATGTATAGGAGATTGTGCAGATACATGGAGTACCTTCATCTATTGTATTTGATCGTGACGCACGGTTTACTTCCCGGCTATGGAAGGGGTTGGATAAGGCTTTTGGGACGTATCTTTGTCTGAGAACCGCCTTCCATCCTCCGACGGATGGTCAGACTGAGCGTACCATTTAGACTCTTGAGGACATTATCCGTGCTTGTGTCCTAGACTTCATTCGTAGCTGGGAGGATTACTTACCTTTGGTGGAGTTTTCATACAAAAATAGATATCACTCCACCATCGGGGTGGCACCTTTTGAGGCGTTGTACGGGCGACCTTGCAGATCACCCTTATAGTGGACAGACCCTGGGGAGACAGCACTGGTGGGACCAGAGATGGTACGAGATACCACAGAGAAGGTGAAGATCATCCCGGAGTGGATGAAGACTGCACAGAGTAGGCAGAAGTCATATGTTGACAGGAGACGAAGGCCTCTGGAGTTTAAGGATAGCAACCACGTTTTCCTACAGGTCTCAACTCGATGAGGCCTAGGGAGATTTGGCTGAGGTAGCAAGCTATCTCAGAGATTCATCGGACCTTTATAGGTCCATAACAGAGTAGGTGAGGTGTCTCACCACCTGGATCTTCCACCTCTATTGCATCAGGTGCACGACATCTTCCATGTATCTTAGTTGAGAAGATACGTGTGCGACCCTACTCACATCACCGACCATGGAGAGCTTGATGTTGAAAATGAGGTGACTTTCATGGAGGTTTCGGTGGTGATTGAGGATTGACAGAAGTGGGTCCTATGTGGATGGTCGATACCTCTGGTTCAGGTTCACTGGCAGCACAGGAACCTTTAGGAGAGCACATGGGAGCAGGAGGCTCATATGCATGCTCAGTACCCCCATTTGTTCCCTTAGTTCAAGTTTTAGATTATGGGGATGTAAATACTTGAGGTGGGGAGAATGTAAAGACCCAAAAATCCCAAGGAATTTTTTTAAATACATGGGAACTTTATGAGTCCGCGAAAATTTACGGTGCTTGATTCCGAGGCCCGGTGTGCCCGGAATCAATTTCTGAAGTTTTGTTCGGGTACATTCAGTAAAAGTATGAGCAGGATTATATAACTTTAGTACCGGTGCTCGGAATTGAAATATGAGGGCACCATTGAACTCATAGCGTTGGTATTCTCTTAAGAAGACTTTCAATTTTATGAAAGTGAATCGATAATAGAAGTTAATTTTTGGATTTTCTTGAAAAAAAAATTAATAAAATAAAGTATAGCTACACTTTATTTTATTTGATCCGCCATTTAGAGTGTGGTGGTTAAAACCTCCTCATGGGATTTGGAGGTGGGACTGCCACACCTTAACTCCCATGAGAGGATATGGTGGTGGGGCCTACCCGGACATAACCACCTACGAGAGGCTACGATGTGGAGACCAAAAGAGACTAAACCCCCCCAATTAATGGGGAGGCAGAGGTAACCTCTCAAACCCCTCAATTAATTTTATGTGTGGACGTGAAATTAAATTTTTTCAATTTAATTTTATGTGTCAACATAAAATTAAATGCTTTCAATTAAATTTTAAGTGTCGGCTTAAAATTAAATGCTTTCAATTTAATTGTAGGTGTCAACGTAAAATTAAATGCATTCAATTTAATTTTATGAGTCAACATAAAATTAAATGCTTTCAATTTAATTTTATATTTCAACATAAAATTAAATGCTACCAATTAATTTTATGTGTCAACATAGAATTAAAATCTATCAATTAAATTTATGTGTCAACATAAAATTAAATGTTGTCAATTAATTTTATGTGTCAATATAAACTTAAATCATATCAATTGTTTTGATATTGGCTATTTCTTTTCCTTCATGGTGGAATTACGGAATGGTTTGGATTTAGAGAATTGGGAGGAGATCTTGGGAGAAAGCCTCTCCAACGAAGAACGCTTCATCCACGAAGAATGTGCCACTGACAAAGAACTTCGACCTTGACTTTGACTTCCTTTCATGGACCTTCCTTCGATGTATGATCTGTTCGTCTTCAACGAATCGACGTATGCTTTCTTGTGCCAACATCAAACAACAATTAGTGTGGTAGGGGTGAATTACTTGATAATGTTATACCTTTTCTGATATTCTTCATCGGATAGAAGGGGTTTGTTTAAGATGTGTTAATGATAAACTTATTATCTTCTTGATCCAATTGATACCTCCCTAATCATGGAGGGTGTGGGCCAACATAACATGGATCGACATCCTCCGTCATTTTTCCTTCTTATGGCATTCTTCATTATGGCGACATAACAACGACGAGGCAACGGAGACGCCAATGACACGGGCCATGCTACCCATGGCCTCCGTGAACCGCATCACCCCTGCGGCGTCCCGCACTGCATCCGGCCCGAGCCCGCGTGCTGCCTGCGGCTTACCCGCGCGCCCCTCCGGCTTGCTCGTGTGCTTCCCTCACCCTGCTATCCTACCCGCGCCCTACCCGGTTCCCCACAGCCTGCCCGCGCGCCCCGTCGGCCTACCCGCACGCTGCCCGCACCATGTCGGCCTAACCGTGCCATGCTCGGTGCCCCGCGGCCGGCCCGCACGCTGTTTGTGCGCCCCACCAGCCTGCCGGTGCACTGCTCGGTGCCTTTCTCAGCCTTCCCGCGCCCCAGCTCCCAGCTGAACCGGCCGACCCGCACCGGCCACCCGAGCCAGCCCATGCCGTCCTTCGCGGCGTCATTGGCCGAACAGGATCAGCTTTCTGAGCTGACCCACCCGAGTCGCACCCCATATGGGGCTGGCCGAACCGGCCTCCGGGCTGAGCCGCCTACACGGCGACCTCCGAGCCGAACCGCCCCCGTAGTCTGCTGGGCTGGGCACCGTGGACCAGGCCGAACCTAGTAGGCGGACCCGCCCAATGGGCTGGGATAGACCAAGTGGGTCTGACCGGGTTGCCCATACTGGGTCTGCCTCATCTGGGTTGGGCTGAGGTGGTCCGACCGGGTCGGACTGGGCCCAAGCCTAATATTGACCGTTAAATTGTTTTGGCCATATCATTGGCACTAGTCTACCGTTTGACGAACTGTCAGTGTTGCTGGTAATCTTGGAATGTAGTCTTCCCTTCGAGTTACCCCACTTGATTCTGGGGTAAAGCTGAGATACGGTCAGGTTGGATCATACACGAATCCAACTGGGCCCCCAGGACTAAAAGGCTAGTAACTCACAGACCGGGCGTCTGATTGACGCGTCGTCTATTGCGTTAAGAACCCTATTACGAGGCAGACCTTTGAGATACTTCTACCGGGGACTTCAAGACAATTGGAGTATCGACCTGTAGCTCGTGGAGTGGATCCTCCCGGAGATGACCAAGCATAAGTACGGAGTTATCAGACCAATTCCGGTTTTACCCTCCGGCGGGGCAGGGTAGTGGGTTACCCATTGACTCTTAGGGTTTACCCTCCAGCTGGGCTGGGCGGTGGGTTACCTGACGACCTCTTAGGGTTTACCATCCAGTGGGGATGGGCAGTGGGTTACTCGTTGACTCTTAGGGTTTACCCTCTAGCTGGGCAGGGGAGTGGGTTACTCAACGACCTCTTAGGGTTTACCCTCGAGTTGGGATGGGCAGTGGGTTACCCATTGACTCTTAGGGTTTACCCTCATGTTGGGCTGGGCAGTGGGTTACCCGATGACCTCTTAGGGTTTACCCTCCAGCTGGGATGGGCAGTGGGTTACCCAACGACTGAGTTCTCCAACATCCGAGGTTTCGACGTTGTGACTGGAATGTTATTTGATACTATCCCTATAATAAAATCCTGGTTGATCTGAGTCAGTTACTTTTATATTTACCTCATGATTGAGATGGATTACTTGATAACTTTGGTATATGTATGTGCATATACCTAAGTAAGGTTATCTGTTGAATTCATACTTTTTGGTTTATACTTGTTGGTTTCTGTGAGAACTTGAGGGTCTTGGGATCCCTACTGAGTATCATTATACCCACCCCTGCACAGGCTATGCCTGAACCTCATTGTGTTGGTTATAGATGACAGAAAATGCTGACAGAGGATCAGAGTAGCAGCACTGGATGGTACCCGGAGGTGGACCTTATGACGAGTCGGTACACAGAGGAGACTGGTAGACGTGGAGTGTTGAGGAGGCAAACTATACCTACCCTTTAGGTAGGAATCCTCAGAGGATGACCCAGTAGCTGCTTTACCTTTTCTTCAATTGTACTTGTTTTTCAGTTGTAATTGTAATTTCTGGTTGGGCTTGTATTTCCAGCCCCTTTTACATTTTAGCACTCCTTGTATATAGTTTGGTTTAGTGTCTTACTTCCATATTGTACCCTGTTTTGTGTGTTTACACTTTATATAGGAAATGCCTTCCCAGTTTTAGGGAATTATGCCTTTTGTGCTAATCGCCAGCCCCTGGCCTACGGAAGGCGGGCATGGGGTAGTCATGGTACGGGCCCCGAGGGACGGGTCGTGACATGAAACACCAGTGAAATCCCAACCAACACATCCCAAAACAACCATGAAAACCACTATATTTGAACGAAATGGATTCTAGGGTTGTAGATCTCATTGCAAGGGAAGAGGTTGAGATGAACAAGGCCTCGAGAGAGATCATTGATGGCATAGACAAAATCAAAGCACCCAAAAACAATGGTAAACCCCACATTAAAAAAATTACCCCAATAGAAACTATACTCACATCCCAAACCATCGTGAAGAACACAAAATAGGGCCAAAAGTTTGGTCAAGCATGACATATTCATTAGGAAGGGCTGTCATAGTTAGTGATAAAAGTCCCAAAAGAAAGCGATAGAAGAACTATTGGAGGGGAAAAAGGAGGAAATGAAAAAGGATATAACCAATAGTGAAATGAAAGGAATCATGGTGATTGGAGAAGCATGAATGATTGTCATCAAAGAATCTTACTAGAAACCCTATGGGAGGGTGATTGAGATAGAGAGGGAATGACCGGGGGAGTGTGGAACCATCTTCTCTCATCCCTTTTACACTCAATTGAGTGTTTTTTATTGAATAAAAAATTTCCTTTATTTTTAATTCAATAATATTCATCATTTGGTCCCATTAATTAATTTAAATTTATTACAAAAATGAAATTAATTAATTAGTTTCATTTAACACGTAACATAAATTAATTTTACCCACAAAATTATAATTAATTTTATTTTCATATAAACATTATGAATCACTCTAATACCTATTATGGTTCCAAGGACACATTAGAATCCCCAAAAATGGGATTTGAAATTTTTTTCACCAACAGTCAATAGGACAACATCGTTGTCAGTGATGTGCTTCCTAGTATAATCATGTGGATATTTGCATGAATAAAATTATGCACATAATAAATCCATAAATACCATTTTTGATCTGAAGTGGCGATACACAAATTCTCATCATCACGGATAATTTCTAAAAGGATCTGATGTCAAATCCCTCTGGATTTTCCACACATACATTGAAATCATGCTGGAACATCGATCATCAGAATACTGGTGGTAGAACAGAGTTTTAGTGATTCGTTAAATTTCATGGCAATAACTATTGCTCAATTCCAATGATATGTGAAGAAGTTTTGTGATCAAGCACCTAGAACCAGTTCATATATCTCTATGATGTGGGAGATAGAGAGATAAACTCTCACCAATCAACAATGAATAGTATTTGGAAAGAACTCTTTTATCAATTTATAGTGAATTATTAAATATCTGAAAAAAACTCTCCATACCTGAATATTTATTTCTAACTAAATAAATGATATATTATCAATAATGTACTAAATAATAAATATCATATATCTTTTTATCTTTTTCTTGTAATGTAGTTAATATATTATATGATTATACCTAATCCACTATCATGACACTTCGTTCTCACAAATATTAAATAATTCTTGACTAATTTAAACTAATATTTACTCAAAAAAATATGGAATAATAAATAAATTCAATACTAACTATTCATAACGTAAATAATATGAATTAATTTATTCCTTTGGTTATTGTACAACCTTGGAAAAAACTCGGACCCTGTAGGTGGGGCCCACCATGCCCAATAAACCTATTTACTAGAAGAGGGAATACTTATGAATATTCTCTTGTGTGTGACCTATAATCCCTTATCTCAATAGTAGTGAATAACATTCACATACCTAGAGTGGGATCTAGATACCCATCATGGCCTCTAAAGAGATATATATAATCAAAGAAAACACGACCAACCTCTGAACACATACTATGAAAAATAATCTCTTTGTATTTAAATATATCATAATGCAAGGCATAGACCCTTGTCATCCCTTTTCGTGACTTATTAATTGTTGATCTAACTCAAAGGATTTACCCTCGACTACCTTGCCCACGGTCTTGTAAAGGAAATACCATTCTAATATAAATGGCTTGTGATATTACTTCCTCATCCCAAAAGCTGAAAATCCTATCATGATCACTAAATCAATGTCATACCACTAATGAATCTCCCAACACAAGCTACATCACAATGATTTCATTATCATGGTTTGTTCTGGCATCAAAACACAAGATCAAATGGAATACATTGGTAATGTTCTCATCTCAAGAGACCAATACACATGTCTCTAGATGGGAACATACAATGACACGCAATACATGGGGTGTTCATATTGGTGGGTACGTCATCATGATCTCAGTACTAGAGATCACCGTGTGCAGACATCATGAGAAGATGTCGTGTTGCTTATGATCCACCACCACCTGATAGTAAAACATCAATTTTGTCTAGTATGTATGATGTATAAGGACAACATGACCTTTATGTATGATTAATGTCATAGTATTTAGGAATTTTCATTAGATCATGGGATCAGTTATAACTTATTTATATGACAATTAATCTATAGACAATACCATTACAAAAGTTGATTCAGAAAAGTCACACAATAATGGTAAGTGTACATCGTGCATATCAAACCATATACATGATATGGTAATCAAATGTACTGTATAGATGGGTCTAGGGTACCCACTATTAGAAAAATGATGTAACCAAAAACAAACGAAATAATTTATCTCAAATATGACCTAACCCAAAGTTGAAACAAATGATAAAACCAAAACATAACAAATCACTACACAAAAATGGTCCATTAGCGGTGGTTTAAACCACAGTGAAACCATTTTGCGATGGTTTTCGAACACCGCCACTAAATCATGCATTGACAATCAATTTGTAGTAGTTTTCTAAAAACCATTGTGGAATGATTTAGAGGTAGGTTTTTTTGGAGGTTTTTAATTTTTATAATTTGTTTAATTTAGTAAATTATTTTATTATTTTATTATTTTTATTATGTATTTTTTTTAGAATTTTTTTATTTTATTATATAATTTTATTAGATTATTATCTGATAATTTTATTATTATATTTATTTATATATTTTTTTATTAGTTTCTTAATTTATTTATATTGTTTTATTAATTATTTATTTTATTTTATTTTTTTTTATTTAATATATTATATTATTAATTTATTATACTATTTATTTACCAGGTGCATGCATGTTCCCATGCACATTCATATGCCATATATAGAAATTCTATGTTGCGTGAGATTTGAACCCCTTAACTCTTGCTTATTCTCCAAATACATTATCACTCGAGCATGCTCTTTATGTGGTGAATAAATAGAATTTATTATATTTATAAATATATTAATATAAAAAATCAAATAATACACAAAAAATAAGAATAAACTAAATAATTAGAAATCAATAATTATTAATCAATAATGATTCCTCAATAATGATTCATCATTAATAAAATTAATTAATAATAAACATTTAATAGTTAATAATTAATAATTAATAATTAATAAGTAATAAGTAATTATAAATATTGAATAATTACAAAGAACAAATTACTAATTGATAAATAAAATATAAATGAATAATAAATAAATAAATAAATATTATTGAAATAAATGTTCAATAATGAATTATGATGTATGAATTAATAAACATTAAATATATAATATATAATAAAAATATAATAAATAAGTAATCAATAATATATTAATAACAAATTGATAATATAGTTATAAAAATTTTATTGAATAAATAATAAACAAATAATGTATAAATAAATATTAGAAAATAATTTATAAATTAATAATAAAATAAAAATTAAAACTAAAGAAATGTTAAATAATGAAATTAATTAATTAATAATAAATAATAAATAATAACAAAGAATTTAATAATAAATTAATAATTAAAATATTAGTACATTAATAATACAATATTTATAAATTAAAAATAAATTAATAACTAATGAATACATAATAAATAAATAAAGGATAAATAAAAAAAATTATTAATAATAAAAAAATTATTAATATATAAATAAAAAATTGATAAAATAGTAAAATAATAAAATAATAATCAAATTTTTATAATAAATAATATATTATATATTATATATTATAAAAATATATCAATAAATAAAAAATATTTAATAAATAAATATTAAAATAGTAAATAATTAATAATTAATAATTAATAGTAAAATTATAATATTATAAAATAATACAATAGTACAATAATAGATTTATATAAATTTGTATAAATATATAACCATATAACAAAATTTAGATAAATATATATAAAAACACATTTATGTTACATAAATATTTATCAACACACTTGAATATATAATTGTATATTAATATATATATATATAAATAGAAGTTAATATAAATTTATTTATTTATTTATTTATTTATTTACACAAATATGATATAAAAATATACACACATAAATATGTATAAATATGTACAAATATTCATGAATTCATATAAATAGAAATATATAATTCATAATAAATTACCAAGAGGGGAAATAATAGTAATTGCAACAATATCTAATCTATATGAATGTACATTAGTTTAATAAAATCATAAATGACATATAAAGCATATTGAGACACTCTCAAATGAATATAAAATCTCATTGAATATGTATGACAGATATATACCAAAATTAATTTTAATATACTATATAATAATTTTTATTTAAATATATTAGAATATAAATTCATATAAATTTATATGTTTATCAATACACATTCATATGTATGTATAAACATTATTTATATATGTGGATACATATATTCAGATAGTTTTACTATAAAGTCATTTATATATTATATTTAATGATAATGATATATTTTTAAAAATGTACATTTTTATATTATTTATACACAAAGTTATTTACACACACACACACACACACACACACATATATATATATACCTATAAATTCATATATACTCATAAATATAATTTTTTTTGACACACACATGTTTATATATAAATATTACTTATATATGTATATATATATATATATTAATTTATTTTTTAAAATTCAATAAATTCCAAAATTATTTTATTTTAAATGAAATTATTATTAAATATTTTTCTTATCATAATTTTTTTATGTTTAAAAATACATTTCTACAAAAATATATCTTAAAAAAAGTGATTTATTACAAGTCAATGTATAAAAATATTCATATATTTAATAATAAATAAAACTAAATTGAGAAAATTGATAAAATTTAAAAATAAAAATATCAATATGAATGTAATACTTGAAATTAAATTTAGTCCCAATAGAAAAAAACTATAATAAGACACCCTTAAACGAGGCTAAAATTCCATCAAATATTAAAACAATTGGGTAAACCTGACTAAATACTCAATTTTGGATGCTTTATGGGCCTCTTTTGATGTTGAAAAAATAGTGAACTAGGTCCCCTAGGTCATCACAATATAGAGCTCATCGTAGTCTTTGATTTGATATGTGGTAGATCCCAAATGGACACATGTATTAAAAGTAATGGTTTTTTGAAGTTCAAGTTTGATTTCCAACTTTTCCAAAAATTGTAATAAATTTTATTCTATTTATTATTACAAAATATAAATATAATAAGGTTTTTTCATTTCATAATAATATATTTGACTGGTTGTGGAGCTAAAAATGGCTCCTAAATGAAAATTTAGGGTAATTTGATGTCAAACTCTTATTTTCAACTTATTTATGATTTATTTTATGTTTCAAATTATTATTAACTAATCGTTATAAATAAATATCAATTACCAAATTATAATTAATTAAAATTTTAAATAATAAAATATATATGATATTAAATAATAAAACATAAATCATTAATAAATTTTTCATTCTTACCTTCTTTCCCATTAAGGTAGTGGCAATTTTTAGAAACCGCCACTAAAAAAATGCCTTTTTTCCAAAAAAAATTGATAAAAAAATAAAAAAAAAATTTAAAAAAAATTATCATCATTTTATAAAATTAACACATAATATTTTCCTGAAAAAAATTATCGACGGTTTTGAGAAGCGACTTAAAAAAACTACCGCTAAATTGGCCTTTCCCTATAGTGAATTTTCATTACCCAATATGAAGAAAATACCCTAACCAAAAATTAACTATATAACCTTTCCAAAGGGAAATAATTAACCTAACCCAAAATGAACAAATTAACCTGTCCAAAAAATTAAAAATTGATCAAATGTTCTTATCCAAAACAAACTAAAGAGAAAATAACCAAAATGACCAAATGACACAACCCAAAACTAAACCCAATGAACTAACCCAAAAGAATCAAATAACCTAACATAAAAAATATATTACCCAAAATTGAAGAAAATATTTTATCTTATAAATACCTAACCCAAAATGTAAAATATGATATTACCCCGCATAAACCAAATAACCTACTCCCAAGTATATTTATTGTTTAAACCAATAATTGAAATAATGACCAAATGAACTGACCAAAAATTTCATAAACCTAAACTGAACGAAATGATATTTTCCAAAATAAACCAAATTACCTAACTCAAATATGACATAACCTAAAGATAAACCAAATGAACGAACCCAAAAATTAACCAATTGACATAACCAATGGTGAAGAAAATACCCTAACCCAAATGAAACAAATAGAATAACCCAAATAAAAATAAATAACATATCCCAAAATGAACTAATTTTTCTAACAAAAAAATGAACAATTCATCAAATGACCTAATCCAAAACAAACTAATGACTAAACGACCGAAATTAACCAAATGGTATAACCCAAATAAAATCTATAATCCAAAAATAAAACAAATTTTCTAACCCAAAATTAACTAAATAACCTAACATAATAAAGAGATAACACAATTTTTAACAAAATAACCTAACATAAAATACTAATCCCAAAATGTGAAAAAATAAATAACCAAAAATAAACCAAATAACTTAAACCCAAGTGGAGAAATTGTTCTAAAACAATAAAGAAATGACAAAATTAACTAAATAAAAATTACCTTGCCTTGAGTTTACCCAAATTATGTTACCCAAAATAAACCAAATGACTGACCTTGAATATGAAATAACACATATATGAACCAAATGATAAAACCACAAATTAAACGATTGATATAACCCAAGATGAAGAAAATACCCTAACAAAAAATGAACTAAAAAACCTATCTCCAAGAAAAATAAATCACATATCCCAAAATGAACTAATTAACCTAAAAAAATAAACAACTTATCAAATGACATATTCCAAGACAAACTAATTACTAAATGGACAAAATGAACTAAATTACATAAAAAATTAACCAAATGACCTAAATCAAATATTACATGACCCAATGATGAACCAAATGACCCAAACCAAAATTAAACAACTCACATAACCGAAAATAAAGAAAATAACCTGACCAAAAATGAACTAAATACCCTAAAAAAGAAAAATAATTATCATAACACAAAATGAAATAATTAACCTAACCAAAATTGAACAATTGTTCAAATGAACTAATCCAAAAAAATGAATGACCAAATTACCAAAATATACCCAATCACATAACCCAACATAGACCAAATAAACTAACTCAAATATAACATAGACTATAGATGAACGAAATAATTGAACCAAAAATTAACTGTTAGACATAATCCATGTTAAAGAAAATAACCTAACCAAAATTGAGATAAATAACCAAACACAAAAAATAAACAAACCCAAATGATCAAATCAACCTAACCATAAAAATGAAAGCTTGATAAAATAAACTAATCCCAAAAAAACTAATAAAATGACCCAAATGAATCAAATGAAGTAACCCAATAAATACTTGTTCCAAAAATAATCAAAATGACCTAACCCAAAATAAAATAAATAAAATACCAAAAAAGGAGAAAAAAAATGAAAAAATAACCTTAATTAAAATTTCAGATCCTAAAATGAAAAAAATGACACAACTAAAAGTAAACCAAATAACATAAAACCAAGTAAACCAATTATTCAAACAAAAACATAAAAAAACAAATCAAATAATGAATTATTAAAAAACACTGAAATGAACCAAATAATGTTATCCAAAATAAATAAAACAACCAAAATAAAATATGACATAACCCAAAGATAACTAAAATAATGAACCCAAGATAACAAAAATCAATGTGAAAAACATTATTTCTGAGAATAATACAAATTTTATTGCTAAAAAATGGATTCACCAAAAAATTAATCTAATGGACTAACCCAAATAATCCAAAGTGGCCTATCTTAATATGAACCAATTGATCTATCCAAATTACCAAATGGAGAAGTATGTAAAAAAATATTTAACCCAAAAATGAACTGAATGACATAACTCATTAATGAAAGAAACACCCTCCCCCAGAATGAATCAAATGATGAGTCCAAGAAATATGAAATATAATATAACAATTTGGCTGAATGACTAAATGAAAAAATGATCAAATGACCAAATGACCAAATTATCAAATGAAAAAATACCTTATTACAAAAAAAGAAATGACCAAGTTACAAAATTAATAAAATTCCATATAAAAGAATTAACATAATAACCAAATTATCAAAATTAATGAAAGCCCAAGGGAACAAAAAATAATTGAGAAGGGGGGTTGAATTATTTTTTTACATTTATAAGATTCAATGATTTTTAAAACATAACCCTTACAACCTATTAATATATATATATACTAATGTTTCTATATCTTCTTTTGGGAAAGTGTTTCATGATAAGGATTTATTTGAGCCTTTTCCTATGTCTCAAGTGGAAAAAACCACTAAGGGAAAGACTATTTAGGATGATTTCACTAGTATTAATATCTCTCCAAATAAGTTTACAATTATTCGTTATAGATCTTATACCATGAAAAGTGAGAATTATTCCCTTAATGTTTCATTAACTAGACCCTCAATTGGGATGGAAATAAGTAGAGGAAGAGGTATGAATAATTGATTCGATTTAGAAAAGAAGGTTCAATATCAAACTAGAGTAAAAACATCTTTTTTTAAAGGAAGATCTTCTTCTAGAATTTCCATGGTATTGGGAACTCTCTCATGGTCACATCTTTGTGGCATTTTTTGTGATCAATAAACCATTTATGATTGGGATTACTCAGCTAATATTGAAGTTTGAAAATATGATTACCGTCAAATGGGCTTATCTTGGATATTATTTTATTTCATAAAATCTTAATGGTAATGGGTCTTGGAATCATTAGGTTCTCAAGAAAGATAGTATTGTCTTCTAATCCTATTCTATGTCACAATAAGTAGTTTTAGTGAATTTTCGCGCACAAGAAATTACCATCTCTTTGATATTTGTGTATGATTCCAATTTCTATACCAAACAAAGAAAATTATGGAAAACTATGGAAATTCCCTCCGATCATGATTCTCATAATTGGGTGGTTATAGGTGATTTCAACATTTTTCTTCTTCCATATAAAAAACGGGTACATCATTCAATAGATTGGATACTTTTTTTTTGAATTGATAAATGATATTTAATTGAAGCCCCATTTGTGGGAGGTGATTATATAAGGATATTACACACTATTAATCGGAAGCAAACGAGAAAATTCGATAGGTGTATTATTCAAATTGGTGAAAGTAATGATTAAATAAATTATTCTAGTATTACTCTTCAAAGATGTCACTCGGATCACAACCCTGTTGTTGTGGAACTGAGTTCTATCAAAATAAGTTCACCTCCTCTTCCTTTTAAATTTAATAACACATGGCTTATTTTACCAGGATGTTAATTCTTTGAATTTTGTTTCTATTGGAATTCCTCTCAAAATTATGTCCATAAATTTAAAAAAATTGAAGAAAATTGTTAGGGAATGGAGTAAATTACCAATTTTTCCATTGTATAATGACATCAAGGATGCTGAATAACATCTACTTCAACCTAAAAATGACCACCAGAATCAATATGACCCTTATAAAGATAAAATTTAGAAACTCTCAAAGCTTGATGACATTCATTTATTTCGTAAAAGATTGGATCGAATTTAGTATAAGGTGAAATTGTTATAGGTTGGAGATTAAAATTCTAATTGTTTCACTACCTTCATAGATAAGAAAAGATCAGAGGTGGGATCACTCCTATTGAAATTAATGGGTCACGGTTTAGCTTAGAGAATAATATTTCCAATGTTTTGGTTCATTATTTTGAGGGTTTATATTTTGAAAGTGGTGATTTTCATATTCATAATATGGCTAATAATATTTAATCCATAGTAACTTCTCATAAAAATAATTTTCTTTTTGATCCCCCTATGGTGAAGGAAATTAAAGATTCACTTTTTTTATTAATATGGATTGTGTGGTTGGAGCAGATTGCTTCACTGATAATTTTTTTATGTTCAACTGGGATGTTGTGAATCCTAAGATCATTAATGTGGAAAGAGAATTATTTATTTATGCCTATATGCCCTATTGATTAATTTACAACTTTATTTCCTTAATTCTAAAAAATGATTTTTTTTTGGATATTATGGATTTTAGTCTATTTTCCATTAGTAAAACGATTTAAAAATTATCAACAAAATTATTACTTCTCAACTAGGGAATAATACTAAATATTTGATCACTTATTTATGATTTTGTTTTTTACCATGAAGTATTATTCATAATTCTTGTTACACCCCAAGCTTCCATGGTATTTTTCTTTTTTAATAATGCAATAGCTTGTGTTGTACGCAACTTCCAGTTATAGCACACCATGACAAATAAAACTATCTGTTATGAATATTAATAACCAATTTTTTAACTTTTATAAATTTTATTTTTCAGAATGGACTTCATTTTTTTATTCAGAATATCAAAATTAGCTTAGGGTAAATTTTTGGTATTTTTCTGAAAACATTCATTTTTTTATGAATATTGAAAAACAATGTGTTATTGTTTAAACCCTAATTTTTATTTAAATATTTTATTATTTTATTTAAATTTATACTGGGTCAAAATAGATACATAATACCTATATAATATCAATGTAATTCATTGGATTCATTTTACAATAAAATTGGATGTATAAAATTTTATTGGATATTTTAACGTATTTTATCCACTTTCTAGGAACATTAGAAAATTTCTATAAAATTTAATTTTCCTACTCTTGTGAGTTTTATTTCAAAAATCTGAGAGACATAGTTGAAATCAGTAAGTAAAATTGTGTTAAATAGGTTGAAAATATTTTTTTCTGAATAGTAACTTTTGGATTTTATTTACCTCAGTTCATAGTAAATAGTGTAATTAAAGGTAAAAATGATATTATAATTACCCTAAAACATATCCTAATTATATTAGATAAGTGTATTTCGACCAAAATTAAACTTAGGAATAAAATATGATCGTTTTAATTCACTTGTATTAGATTAGGACATTTATTATTGTTTTATTTAAAGTAGAGTTAAAAGTGTTAAATTCAAATCTTAATAATTAAACATTTTTAATAGGGTTATACATAAGATCAATTTTATTATAATTATTCATTAGAAATAAAAAAAATATTTCCAAAACAATTTTATTTTATTTATTATTTTTATTCATTAAATAATTAAATTTATTAATGACACAATGATGATGAAGTAATTACCTTATTATTGAATGATTAAAATAATTTATATTATAAATATTAATATAATTATAAACTGAGACTTTTGATGTATTACATGAATTTTAATGGTTAATATGACATGTTAGGGTTGATTAAATAAATTTTCTTTCGAATTGATAAATTTTATATGACTTTCAAAAAAACCAAATACTAAATAGTGTCCCAATTGACATAAATGAGTTTTTAAAACAAATACTATATTATTAATTGATATAATATTTCTAAAAATATAAGGTTCAGCCAAAGGACTTTTATACAGTTATATATATCAATAATTAATAATCATTTGTGGATATTTTGGCTTTTTATAGTAAGTTTATTAACGATGTATTATAATAATACAAGAAGGCATGGTAAAAGTTAAACTATTTAACTACGAGTTAAAACTAAAAGATAAGGTTAATATGGTGAACTAAACCTATCTAAAACCAATTGGTTGATCAGTTTTCGACCCATCTCCACCTTTTCCTAGAAATATATATTTTTGGAGCCATTATAAATCGAATATGATTATATAATAAAATACTATTTCAAGATTTTCCAAATGTGACCCTCACCTCTCTTATAAAAGGGTACTTCCCCTTCTCTCCAAATCACACCTCCAAAGACATTTGACATAACCAAAACATTCTCCAATATCCTCCCAACTACTATCACCTCAACCCAAATGCCTTACTTTGATCAGAAAGTCAACCTAATGACCCCTTTTAATCAAATCAAAAGGAAGCACCCGAAGAAGAGGTAACTATTTCACCACCTTTTTCAAACATCTTTTCTTCTTCCAAATCATCTTTATTTGTTGTTTCCATACCAAAATAATAAATCCAGTACCTTATACAAACTGTGATATTATTATAAATGTGTTAAAACCATATTCATTATTCTTCCCATCCTATGAATGACAAAGTCTACATTCGTGCATACGTGTGGCTTACCGTCTCCACGACATGGTGTAGTTTTTTAATCAACACTTAATTATTTGGATGGGTATAATAATGAGTATAATTTATGTACATAATAAATATAATATGTCAATTATTCTGTATATATGATATACCATCCAATTACATACGATTTCACCATCAATAGAATGATATTTTCGCCCGTGCGTACGTACAGATTACCGTCTCCACGAACACGATGACATTCTTTCTCCATCGTATCTATTCAAGAATAAATTAAATTTTATTATTAAAAAAATAATGTTTAAGATCATAATATTATTCTGGATATGAATTAAATTCATCTTATCCATAACAAACATGACATATGTAACAAAACATATAAAGTAAAATGAATCAGTTAAAACCTAAAACAATGAGAATACAGAAATATTATTAACAATTAAATAATATAAGATCATATATGTTATAATATTTATGTATTTGCTTCTTTTATAATTTAATAACAATTATTTAACTCTTTTACAGGAGGTTAATGTACCCTCGACCAAGGAAATGTATAAGGTAAGGGTTAATTTTACAATCTCTTTATTATCTGAGGTTGTTTATACGTGAGTATTTACTGGAACCTCTTTATGATCCACATCCATGCTTCTTAAAAATTTATTTCAAAACATTTTTACTACTTCCTAGAATATGGGTTAATGAAATTTATAACCTTTTTTGACTTTTTATAAAAAAAAATTGAAAGGAATCTTCTCGTCATTTTCCAAACAGAGTACTTTATGACCTTTTGAAAAATTAATGTATGAATTTTTTTTAACATATACGGCGGGTGTGGCTATTTTTTGTCATTATAACATCTTCATAGCTTCCCTTACAAGATTATATGAATATTTTCAAAGTAAATGTTTTATTTTATAATTATGTTACTTTTAAATGATTTCAAAATAGGAAGAGATATTTCTCTAAAATAGTTTTGATTTCAACAATGTCAACATCCTTTGATGGATTTTACACTTGTTTGAAGTTGATTTATTAAGATAAAATCAACCATATTATATTGAATGTTTTTTCAAATGTTTGACTATGTATGTTTTATTTTTATACAATTCATGGTTTATAGTTTAAGTGTTAACATTTTATATGTTAGTTTTAATTTGAATGTTTATGTTAGGTTTTAACCTTTTCATATTAGGAATGCATTGGACTTAATAAGTGATGGGTGGAGCCTGCTATAGACCCTAGATGCATCGGTAGGTCTCGTGAGAAAAACTAGTGTCTTAGAAAAATACCTTGATAAAATCTTATTTTTTTTCTTGGAACGAGGCCATGATTATATGGTTATGTTGTTCGGCATTATACATTCCAATATTATGAAATTAGTTATTGATATTACATGTGATTATTTGACTAGTAGAATATCCATGTGAATAATTAAATGGAATTATTTGATTTATATTTTCCATATTATGCTAAAGTTTATGTTTAAAAGGAAAATTTTTTATTCTTATACATTGCCTTAAATGTTTATTCTAATTTATGAGATTTTCCGCAATATTTTTATCCTTTATGAGCATCTGGGATCACCGGTTTCATATGTTTTATTTTTTCCCAGGATGTGAAGAAGTGTATTATGATTGATATGCAGGGTTAAGATAGGAGAATAATGGTGTTCTCAAATATTATTTTTTAGTGTTTTATTTTTGAAATTATAATGTAACAATCATATATGTAATATATTTTCCAAAACTACTAAACCGGTCAGTCCATTATGCCTACATTCCTTGAAATCAAGACAATGTATTGAAATAATGCACTAACTCTAGGTAACTATGTTCGGGGTGTTATAGATAGTATCATTGGAATTTTAGTACAAACATTAAAAGCTATATTTAGAAAAACTCTTATTATAAATAATCTCCCTAAGATAGGCTTTGAGGATTAGTATAGAAGAACTTCCTAGAATTTTGGTAATGTAAGGATTTGGTGTATTTTCAAAAAAATATATCTCTATCTAGATATGAACAAGTATAAGAGGATCTGGCACAGATGTACCTAGGAGTGAAAACTCTGACAAGGAGTTTCAAGCTTGACTCGTGGTATCCTGGTATAAGACAATGTGCCTTGCTCCACTCTTGGTTACGACACTCCTGGGGGATATGCTTAGGATAATTCACATTTTCATTAAAAACCATTATAAATGATTTATGAGTAAATACCTACTGAAAGAGAACATTTTTTATGATTATGGTTTATATGAATAAACTATTCAAATTATGTTAGGTATTTTATTATTTTGGAATTATGTATTGAGATTCATAAACTAATCTATTGTATGCCATTGTTTACAAATTCCGCATAGTGGAAGGAATGGAAACTGTATCAACTCATGTAATCTGTGTAGGGATTTCCCTCTTACTCAAGATAATTATAGTGGAGCTGGTGATGAAAATAGTGATTAACATCTTGTAACCATAGTGGGATAACTCACTTAGGTTATGAATAATAACCTTACCTGTTTTGAGCACCCTGATCCACAACACCAAGAATCATGATAAACCACTTTATGACGCAATAACCAACAACATTAAATGAGACTAAAAATCCATTTTTAGTGGAGAAATGGATAATTTCCTTAGAGAAAATATTTCATGCTTTGGGGAGTGGTAAAAGGGAAAAATTTGTCATAGTAGTTTATCGCCTCACAAAAGATGCATATCAATGGTGGTAATGGATTCAAAATATAAAGGAAAATAATGAAGTATCAATTATGGAATGGATGGATTTAAAATATCTTCTCTTAGAAAAATACTTTCCTCTTGAACATTGAGAGGATACGGAAAGGCAATCTCTAAGTCTGAGGAAAAATGAGGATGATAATATTGTAAAGTATGAGGCTAACCTTACAAGGTTAGCAAGGCATGTTACAGATTATATAAATAACCCAAAGAGTAAGATTGATCACTTCATTTATGGGTTAAAACCATTTCTCTGTCGAGCATTAGTCTCACTATCCTTCTCATCATACAAAGATTTTTTCACATGTGCTATCTAGAAAGAAAAGGAATTAACAATGTCTAACGACTTTAAAGAAAAGCTAGAGAAGAAGAGATTTTATGAACACTATGGAAATGGAAATAAGGGGAAGAAGGGAAATATTGAATTTCCTTCCTATAATAAATGTGGTAAGAAACACCCTGGTACCTGCCTGAAGGGAATATGAGTCTATTACAAGTGTGGTGAAAAAGGCCACCAAGCTCTTGATTTCAAGGGAAAAAAGAGTCTATCATGTTTGAATGCTATAATTGTAGAGAAATGGGGAATTATTCAAATGAATGTCCTAAGCGTCAGGGAAACTTACCTTAAAAAAGGACAATGGAGAAAGTCCATGCTTATGTGATCATTACTGCTGAGGGTGAAGCTCTGAATGATGTGGTGGAATGTAATTTATTGTTTTCCTCATATTTAGCCAATGATTTATTTGATTCTATATTCCTAAGGAAAGTATCATTGAAATAATTTTTTTGGAATCAGATCCCATTAGGATATATAAACATACATTACCGGTTGATCTCAACACCATACCCATGATTGAATTTGATATTATTCTTAGTTTGGATTGGATTTCAGACCATGATGTGAAAATTTATTGTAAGAAGAAGGAGGTTATAATTTTCGATGATGATAATGAGTACCTTATCTTTAGAGAAGAAATGTCACCATCTGATTCTCATCTAGATCCACGCCCAGTAGCTCAACTAAATTCAATTATTGGGGAGTAAGAGAGTGAAATAACTATGGGTGAGGAAATGAATGTTCAAATAGAGTGCTTACCAATTGTGCAAGAATATGTTGATGGGTTTCTAGAGGAATTACCTGGATATCCTATAGAACGACAAATTGAGTTTTCCATTGATTTAATTCTAGGTTCAAGTCCCATATTCCAGACCCCTTATAGAATGGCCAAAGTAGAATTAGTGGAACTAAATAAACAACTAGGGGAATTGAGTAATAAATATGTATTCTCCCTAGTGTTTATCCATGGGGATCCCTTATTCTTTTTGTTATGAATAAATATGGATCTATGAGGTTGTGCATTGACTACAAGGAGATAAATTCTATAATAATAAAGAAAAAGTATCTCCTACCTCGTAAAAATGATTTATTCGATCAACTTCATGAAGTTCACTACTTTTCAAAGATTGATCAACAATCTGGATATCATCAGTTGTGTGTGAAAAATGAAGACATTCCAAAGACATCATTTCGTATCAGGTATGGACATTACGAGTTTACATTAATTCATTTTGGACTGACTAGGGAACCCTTTTTCTTCATAGATCTAACGAATAAAGATTTCAAAGAATATCTTGATGACTTTGTAGTGGTATTTATTGAGTATATTATGGTTTACTCCAACATCTATAAAAATCATGAAAATAACTTGCGCACTATTCTATATACTCTTATAAGAAATGAATTATATGGGCATTCAGATTCAAAAATGTATGGTCCTCTCACCCCGATCTTAGTAAGATGATTGAAAATTTATGGGCTTCTAACAGTTATGATAGTGATGTTTATTCTTGATTCAAGAGGTGAAACCACTTAAAGAATAATCTTAAGATCTGGTGAAAAAAATTATCATAGTATGGAGCATGAAATCACTTCTGTGGAGGCACAACTCAATCAAGTTCAATGAGATACCACACTCTCTGATTTTGAAAGAAACTTGTAGTAAGAAATTGTTCTATCATCCAAGCTGAACTTTCTCCTTTCAATGAAATAAAAGCTTCAAAAAGATAAGTTTAAGGTTAAATGGTTATATTATGGAGATTGAAACTCCAATTATACAATGCTCTTCAATGAAATAGAAAAGTATGTAGACCTATCGTGTTATTGAGAGATGGTGATAATGTGCTTGAAAATGAGGAATCCCTTGATGAACATGGTGTTTCCCATTTTTAGCATATTTTATATGGTCCTAATATAAAAATGGATCTCCAGGATGGAGTCATCCTGAATGTTTTCAGTTACTAAGATAATAATAAGCTCACTTGTTTTCTGAATGACCTTGAAATTTGTGAGGCAGTTTTCAGCCTTAAACCAGGTAGTTCTTCAGGTCCGGATGGCTTCACCAATGACATCTTTCAAACCTAATGGGAGGTCATACAACCTAATGTTTATAGAGTTGTTAATTCTTTATTTTTTATAGGGGGGATACCGTATGGAATCAATGCACAATTCCTGGCACTGATTCCAAAAGTTGAAAATACTTCAGAAATACATCAATTCAGACCCATCACTCTCATCAACACCTATCACAAAATCATCACCATGCTTCTTGCCAATCATATCACCATAATTTATAGGAGAACCATTACATGGAACCATTTTGGTTTTGTAAATGGAATATCTATACAAGAGTGTATTAGTACAGCCTTTGAATGTGCCAACATTCTTAACAAAACTAGTAGAATCGGTCATATTTCTCTCATGTTGGCATCAGGAAAGCTTTTGACACCATTGATTATAGCTTCATTTTCCATGTTCTTCATAGTTTCGGCTTCAGTGACATGTTTGCTGATTGGGGTAAAATTCTCTTCCAGTCTGCTCATATCTATGTGCTTATCAATGGCTCCCCTAAAGAATATTTTACTTTCTCGAAAGGTGTTAGACAAAACAATCCTCCCACCTCCATTCTTTTCCCCAAAGTGGAGGACTATATAAGTATACTTCTCAACTACATGGTGGATGACGGCAATATCCATTCTATCCATGCCTCTAGGAATGTATTTTTTCCCTCTCCCCTCTTGTATGATGATGAAATTATTCTCTTTTTTCATAGTACCAAAAGAAATATTCTGAAATTGAAGTCAGACCTCTCACACTATGAGGAGGATTCAGAACAAACTATTAACATGAGTAAATCATTGATATAATTTGGAAAATACATTCCCACTCAGAGAAGATCACAAATCCTCCAGGACCATGGGATTAAGGAAAGATCATTGCCAATTCATTATCTAGGTGTTCAACTCTTTTGGGGAAGATATAAGAACAGTTACTTCATCAAAATTGTGGATCAGATAAAAAATAAACTATCCACATGGAAAGGGAAGTCTCTCTCTATTGCAGGCAGAATCTTCTTGGAAAAACGTATCAATGTAGCAAAATGTGTTCACTCCATTATTATTTATAAGTCGCCTAGCTCATTGACTAATATTCTTAACATATGTATCAGAAATTTTTTTTGGAGTGGAAACATTTTGGAAAAGAAATTATTCATGGTTTCTTGTAGTAAATGATGCAAACCTATTGATAAGGGGGCTTGGGAATAAAAACATCAAGACCTTTAATGAGGCTATCCTTTCCAAGTTCACTTAGAATCTTATAAGAAGCGACTCGATGGACCTCATCTTCCTCAGAAACAGATTCATTGAAAATTTTAAGAGGGTCCAAAAATCACATATAAGCTCTTCTATTTGGCCTGCCATCAAATCATCTTATGATAATATTATGTCTCACACAAGATGGATTGATTGCCGGGAATCACCTTTGAACATTTGGCTTAACAACTGGACCGGATCCCCTATCATATCCATTGTGGATATAAAACATGCTATTATAGAGATGGATTTCTAAATTCAAGAGGTCTTGACACTCTCCAAAATAGAGACATATAGGAATCATAGTAAACTCCTTAGCAACTACATTTTCTCAGTAGATAAGGGCACTCTTCTCTGAAAACGTACTCGGAATAGAACTCTTGACTCCAAATATTACTACCACTCTAATTTTTTGAATGATAGTGAATTTTATTGGAATAAAAATTATGAAAGTTCTTGGATCAGACCCTTTAGGAAGACCATTATTTGGCATCTTTCTCACCACAAATTTACTACTGATGACTGCTTACAATCTCATGGAATTGTTCGACGTTCCAGAAGCAGGTTTTTCAATCAACACATGGAGGACATTTCCCACCTATTCTAATCATGTTCCACTACTTTTGCTCTTTGGAATTCACTATCGGACATTTTTTGAAATCTATATCCCAAAAATCCATGATATAGCAGCTCGTATGCAATAATTCACCACAGCTCAAGCCTCTCTGCAACTCAATCACTCTTTTTTTTCACCATTGCAAAGCTTGCTCAAATTTTTTGGACTGGATGGAATGACATCATGCATAAAAACTCAAGCTTCTTCCTACATGTGGACTTAATCTGACTCTTTATAACTGCCAAGGAAGTTAATTCGTTACAAATAGGCCACTGCTACAATACTATTCATGATTTCACTTTTCTAAAGAGAATTTGTGTGCAGGGAAATTATATGAAGCAATAGGGTCTCTTTGATGTTTTCTGGAAGGTTCCCATACAAATCTGGATCAATGTCAATGCTGATAGAGCATAAAAAGGGAACCCTGGTCCTACAGGATGTGGTGATGCCTTTAGGGATCATAATGGAAAATTCCTTGGGTGTTTTTTCTGTAAGTGTGGAATTTATTCCACCCTTGAAGCTAAAATGCTTAGTGTTATCCATGCACCTCTCTTAACATGACACAAAGATATGAGGAACATCTGGCACAAAAGTGATTCCACCATAGTGGTGAAAGAAATTTGAAATGGCGTAATTCACATTTTGTGGGAACTCCACGCGACCTGGATGGACTACCTCATGTTCCTATAAAGTTACAACTTCATCATCACACATGTATATCGAGAAGCCAATGTGGTTGCGGACAAAGTTGCTAACAAAGGGGTCAACACAGAGCTCACGTGTGTTGATGGTATTATTCCTGATCTGATTCCCCTCCCATAGAAAGACTGTAATAAAATACCATCTTTCTGTCTTTTGTAACTATTATTTTTTTATTTCTAAAATATAATCTTGGACCTTTGGCCAAGATACAATTTAAAAAAATGAATTAAATGGGATTTTTAGAAAATTTGAATTCTGTCATCAAGATATTTCTTTTCTTGTCCATATTTTCTCTAAGGATAGAATCTTGGTTGATCTTTCTAAGACAAGAGAAACACAAGAATGGCCAGCACCGATGAGTATAACTGAGGTACACAGTTTTATTGGTTTAGTAGGTTATTATTGGAATTTCATCCAGAATATTTCCAGATTGGCTAACCCATTAACCAAGATCACACGTAAAGGGGTTAAATTTGTTTAGACAATAGAGTGTGAAGAATGTTTTGAAGAATAAAAGAGAATATTATTCAATGCTTACATCTTGACTCTTCCATCACGGAATGATGGGTTTTTTATTTATAGTGATGCTTCAAAAAAGTAGTCGGTTGTGTCCTTGTGCAGAATTATAGAGTTATTTCATGTGCATCATGATAGCTAAAAATTCATGAACCGATCTATCCCACTAATGATCTTGAGTTTGTAGCTGTAGTCTTTTCTTTGAAGATATAAATTTACTATTTATATGGTGAAAAATGTGAGATAAATAGTAATCATAAGAGTTTGATGTATGTTTTCTCATATAAAGAACTCAACATGAGGCAAAGATGATGGCTTTAACTACTAAAGTAATATGATTTCACTATACACTAACACCCAGGGAAACCCAATAAGGTGGAATATGTTTTGATTAGAGAGGATCATGGAGTTTTGAACAAGATGAGAATTGAAAAGGATCCTATGTTCATGGATCTAGTAAATATGAAGATGGGAATAATCATGCAAGGTGAAACATCAATAAATTTTCAAATGGTTTCTAAACAATCTTTAATAGAAAGGATAAAATGTTATCAGACTGATGATGAGGAGTTTTAAAAGAATCTTAATGTTGTGAATGATGGAAGATTGATTGAATTCGTATATGAAGATGTTATTTTGAAATTTGGGAAGAGACTTTGTGTTCCTAAAATACCTGATCAAAAAATAGAATTATTGGATGATTCTCATAGCTCCAATTTCTCTATACACCCTGGTAGCACTAAGATGTATTGATATTTGAAGGAACATTTTTGGTGAGACAACATGAAGAGATAGATTGCTGATTATGTGTGAAGATGTATGGTTTTCAACAGGTGAAGGCTGGAAGACAACATCTTAAAGGAGTCATACAACCTCTTCCCCTACATTATTGGAAATGGGATGATATTACGATAGATTTTGCCTTGGGGATACCAAAGACTCCTTAATGGAATGATGCAATGTGATTCATTGTTGATCGTCTTACCATGTCATCACATTTTCATGTTATAAGAGAATATTTACCACTTGAACGTTTAGAAAGACTATATATTAATGGAGTTGTAGGACTTCATGGAGTACCCCTATTGTTTTTTTCTGATCGTGATCCCTGTTTTACATCAATATTCTAGAAAATCCTTCTAAAGGCCCTGGATACTAAACTTCATGTGGACACTACCATCCACCCTCAATCTAATGGAAAATCATAACAGACTCTTCAAACCATAGAATACATGTTGAGATCTCCTCACATGAATTTCAAGGTATGTGGGATCAATATTTACCTATGGTATAATTTCCTATAATTATATCTTCTATTAAAGTATTCAGATGGAACAATATAAAGCATTATATGCAAAGAGATGTTGCACACCAACATGTTGGAATGATGTTGGTGAAAGAAAACTCATAGGCCCAAAACATATTAAGGAAACATTAGAAAAGGTGAAGATCAACCAAACCCATATCAAATCATATCAATATGTGAAAAATATCTTTGCTGATAACCGAAGTAAGGATTTTGAATTTCTAGTAGGTGATCATGTTTTCTTGAAGTTATCTCCATGGAAGGGTGTTATACGATTCTGTAAGAAGGGAAAATTAAGTCCCAGGTACATCGGACCTTTTAAAATTCTAGAACAAATTGGAGTTGTAGCTTACTGTTTGACAATGCCTCCAAGTCTCTCCACAGTTCATGATGTGTTCCACATATCAATTTTGAGGAAATACATACCTGACCCAATGCATGTACTCGCCTATGAAGAAATAAAATTGGAACCTGATCTGTCTTATTGTGAAGAGCCTATCATGATTCTTAATACCAGAGAACAAGTGTTGGAAAACCAGATAACTCGTCTGGTAAAAGATCTATGTAGAAACCATAAGAAGGAAGATGTAACATGGGAACCCGAGGAACATATGATGAAGAACCACCCAAATCATTTTATGAAGTAGTGTTATAGAAATATTGAGGATGAAATTATTTGAATTAGGGAAGAATGTGACACCCTATGCTTCTAAAGCACATTTTTCTATGAATAATGCAATAGATTACGTTGTATGCAACTTCGAGTTCCGGCACGCCATGAACAATAAAACTAGCCATTATGAATAGTAATAACCAATTTTAGAAATTTTAGAAATTTTTTTTATAATGGACTTCATTTTTGGATTCAGAATATAAAAATTATCTTAGGGTGAATTTTAAGTATTTTTATGAAAACATTCAATTTTTTATGAATAGTGAAAAACACCGCATTATTGTTTAAAAACGAATTTTTAGTTAAATAATTATTTATTTAATTTAAATTTATTTTAGGTAAAAGTGGATATATAATACATATATATGATCAATGTAATTCATTGGAGTCATTTTATTATAAACTCCTATGTACAAAATTTTATTGTACCTATTAACGCCTTTTACCCACCTTCTAAGCACATCGGAAAATTTTCCTAAAAGTTAATTTAATGGATTTTATGAATTTATTTTCAAATATTTTAGAGATATGGTTGACATCAGTAAGTAAAATGTGGTTCAATATGATGAAAATAATTATTTTTGGATAGTAAGTTTTGAATTTTATTATCTACTGTTAAAATTAAATATTGTAATTAAAGGTAAAAATGATATTATAATTACCCTAAAACATGTCCTAATTCTATTAGGGAAGTTCATTTTGAAAAAAAACCATTGGAATAAAATATGATCCTTTTTGGTCTACCTGTATTTTATTCAGAAATTTATTATTATTTTATTTAAAGAGGTGTTAAAAGTATTAAATTCAAAGATTAATAATTAAACATTTTTAATACATGGTTATACATAATATAAATTCAACTATAAATATTAATTGGAAATATAAAGTGATTTCATACACAATGTTATTTTATTTATAATTTTTAGACATTAAATAATCAAATTTATTTTTGAAACAACGATGATGCAGTAATTATCTTATTATTGAAAGATTAAAATAGTTGATATTTTAAATATTAATATAATTGTTAATTGAGAGTTTTTATGTATTGCATGAATTTTATAGGTTAGTATTACATGTTAGGGTTTATTAAATAAATTTTTTGAGGTGATAATGTTGTTATGACTTTCACAAAAAACAAATACTAAATAGTGTCAAAATTGACATATATGATTTTTTAAAACAAATACTATATTATTAATTGATATAATATTTCTAAAAATCTAAGGATATTATAATGGAATTAAAAAAGGATAGATATATCAATAATTAACCACTTAGGGTTCTCATGGATTTTTATAGTAAGTTTATTAACCATTTATTATAATAATTCAAGAAGACATGGTAAAAGTTAAACTATTTTACTAAGACTTAAAACTAAATGATAATGGTAATATGTTGACATATACCTATATAAGACATATTGGTTGAGAGGTGTTAGACCACTTCCCACCTTATCCTAGAAAGAAATCCTTTTTGAGCCATTATAAACCTAATATGATTGTATAATAAAATAATATTTCAAGATTTTCCTGAAGTGACTCTCACCTCTCTTATAAAAGGGTACTTCCCCTTCTCTCAAAATCGCACATGCAAAGCCATTTTTCTCATCCAACCCTCACCTCATCCTAGAGGACTTAATTTTATCATAAATCCAACATAAGGAGCCATTATGATCAAATGAAAAGGAAGCACCTGAAGAAGAGGTAATAATTTCACCTCCTTTTTCAAAGTTATTTTCTTCTTCCAATTCCACTTTATTTGTTGTTTACATACCAAGATAATAACTCTAGTAAATTATACATTTTTTTGTTATTATAAATATTTTAAAACCATATTCATTATTATATCCATCCTATGAATGACAATGTCACCATACGTGCGTACGTACGGCTTACCGTCTCTACGTTGTGGTGTAGTTTGTTATTCAACACATCATTATTTTGATGGGAATTATAATGAGTATGATTTATCGAAATACTAAATATAATATGATAATGATTCTGTATATATGATATACCATCCAATTACATACGATTTCACCACCAATATAATGAATTTTCACTCTTGCGTACATACGGATTACCGTCTCCACAAACGTGGTGATATTCATTCCCCATCGTGACCATTCAAGAATAAATTTCATTTTAGGATTAAAAAATAATGTTTTGGAGATTAATATCATTCTGGATATTATTCAACTACTTCCAATACATAAAAAACATGACATATGTTACAAAACTTATAAATGAAAATGAATCAGTTAACACCCGAAACAATAATACTACTGAAATTTTATTAACAAAGAAATATTAGAAGATCATATATGGTTTCATATTTATGTATGTGGTTCTGGTATAATTTAATAACAATGATATAACTATTATATGAGAGGTTAACAGACCCCCTAATAAAGAAAAGTATAATTTAAGTGTTAATTTTATAGTCTCTTTATTATCCGAGGTTTTTTATACATGAGTATCTACTAGGATCTCTTTATAATCCACATATGTGTTTCATAAATAATGTATTTCAAAACAATTTTCTATTTCCTATAATATGGTTTATAGTCATTTATACCCTTGTTTTACTTTTTATAAAATGTTTTGAATGTAATCATAACTTCGTTTCCCAAACAGGGCACTTTATGACCTTTTCAATCAATTAAAGTAAGAATGTTTTTTAACATATACGGTGGGTGTGACTATTTTATGCCATTATAACATCATTGTAGATTACCAAAAAATATTATAAAAATATTTTAAAGATAAATTTTTTCTTTTATAATTATGTGAATTTTAAATGATTTCAAAATACAAAGGGTTATTTCTCCAAAATAGTTTTTGATTTCATCTATTTCAACATCCATTGATGGATTTTACACTTTTTTGAAGTAGATTTTTTAAGATACAATATTCCAAATTTTATAAAAAAAAATTTGATATTTTTGACTATGGATGCTTTATGTTTATATAATTCATTATTTATGCTTAAAGTATTAACATTTAATATGTAATTTTTAATATGAATGTTCATGTTATGTTTCAACCTTTTCATATGAGAAATGCATTGAACTTAATAAGTGACTGGTGGAGCCCGCTATAGCCCCACGATGCATCGATAGGTCTCTTGAGACAAACTTGGGTCTTGGAAAAAGGCCTTGACAAAATCTTATTTGTAGTATTGGCACAAGGCCTTGACTATGTGGTTATGATGTCTGAAATTATGCATTCCAAAATTATAAAATTAGCTATTGATATTACATGTGATTATTGGACTAGTAGAAAATCCAAGTGAAAAAGTAAATGCAATTATTTGATTTATATTTTCCATATTATGCTAAGCTTTATGTTTAAAAAAATTATGTTTTAGTCATATACATTTCCTTAAATTTTTGTGCTTATTTAAGAAATTTTATGCTATATTGTTATCCTTACTGAGCATATGAGCTCACCCCTTTCTTATGTTTTATTTTTTCTTAGGATGTTAAGAAGTGTATTATGATTGATATGCATGGTTATGATAGGGGAATAATGGCGTTCTCAAAGGATTATTTTGGTTGTGTTTTATTTTTGAAATTGTAATGTAACATTCATACATGTAATCTATTTCCCAAGACTCTTATATTAATTGGTCATTCAGGACTTGATTCTTTCTAATACTACCATTCTATTAAAATAATACACATACTCTTGGTAATTGGTGTCAGGGCATTGTAATTCTATCCTTGTTACTTTAGAATGTGTGAACAATTTGAAGAAGAAAACAACAAATGGGAGTTTCTCTCTAAAGATTGATATCTCAATGGATTTTGAAGAGATGATGTGGAGATTTATTTTAGATATACATAGGATCCATTTTTTCAATAATTTTTTCATCAAGTATGTTAGTACAATTAATTTTAGTGATAGACTATCCATTTTTATTAATGGATCACCCTAAGGATACTTTAAATACTCTCGGGAGTCAGACAAGTTGATCCTCTTTCTAGACTACTTTTTTGTTATTACTAAAGATTATTTGAGTATTGGTTTTAAT
Organism: Viscum album; assembly: GCA_963277665.1. NCBI lineage: Eukaryota > Viridiplantae > Streptophyta > Magnoliopsida > Santalales > Viscaceae > Viscum > Viscum album. The sequence goes on from OY728146.1 coordinate 993,600,569, forward strand.
GATATTGTGTAGGCTAGTTTAAAAATGAGAATTAAGATTAGAAGAGAACTTTTTTTCCCTCCCAATTTCTTTATGCTTGTGATATTTTACTCTTTGGTCAAGTTGATGAAGTTACTCACTACCACAAAAGGGGAAAGGCCAGCGCCACCATTTATCAACGCTAACGAAAAAATCGCTGATAAAGGGGGTACCTTTATCAGCGCTAAAAAAATCGCTGATAAAATTCCCCCTTTATCAGCGCTTTTTTTAGCGCTGATAATGGTAACGCCTTTAACAACGCTTTTTTTAGCGCTGTTAAAGGGTACCCCTTTATCAGGGCTTTTTTTAGTTCTGATAAAGGGTCTAATTCCAAAAAATCATTAAAAATGATATATTGATATTTAAATATATAGATATAGTTATATTGATATAAATATAATATATTTTTTTTAAATATAATTTTTAATATATTTTAGATAAGTATAAATATACTGTTACACTTAATATATACGATATTTAGTGAAAATGGATTATAAAAAAATTAAAAAAATATTTTTAATTAATAATTTTCTAATTATTATGGAGTAATAGTAATTTAATAACAATTTTAAGACTAAAAAAATAAAAATAAATTAAAAAAAGATCCAAATTACGTTGAAAACGGAACTCGAACTTCAAACGGCCATAACTTTTGATTCAGGTGTCTGTTTGAGCTCTACCACATATGAAATCGAATCTTGCGACGATATATACACCCTTATGACTTGGGGGGTCCTCGGTAATGATTTTTTTGAGGCCAAAACAGGCATATAAGGCCTCCAAAACTGAGTTTTTTGTCGGGATACACTAATTTTTTAACATTTTGTGGAGTTTTAGCCTCGTTTAAGGGAATATTATTGGATTTTTTGGTGAGGACTGAATTTATTCCAAGGTATTACATTCATATTGATATTATTTCTTTGAAATTTTATCGTTTTTCCTAATTCACTGCTATTTATAATAAAATATATAACAATATATACATATTTTTTATATATTAACAAATAAAAATTTAATTATAAATATAAATAATAAAATATATTTACATATAAAATATATTATCTTTATCTAAATAATAGATAAAATCCATTTCATTTAAAATACCAATATATAAATATTTTTATACCTTTATATTAATCTAACTATATATATATATATATTAATATAACTATAAATATATATATTAATATCACTATAAATATATATATTAATATAACTATATATATGTATATATTAATATAACTATATATATATATTAATATAAATATAAATTACTATACGAATAAATATAACTATATATATAGAGAGAGATATCATGAAATGGACAACAAATCAAAATAGAGGAGTGGTTAGGGCTTAGGCGCGCAGGGGGGGTCTCGAGTTCAAAACCTAGTGGAGGCAAGGGCGCATGTGAATGGGGGAATATGGGATCTAGCACTGATAAATGGGTTGGGGATATCACTAATAAATGGTGGAGGGGGTGTGTGGGGCGTTGTAGGTGCAGGAAGGTGCTGATAAAGGGGGGCTCAAGCGCTATAAAAATCCCCCCTAAGATTGACATGATTTTTTATAAAAAATTAATTTTTTTTAACTTTTATCAGCGCTAAAAACAAGATCTGATAAAAGGGGTCTTTATTTAGTGCTAAAATGAAAGCTCTGATAAAGGTCCCTTTTATCAACGCTTCGTTTTAGCGCTGATAAAACACCCCTTTTATCAGCGCTTTTTTAGCGCTGATAAAAGGGGTGTATATCAGTGATTTTTGGAGCACTGATAATGGGGTCCCCCTCTTTATCTATGCCGGATTTAACGAAACTTTTCAAGAGCTGTTAAAGTCCATTTTTAGCACTGATAAAAGTAGTATTTGTAGTTGTGACTATTTCATGCATTCAAAAAATGTTCACTCATTATGTAGAGATCTCTGGTGATGTGATAATATGAAATATATATTTTGAGGTTTTTGTAAATGGAATGATTGCCTCTAAGAATAATAGGATTTCTATGGGACATTGGGTGAAAAAAGAGGTCCTTCCTTTCATTTATTTAGGGATTCCTTTGTTTTGGCGTAAAGTTAAAAACTCTTATCTTGAAGGAATTTCCTCTAAAATTATTTGTCAGATGGCTAAATGGAAAGGAAATACAATGTATCAAGAAGGGAGAATTTTTCTTCTCAACTCGGAAATAAATTCTATTTTTATATAATCTTTTTCTATCTATAAATGTCCTAGGGCTCTCATTAAGGAGATTCAAGACTTGATAAGGAACTTTTTTTAGACCAAATCAATTAATGAAAAGGAGATTATTACTGTAACTTGGAAAGAATGTATTAATCCCATTGACATAGGGGTATATAATTTATGGAATTATGAATATTTATTGATTCTATACTCATAAAATTATTCTAGAAGTTGATGACTTACAATGATATTTCTATGGTTTTCCTTGCTCATAAATTTCTTTCAAAGCTGGAGAATGGATATTCCATGTATTTAACTTCTTCTATTTTTCATTATTTTAATTATGCTTATCATGTTCTCGTTTTTTTCATAATGGTTATTCTAAAAGGATTATAATCATAATTTTTGTACCATATTATTGATGGAGGAATCTCTGAATGAACTGATGGAGGATATCCCTCTTCTGGAAAAATTATCTATTGTCGATGCTCATCACAACTTCGATTTAGATCTTTATCTATCCTCTCAAATTTAGATCCAATTATAGAGTTATTATTATATTTATTATGAAACTTTGATATTGATAAAGATATCTTCTGTGAATTTTTTTTGCAAAGAGATTTACAGGAACATATGTGGTGGGATTGTCTTTATTCCAATGTGTTTTTCGAGCTTCAGAATTCCTTTCTTTATCCTGATCATTTCTTGCTGCTATGGAGAATTTGGAAATCAAGGATTCTTCTTCATGATCTGCTCTTAAATATTGGTTTTCAACATTCCACTACCTGTTATATATTCCTATTTTATGGTGAATCATATTCACATCAATTCATATCATGCAAATTTTCATGTATAATTTGGTAGGATATTCTATTAGTTTTATGTATTCAATAGAATCTTGTCACTTTTTATGATCTCATGATCTCTGTTATCAATGTTGTCCAAAGTGGGAATGTTCAATTGATGATTATTATAATGGATTCTAGTGCTATTTTAAATATCTAAAAAGTTTATAATGAATTTTTCTTTGAGAATAAGAGGCCATCCATACATGCTAGTATCAATTCTGTTTACTGTGATGTAATTGAAGCCTCAAATATCATCATGGGTATAATTATTAGTGACATGTTTGATCTAATCATTCTAAAATATTTTTGTGTGAGTGTAATGAGTAAGATACCCTTTATGCTCAGGCCACTCAAATGGATCCTACCTATCCCACTTTGGTTGAAACTGAATGTGGAAGGGGTGGATTATAGTGTACCAGAATCTTTGGGATGTGGTGATATCTTCTGATCCCATCAGGGCATCATTGAAGGATTTTTTTTCATTAAATTGGGATTGTCTCTATCATTAAATATTAATTATGGGAAATCATCAATTTCATTAGATATTCTATCCTGTATGAATGGAATTACCATTGTGTTGAATCAGACTCTAATAAAGAGGTTCATATCTTAAAGTTGTGATCTAGGAGTGTTCCATGGATAATGCCTCCATAGTGGATGGAGTTTCTTTCTCTCTCTGAAAAAATTCATCTATAAGTTACATGTAACGTCCTGGTTCCGATAGCCACCCAGAGGCGCCCCGTACCCGGTTGGTCACATGGCCTCAAGAGCATTTCCCCGAATGCCAGAGGCTGCCGACTAGTAGCGAGGGCCTTGGGAGAGAGTGTGGGGAAACAATGCCCTCATTGGCATCGTACACAATGGAAGTAAACAACACATACAATGGAGAAAGCAGTAAATATCCAACAATAGCAAACAACAGAAGACTAGAATAATTAACAACTAGAGCACACACACACACACAGATATATATATATATATATATATATATATATATATATATGAAATGATGCATGATACATATGTCTAAGAAAGAAGCTAAACAAGTCACAATGCTGAAAATACAAGCAGTGCTAAACCAAAGTACAAAAGATAGATAGACAGCTCCTCAGCATCGCAATCTATAGCTTGGTTCCATGCTCTCCAGCTCCACAGAAAGTCAAGTACCTAAAATAGAAGAACGCTTTCCCTTATCTATACATGAACCAATATAATCTCTTTGGGCCCAAAAGCATGACCCAAATAGGGTGTGAAACTAAATCCCTGTAAGAAACCACCTGAAGATCTGTGCCTAATAGTCTGTGAGTATATGGTAGGTAAAAGTACATAAAACAGTAAATAGGAAATCACTAGGTAGAAAACAATCCATAGTTTAAATCATTCAAATCACCAAACAACATGCAACAGCTAAAATAAGCAGATAAACACAACAGGTAGCCCTTTAGGAAGTACCCACAGCCTATCCCCTCTAGTCCTACCTAGAAACACAAGAATGAATCTAAACACAAGGCAAACCTTTGGGTAGTACTCATAGCCTATCCCCTTTGTTCCTACCAAACAAGTATAAGAACCCCTCTGGGAAGTACACTTAGTCTAACCCCTCTAGTTCAACTTAAGCATAGACTCTCTGAAGAAGCACTCACCATCAATTCCCCATATAGTCTCATAACTGTACTAAAGGCACTCTGGGGAAGCACTAAACATCTCATTCCCCCCATGGCCTGTGTCAAGAAAATACTGACACTGTGGGGAAGCACTCAACGTCAATTCCCCCCATAGTCTCACATTGTAAATTATAAAGACACTGTGGAGAATCCCTCATCGTCCATTCTCCCTATGGTCTATACACCAGGTTCTCACATCACTGTGTAAGTCAAGAAAGTGTAGCAGTGCGTAACTAACCAATTAAAATCAAGAACTACTTGGCTAGCATTTTATAGCACAACAGCATAACAAAAGAATAGTCACCCCATCCTATAATACTAGGCATGAGAAAATAAACAGCAGCCTAATAGGAAAACAAGACATTAATGTCAAAATAGGAAAACCATGCATGGGAAATACATCTAAAGCACAGCAATTCACACTATTCACAATCAATAATCATCTACTCAGGAATACCAGCATAGTAGAGAAATAATTGGGCTAGAATGGTCTACGCGCAATACCCCGTTCAAGGGTATTGGAAAAATTTGCACATAAAACTTGAATACTTTCAACAGAAAGGCACAAACCACCTACCTCGAGGTTAAGATATCAGTATACTTGAACCATAAATCTTGAATCTTCTTAGAACATCGTAGATCTATGAAAACTTATAAAACGTTCAACCAACGATAACATGGAAAAGAAGAGGAATCATGAAACGAAGTTCCAGCAGAAGAAAGAACTCGCCGATGAAATTCCAACATAATAAATGGTGTTAGATTTAGAGGACGGATGTAGGCTCAGGGGATCGTTGAAGATCCGCAGCTTCTTGGACCTCTCGTAGAAACTAGGCTGAGAAGGAGACAGTTTTGTCTGTCAGATGTGACCCTGATATGTTTAATGAAAAATGACAAAATACATGGCGTGTACTTTTGGAGTACACGGCATGTACTTGCTGTTTCCGCACTCTGCATTAGGTGGCCTCCAAGTCACTCCCACATGGCCGTTTGTGTGGATACTATATGGCCAGCACACAGCCTACTGCGGAAAGGAAGTACATGGCATGTACTCATAAAGTACACGGCATGTACTTCGAAAATTTCCATAATTTCCTCTTTTTCTAAAAAATGACCAGAAAAGGAAAACATACATGAGAAGAAAGTCTGAGTTCTTACAAACTTCCCCCCTTAAAGAAATTTATCCATGAATTTCCCTAGCATAGCATATAAGAAGAAACCTTGAACAGTTCTGACCACTATGCTTGTACATCAGCCTCCCTCTCCCAAGTCACGTCATGCACGTCCCCGTGCTTCCATAGAACTCATACTAGAAGAATAGACTGGCCACTAAGAACCTTTGTACTACAATCCACAATCTAGATAGGATGATCTTCAAATGATGCATCCACTTAGAGCTCAACCTCCTTGTGTTGAAAGACATGAGACGGGTCTGAAAAGTAACGTTGAAGCTAAGAAATGTGGAAGAAGTCTCACATATCCTGGTACCTCGGATGTAACTGCAACCGGTAAAAAACCATCCCACCTCTCTCCAACATCTCAAATGGCCCGACGTACCTCGGTGAAAGCATAACATGTCTCTTAATCCTCTTGTTTCCCAAGCTCAGTGTGACACACAGGAACACCTGATCCCCAACCTCGAACTCCAGAGGTCATCTCCCCTGATCATCATATGACTTCTGTCAAGACTGAGTAGTAGCCATCCTCTTCTAAATCAACTCTATATGGTCTGCGGTCTCCTTAAAAAGATGAGGTCCCAAAAAAGCTGCATCTCCTGCCTCCATCCAACATAAGGGTGATCGACATGGCCTACCGTAAAAATACTCATAAGGTGTCATCTGAATAGTCTTTTGAAAACTATTGTTTTTGGAAAACTCCACAAGAGGTATATGCTTCTCCCAAGAACCTCCAAAATACAGAATGCATGCTCGGAGCATGTCCTCAAGCACCTGAACCATATGCTCGGACTGGGAATCTGTCTGGGGGTGGTAAGTTGTACTCAAAAGTACCTGTGAACCCAAAGCATTCTGAATCCCCTGCCAGACCCTAGAAGTAAAACATTCATCCATGTCTGAAACAATGGAGTGTGGAACTCTGTGTAGACATACAATCTCTCGAATATACAACTGTCTCTACTCATCAACACTAAAGGTCTCCTTGATCAGCAATAAGTGGTCAACCTTCGTGAGTCTGTCAATGACAACCCAAAAAACATAATTACCTCGAGGTGACCCCGGAAAACTGGTCACGAAGTCCATCACAACATCATTCCACTTCCACTCAGGAATGGGTAACTGTTGTAAAATCCCTACTGGTCGCTGATGCTCTGCCTTTACCTACTGACAAGTGGAACACATCATGATGAAACCAGTAAGCTCCCTCTTCATACTTGGCCACCAATACTGATGGTGTAGATCACGATACATCTTGGTGACACCAAGATGAACTACCCAAACTGAGGAATGAAAATCCTGCATCAGCTCCTCGGGTATGTCTGCTGGCACCCATAAGTGGCCCCTGGAAATGCAAGATCTCATCCTCACCTATGGTCCATCCCAGAATAGGGTCCTCTACTGACATGCTTTCCCGTAGTACTAGGACTTCTAAATATAATAGATGCCTCATTTGAACTCAATCAAGAAGAGTAGAGGTAACAACTACATAAGATAGAAAAGTCTACCCATGTCTGTCGTGAACCTCCAAATGCATCTCAGAGGAAAGAGTCATAAGCTCCCCCTCACTGCTGGCCTCCTGACCAGCCTATATCTGAGTCCTCTTACTCAATGCATCAGCCACTACGTTTCCTTTCCCAAGTGTATAGGCATGTTCAATGTAAAAGGACTGTAGGTACTCAACCCATGTGTGTTGTCTCAAATTCATATCATGTTTAGTAAATATGTACTTGAAACTCTTGTGGTCGGTGAAAACCACAAAGTGCTCTCCCAAAAGATAATGTCCCCTACAACATACGGCATGAACAACATCTGGCAACTCCAGATCGTGTGTCGGGTAAGTCCTCTCATGTGGCCTTAACAACTAATACTCATACTAAATGACTCCATATCCCTTCATAAGCACAGCTCCCAGCCCGATACCTGATACATCATAGTAAATAGTATAACTCTTTCCTGGCTCTGTAAAGACTAGTATTAGTGCTGAAGTCAACCTCCCTTTCCACTTCTGAATGGATGACTCACAAGAATATAACCATAAGAACTTCTCCCCCTTCTTAGTTAGATCTGTTAGAAGTGATTCTAAGCATGAAAAGTCCTGTTTTAAATGTCTGTAGTTTCCATCCAGGCCTAGAAAACTCTACACCTAAAATACGTTCTTCATCTGATCCTAGGAAACTACAGGCCTCACTTTCACTGTGTCTACTAATAATCTTTCCTCTAAGATAACATGACCTAAGATGTGATTCTGATCCTTCCAAAAGTGGCACTTTGAGAGCTTAGTATATAACTGATTATCCCTTAGTGTACTCAAAACAATCTCAAGATGCGTAGCATGGTCATGTCGAGTGTGAGAGTACACTAAGATATCATCCACGAAGACCACCACGAAGGAATCCATGTATGGATGGAACATTCGGTTGATCAGTTCCATGAAAACTGCAGGTGCGTTCGTGAGACTGAACGACACAAAAAAGTACTTTTATAGACCACGTCTTCTCTTGAATGTTGTAAGAGGTATATCTAATGGTCTAACATGAAACTGATGATAACCAGAACTCAGGTCATTCTTCGAGAACACCCAGGCTCATCGAAGTTGATCAAAGAGATCATCAATCCTCAACATTGAATACTAGTTGTTTACCATCAACTGGTTCAAATTAAGATAGACTACACAAATCTTGAGGGTACCGTCTAGCTTCTTCAAAAATAGGATAGGCAACCCCCAATGAGAAGTACATGGTGGGATGAAACCCTTTTCCAGAAACTCCTCCAACTGATTCTTGAGCTCCTGCAAATCCAGTGTAGCCATCTTATAAGGAGGAATGGACATCGGTGTCGCTCTTGGAAAAATTTCAACTGAGAAGTATTCCTCATGCTCCGAAGGCAAACCTAAAAAGTCCTCTGAAAAGACATCTCTGAAAAGACCCACCACTAGAGGAAGGTCTAACTGTGAATTCCCCTGGTCATCCGGATAAAGACTAGCAATATGGGTGGTAACTCTCCCAACCCATGATGCTTTGGACCTGCTCTTATCACTTAGACATCCCACTCACCCCTATGAAGAAAATATCCACCTTCTGGTGATATAAAACTCACCCTATGGCGATAACAGTCGACAACTTCCTGGAATGGAACTAACCAGTCCTTCCCGAGAATGACATCATAGCCTGTCATCTCTAGGACATAGAGGTCCCATAAGAAGTGACACCCACCAACGTGTAGAGGGCACTCTCTACACTGTCATACACTAGTCGTTCTACTCCCCAAAGGTGTGTCTAGAGTCAAGATATCAGCAGAAGAAAGGATGCAAAGCCCAAGTATCTCCATGAAAGAAATAGATATAAAGATATGGGACACCCCTATATCAAAAAAGACCAGAATCTAAAACTGAGGCTACAAAGATCATACCTCGAATGGTAGAAGGTCCTGGATCCTGCTCTTACTGGGTCTACTCCACCGCAAAAGTCTGGCCTGCACTACGGCCATGTGACCCTACCTGACCACTTTGAGCTGATTCGCCCTGATGTCACTGAAAATCGGGCGACTAGCTACCAGGTCCACAACCTCAACCTCGGCCTGAGCAGTCGGAAGAACTCCAGTACCCATACTATTGAGAAATTGGGGGTGCTTCTCCTGAACGAGGAGTCATAGAAGAGTCCTTGTCACCAACTGCTGGAGAGAAGATCTAACAGAAGCACTAAATATGACCCCATCTTTCCACAATATTAGCACTCCACTAGGTCTTTTGGGAAATGTGTCCTCGTATACCCGCTCTTTCTGCACTGGAAACACACCACCTGAGTACTAGAAGAAGTGTCTCGCCTCCTCGGATCACCATGTGAAGACTCTCTACGGCGCTTCCTGCTTTCAGTAGGAGGAACACTAACCCTAGATTTCGAGCCCCACTAGATCACAACTCCAAAATCCCTCATATTGCGCTCGGTGATCAGTGCCTGGTTGACTATTGATGTGATAGAAGTCAGCCTGATGATGTTCACCTATGATCGGATGTCGTTCCTTAAACCATCCTCAAACTTCCTTTCCATAAACAACTGCTCAACTCCCATAATAGGAATGGAACACTTCATCTTGGTAAAGTGGGAGGAATACTCCATAACAGAAAGAGTAACCTACTCCAGACTTATAAACATTCGGGCTCGATCGGCCCTTAGGGTCTCTGGATAGAAGTAATCAAAGAAGATGCGCTGAAACTCATCCCACGCCATAACCTGCTAGAGTCCCACCTCCGAGATCACATCCCACCACCTCATGGAGGATTCCCAAAGCATATTGGTAGTGAGCTTGACCCTCCAATTAGTAGGAATATCTAGATTCTCAAAAATGTTCAGCATGGCTTCTAGCCATGACTATGCATCCTAAGGTCCTCCTTCCCCTGAGAAAGTGGGAGGATGCTGATACTAGATGACCTGTGTCAAATCTTCCATCGATGGGGCAGGAGGCGGCACTCCCTGAAAGGTCTACATTATCCTCATGAAGCCTTCCATGAACTGTGCACCAGCACTAGTAGCATGTATAACTTATGGTGCCAATACTGGCATAACTGGAGGATCTAAACTACAAGAAAACTGCCGTTTAGCAACATTTTTTTCGCGGCGGTTTTAAAAACCGCCGCAAAACGCGTTTCGGGCTGCCGTGTTGCGGCGGTTTTTAAACCGCCGCGAAATGCCATAATTTTTTTTATTTTTGTTATTTTATTTATTTATTTTTTTTTTTTTTTTAAATTTTTTTTGAGGATTGCCGGCGGTTTTTTAAAAAACCGCCGCGAAATAGCGGCGGTTTTGGTAAAACCTCCGCGACATGAAAGGAAAAAATAAAAAAACACGAGAAACCCCGAAATCACTAAAACGACAATAACTTTTGATCCGGGCATCCGTTGGAGCGCCACGACCAGTAAAATCGAAGCTCATGAAGAGATCTAAAGACACATATAATCAAAACCATGAGAAGGTCTAAGGTGCAGAAGATATGAGAGTTTTAAGAAATTTTAAAAAAGTTCTCCAACATCAGACGGCCATAAGTTTCACTCCGGGTGTTCGTTTGGGCTCTACCACATATCAAATCGAAGCCAGCGAAGAGAGCTACGCACCAGATCGACACAAGAAAGCTTCTGTCGTGTTTTTTGACCCGAAAAACCCCTCCGAATGCCTCTGAATTTCCATTTCTGTCACCGGTGTCCCGTCAAACTTGTCTTCAAACGGACCTAACTTTCGATCCGCATGTCAGTTCGGACACCTCCACCTGTCAGATCATAGCTCATTCCATGAGATTCAGTTTGACTAGTCACGACGCCCACATGCACTCCTGGGTCATATGTTATGGCCTTTTTAGTGGGTATCGGGTTTGTTATGTTTTTCGATGCCTCGTTTCTAGCACCCGTTCCCCGTCAACTTTTTTTTAAATGGTCATAACATCTGATCCACCTGTCCATTCAGACTCTTTCACCTATCAGGTCGAAGATCGTTTCAGGATCTTTGATTTGACAGGTCTTGGATCTAAAACGGACTCTCGGATCATAAGTTATCTCCGTTAATGTGAGTCTAATGTTTTTCTCTCTTTATGACCGTTTTGACGGGTTCTAACGGTTGCTCCATTTATTACTGTTTATTTGGGTTTCCATGACTTGTTATCTTTATCAATGGTTTTTTGTGGGTTATTATAATGATTATGTTGAATTATTAAGGGGTTTTCCAGAGATGTCATGACTTTTCATGCGTTCTCATTCTTTCGAATGCCTCATTCTTCATATGCTTCTCCATCCGTTTCCATGTGTTTTTATGATTTTTCATCCCTTACCTCATCTTTTCATACTTTTTTAGGTGTTACCTTTATTATTTATTATTTATTATTTATTTATTATTTATATTTACTTATTATTTATTATTTATTAATTATTTTTAATTATTTATTAGTACTAATAATAAAATATTATTATTAATAATAATATTCATTACTGGTTATTTATTATTTATTATTTATTATTTGTTATTTATTATTTTCTATTTATTATTTATTATTTATTATTTATATTTATTATTTATATTTATTTATTATTCATTATTTATATTTATTATTTATTATTTATTATTTATTATTATTTATTGATTATATTTATTTGTCATTTATTATTTATTATGTATTATTAATATTTATTTATTACTTATTATTTATTATTTATACTTATAATTTATATTTATTATTTATTACATATTATTTATTATTTATTATTTATATTTATTAATTATT